>JARGCU010000034.1:10623708-11242416 GCA_029227775.1 Morpho helenor | reverse complement strand
GTGGAAATCAATGTCACTAAGTTTTTCCCGTGTAAAATCCGACCTCACAACCGTATTTTACTATTAACCTAAACCATCCAGAAGAATTGTACAATATTTTAGTAAAACCGTACAAAACTCTTTCAGTAAATGTTGAGAAAATCAATTACATACAGACATACTGCTTTTGGGGCTTTGTTTTATAATAATCTTATAATACTATTATGTATAGATGTATATAAAAACAAATGAATATCAAAGATAATTAAACACTTAACAACAAAGACGGTATGAAATGTGTCAGTCTTCAAAAAGTTAACTGACGTGCTTTTAATTTAATATGAAATTGTAATAGCAAACGTCTAATAAAATTTCACCTTTTAAGATAATATTATACTCAGTTCAGTCATGGTATAACGATAAGAGGTCGCGTGCAAATTAAAAGCTGATTATATGCAGTCTGTAATAAATGAATGACGTCATTAGTACATAACCTTAAGTATGTGAGACTCCTTATTATTTTTTTGTATGTAATGTATAATACATGTATATTTAAAAATTTATTTTGTTAAAGAATCATTGTTTGTTTCCCAAAAATAAAATAAATAAATTAATAATATCTGGGTGACCGAGCCTTGCTCGGTAATTTTTTACAAATTAAAAAAAGAGATCCTTAAAAAGAAAAAATAATAGAGTATAAATATAGGCTCGAACCTAGGTATTTTCATTTCTCGCGACCACCCGTTCCCCGAATAAGCTACGCTGACTTGACTGTTAATGGCAAAAATTCAATTCAATATAAATTTTAGTATTTTTTAATGCCCAAAAACAGGGATAAAATGATTTAAAAATAAAATAAAACATAGCTAGATCGATTTTTCTCCCCCAAAACCCCCCAACATGCTGGATTTCAGTAAAATCGTTAGAGCCGTTTCTGAGATTCTGAAAATATTTATATATACATACAAGATTAACTCATTTAAATATTAAAGATAAATTGATTTTTACTACTTACTTTTATTTTTTTATCTATGCTTTTTTAATATATATTTTATTTTTGTTATAACGTAAGGATTGTTTGTTGTACTTTCAAGAATCATTCAAATATGTTGTCGTCTCATATCAGCATAACATCTATATCATTCCAGTGAATAATATTAGAAATATGCGAATACTTTCGTCACTCAGTTACTTAGGATTTATAGCGGAATAATTCCGAATCGGTATGCCTTTTACTTGGAATTTACGTAGTGATGTACTGAAGAATATTTCAAAAATTTGTCTCAGGGTTTAATATTTACTGCAATATGTTACTTTGAAACGGAATTTTAAAGAATTTATTTATTTAAAATTATATTCATAGTATTATAAGTTCATGTTCGTTACGTTGCCATCAAATCTTATGACAAAAAGAGTTTTAAATATGACTGTGGATAGATATATGACTAGACTAGGGGAGGTGGTCAAAAAGATAAACGGATGTGAAGAATGATATGCATATGAGAGGAGGGAAAACCGTTTCGCCGCGGTTGGCGTACTTTTGAAATCCGACAAAGAAGGATCAAATTTGGGCAGAAAAGGGTCAACTTACCTTTACAGGATCGGGACTCAATTCTGGATAATCTGGACACTTTCTAAATAGCTTTTGGTAATCACAAGTTTTGAAAAATTGCTGTTTCTGCGCGTACGTTGCGTTTCGCGAGTTGCAAGCGATGTGTGAGGGGAAGGGGGTAGTTTTATAATGGTCGGTGGTTGCCATTAACCAATCAAATGTAATCCTTGACACTGTGATATCGGATACTTTGACTTAACATGCAACCATAGTTAATGAATGATAGGAGAGAATTGGAAGATGAACCTATCGTGCCAATCCCACTTATAGTAGGGTAAGGATAAACAAATTGATGCTAAAGTGTGATGAATTCAAGATTATATTTGTTCCTAACATATAAGATAAGAAAAAATCAACGGATTGAAAATTGAAAACTTGAATATTAACGTTGTGCATTTTTTATATTTTGGAAAGGTTAGGGAATGGTGTTGCGCGAATTGATATAAATAAAAACAAAAATACCGCCGCGTGGTAAAAAGAGAGGGGGATACTTCCTCTTATACGCCACGCCGGCGGTCTACTCTCCTTCCATGTTATGAAATTTATATCAGGACACGTGACCTGGCCCGAGTTTAAAAATTTTTAATCATCCCTAAAAGTGGATAACGACGCTAAATAAGTTTTCACTCCAAATTTCCGTTTTTTCTTTGGAAACAATATTGAACACATACATGTACATGTACATGTATGTGTTCAATATTGAATAGTGAAAAAGCTGTGGTAGCCCAGCGGTAACACCGTGCGATTCTCTCGAGGAGGTCACGAGTTTAAAGCCGGGCAGACACCAATGAGTTTTTCTGTTAAAACTTATGTATCTAATTGATAATTGCAATTTATCACACACTTTCCGGTGAAGGAAAACATCGTGAGGAAACCTGCATATCTCTAGAGAATTCTGGAGATATGTGTAATATACCAATCGCATTGGAGCAGCGTGGTAGGTCTTAGGTCCAAACCTTCTCTCCAAAAACGGAGAGAAGAGGGCTATTCTCAGCAGTGGTAGTAACAGGCCGCTACTTACTTATACTTACTTACATGTACATGTACTTAATTGAGGATATTTCAACTTTAAGTCAATCGAAGTTGCGATTGCAGTTGGTTTCTGATATTAATTAAGCGTTATTATTAACAGAGTTAAGTTTTAAGTACTCTACGGAAGTATGGCTATCAATTTACTTTCAATTCAATTTTGGCTATAGCGAATATCTCACGCAAGCGTCCAGGACAAAAGATGTATTACAAAAGAACGCTTTGAAATTAGATGAATAGATCACTCATTTAGCGATAAGGTTTCCTTTTGAATCACAAACTTTTGATATAAATTTATATATAAATATCTGCGGCTTTTATAGATAAATAATAGTTATTTTATTTTTATTTATGAATCAAATATATATTGTACCTACGTACAAATATATATTGTTATATTATACCACACGGCCAGTCGACTTATCTTTGTCGCCTTTTATGACACCTCGGTAAGATAATTTATAGAATTAGGCGTTACTTTGCGCAGATCCATAATACAAAAGTAATTATACAAGGGTTGTCTATTCTATCAGCCGAATACCACACGATGGAAAATCGAATATAATCATAAAATTGGTTCGATCTCTGAAAGATATTTTAGATTACTAGCAATAAAATTCTTTAATACCCCAATACTCATTAGGGGTTACACAGACGAGGACCGCTAAGAACTTAATTAAGCTCCCCCGAGCTTTACTCAACATTTATTTGGCGTGAATTTTGCCTGAGCTATAAAAATAAACATGGAAGGTACGAAGATGGATACGCAGAGTCACGCAATCATGTTGATGGTTGTGGAATAAAAATGCTGGAATACTATAATATTATAAATGCGAAAGTTTGTGAATATGTATGTTTGTTACTCTTAGCGAATCTGCTGATCCAATATTGATGAATTTTGGCACAGTTATTCCTTATACACCTGAATAACATGTAGGCTATAGAAATACTGTTAAATCTACAGGAATAAGATAACATTGAAAAGCGTCACCTATTATCAAAATCACTTGACAACACTCCACAGAAGAAAGAATACATAAAATACATAATTGTATATGTCAGTTTTAAATAAAAGTACAATACAATATAGAAAAATTTGCATCCCATGCTTTTGGTAAATCAATATTTTTTGTTCTATTTAAATCTTTTACATATAACTAGTAACAGTGAATTATTATTTTTATTTATCCTTGCTTACTTTACTTCATAGCTGTGGTAGCCCAGCGGTAGCACCGTTCCCCTCTTTCGACGAGGTCTAGGGTTCAAACCTCGGGCAGGCACCAATGAGTTTTCTAGTAAAACTTATGTGTCTAATTGATAATTGCAATTTCTCACACGCTTTTCGGTGAAGGAAAACATCGTGAGGAAACCTGCATATCTCTAGAGAATTCTGGGGATATGTGTAACCTACCAATCCGCATTGGAGCAGCGTGGTAGGTCTTAGCTATAATCCTTCTCTCCAAAAAAAAAAACGGAGAGAAGAGGCCTATGCCCAGCAGTGAGATAGTAACAGGCCGTTACTTACTTATTTTTTACTTTACTTTACTTCAACTAGTTTATATACATAAAAATCTCCGAAGCAAACATTTTCTTAAAACTCATTTCATTCATTTCATTCAACGTGAAAGAACGCATGACTGGTTCGGTATTCACCTGGTACTGTTTATTTTTATAGGCCCAATCTAAATTCACGCCCAAATAAACTTTGGGTATAAGGAAGAAGTTAATTAAGTTCTTGGCTTTTACGGGTCACCTTCTTTTTGATCTATAAGGAATATTACCGAATTTTGGAGTTTTATTTCACAAGTTTGGTAAACATTTTACTAGTACTACTTTAAATTTTACATAGTTTATAGAATAAAGCCTGACTTTGGTGAGATCCATAACGCAAAAGCGATAATAATATTTTATTATAATACACGATAAAATGGTATGCGGCAGAATAGGATAGACCACCCTCATTTCTTTATGTGTCGTAAAAGGTGACTAAGATAAGTTGACGTCAGCCGTGCGGCCGGTCGTAAAATAGCGCTAATCATTGTCAATTATTGTCAGTAATTTTTATTGAAATAAATACATAAAACATCTTTAACATCATATTGGTTTGTTACTAGTGTATATACCGAGTTTTATCTTATTTATTTATTTTACAACAATGCACATGTATAATTATTGTGTCTCTGGCTCCCAAGCTAGTATAAACTGTATTTTGGGAACCAGTGCCCACGTTAACATGGTTCAACTTATATATACACAGGAGGAAAGAAAAAAAAATTTACGATGCCAAAAAATTACAATTAATAAGTAACTAAAAAGGAATTTAAACTAAAAAGAGCAACATTATTTATTTCCTTCAAACAAATTATTTATAGAGTTTATCTATACATATTATAAAACAAAGTTTCCATAAGCTGTGTGTCTTTATGTTATTGATTTTCTCAAAATCTACTGAACGGATTTTCGTACGGTTTTTATTAAATAATAGGGAAATTCTTGAAGGAGGTTTTGGATAACAGTACATTACAATTTTGTGTAAATCGTCGACATACATCTTTGGGACACGTCGGCAAAGTCACAGACACTGGTTGTATATAAAACCTGTTCAATAATAGAGTTATAGTCTGAAAAATTGAAGGGAGTACTGTATAAGTTCCAATAAAATTGATGCCAGTGTATAACATAATGGAATTTCTGTGTCGCGTTGAAGGCTCGACGAGACTCGGAAATTTTTAATCACAATGAGTAATTACGAAATTCTGCAAGCGAGTAGCTTCAGTTATAATTATAGTACTGTAGCGGTATGCGGATATTTTTAAATATGCTGTACGCGAACAAGAGTTAATTAATGTAATTGAATATTCTACAAATGGGCTTTTGTTTTCGTATTGGTTAATAAAGTTGACAACTAGTGGTTAGGGTGCGTGTACACTTAGGGCATGTTTAATAACTTACCGATAAAGTATCGGATAGTTAACCGACAAATAAACTAAGTAGCACATAAATGTCTCTAAAAGAGACTCTAAAAAGTAAAAATTAAAAAAAAATTGCGGCCATTTTAAAATAGATATTTGCTATCCAGATGAACAAAATAACAGCCACATGATCTACCTGTTAACTTATTAGGGACTTTAAGTCCTGAATAAGCCTATCAGAAACCTGAGAAACGCAAAATTCCGAGTTATGTGTGAGATATGTTCCGAATAAACATACTGACATTTATTGGTAAGTTGTGGAACAGGCTCTTAATCATTGGTTCTTATAGTTACAATATTATATTAGTATAGTACTAACTATTCCATGTACCTTTCTCTGAAACTAAATATGCTGGAAATACTGCAATACATCGTTCTAGTAAGGCGTATTTTGATTTATCTCACGACATTGATATATTCAACGATAATATATTTTCTTTCCAAAATAAAATAAGAAAAATACTGTATTTAACATTACATTAAATAGTTAAGCTCTTAACTTACTAATATTTGTGTGACATTTTTTAGTGGAAACATTATTGATGTTTGATATATTTATATATAAATATTTATTAGTAATAGAACCATTGTTTGTTTCCCAAATAAAAAAAAATAAAAAAAATTGTGTTCAATATGCCGTGTGATATCCGGCTGAGTAAAATAGACCATTCTTACTTCTTAACGAGTTGTCGTAAATGTAGGTAGTAGTAGGATAAGGGCAGGAGGGCTTTTCGTATTCGTATTGGTTGAAGTTGATAACTAGTTGTTGGTGATACACTTATTTCTCATTTTTTTAAAACTTTCATTTAACTTGCAATATATGTATGTGAAAGTGGAATCTTGCAACTTAAATCTGACCTAAATCTCGGGGTCCGATTGAGCTGCAGTTTTATATACTGTCTAGTCCTGATGAAAATGCATATTTATGATAAGCATGACCTGATGCTGCTGCCAGGATTGACTCCAGACGAGGGAACTCCTCAACGGCTAACAGTAAAGACATGAAACTTTGATAAAAGCTCTTTAAAAAGGTTTTTTTAACTTGACTTTTTGGTTTTTTACCGTCGTAAAAGCAGGAATATTCTTAAAATATATATTTTTTTTGTTATAACTCGCACAGTTTATTCAATGTTTATCACTCGTGTGATACTATAAAAAAACGCTCGTTTTTTTAAAACACACTCGTGTTATAAGAACCCTTATTATGCAACAGTGTCATAATCTACTATAAAGAAAGTAATTTATTTCAAGAGATCCCATTATCAGCAGGGAAAACATATCGATTTGCATAACGATAATAATCAGTCCAAATTTTGGAGTACTTAACTAAATCATTCAATTCAATTCAATTCAATGCTTCCAGGAGTGTCAAATGACACTATTTACTTTGCCAATGTCACGTAGGGATGGAAGAATCACGTTTATAGACTTTGATCGGTTTAAATTTTTATTGGTCGGTTTAATTTGACACAGTAGAAATAGGCAGAATTTCATGTTAATCCTTCACCTAAAACTAACTAAATCATTCCACATTATTTTGTGTTTATACTGTCGTTAATAAAATGTCAACAGTCATATCCGTAAGGTAAGCGATAAATTTTGAATGAACTGGCATTAATTTAGGCAATGCCGGTTAAGTTTTATGATAGAAATAAATTATATTAGTTCGTACGTAGAGAATGTAGGAAAACGTTATTCTTTACAGTTGAAACTGGACTGTTATTGTTGTTTATTCAACTCTATTTTTAATATGCATTATACTGGAGGTATTTAGAGATCCTTAAATTCGAATTCAATATAATATTAAAATGAGTTAATCTTGTATATATTTTTCTGAATTTTGGAAACGGCTCCAACAATTTTCATGATCGGCATGTACGGGGTTTTGGAGGGGAAAAATCGATAATAATAGAATTACATAGTAAAGCTTGAATTTGCCATAATTTGTCAAATTATAATAGCTCAATGGTTAATGGGCGGATTAAATATGTGATTATTGACCCGGGTTCAAGGCCCACAATGACCCTTTCTTTTTTAAGTTGTAGTTTTTTATATATTTTAATAAAATTACCGGGCAAGGTTCCGTCTCCCAGATACTATTCTTTATTCAGGTAAATTTGTTAACAAGTGCTTTTTAATCATCAACTCTACTGCTGTTTCGCTAAAGCTGTTCCTACTGAGAAGAGCCAGCAGTAGCGTTGGCGATTAAAAACAACGTTACATTTAGTTATTATTGTGATTTATAGAATTATTCCCTACCTTATATTCCTTTACAAACGCAGATTATAGCATATTAATACTATCATTATTTTTGTACTATGAAATTCCGCAGAGTAATGCCTACTTCTATAAATTATTGAATTGATAAAGATGAAATTTAATTTACAATATAAGGAACCAAATCCTTCAATCCGGTCCACCACAAGAGAGGACTCTCCTCAAAGTTTAGAACCTTTATAGTTAATTTGAAACGCACTTAACCACAATTTTTTTATAGTCGCATGACAAACAGCAGTTGATTTTCAATTCGTGACCACTCTGACAGGTGTGTATACAGAATGCGCTTCCACCGAGCAGTAAAATTTAGATTGTACAACTACCCGCTAAAACAATAAATTCACGCAATTATTATCTTTATTATAACCATTATTAAAACTAATATTCCATTACTGAAATACTATTTAACCGTACGCTATGCATTTGTACCAGTGTACAGAGTTTATTCATAAATGTTTTATTTATACAACTTCATTGCGCACATATTGTTAATTGCCGATACTTAAAACAAACTTAATTAAAAACAAAGGGTGGCCTTATCAAATCCGTTATAAATCTAAGTTATTTTAAGTACTAGCGAAGCAAAAAATAATACAACAGGAAATAAAATAAAAGGTAAACACATGCAATAATAAATATAATAATTACACCTAAATTTAAGAGCTCAAAAAATTCAACTTAATGTCTAATTAACTCCTAAAAAATATTGGAAAAGAGTTTCTGAAAGAAATAACTACAAAACAAATGTTGGAATAAAACAACCCTCCCTTTAAAGAACACATTGGTTTTTACATTTGAAATAACTGCTTATTAAAAAGTTTTAATGTTTTTCTTGTTTGAATTATAGAGATAGATAGATCAAGACAGATAGAGATTAATAGAAATAGGGATAGATACATAGAAATAATATAGTGCAATTGAAAACCATTGTTTTATCGGCCCAATCTCATCTCACATATCGAAGTTACCTGAACGATAGGCTGAATCCATATTTACCATTTATCATTTACTTTAAGTAAAAGTAAAAAAAAAACAGTAAAATATCCTGAAAGATCCAACATACATCTATATTATAAGGAATCTATGCAATCCTGATACTCTCAAAGTTAACATACCATGTTTTTGTATGGGATAAGATGGTCCTTCTCTAACAATAAAATATTCTTTCACATTATCAATTACTAGCTTTTATGCTTTTCAATGTCATTATATTCCTGTAGAATTAACGGGATTTCTAAAGCCCGGTGTATAAGGAATAATTGTGCAAAATTAATTTGATATTCGCGGATTTGCTGTGAAAGAGTAACAAACATACATTCATACTCACAAACTTTCGCATTAATAATATTAGTAAGATAGGATAGGACTCTTGGCAACAATCGCTTTATTTATAATCAAAATTGTCCCCAATTAAAAAAACCATTTCTTAGTGAACCAATATTTGCTATAAACAGAATATATTACAAAAGAGCATTTTTCCTTACAATTTTCCAGAATACAATTTCCGATAATAGTGCTATTAGGGAAATGTTTTTCTTCGCCTCAAGGTTATTCAAACACAGTTACTCTATGCAGAGGAAATTGATTGTTATTATACTAAAGTGCAAGCGTAGCGCACGATAGCGAAGTTAAATTGCACTTCAACAATATCCTGATAGGTTAAATTGGCCATAAATAAATTCCAATACGTTACCCGTGTATGGAATTAGATCTACTAAAAGTGATAAGGCACCTCATATTAACTTAAACCATTAATTTTTTTTTCTATCAAAAATATCTATTCATGTTCCTAAGGTGAACCGCTATAATATATTTTGTTAATAGTTAAATAAACATATAGTCGACATGTGGTATCCGGCTGAATATACCACCCTCATGACTTACCGAGGTGTCGTAAAAGGCGACTAAGGAAAGTTGACCGGCCGTGGGGTATCCGGTTGAGTAGAATAGACCATCCTATTCCTTACCGAGGTGTCTTAACATACGACTTAGGTAAGCAGGCGGCCGGTCGTTTAATACGTAGTCAAATCATGTGATCACATGTTTATAACATGCTGTGCCGACCCCCACTTCTTCCCAGCGCAAGGAAAGCTTTAAATTTTGCCATTTTCATAATATTTTTCATTGCTGTTCCCCTCCTATTCATCTTAGCGTGATATTATATAGCCTTCCTCGATAAATAAACAATTTTTCATACCAAAGAATTTTTGAAATTGGTTTAATAGTTTCTGAGATTAGCGCGTTCAAACAATCAAACAAACAAACAAACTCTTCAGCTTTATATATTAGTATAAATGTCTCAATGAGTATAAAAAGGAATTCGAATTATAAAACGTAGCCCTTGGTTACTGAGGAACAACAAGCTAAGTATATATAAAACAAAATAGAATTTTCGTATGCGAAGCGAAATATTTATCGTTATACATCTTAAACCATAGTTTAAGCCATATCTAGAAAATTCTATGTTAAATGATGTACAGTTTCAATGCGCCCTGTACATTTCTCGGCGGCCGTGAACTTTGGTTCTCTTTAAACGTCACCTGAGAATTTAACTTTACTGAAGTCTGTTGGACTTGTGAAGTTGGAAAATATTTACATTTTAGGTCAAAGTAAGTTAAGTCCTTTGGGGCACATAAAGAGGAAGGCTATTTCGTGGTATTTAGTAGAAACGGTAACTTCGGTTTATATAAAGTTAACTTGGAATATAACTCTCTTCTAAAAAAACGGATATATTAGATATATCTTCTCAAAAAATCAAGTATAGCTTGGTCACCCAAATATTTCAAAAAATATGTTATAGGGAAAACATTTGTATTATCATATTTTATACGATCATCATCCTCCTGCCTACTCTAAGTGGGGTCGGCACAACATGTTATAAACACGTTGTTAGACGATTTGGCTACGTATTTTACAACCAGCCGCCTGCCCGACGTCAACTTTCCTTAGTCTTATTTTACGAAATCTCGGTAAGGGGGTGGTCTATTTTACTGAGTCGGATACCACACGGCGGGTCAACTTACCTTAGCCCCCGTTTACAACACCTTTGTAAGAAATGACGGTGCTCTATTCTATTAAGCCGGATTTACACGATAGATATTAAAAAGTATTTTTTTAAGTTAATAGCTACGCGTTCTTTAATGTAGACGCATTAAGATTAATGTAGTGTTCTCGTGATAAATTTTCAGAGAGGCTAAGTCAAGTAAAAGGCTTATTAATGCCCTCAAAATTCCAATTCGCCGCACTTTGATGAGCCTCGAGGTAAAACAAGAGGTTACGAAACTTCAGAATATCTCCCGCCTCAGTGGCATGAATTTCTTAACAAGATATAAGTTTGTATTGTTGCCGAGTTCTTTGGGAAATCGACAATTATGCAAAAGTTTGTAATTAGTTTATCGTAATTTGTTTTTTTTACGCTACATAATTTTAAGTATTTTTTTTCTTTTACTAGTTTAGTTAATAATTTAAATTGACTATTTTCTCATTTATAATTTTACTTTTGTTCTGTGTACATTCCAGATAGTGTTAAATAGTTAGCGCTATTCGTATAATTTGTGACGTTTATAACTTTTAAATTATAAGTATAAAACCATTTTTTTATATCTGAATTAATTAAATTGTAACTTAGAATATTGTCGGTGCAACAAACATATAAGTAATGTAAAGTTTATTTTAAGTAAGAAAGTAGTAACTAGCGGTCTGTTACTATCCCACTGCTGAGAATAGGCCTCTTCTCTCCGTTTTTAGAGAGCTTTGGAGCCAAGACCTATCACGCTGCTCCAATGTGGATTGGTAGGTTACACATATCCCCAGATTTCTCTAGAGATTTGCAGGTTTCCTCACGATGTTTTCCTTCACCGAAAAGCGTGTGATAAATTGCAATTATCAATTAGACACATAAGTTTTAACAGAAAAACTCATTGGTGTCTGCCCGGGTTTGAACCCGTGACCTTCTCGAAACAGTCGCACGGTGTTACCCTGGGCTACCATAGCTTATTTTTATTTTATTTTAAAGTTTATTTTATTGTAACCTATATATAGAAGATATTGGTTCTATTTTTGTACTATATTCTACTATCCTCCTATATTCAATGATAGTAAATATTTTATATGCTTCTTAATTTAATCAACTATGTCGAAACTTGACAAAGCCATTCTTATATAAAGGCAATCCTTTTTTATTCTTACTAAAATAAGTTTTTAATTAAAATAGCGACAAAGCTGAGGTGTGATCGTAAAATTTATTCTTTAGGTGCCATTTTACGATGCATAAAATGTTAGCTGACAATGTAACCAGTATCCAACGTATCCAGATAATTCGGCTGAAAATTGGTGGAGAGGTTACTTAGAACCAGGAGACGGTCATAGGATACTTTTTATCCCGTTCGATCGCATTTATTTTATCCCGTCAAGTCACTATAAAACGTGGTTTAGCAAAAACGACTATGACATGGAAAAACAAAACATAAATGACAGCTAAACGTAATTTAGTCTTTTGGTAAGTATGGTAAAAATTTGACAATTTTCAAAATAGTAGTAATAGTAATCTATAAAAGTTACTACATAGTATAAAACAAAGTCGCTTTCTCTGTCTGTCCTTATATCTCTATGTTTGCTTAAATCTTTAAAACTACGCAACAGATTTTGATGCGGTTTTTTTTAAATATATAGAATGATTGAAGAGGAAGGTTTATATGTATAATAAAATTCAATATGGAGTAGCGAAATACTGTGATTATCACTGAGTGACATAGGCTATATGCTTTATACCCGTGCGAAGCTGGGGCGGGACTCCTAGTATATAATAATGTTAATATTATTAAATTATATCATTTAAAAAGAAAAATATTTTTATTATTAGCTTATAAGTAACTTTTATTCTCATTTTTAGAAGTGAAATTTTTCAAATTAAAAGTACCAAAACTCGTTCTCAGAAATCGTAGCTACTATTTCTTGTTTATTTCCGGTAAATACTTAGACGTTACTTTGAAATTGTATTTCGTTACAACTGACACTTCCAATATTTACCAAGAGCTTTCAGTGAAAAGTTTAACATAAAACGCCTTTGAAGTTGGTAACTGTATACTGAAATATCCTAATTAAACTAAAATTTAAAAGAAATTAATGTTTTATGGATTACTTGACGATAAAAAAATATACTGCTCCAGTCCTTATTATTCAGTTAATTATTATATTGATCTACAAAAATACTATAAAAAGTCCGCGATATCGTCAGTAGAGATAGAGAAATCTCTATTTCTTATGGATAACACACATTAACTAATTTTATATTCAATATTTCAATCAAGAATATTACGTTATTTTGAAGTACAGACTTCAAGTATTCAGATATACTTCAGTATCAATTCTTATCTTAATAAATCCATTCTTTAGCTTCACTATTTAATATAGACCACTATTATCCTTTACACCATATGAATAAAAAAAATGGTACTAATAATAAATTAAAGATTTGAATTATTTTAAACCACGAAACAAATATTCATTCCGCGAGCCAGCGCTATTTCCATGACATCCTCCTGCCCTTATCCCACTGTAAGTGGGGTCGGCACAACATGTTAAAGATAATAACTGAATCAATTGGTATCTTAGTAGAATAAGTAGGGCCGACAAAAATGGTTTTGTTTTCCATTCTCTCCTATAATTTGTCAATTCTGGCGCGTAGTGGGTAGTGACCCTGCCTTCAGCTCCACAGGTCCCTGATTCGATTCCCAGGGCCAACATATTCTATAAACAATTTGTTGGTTCTTCGAGCCTGGGTGTATATTTGTATTAAAGTATGTATTTAAAATTATATATGTATATATTCACCAGTTGTCTCTCACAACACAATGACACAAGTATTTAGTTACTTACTTTGGGAACGGACTACCGTTTGTATAAGTGTCCCATATATTTATTATATTTGTATTTATTTATATCGTAAAGTAAACGTACGGGTATATAAGAAAAGAGTAAAAGACAATGAGCGCTATTTATCATTAAGAGATACAATGCTTTTTGCGGAATTTCCTTCAAGATCCGAGAGATTAATGAAGGTAACGATATCGTTGGACCATCGGATAAATAACTAAACCCAAATTCTCTAACAATTGAGATTAACACAGTATAGTAGAATAAGCTGTGATAAGCCTAGCGATGACACCACGCAACGCTCTCGAGAGAGTAACGGGTTCACAGCCCGGGCAGACATCAATGAGTTTTTCTATTAAAACTTATGTCTAATTGATAATTTATCACACGCTTTTCGATGAAAGAAAATATATACATTTCCTGTTTTACTTTATCGCGGATTATAGCAAAATAATTTCATTATTACATTTGTATTATGGATCTCCGCAAAGTAACGCCTAATTTTATAAATGGAATCCGTAGTATATAATAGTTTATCATGTTTATTCCCATTCCAAATATTATTACAAAAAAAAAATAGAATACTTACTTTAGTTTTATAAATTTTTAACTCCTTTTTTACAAAGAATTACATATATCATTTATTACATATGTAATTCTACAAACATAATATTATGTGATTAATGTTAATTGAATGAATTCTACTCTTGAATTCATTCGTGTATTTCTATTCTTACTTATCCTTTGTTGTCAAACAAAACCAAAACCAAAATAATCTAAGCACATAAAGTCGATAGAATCTAGCAAATTACAAATATATTATGTAAGATAAATTATATATTTTATTTATTATTTATTTCAAAAGGCCATTAAGAATATAAACACCATACATAGCAACAAATACACAATATACAACGATTATAACATTAAGTGTTATATTAATTAAAAATGTCAACAACATGCGCAGATTGACAACGACTATTAAGAACTATATTAAGATGAAATGAAAAAATGACAATGAACATAAACAACAAATATGTTTGTTGTTTATGTTCATTGTCATTTTTTCATGTTCATCAATTTGAAAAAAAAAAGAAATAACTTAATATAAATACAATAAAGTGGCAAAACAAGAACAATTGAATAATTATAAGAGCTATGACTGAAGTTTTAAAACAGTATTTCATTCTCTGTTTCTATTTCTCCTCCTTGTCTTCAGTGTCGTTTCCAGAGGAAATACTGAATACCTAAGTTTGTGTCTAAAATTGGACTCTGAATCACACAAATTATTATAGACATTATATATTAATATTAAGATATATTATGTAACATTATATAACAAGAAAACTAATCAACAACTGTCGCGTATTCCAAAAGTTGGCAACTTTCGGTAACTAATAATTGAGACTGAGCGATGTCGATTTTCTAATTAACACGTTTCAGGCAAAAATAATTCCGAACGTTATATAAATTGTATATAACACAGAAAAGAAGAAGAAATAACTAATCAATGTCCCTAATTACAATAATTAATCTATATCTATACTACTATATAAAGCTGAACTTTTTATTTGTGTAAAATTTAACTAATACGGTTATTATACTGTTACTCTGCTGGATCGTGTCATCGCTAGACGTCTAGCTGTAAACTAAACTTGTACCATTATTTAAACACCTGTGTTTAGAACGTGTTACAACATGTCTCAGGGAATTCTGTTTCTGAGGTTAAACTGAACTAGAGTTTTGGGTTAGTTTAGTTTTGGGGCTCGCGACTCTATTTCTTTTAAATTTGTTTGTTTATTTGATTGATTGTTTGAACGCGCTTATCTCAGGAACTACTTTGAGTGCTATATAGTCTATTTATCGAGGAAGGCTATGGACTATATGACATATTATTCAACGTAAATTTTATTATTCAACGTTATTATATATAAGTAATTATATTCAACGAGTTACAAACAAACAGACATTGATCATTGAAAAGTGTTTAAGGTTCAACACTCAGACGTCTAAAGCAGCTGGAAAAGCATTAGCTCGTTCATTTTTCACGTTCGTGTCGAATAGTGGATAGATATTTTATATTCAACGCTAAGCTTATATGCTGTGCCATTCACTAGCATTCGGTCGATTTATAGGTTTAAGTAAAGTATAGCATGCGAGTATTTTGAAAATGGAAAGTAATAGTAGTGTCTTGTATAAATAAATAAAAATAAAAAATAAAATAAAATAGTCCATTTACTCTTCCACTGCTGGGAAAAGACTTCCTCTCTCGTTTTCGTCTTTTGGTTTTGTCTCTCAGATAATAAAAATTAAAGGTTCTTATTTCACATTGTCTTTTATTAACTCTATTTAATCACCTTAATATAATAAAGCAAGCACTGATTCGTAAGGGTGATCTAAACCAGCAATAAACGCAGTGTTCACTCTTAAAATAAATTAAAGAAATCAAATAAGCCTCCAATATTAGTCTAGTGCATAGCTTGATGCAATATAAATCCAAACTTTCTTATATATCATAATTTTCCCCCAATATCCCACTTTAAGTGGGGTCTGCACAACATATTACAAAAATGTTGTAAAATGATTTGGGTAGGTATTTTACGACGTGCCGCCTGCCTGACGTTAACTTATCCTAGTCGCCTTTTACGACACCTTGGTAATAAATAAGGATGGTCTACTCTACTCAGTTGGATACCACAAGGCGGGTCAACACACCTTAGCCGCTAGCACAACACCTCGGTAAGAAGAAGGTGGTCTATTATACTGACGGTGGGTCAATTTACCTTAGTCGCCTTTTACAACACTTCGATAAGAAATGAGGGTGTTCTATTCCACTCAGCCGGATATTTAAAGACGGGTCAACTCACCTTAGCCGTCTTTTACGCCATCTCGGTAAGAAATGAGGGTGGTCTGTTCTATTCAGCCGGTTATCACACGGCTTCCAAAATTTCTTATGTAAGTAAATTTAATTTAACCACTAAAATTTAATATCTCATCATTCATTACATTCGACCAAACTCCGTCAACATAGTCACACCCAAAGTATTTTTTACCATCATATCGGTAAAATATATGACATAAATTTTTATCGATATCTCGACTAAATGACACATGTCGTGTCACGATCGGCCATGCGAAGCGTGCAATATTGGGTATAAATGCCTGACAGCTTAAGTTTCTGAAAGCTCGTCATATCAACCGATAAAGCTGTACTAAATGTTCATATATTATTACGGTACTCTGAGTATTTTTTTTTATTTATAGCAAAAATGTACAAGTTATATCTACCTTAAATTACTTACACGCTAGGACTATAGAAATCATGCGCACGCGGAATGGTCCCAAGAATGCTGCCAGCATTTCCGCGCTAAATCGCTAAGTATTATAATTTGTGATTTGTCTTTTCACTTCACACTAATTGCTATTTTGACTAAGCGAATTGGCGTAAACTGATATTGATTGATAACAGAAAGATTTGCATTTAGTTTAAGATTTACAACGCTAGATTTATCTTCCGGGTGACGCTATGTGGTATCCGGCTGAGTAGAATAGCACTACCCTTATTTCTTACTGAAGTGTCGTGAAAGACGACTAAGGTAAGTTGACGTCAGGTAGGCGGCCGGTTGTAAAATACATAGCCAAATCATGTGACAACATGTTTGTAACATGTTGTGTCTATGCCACTTCGAGTAGGATAAGGGCAGGAAGATGATGATGATTTCATTTATTAATAAACCTTAGTCACCTTTTACGACACCTCAGTAAGAAATGAAGATGGTCTACTCTACTCAGCCGGATACAACACGGCGGATAAATCACCAATATCTAAACAATTCATTTATCTCCTACCTGTTTTACGACCGGCCGCCTGCCTGACGTCAACTTACCTTAGTCGTATTTTACGACTCCTCGGTAAGAAAGAGGGTGGTCTATTCTACTCAACCGGATACCACACGGTGGGTCAACTAACCTTAGTCGCCTTCTACGACATCTCGGTAAGAAATGAGTGTGGTATTATTCTATTCAGCCGGATACCACACGGCTTAAATTAAATATGTTTTCTAAATTGAAAATGTACCTATAGTTTAACTCCACGAAAACTGTTAGGTTCACCAACAAAGCTGCACGGCGAATGCATTAACTCATGCATTTTTCACGTTTCTGACGCCGAGTAATGGAAATTTTAGAATCTCATGTGTTACGCTGTCGACAGACTATCGCACAGTTTTATTATTTTTGTTAGTATTTCCATTATTTCAGCGTGCATTTTACTGAAACAAATTTTGCTTTGTAAGTCTAAAAACAAACTAATAACTCTATATCATTTTTTTCTGTGTAACTTTAGTAATAATTCTTTATAATGGTTCCTCTTAAGAATCGGCGATTACAAAAGATTAAACGCGAGCACGGTCTTGTAAAAGTATAGTTATCGGTTTCCGGACACGCATCAAAAGGAATGGATGGGTTGTACGGTTGGTCGTATGTATCTTATGATAATACGGATAATCGTGTGACACTTCACGATGATCGTGTCGATTATAAACCTTCACTAGATCAATCATCGCCGATATTGAAGAGAAGGTATCATATTTGACGGTTCATCTGGTACTAATCAGCAGGTGTAATCATCGGAGGGAGCGGCGGCTGCGAAGTTGACTCTTTTCGGGATACAGAGCCGCTGCTGGGGGGATGGGATAAGAGCAATGTGTACAACAGCGTCACTATGTCCCAGCCGCCACCAACGTGGAGCACTGACAGGTTTTTGGTCTGTGAGATTTCGACATACCCGCCGCTCCTCCCCGGTTACGACCCATATTAGGCTTTCCTTACATCAAAAAGCCTTACGTACTTTTTAATATACTAATTATGCTTTATAAGTATTCTAATTATTCTTACATGCCAAGTAACTCAGTTATTTTTAATATTGAGAAGCCATAAAAATTATACCATCATTTTAGAAAACTGTCTCCCACTGAAAATTAATTTGATATAAATTTGTTGAAGCGTTTTCCCTTATATTCTTCGAAATATAGTACAAATTTATTTTGGATTCTGCAAGCAATATAAATTGAAAGTAGAAGTTTTAAAAGTTGGCGAATTTTTTATCAACGTTCAAACTAAAACAAAATTGCAAAGTTGCCTAGTTAGTTAATAGGTAATTATAATTTTCATTTATTTTTATTTTAATTGTATCACGTCATAAATAAAATGAGTGATATTTTTAATGCAAAAATATTGATTGTCTTTCTTTCATGTCACAACGCAACATCTTTTCGATGTTATATTTGGAACCTATCCTTCCCTAAACTATTGATAATAGTAGAAACTAATATATTGAATATTGCTCGAGTCAAGTTTCAATTCAACCAGAGAATAGTACTGCTACTGCTTAAACAGATTCGTAACATAACTCGTTCTGAAAATTGGCCGCACGTCGGAAAAGCCCTTAGGGGAAATTGCAATACGAGCGCCGGTCTGGAGGAAAAATAAAATCGTAGCGCCTTACATAATATCCCCAGACGGGTCCAATATAAGAACAGGTATCTCACTAAATTGGAGTTCTAAATAAAATACCCTTTAGAATGCGGTATGAAACGAAGTTACCTTATAAATTGAGTTGCCGGTGTTGAATTGCGCTGAAAGAAAAATCTAGTTTCTATTACATTTTGCATTCACCTTCAGGGAAATACATGATTTGCATGCGTAAACAGATACGGTGTTATTGAATGGAACGTAGACTTCGCTGAATTGAAATGGATTAAGGTAAAAACTTCCGAACAACAAGTCCATATACATGTTATAGGACCATAACAATAAGTTTATTTATGAATTGATTTAAATCATACCTAATTAAATATATTGATATAAAATCAAAAATACAAGGTCACACACCTTTTTATCTATGTTTTAGTCTGTAGTTTTTTATTCTTCCTGCTGCCCTTATCATTACATAACATGTTATAAACATGTTGTTACATGATTTGGCTACGTATTTTACAACCGGCTGCCTGCCTGACGTCAACTTACCTTAGTCGTATTTTATGACACCTCGGTAAAGAATGAGGATGGTCTATTCTACTTAGCCGAATACCACACGGCTTATATTTTTTTAATTATTTATTTGATTATTATTATTTTCATCTTATTGTTTTTTATTTTTTTAATGATATGGGGATGGCATATGCAGAACAATTCGTGCTTTTGCAATTCCATCCTGACTAAATGATAGCTTCTTATCAATTTTCATTTGCATTAAATAATTTTTAATTTGATATATGTAATTAAAAAGTCAATATTATTTGAGAAAATGCTTAAGAGTATTTATGCGGCATCATTATCCATTTAATTTACTTTTATTACAAATAATGATATATCACTAGTTTCGGTTAAATTTGTAAAAAAGAGCCTGTTTGTAAGGCAAGATTACCTCTAGAAAGAGCAGAGAAATATAAATAGATAGCTGCTCCATTAAGACTAGGGGTTCCATACTATCCCTTTGTGGCAGAGAGCTTTATATATCAATTATAATCCATCGAGTGATTTTCCAAAAACTCCACTGCGAACTAAATCGATTACTCAGCTTAACAATGGAGTCTGAACGTGACACCCAGAGAACAGTGGACGAAATAACCAAGTATCGTGAAATTTAAACAATTATTTAACATTTCGAAACCTTTTTTAATGGCGCAATAAAATAACCCAGTGCCTGTTTAGCGATCCTTTCATACTTCTTTAATAACATGCCACATTTTGTTCCAAATTCCATTATCGTATCTATAAGGTATGAGGGTCGGTTTGACATTATTGCCTCCTAACCCAAAGACCCTATGTCGAACTCTGGGAATATACAAATTTTATGGCCCAAATATTTCATGGGTCCCTTAAATTTGTGTATCGAGTGGTGTAACCTTTTACATTATTTTTACTTAATATAATGAAGTACCTTCTTTTTGCAAGATAAATTAAAAATTAACTACGCCTTAAGTATTCGGCTGAGTAGAATAGACGACCCTCTTTCTTACCGAGGTAAAGTAAAGTAGAAGGCGTAAGTTGACCCGTCGTGTGTGCTTCCAGCTGAGTAGAATAGACCACCCTCTTTCTTACCGAGGTGTCGTCAAAGGCGGCTAAGGTAAGTTGACCCACCGTGTGGTATCTGACTGAATAGAATTCATTTCTTACCAAAGTGTAGTAAGTGGCGACTAAGGTAAGTTGACCCGTCCTGTTGTATCTGACAATAGAATAGACCACCCTTTTTCGTACTGACGTGTCGTAATAGGCGTCTAAGATAAGTTGACGTCAGGCAGCCGGCCGGTCGTAAAATACCTAGCCGAAACATGTGACAAGATGTTTATAATAAGTAGTGCCGATAACATTCTTTGACTTGGAAAATAACGTAGAAAATAACTCGTGACAGGGTATGGAGCAATTTGACTTTTGAAATTCTTAAATTTCCGGCTCAGTCGACAGGCACGTGAAAAATGCATGAGCTAATGCGCTTTGAGCGCTTCAGATACACGGCAGTTAACCTGAAAAACGGTCGGGGCTAAAATTCTTTAGAGGCGAAGTTGATAAAAGTTACTAATTTTAACACACATGCATTTTATTCGTATTTTACTATAGTATTTAAAGCTTTTGCTGTAAAACTGCGTGATAGTCGAAGCTCGAAAAAATTTCAACTGTAGTTCAAGCGAAATTATTGTTCTGAAAAATAGATTTTGTGTAAATTTCATTAGGAGCCTAAAAAAAATAATAATTCAGATTTATATGTGAGAAATATTTATTTACATATAATAATAAATGAGAATAGAAATTAGATTAATAATTTAAAGCGACCAATAGACCCCGTTAAACTTTTGAAAAAGATTGTACATTTAGGGGTATATTTAAAATGAATAATAATTATATGGGACACTTTTCTCTACCCGCTAGCGACAATGAAAGAACTTTGCTTGACCAAGTTTTAAAAGATTACATATAATAAATGCCAATGTTTGTATTTATTCTTTTACAAACAAGACAAAAACCTTTGATAATCATAATCAATATCCTTAATATTTAAATATCTTTATATTTGAATCTGATTTTCCAATACGGCTCTAATGGTTTTCATGAAATTCACCCCCTACATGCGGTTTATTTTTTTTAAGATTCGTCTTTTAAAAAATTACCGAGGTTTATTATATATATTACTTGCTGCTTGTGCTAACTTTTATTTTCAATATATTACCCCATGTGACATTCTAAAGGTCTTCAAAACAATAGAATTGAAGAAAACACAAGATCTATGGGGCATGTCCATGAAAACAATGAATAACATTATTGAAATTATTGCGCCTTATCTAGCCTTGATTTTTAATAGAGCTGTAGATTCCGGAATATTTCCTGATCTCATGAAATATAGTAAATTAGTCCCTTTGTTTAAATCAGGTGATAAAAATGATCCCAATAATTACAGACCCATTTCAGTATTACCAACTCTTAGTAAGATTTTTGAAAAATTATGTACAATCAACTGCTCAGACATTTCGATTTGAATAAATTACTACATACTGAGCAGTACGGTTTTACTAAGGGTCGATCAACAACAGATGCGGGCGCAAGGCTGTTGAAACACATTTTCGATGCCTGGGAGAATTCGCAGAACGCTATTGGTATTTTCTGCGATTTGTCTAAAGCGTTCGATTGTGTCCAACATACAACTCTCGTGTATAAGCTGCGTCATTATGGGATCAAAGATAATGCGCTTAGTCTTATTACATCTTTTCTTTGCAATAGATTACAAAGAGTATGTATAAATGACGTCAAGTCATCCGGATCAGTAACAGTTATGGGCGTGCCTCAAGGTTCAATCTTAGGTCCTTTCTTGTTTTTAGTATATATTAATGATTTGCCATATTTTGTGCCTAGTATTTGCGACATTGTACTATTCGCAGATGATACATCATTAATTTTTAAGGTTGACAGATATAAGGAAAATCTTGACGATGTGAATAATGCTTTGTCTCAAATATCTCACTGGTTTACCATAAATAACCTACTTTTAAACACAAAAAAGACAAAATGCGTAGAGTTTTCACTGCTTAATGGAACCAGACCAACAGAAAATGTTATATTAAATAATGAAATATTAGTGAAAGAAAATACAACTGTGTTTTTAGGAATGACCTTAGATACAAAGATCCAATGGGGACCCCATATAACAAACCTTTGTGGAAAATTAAGTTCCGCTGCCTACGCTGTTAGGAAAATTAGACAATTAACTGATGTTGACACAGCAAAACTTGTTTATTTTTCCTATTTTCATAGCATTATGTCATATGGAATCATGCTATGGCGTACAGCGGCTGATATTCACAGGGTCTTTTTTTTGCAAAAAAGAGCTATACGTGGTATTTATAATATGAAACCTCGTGATTCTCTTAGGGAAAAGTTCAAAGAAATTGGCGTTATGACTGTAGCTTCACAATACATCTACAGTAATATACTATTTGTACGTAAAAATATTCACTTGTATAGTAAAAATATTGATAGGTATGACAGACATACAAGATACAGACATAAACTAATGACGCCTAGATTACGCCTCCAAAAGGTCCGAAAATCATTTGTCGGTCTCGGTACACGTTTTTATAACAAAATTCCTCAACATTATCTGGACTTGCCTTTACACAAGTTTAGAAATTATCTCAAAACCATGTTGCTACATAAAGCTTACTATACTATTGAGGATTATTTGAGTGATAGCTTATCTTAACTGCAGTCAGCTACGCATCCAGCTGCAACGATTATCTGTAACCATCAAATTGTAATAATTTTTAAAAGATTAGCCGCCGAGTTTCTTGCTGATTCTTCTCGGTAGGAGCAAACTTCCGAATCAGTGGTAGCTTCTTTAAAACATTTGACGATTCAAAAGTACTGTAAACAGTCCACTTGAATAAAGAATATTTTGAATTTGAATTTGAATTTATTGAATTTAAATTAAATTTAGCCAGCCGTTTCTATATTTTTTTATTATATATTTTATATATTTTAATTCGTTTTAATTCAATTTAATTTATTAATATGGCAATTTATCAATCATTTATAGAAGCGTCACTTAACGTACGCGTCTTATAGTTAACCTATTGGTACGTTTAGTTTTTTTTAAATTTCCAAAATACACGTACCTATTAATTCGCCTTCCTTCATTTCACTTCGCAATTACCAACAGATTGTTCAACGTCAGGCACAGTATTTATAACGGCTGAAAACAAAACAGAAGTTACACAAAATTATGCACATACATAACTAACTCGCCGAAAGTCTTGTTAGAATAAAACCCGTTGTTATAATAAATCATCTTACACGTTCGAGTGATTGATCGTTTTCAAAGCGTACTAAATTAACTTTTGTTGGTTATTAATAACATGCAAAGCTATAACCTATACCTATACACCTAATATACTTAATATACTGACTATTTATATATTACTACTACATACTATACTTAATATATATTACCATATATACTTATACTACTGTTTGGGATATCTTTTATCCACTAAGGGTGTTCGGGATATGCTGATATACCAAAATTCCCAATACATTTTAAGAGTAAAAGAAAAACAAAACACAGTAATATTTAATTATATCCTTATTAGTTATCCCTATGCCGTGTATCCGGTTGAGTAGAATAGACCAAGCTCATTTCTTACCGAGGTGTCGTAAAAGGCGACTAAGGTAAGTCGACCCGCCGTGTCTTATCCGGCTGAGTAGAATAGACTACCCTCATTTCTTATAGAGGTGTCGTAAAAGCCGACTAACGTAAGACGCTCCGCCGTGTGTTATCCGGCTCAGTAAAATAGACCACACTCATTTCTTACCGAGGTGTCATAAAAGGCGATTAAGGTAAGACGATCCGCCGTGTGTTATCCGACTGAGTAGAATAGATCACCCTCATTTCTTACCGAGGGGTCGAAAAAGGCGACTAAGGTAAGTCCACCCACCGTGTGTTATCCAGATGAGTAGAATAGACCACTCTCATTTCTTACTGAGATGTCGTAAAAGCCGACTAACGTAAGACGCTCCGCCGTGTTTTATCCGGCTGAATAGAATAGACCACCCTCATTTCTTACCAAGGTGTCGTAAAGGGTAACTAAGGTAAGACGAGTAGGATAGACCACCCTCTTTCTTACCATCGTGTCATAAGCTACGACTAAGATAAGTTGACGTCAGGCAAGCGGCTAGACGTAGAATAAGTAAGCAAATCATGATGACAGAAGAATGATGATCCTTATTAGTTATTCGTATTAGTCATTACATATTATATTCTATAGTTTCCATTTGCACTTAACATAACTATTTTCCAACCCAAAACTTACATTTTATATGTTTGACTTGCAAATGACGTGCATTCGGAAGTTTGATGTTAGACAGCATTTTGAAGTCAGCTTTGAAATTGGAAGTCGACATGAATAATACAATACGCTACAACCGGACTTGCACACTGTCCGTGACAGCTTTCTTGTGAATTCAAATACTAAAAATTCGTTAAACATCTTCTGTAAGTGTTTCTAAAGATTGTCTTCAGTGCCACCAAGATACTCCGTAGGTACTCTTCTAAAAACATTATAACTAGTCACATTTCAAAAGTAATAATAAAATTATTTTGCTATAATCCGCGAAGTAGTAAAATAGAAAATATATATAATGCTAAATGTATGTGGACAATCGGTTATCATACCTGGTACATGCAGGATTCGTAAAAACACATGCACAAACCTCCACCACCGCCACCACAATACACAAGCACTATATACGTTCACTATCACAAACTCAACAATCGTTTCGCCCCGCAACCGAAGCATCATCAGGAGATAGACTCCACGACCAAAATATTCTGAGTAAAAAAGTAAACTTGTAAACAAGTGTTTTTGAATCGTCAAATCTACTGCTAGTTTGGAAAGATGTTCCAATCGAAAAGAGCTAGAAGGAAACTCGGCTTTTAAAAATATCTTTATCTTTAATAATTAAATGAGTTAATCTTGTATGTATATATATTTATTTTTGGAATCTCGGAAACGGCTCCAACGATTTTACTGAAATTCAGCATATAGAGGGTTTTGGGGGAGAAAAATATATCTAAATATGTTTTATAAAAAAAAATGTCGTTTTATACCTGATTTCGGGCTCTAAATTTTTTTTGATATTTACGTTGAAATACAATCACAATTTTTCGCTGTCAAACGTAAAGTCATGTTGGTTCATTTAGGGGGTGGTCTAGAGAGGTGAAAATACCTATAATCGAGCCCCACCTGCCCTATTTTTTTTTTTTTTTTTACGTCATTTTAAAAATTACCGAGCAAGGCTCGTTCACCCAGGTACTTTTAATTATATCTACTTTTAAAACGAAATGGATGAAAATAGAAATTAACATCTTACTTCATTAAAGTCTTAATATTAGGTCTACGGAATTATTGACCCTATTATAATAATTTCTAATAAGGAAAAAAGGAATTTTTGGATGGAGAAAGTTAGAGGATGCCCTCGGAAGTCCGTTACCGTGTAATTGATTTAGTAAAACATTTTCAATTAAACACAGTATAACTTTCAATCAAAGGGTTGATGAGAGGAAAAATTCTTAAAATTTCGTGGCTTTAATCTGCGGATATCTTTATAAACACTTCTTTGTTAATTAAAAAAAAAGTTAGACTATATAAATTAATTAAAAAGAACTTTATTCAACAACATATTTCAAACATTTAACATTTCAAGAAAATCAAGAGAGGTAATTTAAATTATATACATATATTAACATATGCTGAGGAAAAGGTCTTAGACTCAGCTAAGAAGCTGTTTTTTAGTCAACTGCCATCACAAATTGTCCATTTATATATCTTATCTATCACGTAAAAAGATAGGGAATAGAAGGTTCCGTGAATTATCAAGGGATATGCAGGTTGCATAATGATGCTTTCTGCCACTGAAAAGCTCATGACCATTAAAAAATCCCTGTTTTTGGGCTTTAAAAAATACTAAAATATATATTGAATATAAAACACTATTTTTGCCATAAACTGTCAAGTCAGAGTAGATTATTCAAGGAACGGGAAGTCTCGAGAAATGTAAATACCTAGGATCGATCCCCAACTACCTAATATGTTTACCTTTCTGCCCTTATCCCACTCACCACCATACACCAGTGGGGTCGGCACAACATGTAACAAACATTTTGTCACATGATTTGGCTCCGTTTTTACGGCTGGCCGCCTGCCTGACGTCAATTTACCTCAGTCGTATTTTATGACACCTCAGTAAGATAGAGGGTGGTCTATATTACTCAACCGGATACCACACGGCGGGTCAACCAACCTTAGTCACGTTTTACGCCACCTCGTTAAGAAATGAGGGTGGTACTATTCCGTTCAGCCGGATACCACAAGACATCCTTGTTTTTCTGATATATGTATATAGGAGGGATAAAAATCATGTGACCAAAAGAGTTTTAAATATGAATATGGATGGATGTTTGGCTAGGGGGAGGCCGAAAAAAAGATGTATGGATTGTGTGAAAAATGATATGCATGTTAAAGGAGTGGCACCAGAGTTGACGAATGGAAGAAGACATATTGTAGCGACCCCACTTAGAGTGGGATAAGGGTAATAGAATGATGTATGTTTAATTTTCAAAGCATTAATCCGCGCTTGAAGAATTATAACGTTTCGGGTTAATGACTCTAATCTTGTATGAGAAGTTCAAATAACTTCCTCATACCAAATGTTGCTCGAAAGTTAGAACGATACCGCAGAATAAGTTATGAGTTTCAATCTCCGCGTTTCTTTGGATACATTTATTTGGAATACTGCTTTTAAAATATTGAAACGGATGTTTCTATTTGTAATGGAGAACTCTGCAATGCGTGAAGGAAATGTAGGCTTTAGTCATAAGTACCTGTACGTGAGCCTAGCTCGGAAATTTTTTAAAAGATAAAAAGAAATGCAATAAAAAAAGCGCCGGGTGACATGTATGTGGGAATCGAACTTGGTTTGGAACTTTTTTTGTCCACCCGTTACCATTAGGCTATCACATCTTTGCATTTGACAGCTCAAATATTATTCCTTATACAGCGGGGTAACATATAGGCTATAGAAATCCTGTTAATTCATGTAATATATATTTCATGCAAGTATTATATACTTATATAATAATAATAATAAGTACGGATTATTTACTAAAATTATCAAATTATGCTCTTGATAAAACGATAAATCCCTCTGATTCTTCCCGGATCGAACTGATTTTTATGATAGAGATACATATGACTGGCCCGTTGGTGCAGTGGATAGTGAATCTGTCTTCAGCGCCGCGGGTCGCGGGTTTGATTCCCGCCAAGGGCCAACATTTTCTATAAATGAATTTGTTGGTCTTTGAGCCCGGGTGTATATATGTATTTAAGTATGTTTTTAAAAATTATATAAGTATATATTCACCAGTTGTCTGTCACCCATAACACAAGTATTAAGTTACTTACTTTGGGGACGGACGACCGTGTGTGTAAGTGTCCCATATTTATTTATTTACTATATTTTATTACCGCAAAGGCACAGTTACAGTTCTGTATAACTCGCACACACCTTTACATCACATGATACGTATTATGGGTAATTGGACGGAATGCACATTTTAATGGACATGTAATTGCTCTTAGCATTATGAAGGCGCGTCGTGTAGCATTACTTCTCTCCCTGGATTTTCCATTATGGATATTCGATGGTGGAAAATGAATGTTTTTAATAGCAGTTAGTATAATTCTATATAGGTTGTATTAATTTTTAAATTTAGAATAGTGTGAGTTCATGTAAGTGGCGTAAGCGTTAAATAACCTATTCAAAACTAATAAATTTATTTATTAACATAGAAAAATGACCGCGTCGCGGAAACGGCTCTAAAACAATTTTCTTGAAATTCAGCATGTATGGGGTTTTGGGGGAGAAAAATCGATATAGATAAGTTTTATTTAAAAAAATGTCGTTTTATCAATGTTTTCGGGCTCTAATTTTTTTTTTAAATTTACGTTGAATACAATCACAATTTTTCGCTGTCAAACGTAAAGTCATGGTAGTTCATTTAGGGAACGTGCGGTCTAGAGAGGTGAAAATACTTAGGATCAAGGCGCACCTGCCCTATTATTTTTTCTTTTCAATTTTTTTTTACATCATTTTTAAAATTACCGATCGAGGCTCACCCAGGTACTAATAATAGTAATTAACTGCTATTTTGACTACTTATACCTTAGTATATCGATACTAAAGTATAAGTACTCAAAATGGACATCGGTCCATAGTAGTATATACACTTACCTACTATATGTATATGATAGGATATGGCAAATGTGCGCGTGCATAGTAGTAGTAAGTAAGTAAGTAACCAACGATTTCATGAAATTCAGCATGTAAGCAGTTTTGGGGTGAAAAATCGATCTTGCTAGGTTTTGGGTTCATGTCCCACATTTCACCAACCCTTTCTTTGTTTCTTTTTTTTTTTTTACTTTTTTTTTATAATTTTTCTTTATTTTAGGTAGGTCGACACTGCCGATGCGTTTGCAACCATCTGGTAGCTGCTGAAAATCAGTGCTGAGACAACTGTCTTAGCTTTAAACTGAGTTATCCATTTACAGTACACTATTGGCAAATAATGATTGCATTAATACTTTAGTTTATTTTTAGATATTTTTAGTTTATGTTTATATGTTTTCGTGTTCTTTTATTTGTTTTTACTTTTTACTTTTAACATAAGTGTAACACTTTTTTTTAATTATATACTCCATATTTGTTAATAGTGTATGTTGTAAATAAAGTTTTTCTTTCTTTCTTCTTTCATATATACGCTCTTACTTAGTATACACACTAACTTAGTATATACACTCCTTAATCATCTTCTTAAATCAACTATCTTAATACCAGAAATCATATCTTCCGGAGGTTAGAAAAAAAAATGATAATATTCTTTAAAAATATTGTATGTACATTATATCGCAAAGTCCAGTCACAAATTTACTTAGGGTACTCATATACAAAAAAACATAAAGATTCTACTAAAGTTTATAGAAAAACCCGTCTAACCCATCTAAATCTTTCACGGAGCTTTCCGAAGAGCTTTTGTAGGCTGTTCAAACTACGATAAAACTATGTTATATTTAACTCCTATAATAAAGTATGTATATTATTACTTACCTTCTGTACTATAATGAGAGGATATTTATACGTCTTATCTGTTTGTACGACCTTTTGTCTGGCTTACGAGAGATTTACTAGGTTTGATTCCGGACAGAAGATTACGAAGTTTATTCTGCAAGAATCTACGATCGCTGATTCCGTTTAAGTGCAAAAGTAATAATAAAATTATTTTGCTATAATCCGCGATAAAGTCAAATAGAAACTATATATAATGCTCAATGTATGACTATCCGTTTTCATACCTAATACATGCAGGATTCGCAAAAACATGCACAAACCTCCACCACCGCCACCGAAATACACAAGCACTAGATTTTCACTATTACAAAGTCAACAATCGTTTCGGCCCGAAAACGAAGCATCATCAGGAGATAGATTCTACGACAAAATCGCAAAAGGAGGGTGGTCTTTTCTACTAAACCGGATACCACACGGTGGGTCAACTTACCTTAGTCGCCTTTTACGACACCTCGGTGAGAAATGAGTACTACTATTCTATTCAGCCGGATACCACACGGCTGATTATTTGCTCCTTATATCATAACAATATTTGTTTAGGATGTAGAACTAAGCAAGGAAATTAATCAATACCATACTTCCATTTTGAGCATTTAAGTATACACAGAACTCGTCCTTTAAATAAGGGTTACATAATCCTAGTGCTATAAGCCGGAGTTAATATGTAAGGACAGGCTATTGTATAGAAATAAGAGGTGGTATGTAACTTGACCCTTGGAAGATTACGTGATGCGGACCCGAAATTTTGAACTATACCTAATAAATAAAGGTCTGTTAATTTCCCACTACTGGGTATAGACCTCCAGCATTTCTTTTTTCTTTGAGAGAAGGGTAAAAGCTTAAAAAAATTATAATTGAATATTGAGGTCTATAGGAGGAGTACTTTATTATCATGTTCGCGTTATGTCGATCATTATTCTCCTGGCCTTATCCTATTCTAATTGGGGCCGGCACATGTTTTAAACACGTTGTTACGAAATTTAGTTACTTATTTAAGTATATTGTTGCAACAATCTTAAATGAATGTCCAATTGCGTTACAAGATAAATCTTTAAAAATGAATGTATTTATTTAGAAGTGTAAAAGATATTTGTTTAAAACTAATGATATACATTGTTTGATTGTATAAATTTAAAGTTAACATTCAGGTGTACAAGAGTTTTATACAACAACTGTTTCTATATCTATTTCTAAACCCTTGTTAACTTGCATGTTAACTTAATAAGTTACAATAGCCATTGAAAAGATAACATTAAAAAACGCCGCCAACAACAAAACTCCACATATTCAAATTCAAATTCAAAATATTCTTTATTCAAATAAACTTGTAAACAAGTGCTTTTGAATCGTCAACTCTACTGCTGGTTCGCAAAGCTGTTCCTACCGAGAAGAGCCAGCAAGAAACTCGGCGGTTGCTCTTTTAAAAATATAATTCTTAATACTATTTACATTATGTCGTTACTGTCTTGTACAGGTTCCAAGAGAGCTATATCCACACATACACACATAAGCACCAAACATACTCAACACCACAACCTCCACGATCGTTTTGCCCCGAAACCGAAGCATCATCAGTAGATAGACTCTACGATAAAATTGCAAAGCCGTCATATAACTGTTCTCGTCGTAATTATTATGATCGTTAAAGGGTTGCAAAATTCGTTACATTTTATCTTGGTACTCTCTATGCATACGAAATCACGGACAGAATTTATTATCGTATATGAAACCTAATGGTATTTGTATAAGCTTGGATTGTCGGCCTTGCTCTTAGGTTGGTAGGCATTGGAAAGCGTAAGGCGATATTTTTCAGGTCTCAGAAATGTCAAGTTGATCCTAAAAAGCTTCGTGAAAAATTATTTCACTTTTTCTGTTTGGGTCGGATCAAATACACAATACCTTATCATTAATATTCCTACGCGTCTATTGAAAATATATTAGAAATGAAACCAAATTTATCAGAGGGAGATATGACTTGTATAAAAAGTATGGCTGAACAACGCACAAGTAGAAAAATAGTAAATATGAAAGTTAAATAAAAACATGTTCTTTTATTTTATTTCAGTCGCCTTTTACGACACCTTGGTAAAAAATTAAAATGGTCTATCTACTCAGCTGGATACCACACGGTGGGTCAACTTACCTTAGTCGCCTTTTCACCACACCTCAGTAAGAAATTAGGGCGATCTAGTCTAATCACCCGGATACCACACGCCGGGTCAACTTACATTAGTCGCCTTTTACAATACCTCGGTAAGAAATTGGGGTAGTCTATTCTACTCAGCTGTAATTGGTGTAATTTTCCCAAAATAAAATACAATAAATCCCAATAAAATACTAATCTTTGTAGATAATTGTACAAAAAAACTAAGTTACAAATACTAATGAAATGAAATTAAATGAAAATTATTTATTTCTTCCCCATGTGAAACGAAGACTAAATGTAGCTTATTCTAAATTTCACATGACAAAGAAAGGGCAACGGCTCAGTGTACGCCACATGTCACTACAGAAAACTGAGGTGACACACAGCACTGGTTTTCAACCGCGGCCCTTTGAGTGTCACCCCGAAAAACATTTACTAATACTTACTGCTACTATGAAAAAAAAAATTATGCAACGAAAAAAACTTACTTACAAACCTTAAATACCTTAATTAAATTAATTATTTTTTAAATTAAATATTATATATTTTTTAAATACATACTTAAATACAAATATACACCCAGGCTCAAAGATCAACAAATTTATTTATAGAAAATGTTAGCCTTCGGCGGCTTTATACTAAGCAGTATAAAGCAATTATATTGCCTTGTATTCCTTAGTACCATATTTTTCAAAAACAATTTCTATTTCGTCCGACTGACATAATATTAAAGCTATCTTTAGTGCTTAAAAAGTAAAGACAGTGAAATGCTTGGAGACGGTGAATGAATTATTCAAGTAGGAAACCTTCGAATTTACATAAGCAAATTGGTTACGAAGCTACGCGGGACAACTTAACGAAAAGAAAATATCTATTTTGAATTGAAATAACTATTTCAAATATATTTTTCATAACAGTATTATGTGTAAGTACCTGGGTAACCGAACCTTGCTTGGTAATTACCATTAGGCTATCACAGGTTTGCATTTTCAGCTCCAATCACCAATTGTTATCTATTCCTATTTTCTTAGTTTTTTTAGTGCCCAAAAACAGGGATAAAACGATTTTTTTTAATAAAACCTAGGTTAATCGATTTGTCTCCCCCAAAACCCCCGAGATGCTGAATTTCAGGAAAATCTTTGCAGCCGTTTCCGCGAATCAGAAAATTTATTTATATATATACATACAAGATTAAATCATTTAAATATTAAAGATAATAAGATAATTTGAACATTCGCTTGAGTTACTCTGTAGTGTAGAAATCGTGTAAAAAGTCCTTGCGAAAATAGTTCTCTACCTTTAATTGAGCAAGGGGTTTCTTTGTAACACTCGTAATAACCTAAAGACATGTAGAGGCTCAAATATTTCTAAACATTCTTAATCGATTTCTAATTATTAAGCTTTTTTTAAATTATATGAACACCAAACGGTCCGCCGTTTATTATCCTGCTGAATAGAACCCGGCTACATAAACCACCAATCATTTGTTACTGAGGTGTCGTAAAAGGCGACTGAGGTAAGTCGACGTAAGCCGACTCAGTAAGTTTGTTTTTATTATTTTATCAAATTGCAATAATTTTTTTGCTGAGTTTCTTGCTGGTTCTTCTTGGTAGGAGCAAACTTCCAAATCAGTGGTAGCTTCTTTAAATTTGACGATTCAAAAGTACTGTAAACAGTCCACTTGAATAAAGAATATTTTGAAATTGGATTTGACGTCAGGCAGGCGGCCGGTCGTAAAATAACAAGCCAAAACATGCAACAACATGTTAATTTTAAAAGTTGTGTTATAAAATTTTTGAAATTTGTTGTAGCCGAAACCTGACTTTTTTAGTTTTATATGTTATACTCGTGCCATTATCACCATAGGAAAAAGCCTATTTTTGATTTTTTCACCAGCGTTTATACGTAAGACTATCATTTGATATACCTATATCTGAGTTATACTACTTGTGCGGGCAATATTTTCCACCGAGGGTAATCGGGGTTTGCTGCACCTGAGGCCGTGCGGGTAGGTGACTAATTAATGTCACACAAAAAGAAGACGCGGTGTCGGTCGGCCGCGCAAGACGGTGCACGGTGGTCGGTGTGAATTACAATAAATATCGGTGGATGTTCGGATTAATATATACGAAATATAAAGGATAATTCGGTGTTATTGTATATGAACAATATTACATAACAATTAAATTGGTGATTCCACGAATATAAGTGGATTTAGTTATTTTGTGTTATACTCCGGAGCGGCGTGGACGCCATAATCTACGAAGAAGCCTCCAAGTTAAAGGTCAGTGTCCTTGATTATTCGGGGTGGAGAAATTGCCGGTTGTCTGCAGCTATCGAAGGCACGCAGTAGGCGCAAACACTACTAGTTTAATTTTTACTGTAATACTTCTGGTATATGGTAATATTTACTCCTCCAGTCCAGCTAGTAAGTACCAAACGTTTCCTTCTGTAGCTATTACGAACCTTTCCTCCCCTTGTCTCATTAAGACTGTTATGTGTAGATAGTATATGGCATAATTGTCAATCATTTGTCTCCTTTTAGTTATATAAATAATTTTTGTACCTAACTACCTACGATAACGCTGTACTCGCCTTAAAAAGTGTTTTACCTAGAGCTTGCCGTATGAAAAAGTGTATTAATAAGTATGTGTAAAATGCTATTGGCTTGTCATAATAAATAAATAAATAAACCATAATTGTCATCTACATAGATAATACACTTTATAGGATAGTCATCTACATAATTGTCAATTGACCTTCCCATGTCATGTCGGCGTCTTGTACTTATGATAATAAAGATATTTAATGCACTTCTGTGTCTGATATTCACCTAAAACAATTACATGATGTCAGAAGTGGGATTTGGAACATACCTATCTACTATACCATACACAAATAATACCATAGATAAAAAACCAACGTAAATATCATAGATAAGGAATACAATAGATAACGCCGTGTGCTATCCGGCTGAACGGAATAGTACCACCCTCATTTCTTACCGAGTTGTCGTAAAAGGCGACTAAGGTAAGTTAACCCACCGTGTGTTATCCGGTTTAGTAGAATAGACCACCCTCTTTCTTACCGAGGTGTCTAAAATACGACAGAGGTAAGTTGACGTTAGGCAGGCGGCTGGTCTTAAAAACGCAGCCAAATCATGTTACAGCATGTTTATAACATGTTTTGCCGACCCCACTTAGAGTGGGGCAGGAAGATGAAGGAATACATTAGATAGGTACTACAGTTACTATTCCTCCTATATTTAGAGATTTAACTGAAATCGACGGCTCTGCATACTGTAGAAAAAATGAAAATGATTATCCATATGCTATCATATTAAGTAAAAGGGACATTACCACTTCCTACACATTTATACAATTCAGCACGATTTGTAAATTATTTAACTCGGCTTACCGCCCAGCATGAGGCGACAAATTTTATTCTTTCGAAAGGGTTACAACACATAAAAAAGCATCATAAAAAATGTTCCCGGCACCGCATTTATAATTCACGATCCTCGTGCACACGAAACGGTTTTTATAACCGCTGACACTGAAAAGGGCCTTTATTATTTAGCAAGGTTTACGTTTGAGGACGGTCACTATTGACGATAAGTAATAATATATAAATAACAGTATCTAGGTGATCGGAATTTTATTATGTAACAACGCCGCCTTGTCGTTACTGCAAGCAAGCCATGACGTCACATCTTGCCACAGCCTTTCGCGCCATTTTGACGTGGGAGATGTGACAGCCGCTGTCATTAGCAGCTAGCCCGCGGATAGCGAATGAGAGTTTGCTTTGATTTTGTTTTTGCAATTTTTATGAAAAGAATAAAACTGATTTAGAATACTTCTTTTATTAAAAGTAGTTTAGTAACAATTAAAAGATATAATAAATGCATAATTTATAGAATTAAGCGTCACTTTTCGGAGATCCATAATACAAATGTAATACAAAGAAGGGTTGGAGCTAAGACCTACCACGCTGCTCCAATGCGGATTGGTAGGTTACACATATCTCTAGGATTCTCTAGAGATATGCAGGTTTCCTCACGATGTTTTCCTTCACCTAAAAGCAAGAAAATTTATCATACGATAAATTGCAATTATCAATTAGACACATAAGTTAATAGAAAAACTCATTGGTGTCTGCCCGGGTTTGAACCCATGATCGTCTCTAGAGATTCACATAGTCGCACCGCTAGGCCATCACAGCTTAAAAATACATAGTTCAAGGAAACTATATATTTTGGTACCCGTTACGCTAAAATTATTTTCATCTTAGACCCTACGTCTTAGAAGCAGTTTAATCGTTATCAAAGGGGTCACAGGACAAAATTCCTGAAATTAACAGCTTCATGTATAACATAATCTTGCTAGGGTCGCTACCCTACATATCACCTCATACAATGACCTCTCCCTGAATAATGATTCGGGCCCTTATACCGGGATTATAAGACCCTGGCAATGAAGGTCTTATGTGTATATTCTATAATTCTGTACCCTTTTGTGTAAGATAAAGACGACTGTATTAACCTAATCTTATATACATTGCAAACGGAAGAAAGGAATTTCAAAACTTAAAAGATATAATTTATGTATTAAATTATTTTATTTATTTAACATAAATTTTATTAAAACTTGAAAATGACGTACACTGCAAAAAAAGTTGAAGTTCTGCGATGATATTCGGGTGACATAAACTTATACAAACATGCCGTGTGGTATCCGGTTGAGTATAATAGACCACCCTCTTTCTTAAGGAGGTGTCGTAAAAGGCAACTAAGGTAAAATGACCCGCCGTGTGGTATCCGGTTGGGTAGAATAGATCACCCTCTTTCTTACCAAGGTGCGTAAAATACGACTGAAGTAAGTTGACGTGAGGTAAGCGGCCGGTCGTAAAATACGTAGCCAAATCATATGACAACATGTTTATAACATGTTGTATGTAACACTCAGAGTAGGATAAGGGCAGGTAAATGATGATGGAGGAAATGAATTTATTTCACATATAAACAAGTTGCTAACAAAGTTGATAAATAGAAGCCAAAGCAATTTTTTTTCTATATGACAAAGTAAATAATAAATAAATATATGGTACACTTAAACACACGGTCGTCCGTCCCCAAAGTAAGTTACTCAATACTTATGTTATGGTAGACAGAAAACAAAGTAAATAACTCAATACCTGTGTTATGGTAGACAGAAAACTGGTGAATATATACTTATATATTTTTTAAATACATACTTAAATACAAATATACACCCAGGCTCAAAGGCCAACTAATTCATTTATAGAAAATGTCGGTCCTCGGCGGGAATCGAACCCGCGACCCGCGGAGCTGAAGGCAGGATTATTATCCACTGCACCAACGGGCCAGTCTGCAGTCTACAAAGTCTTCATTTAATATCTCGCATTAAGCGTATAAATGTCTATTATCTGTTCGTGATAGCAATTTCTTTTTGTCCTATATTGTAACAAAACATTGAACTCCGGGGACGCCAGAAGCCGTTGTCTAAGATTTTAGTTGAGATGGCAGCGAACTGCAATTTCCCCTATGGGAATACTATACGTGCTCCCAATATTCAGAACGAATCGTGTTCCGAATCTGTTTTGGCGGCAGTTTAACATTTCCGACGAAATACGCTTTCTAAGTTTAAAGTGATATTTGAAAACGAGTTCGAGAAATTCAATTGCGTGGTCGCTGCCATCACAGTTTCTGTGGTAATGGTGTATTTATTATCCAATCTAAGTTCGCCCGTTTGTTTTGTACGCGCTTACCGATTTCCAAAGCTTATGTTATTATGAATGTATCCACATCCATATCTTCTTAGGTATATATATTCTGAATTTCGGAACCGGCTTCAACGATTTTCATGAAACTTAGTATGCAGAAGGTTTCGGACACCGTGTGGTATCCAGCTGAATAGAATAGTACCACCCTCATTTCTTACAGGTGGTGTAAAAGGCGATTAAGATAAGTTGACCTACCGTGTGGTATACGGTTAAGTAAAATAGACCACCCTCTTTCTTACCGAGGTGTCGTAAAATACGACTAAGGTAAGTTGACGTCAGGCAGGCGGCTGGTCGTAAAATACGTAGCTAAATCATGTGATAGCATGTTTATAGCATGTTGTGCCAACCCCACTTAGAGTGGGATAAGGGCAGGAAGATGATGATTTAAATAACTTCGAAGTATAGTTAAACTTAGTAGTTATTTAATTATTACGTTGTTGCCTTCAAAAATGACTGGGTACATTGTAAAAAAAGGCTCTTAAGCATTTTGTTTAGTCCGGTTTTAATATCCCAAATCACGTAACAACATGTTTACAACACGTTGTGCCCATCCCACTTAAAGTGGGATATGGGCAGGAGAATGATGATGATTATACTTTTAATTAGATACATTTTCAAATATCAATACCTAAAAGACTAATTAGAAGTAAGAATAAACTTTCATTGTATTTCCTTTATGTAATAGTAAAACGTAATATGCCTTGCTAATAACATACGAATGCTTTTCCTTACTTTCTCGTATTTTTATTTCCTTGTACTCACTAGCACCTGTTACATCGTTAGACGAGTGTTGATCGTATTAAAGACAAATGGCATCTGTATGTTGCTTAACATGGAGTTATAATTTATCTTGATTGTAAATATTTAGACATGTTAGATGACCCTAACATCCACTGCTATGCAGATGACAGTACGGTGGATGCCATATATACCGGTAGTGCAGGACTCTCTTCGGAAAAGGTCGATGAGTGCCGAAATAAACTTGTGTCTTCTGTTGAAGCCACCTTACGGAAGATCTCCGAATGGGGTAAATTAAATTTGGTACAATTCAACCCCTTGAAGACGCAAGTTTGCGCGTTAACCGCAAAAACAGCACCATTTGTCGCGTCACCGTCTTTCGAGAATACCCTCTTAAGTGATTCGAGTAGTATCGAAATACTGGGTCTCGACATCTCCAATAGCTGCAAGTATCGCGATCACTTGGAAAGGAAGGCTAAGTTGGCCTCCAAAAAATTGGGTGTTATCAATAGAGCGAGACAGTACTTCAAGCCGGTCCATAGACTAGCGCTGTATAAAGCACAAGTCCGGCCTCATATGGAGTACTGTTCTCATCTCTGGGCTGGTGCACCCCAATACCAACTTAAGCCATTCGATCGCATACAGCGCAGAGCAGTTCGTATTATTGGGGATAAGGTGATTAGCAGACAACTGGACTCATTGGCGATGCGTAGAGACGTATCATCACTGTGCGTTCTCTACCGCATCTTTCACGGAGAGTGTTCCATTGAACTTCATGACTTGATTCCTGCCGCTAAATTCCATAACCGCACTGTACGTCACAGGTTAAAATATCATCCAAACCATCTGGATGCTTGGCGTTCCAGTACAGTGCGGTTTTCAAATAATTTCATTCCGCGTACCACCATTTTGTGGAACGATCTCCCTTTGGCAGTGTTTCCGGATCGGTACGACATAAGTACCTTCAAAAAACGTGTATTCCACTTTTTAAAAGGACGGCAACGCACTCGCTCTGCGAGAGGTCGTGGGTGGCGGTGATTACTTTAGGGTAGACCGCATGCTCGTTTGCCATCCTATACCATAAAAAAAAAAAAAAAAAAAAAAAAAAAAATATTTTCTACAGAAATAGACGATGACTGCATTTGATTTTCTATTTCATATTTTTCGAATCAAATTATATTTTTTTTGGCTGAGATCGTATCAAGAGAAATCTTAAGGTTCTTCCACATACAGTACACATGTCCATTTTGCTGCAAGATAATTTGATTATTTTATACTGCCACACTAATTGAACTAATTATAATGACACAACGTAATATAATATATATATATATATATATATATATATATATATATATATATATATATATATATATATATATATATATATATATATATATATATATATATATATATATATATATATGTAGTATTATCTGTATAAATTTTTGTTTAAACTGTATCTTTATCTGTATTTACTTGTCTGTATTTAATCTGTATTGTATGGGTAATCTGTGATCAATAAAGGAAGAGTGAACATCATATTAAAGTCTCTCATTTATTCAGTTTAATATAATAGGCTATTTTAGTTTCTACAACTTTATGGGGGCTCGTCCGGGATAAACTGAAATTTGAGGCTAATTGAAGACTGAAAAAAGTTGTATCTGACGCAATTATTTCGATGGAAAAATACCAGGGAAGCCATTGTGATCTATTGTACCGATTTCAATCTATGGTAGAAAAATTTCTACCAAATGGTAGCTTTTGGTTATGAAGATATTGTGAATTTTTGTTTTGAAGACTAAAGACTTAAACACGATTTTCTACCGAATGATGACTTTTGGAATAATGAGATATTTTGAATTGTGAAGACTGAAGACTAAAATAATTCAGACTATTTAATGAGTCCAATAAGACCATCATTTTGTACGACGACTAGGAGGAGAAGATCGAAGAATTTTAAGACTAATACTAGTTTGACAACGTTGACAACGGAAGTTACGATGCCACCTAAAAAAGACGACAGAGAGAGTGAAGATGACGATCAAGAGGTTGATGTTCAGATTTCATTCAAGGACTTAGAGAAGTCGATGACTATTTTTACCGGAGACGATACCTATCCTATTGAGATCTTTATCGATGACTTTGAAGATACTGCCCATATAATGAAGTGGACTAAAACCGAGAAATTAATCTACGCGAAAAGGCTTTTAGACGGAACTGCGAAGTTGTTTTTACGATCTTTGGGAAGAGTAAAAGACTATATTAGTTTAAAGAAAGCGCTTAGAGAAGAGTTTGGCCCCAAGATTAATAGCGCGATTATACACAAGAAACTTGCTTCGCGAAAGATGAAAAACGACGAGACTTACCAACAGTATTTCCTATCTATGAAAGAATTGGCACTTCATGGTAAAGTAGAGGATGCAGCATTAATTGAATATGTTATTGATGGTATCCGTGACATAGAAACTAATAAAACTATTTTATATGGTGCGTTAGACCTGAAAGATTTTCGTAAGAAACTGGACATTTATAGTGACTTCAAGAAAAAGGCACCTAGTAAGCCTACACAGTCCAGTCAACCATCGACACACCACTCGACACGAAGAACAACTCATATAAAAAGATGTTATAACTGCGGAGACCTAGGTCATCAATCACCTACCTGTCCAAAGGGAATCAAGTGTTTTAAATGTAATGAGCTTGGTCACAAATCCACTGAATGCACAAATAGTAAAATTAAGAATACTCTGAATATTCAGAATGAGATTAAAGAAGAAAAAGTTCCATATAAGAAAATAAAGATTAATGGAGTTGAGATTATATCCCTAATAGATACTGGGAGTGATGTTAACCTTATTACAAAATCAGAATTTGAAAAGTTCAGAGATGGAATTATGAATTTTAAAACAGATTCAACATGTCTGACTGGTATCGCTGAAAAAAAAGTGTATACAGAAGGACAATTTAAAACTGAAGTACAAATCGATAATGATTGTATAGATGTTGACTTTCATGTTGTAAGAGACAATCAAATACCAGTTGCCATTCTAATTGGAAATCCTATACTAAAAGACTTTGAGGTACGTTTTACTCCCCAAGGTGTTTTCATGGAAAGAATCATGCATTTTACACTCTTAATAGACAACGCTGTTGATGAACAAAGGTATAATGTAAATAATTTAAAATACAAAGAAAAAATTTATGAAATGTGTGAAGAATACAAACCTAAAAAGAAGAACAAAGAAAGTAATATTGAATTAAAAATAATACTTACCGATGAAGACCCTGTTTACCAAAATCCCCGACGTTTGTCACCTTTAGAAATAGATGCTGTGAATATACAAATTAAAGAATGGATAGACAAAGGAATTATTAAACCTAGTAAATCAGATTTTGCCTGCCCTGTAGTCCTGGCTGATAAGAAAGATGGATCACGTAGAATGTGCATTGACTATAGGCGGTTAAATAAAAAGATAATCAAAGAAAGATTTCCGCTTCCTATTATAGAGGATCAAATTGACAAACTGAAGGAGGCCAAAGTGTTTACTTCACTCGACCTGAAGAATGGGTTTTTGCATGTCAATGTACATAAAGATAGTCAGAAGTACACTGCCTTCGTGACCCCTCATGGTCAGTATGAATTCAAGAAAATGCCTTTTGGATTATGTACTGCACCGTCTGTATTTCAGAGATTTATAAATGACATATTCAGCGACTTAATAACTGAAGGTACTGTTCTAGTTTACTTAGATGACCTGATTATTCCCTCTAGAACAGAGGAAGAAGGTATTACAAGATTAGAGAAAGTGCTTCAAAGAGCTGAAGATTTTGGCTTAGAGTTCAATTGGAAAAAGTGTCACTTTCTCAAAGAAGAAATTCAATATCTTGGTTACATCATTTGTGACAATGAAGTTCGGCCATCTCATGATAAGATCACAGCTGTAGCTAAATTTAAGCAACCGACTAATGTTAAGACTCTTCAGTCATTTCTTGGACTGACAGGCTACTTTAGAAAGTTTATTAAAAATTATTCTATAATAGCCAAACCTATGACTGATCTACTAAAACAAAATGCATTATTTGATTTTAATGAAGATTGCAGAAAGGGTTTTTTAGAACTGAAACGAATACTGTGTAGTTCACCAGTTCTTAGAATATACAATCCTGATTTGGAAACTGAATTACACACAGATGCTAGTTCCGATGGCTATGGAGCAGTTCTCCTGCAAAGAAGCCCTAAAGACAATCAATTTCACCCTGTCCACTATATGAGCAAGAAAACAACTCCAGCTGAAAGGAAATATCATAGCTACTATTTAGAAATTTTAGCTATTGCAATGGCTATAAAAAAATTCCGGGTGTATCTTTTAGGAATTCATTTTAAGATAGTCACTGACTGCTCAGCTCTGACTATGACACTGCAAAAGAAAGACTTACCTTCTAGAGTTGCTCGTTGGGCCCTGCTGTTAGAAGAATATGATTATAAGATTGAACATAGACCTGGTACACGAATGAAACATGCCGACGCCCTTAGCAGATACCCCACCTGTCTGATGCTTACAGAAATTGCAGCTCGTATAAGGAATGCACAAAATGAGGATGACCATGTGAGATTAATAAAGAAAATTTTAGAAACTGAAAGTTATCAAGACTATTACATACACAATGGAATACTATACAAAAAGAAAGATGGTAATACACTTATAGTTGTACCCAAAATAATGCAGTATGAAATAATAAGACGAAATCATGAAAGAGGACATTTTGGAATATTAAAGACAGAAGAATTAATTAATAGAGAATACTTTATAGAAAATTTAACAAACAAAATAAGAAAAGTCATAAATAATTGTGTTGAATGCATTCTTATATCGCACAAAAGAGGTAAAAAGGAAGGATTTTTACATCCAATTGACAAGGGTAATGTTCCTTTATCAACATACCATATTGATCATCTTGGGCCAATGATGTCTACTCATAAGAACTACAAATATATCCTTACCATTGTAGATGCTTATACAAAGTTTACATGGATTTACCCTGTTAAGACACTAACTACAGGAGAAACACTGGAAAAGATGAAGCTGCAACAGCAAACATTTGGCTCTCCTGAAAGAATCATTACAGATCGAAATGCCGCATTTACTGCTAATGACTTTCAAGAATTTTGTAGTAGTGAAAGAATAGCACACTATACCATCACTACTGGACAACCCAGAGGAAATGATCAAGTTGAACGCATTCACCAAATCATCATCGCTGTGTTGGGTAAACTTAGTGCTGATGACCCATCGAAGTGGTACCGCCATGTTTCCAAAGTACAACGATGCTTGAATGGAACACATCAAAGAACCATAGGAATGACTCCATTTGAATTACTTTTTGGTACTAAAATGAGGGATAAGGATGATGAGATACAAAAGTTATTAGAGGAAGAAGATATACAGAATTTCAATGAGAAAAGAGAAGAGTTTAGAAAGAAGGCCAAAGAGGCAATACAGAGAGTACAGGAAGAAAACATGAGAAATTATAATAAAAATCGAAAGAAAGCAAATATTTACAATACTGGAGATTTAGTAGCTATAAAAAAGACACAATTCTCACAAGGCAGTAAAGTTTTACCTAAATACTTGGGACCCTATGAAGTAATTAAGAACAAGGGCAAGGATAGATACACGTTAAAAAAAGTTGGTAATAATGAAGGCCCAATAAATACAACTAGCTCGGCAGATCTAATAAAACCATGGATTGGGCCTGAAGGCTATTCATCTGGGACAGATGAATGAACAGGATGGCCGTGTAGTATTATCTGTATAAATTTTTGTTTAAACTGTATCTTTATCTGTATTTACTTGTCTGTATTTAATCTGTATTGTATGGGTAATCTGTGATCAATAAAGGAAGAGTGAACATCATATTAAAGTCTCTCATTTATTCAGTTTAATATAATAGGCTATTTTAGTTTCTACATATATATATATATATATATATATTATATTACGTTGTGTCATTATAATTAGTTCAATTAGTGTATATATATATATATATATATATATATATATATATATATACATATGATAGATTTTATTCTATTTGAACAACATATAGCGATATATTGTAATGATAACGTTATTTGGGCTCAATATGTGTTACGTGCCTATCAATTTAGGTCTAACTAACAAACACGGACGCGTAAATATGCTATTTTGCTTATCATGTTCCTTTATACGAACAGCATTGCATGCGAACATGTTCGTATTATATCTCTATACACTACTCCTGCTGCTGAAAGAACGTCTTTCACTCCACAGAAGTAACTATTGTTGCTATCCTACTTGTGAAGACCAAATTAAACATACATTTTTTAATACCACCATCCACCATCCATCATTCGTAGCTCAACAAGCTAATTCAAGTTTTTAAGAATATTTCCTCTGTTCTTTTATAAAAGAAATTTTAGCTTATTTTAAGTTCGTTACCTTCTTCCCGTTGTGTGTGGAAGCACCATTAATTATGAATAACTTTAAAGGATTGTTCACATCTTTATTATAAATGGCATAACGATAAAGCGCTTAATTTTAAAACGTGTCAAAAGTATTGAGTTTCTGATAAACAATGTTTCGGCGTAATCGAAAAATTCCAGGCGTATCCTTTTTACTATTTATCATTGTTCTCTTTGTTCCGAGGCTACGAGTAGGTACAAAAAAATACGAAATAAATGAGCGAGTCACCTCTAACTCATTTGTCAAACAATATCCGGCAATTTTTATCAGTTGCCGTTTTTGACTTTATTCTTTGGTAGATTAATAACTTTATATCCGGCGTTTTATTTTCAAAATACTTCAGGAATAATTGAGTGTTCAAATATAAATTTTCATCTTTTTTCAGTAAGCTTGTTGCTGAATTTAATAGCGAGTATTTTATTATACCATTATATTGTTTCAACTTAACTGTATAGTGATTTTTCGGGCTTTTTTTTCTACCGAGGGTAATCGGGGCTTCCTGCACCTGAGGCGGTGCGGGTAGGTGACTAATTAATGTCACATAAAAAGAATTTCGTTCGTTCGTTCGAATTACAATAAATATCAGTGTTCGGTGGATGTTCGTGTTAATATATACAAAACATAAAGAATAATTCGGTGATTGTGTATTTGAACAATATCAAAGAACAATAAAATTTGTGTTTCCACGAATATAAGTGGATTAAGTTATTTAGTGGTTATACTCCGGCCGGAGCGGCGTGAATATAACCTACGAAGAAGCCTCCGAGTTAAAGGTCGGTACTCCTTTATTATTCGGGGTGGAGAAGTTGTCTCTTGTCTGCCTATCCTATCTATGCTCACTAACTGTAGCTATCGAAGGCACGCAGTAGGCGCGAACAATGATTATTATATAAACGTACGGGTCACATCGCGTTAAAATCGAGTTACCTATGATAATGATGATATACATATATGATATGATAATCTTTAATATTTAAATGAGTTAATCTTGTACGTATATATATTTGGGATCTCGAAAACGGCTCCAACGATTTTCCTGAAATTCAGAATGTAGGGGATTTTTGGGGAGAAAAATCGATCTAGATAAGTTTTATTTAAAAAAATCAATAGGAATAGAAAGCAAATGTTATAAGAGCTGCCAAAAGAAAAGCTGTGATAGCTTGATGGTAACCTGATGGTGAACCAAAAAGTTTATTTCTTTTTTTAAAATGCCATTTTTTCTAAAAAATTACCGAGCAAGGCTCGGTCACCCAGGCGCTGTATATTTATGTGATACTGGTTTCTAATTAAAAAAAAAAATTTGATTTTATTTAACTAATACTGAAGGCAATGAAGTTTTCTAACAGTTTTTTTACATTAAAAACTGCAACTTCATTAAACATTTAAAAAAATACTAAAATTTACATTGAATATATTACATAAAACACTATTTTTGCCAAAAGTAATAATAAAATTATTTTGCTATAATCCGCGAAGAAGTAAAATAGAAAATATATATAATGCTAAATGTAAGTGGACAATCGGTTATCATACCTGATACATGCAGGATTCGTAAAAACACATGCACAAACCTCCACCACCGCCACCACAATACACAAGCACTATATACGTTCACTATCACAAACTCAACAATCGTTTCGCCCCGCAACCGAAGCATCGTCAGGAGATAGACTCCACGACCAAAATCGCAAAGCGAAGCAATACCCAAATAAGTTTAGTTATATACTAATCGGTTCAACCCCACCCTTTATTTTATTTTGCCTGCAAACAAGTGTAACAAGCTTGAACTAGAAACATTTATTTGCTCGTTAATGAGGGTGCCATTGTTATGTTTAATAATCTCAAGGTTTTCCAATAGGCTCAGCTTAAGGCCTTTATTAGAACACGTGTGCAATACTTCGAAACTATGGTCATTAGGAACTTTATGACCGCTTTCTATCAGATGTTTAGCGAAATTTGAATTTTGTGGTTTGTTATTCCTGAACGCGGCCATATGTTCTTTAAAACGAGTTTCAAAATTACGACCAGTCTGACCCACATATGTATCATTGCATTCAGGACATTTTATTTTATAAACACCACACTTTTTCGCGCTTGGTAATTTATCTTTATTATTGCACAGAATCTTTTTTAAAGAGTTATTACTTTTAAAACCTATTTTTATATTTGATTTGGATTTAAATATAGCTGAAATTCGTTCTGACAATGCTCCAAAATAGGTCAGACTGGCTTTGTACTTATTATCTTTGTAATGTGGCACCGCGTACAAGTGTTTTGCCAATTGCAACTTCTGTTTATTTTTTAATATGTTATGTACTACTTGCTTATCATAGCCATTAGAATGCGCCATCTGGCTGATTATTTGAAGCTCTTTGTTAAAATTCTTCTCGCAAAGAGGGACTGATAAAAGTCTATGTATATGACTGTGAAAGGCGGCAAGTTTGTGTTGCCAGGGGTGAAAAGAAGAAGCAGGTATGATCGTATCCGTGTAGGTTGGTTTGCGAAAGATCTCAAACATATGTTCATGAGTGTGTGTGTGTGAAAAAGTGTGGTGTTTATAAAATAAAATGTCCTGAATGCAATGATACATATGTGGGTCAGACTGGTCGTAATTTTGAAACTCGTTTTAAAGAACATATGGCCGCGTTCAGGAATAACAAACCACAAAATTCAAATTTCGCTAAACATCTGATAGAAAGCGGTCATAAAGTTCCTAATGACCATAGTTTCGAAGTATTGCACACGTGTTCTAATAAAGGCCTTAAGCTGAGCCTATTGGAAAACCTTGAGATTATTAAACATAACAATGGCACCCTCATTAACGAGCAAATAAATGTTTCTAGTTCAAGCTTGTTACACTTGTTTGCAGGCAAAATAAAATAAAGGGTGGGGTTGAACCGATTAGTATATAACTAAACTTATTTGGGTATTGCTTCGCTTTGCGATTTTGGTCGTGGAGTCTATCTCCTGACGATGCTTCGGTTGCGGGGCGAAACGATTGTTGAGTTTGTGATAGTGAACGTATATAGTGCTTGTGTATTGTGGTGGCGGTGGTGGAGGTTTGTGCATGTGTTTTTACGAATCCTGCATGTATCAGGTATGATAACCGATTGTCCACTTACATTTAGCATTATATATATTTTCTATTTTACTTCTTCGCGGATTATAGCAAAATAATTTTATTATTACTTTTGTATTATGGATCTCCGCAAAGTAACGCCTAATTCTATAAATTACTATTTTTGCCGTTAATTGACGAGTCAGCGTAGCTTATTCGGGGAACGGGTGGTTGCGAGAAATGAAAATACCTAGGCTCGAGACCCACCATTATTTTTTTCTCATTTATTGAAGTTTTTTTTTCATTTTGTAAAAAATACAGAACAAGGCTCGCTCAACTAAGTACTGAAAATGATTACATCAACTGTCTTCACATACAGCAAAGATATAATATAATTACTATTGTCTTAACGCAAGTTTCATGTGTTAATAACTCCTCTGATCTATTTATACATGAATGGATAGCTATAACGTCAATTTCAACGCCAACGAGGACAATTACCAATATTGAAATTCCGTTCACAAACAAAATTCAAATATGCTAACTTCACATTATTGAACAACAATTTCATATTGTTCCTGTAACGAATATTGCTTCAAAGTCATTTCAGTTTCAATATATTTGTTAATATTACTTCCTTGATTTTAACATTCATTTTCCTTGTTGTATCTTTATTTATTACTAAATTATGAGTGAGTTGAGTTTATGATAGTGAACATATGTAGTGCTTGGGTATTGTGGTGGCGGTGGTAGAGGTTTGTGCATCTGTTTTTACGAATCCTGCATGTATCAGGTATGGAAACGAATTGTCCACTCTTCATTTAGCATTATATATATTTTCTATTTTACTTCATCGCAGATTATAGCAAAATAATTTTATTATTACTTTTGTATAAGTAAGTATAGATTTAATGACTGCACTGAATTAAACTGAGTTAAATTTTCTTATAAAAAATAACAATCATGTAGTAAAACAATTGTTTTACAAAAATGATCTCAGAGGTGTAAAATATAAACATAAATGTTAGTTACATTTCAGTGAAGGTCGTCTTCAACGTAACAAATAAAACTCAATTTTTATTAAACAAAAATAGTGTTAACAAATTTCAGTTAACTAATTTTTTGTCACTTATTCTAACAGTTTCTCTATTCACAGTAGTTTTGAAACTCATAACTGTATAAAACGAGTGAATTCACGATGATTTGAATAGAAACTAAATACTGGGTTAAATGAAAGCCAATCCGATTCAAATGTTAACGAAAAAACTGGAACTTTTAAAGCTTAAATTATATCGAAGCTTTGAAAGTTTCAATGATATTTTTTTAATTTCAATCAACGTGAAATGTTTCATCTAAATCAAATAGCATATATTAGATCTACTCTGTTCATAGATTTTTTTTATCACATTGGTAATATCCCACTGCTTGAAGAGAAAGGTTTTAGTATACACCCAATTGATTCCACGAATTATTTTAAGATATGCAAATGTTCTTAGGATGTTTTCCATAACCGAAAAGCGCGTAATTAATTGTAAGTATGAATAAAGCACAAACGTTTTAAAATAAAAACTCATTTGTACCTGAGTCTAGAACCCATAACCCCCTGGAGAGAGGCACGTGGTTTCATTGTTCGGCTATCACAACTTTTTACTACTTTTGTAAAAGTATTTTAATTACATAAGAAATAATCTGCGGAATACCTTCACAATAATCTCCCGAGATGCGAAACTAAATATCTGAGTAATCACTAGCCGGAAGAGCTTATTCTCATAGAATCTATACTAATATATAAAGCTGAAGAGTTTGTTTGTTTGATTGTTTGAACGCGCTAATCTCAAGAACTTCTGGACCGATTTGGAAAATTATTTCAGTGTAAGATAGTCCATTTATTGAGGAAGGCTATAGGTTATATATAACATCACGCTAAGATGGAGCAGCAATAAAAAATAGTACGAAAACGGCAAAATTTAGAGCTTTGATTGCGTGCGCTGAGTAAACGGTTTTTCCCCTCTAAAAGTTGTAAATTAAAGTCCGCGACAGCATATTTCTAGTTTTAAGGTTAACACACTTAAATCATTTTTATGGTTATCAAAAAACTATATTACGGTTTAAATCTTGCGACGCGGGCGGAACCGCTGGCGATTGTTAGTAATTAAATAAAATTTAGTAGTTTGAACAGAATTTCTCAAAACTTCAACACAACTCAATTTGGTTCGAAACAGGCAATCCTTTTTTAAAGTCTTTTTTCACTAACTACTATTCATAGCCTACACAAACCTTGCCTTATTACTTTACAAGCTTCATATTTGACTTTGAGCTTAATTGGCTTACATGGGCTCATTTTTCAATTACTGTGGTAAAATTCGCAGTAATCATAATCATTTTTATTTTGTACAAAATAATCCTATAATAAAAAATTTCAACAATTTATACACACAATTTAGTTGTTCAATGTTTTTAATTTATATTTTATTTAATTTAATGTACAAATAAATAAATATATACAATTGATATTTGTCTTCATTATGAAGATAATAATTTTTCAAAATTCATAAATTATATTTAAATATTTATAATTTATTAATCTGGATCGCATAACGTATCTGTCGGTACGGAATGGATACTTAAACCTTTAAAGTACCTTAATATAAACCGCGTTTCCCATAAGTGTAAAGCACACTTAAAGAGATCGTCATTTCAGTGTTAATAGTGGGTTCACAAGTTAAGGCCACTTTCCAAGTTTATTACATACGCATAACCTCCGTCTTTTTATGGCCAATAAAGAGCATGTTAATATTCAATACGGGGATTTTATAAGGAAAGTTTTCTCGTTAGCTGGCAAGTTGAGGAGCGCCGCTACATGCGCGTGTTGTAAAGCTTTCAAGCGACACGTGTTTGGTCTTTGCAATTAGTTATTTTCGCGACGTGACACACATTGTCAATAGTTTGTTAAGATTTGTTGGAATTAAAATCGGATAGCAGCTCCAATTCGGAAACTGAAAAATAATCTTAGTATTTGAGAATTGTACTGTATTATAACATAAACTTTATTTTACAAAAGATAACAATTAAATGGTGTTTTTCATTTTCCTGACGAAAAAAGAGATTTTTATATTAAATATTATAGAAACTATCATATTTGTCCGGGGCAAAGAACAGACAGAAACAAACGGACATTCAGGCTTTCGTATTAAATCTAAAACTATTGGTTAGCGAAATTGTTCTTTTAACTGAAATACAAAATTACAATTTATTTTTTAATCATCTTGAATTATAACTTATACCCATAAGGAGATTTTATTAATAAAAATAACATTGTGAAATGTGTGTCGATGAAACTTGTACTTTTTTGTACTTTTACGTAATGGGTGGTTCTATTTTACCCGCCCATCACGCGAAAATTATACCTCTTTATCCTATAATAAAATCCAGTAATAAAAATATATAAATAAAATTAACGATATTTACTTATAATGAAATAATGTAATTACTTCCATAAACTTTTCAACCTCAAACATATTACTTTACATTTTTGCTCTTGATTTTACTGTTATCTATTTTAACTTTTTTATATGACGTTATTAATTAAAAAAAAGATTTTGTATTTGATGTAAAACAAATAGTCAAAACAAAGATAAGTTTTATTTATGAAAAATGTCGTTTTATTCCTGTTTTCAAGATCTAAAATTTTTTGAAATTTATGTTGAATACAATCACAATTTTTCGCTGTCAAACGTTAAGTCATGCCAGTTCATTTGGGGAACGGGCGGTCTATAGAGATGAAAATACCTAGGATCGAGCACCACCTTCTCTATTATTTTTTCATTTATATTTCAATTTTTTTTTTAATTTTTTTTTTTACATTTTAAAAATTACCAATCAAGCTCGGTAAGGTACCCAGGTACTTTTTATTATAGACTATTTACATTTATTATTTATCATATTTGAATGTATTTCTATCCACTGGTAGATAAGCTAGTGTTCGTGCACAAATTTACATGACAATGGCAAACGTTACAATAGTATGCTTTTCCAAATGTTATTTGAGTCGGATATGTTTGTAAATCGTTTACATTTATTCCAGAATGTGCATGTCCTAGTATGAAACTATATTAAAAAAAATTACTCAGCAAATAACTTATATTTACATTTTATTACAAATAAATTATTATATTTTTATTGTTTTATATAAAGTAGAACTTGATATAAACACAAGCCATGGTAAATCTGTTTTTAAGTAGCTTTTACCAAAATTTCATGTCTCTACTGTTAGCCATTGAGTAGTTCTCTCATCTGGAGTTAATCCTGGCAGCAGCATCAGATCGTGCTTATCATAAACAGGCATTGTCATCGATACTGGATTGCACCTTTATTATAGGTATATTTATTCCTGTTACTGAAAAATGCTAAAAAAATTTAACGACAATTTTTGCTAACAATCGCAAAGTCATGGTGGCTTTAGGTCTAGAGATGTGGAAATGACTAGGATCCAGCCCAACCTCCCTATTTATTTTCTTTTTTTTACAAGTTTCATATTCTTTTATCTTGTAATAAAATTACCGTGCAAGGCTGGGTCAAGAAGGTACTATTTATAATGTATCACTAATATTATTTGCAATCCGTAAGTAATCGATTCAGATATTCAATCAACTAATCCAATGTGGCAGTTTTATATTGTATTTGAATCATGCATTCAATTTTAACAGCATCTCATTAAATATAACAATATTTGGCTCATAATTTACTGGTTTCAGCACAAAATACAACATTTGGCAAATAAACTAATGAGGGTCATGCAGTTTGGTCAATGTTGGCCTTAATAATCAACGTGATTTGCTAACTCTATTTACACAGAGACATGCCTAACAAGGGTAATTTATATTGTGGAGCAAACTTTAGGCGAAATTTTGACTGGGCTTTGGGGTATTATCACTAAATACCATAGCTAGACGTGGAAAAACTAGACCTTAGGTGAGAGAACAATAAACTTGTAAAAAATGTTGATAAAGATGGATCAGCCGTATGGCATCTGGCTGAATAGAATAGTACCACCCTCATTTCTTACCGAGGTGTCGTAAAAGGCGACTAAGGTAAGTCGACCCGCCGTGTGGCACCCGGCTGAGTAGAAGAGACCAACCTCATTTTTTACCGAGGTGTAAAAGGCGACTAAGGTAAGTTGACCCACCGTGTGGTATCCGGTTTAGTAGAATAGACCACTTTCTTACCGAGGTGTCGTAATAAACTTATGACGCCATGATTTTTCATCGTTAATAACCCTTCTGTGTACGTTTCTATATAAAAAATTAAAGTATTTTGGAACTGAAGTTATGATAGAATTATTTTGCCACTATCCGCGTTTGTTAAGGGAATCTATGTAATCCTAAGTATAGTAAGGAGGCAACGTTCACATACTATAACGTTCATATAACGTTCTATCTCCTGACGATGCTTCGGTTACGGGGCAAAACGATTGTTGAAATTGTGGTGGTGAATGTGTGCAGTGCTTTTGTATTGTTGTGATATTGGTAGCGGGTAGTGCATGAGTAGTCCGTTCTGATTTATTTTCATAAATCAGAACGGACTACTCATGCACTACCCATGGATATTACACCCTACATTCAGCATTACATATATTTTCTTTAATCGCGGATTATGGCAAAATAATGTTTTAATTACGTTTTGGATTATAGACCTCCGCAAAGTAGCGCCTATTTCTATAAATTACTTAAAACAATTTTCCATTTCCTAAACTCATTGTATAATATTTAGATATTTACAATATTTGCATTTATTTAAAGTCGTCGAGGACTACTAAGATTCGTTACTCTAAAACAAAAATAAAAAGTGACCAAGTTTTTGGTGCATTAAAATACCTGGAACCATTACCTGAATCCACACAAGGACAAAATGAGCTGTAAAAGTTTTGTGATTAGCAAAAATAAGTAACAATATAAGACAAACGCAACTGTTAAAGGTGCAGCTCTTATTAAGTCTGCCACTAAGTTAGATTACATGAAACTATACGAAAATAAGCCATATAACTAATTTTATTATGAATTCATATAGCTGACTGTCACTCTTCCTGACAGAATATAAATGGCGCGGCGGTGACTCGCAACTTATTATGATGGATTTTTAAATGCTAGCGACACATTTACGGAGAAAGGGTAATTTATGAACGCTAAAACAAAACTCCGGAGCACGAAAATAAAGGTTGCTACAACGTTGCCTAATGAACTGAAATCGGGAAGTTTTGATGGCAGCTAGTTACTATCGTTTAGCAAATCGTCTTCTATTCTCTGATCTCTTCATTTTTCAACCTAATATCTATCGATACTTACGTGTTCGCCGTTAATGATTAGATCAAAGTTTAAATTAAGTTACATTAGTTTGAAAAATACAAAGATTCAATAATGTGTCTCTAAAAAGTCTTTATTCACGTCAAGATTTCTTCATTGTTACCTGAAAATTAAAAAATTAAGCTGTTATAGCTCAGCCGTAACAACGTGCGATGCTTTTAACGCTGTCATGGGTTGATACGTTCTTCGAGTTTTCTATTAAAACTTATGTGTCTAATTGATAATTGCAATTTATCATACGCCTTTTGGTGAAGGAAAACATCATGTGGAAACCTGCATATATCTAGAGAATTCTAAGGATATTTCTAACCTGCCAATCCGCAATGGAGTAGCGTGGTAGGTCTTAGCACCAACCCTTCTCTCCAAAATCAGAGAGAGGAGGCCTATGCCCAGTAGTGGGTTAGAAACGGGCCGTTACTTTACTTACTTTACCTTACCTGAAAATTGATCTTAAATCTTATTGTGGTTTAAACATTATTACGTCATGAAGGGTGTTTTACGCCGTGTGGTATCCAGCTAAATAGAATAGTACCACCCTCATTTCTTACCGAGGTGTCGTAAAAGGCGACTAAGGTAAGTTGACCCACCGTGTGGTATCCGGTTTAGTAGAATAGACCACCCTCTTTCTTACCGAGGTGTCGTAAAATACGACTGAGACTAAGTTGATGTCAGGCAGGCGGCCGGTCGTAAAAACGCAGCCAAATCGTGTGACAGCATGTTTATAACATGTTGTGCCGACCCCACTTAGAGTGGGATACGGGCAGGAAGACGTCATTAAGGGTGTTTTAATACTCTGCCTGTTTAAAGTGTAGTATATGGTATTCGATAGATTATAAGACTGCAATAGGAGATGAACAGAGAAACTCTTGCCTTTGTGTATAAAGGAACCATTATGCAATGAAATCATTTCTTCGCCAGACAATAGAGAGAATTACAGAAAACTTGTTCACTTTGATCCCGTTAGTTTGCCCTGTGTCGCTTTTCATGTCTTCACAAAGCTTTACGAATCATACATAAGCTATAAGAAATTTTGCTCTTATATTAAAGCTAGTGAATTTATTTTATGATAACGATCATTCTCATATCATAATATGGAAAGTGTAGTGTATGCGGGTTGACGTGTGTAACGTACTTTGTACATTTATATACAAGACACACATATATATAATACATACATGAACATAGTCACACTAACTCACACTAGTCTCATGATGCACCACGACAGTGACACGAGAGCCCTTGGTGAGAGTGGTCGTGAAGTGACATGTTGTTACTTGTTAGTGCGTGTTTGAGCCTGTGCTACATTCATACAACATTAGTTTATGAACACTACAGAAAGAATTCCATTACTTGAATGGATTTTTTTTCAATGTTGTACATTTGTAGCGTTGACGTTTGTCACAATTGATAAATTATCAAACTATTATATTTTAGTGTTTATGTGGAAGTAGCCCTAACAAGTATGTGTATATTATTTCTATTTAATGCTGTTAACAACGTCATATCCAATAAGCAAGACATATATGCACACTAGCTTTTACCGGCGACTTCGTTCGCGTGGACTATTGTCGTTTGATAGATAGGTTGATAATAGATGGCGCTTTCCAATGTCATCCTATTCCTGTAGAATTAACAGGATTTCCATAGCCTATATATTATTCCTGTGTATAAAAAATAATTGTGCCAAATTTCATCGATATTAATTCGGCTGATTCGCCGTGAAAGAGTAATAAATATATATATATATATATATATATATATATATATATATATATATATATATATATATATATATATATATATATATATATATATATATATATATATATATATATATATATATATATATATATATATATATATATATATAAAATATAATATAAATACATGTATAAACATGTTGTCACATGATTTGGCTACGTATTTTACGATCGGCAGCCTGCCTGACATCAACCTTAGTTGTATTTTACGGCTCGGTATGAAAGAGGGTGGTCTATTCTACTTAAACGGATACCACACAGTGGGTCAACTTACCTTAGTCGCCGTTTATCTACTAAGTCTATTCTACTAAGCCGCATAACACACGGCGGGTCGTCTTACCTTATTCGTCTTTTACGACACCTTCGTAAGAAATGATGTTGGTCTGTTCTATTCAGCCGGATACCACACGGTGTAACTGTATTGCAAGTTCTTCGTTTGTTTTTAAATTTTCAACGTTACTTCATCGATATGTACAACACAAGCGATCACTCTGCCGCATTCGATTGTAACACTACCGCAAAACCAATTACAAAGATGGATTACGCTAAATACCTATCGATTCGGCGCTTCAATTTGTGGGCCGTATATTTTAATCTCTATCCACGTATGCTTCATGAACGATTGGCCCGAAATTTGAACTCGATCCTGATTAATGAAAATTGATTTAATTATGTCAGTGTAAATTATTTACAATAATTCCCTGTAAATCGGTACCGGAATTGCGAACGCGTAGTTCAATATAAAAAAATTGTATTGTCTTTGTGGCTTTGTGAGTTGTTGAAAAGGCGACTAAGGTAAGTTGACTAACTGTGTGGTATCCGACTGAGTAGAATAGACCCTCTTTCGTAAGAAAGAGGGTCTATTCGGTATTTCGGTATTCGGTATTCGGTATTTCGGTATTCGGTATTTCGGTAACGAAAGTAAGTTGACGTCAGCGAGGTGGCCAGTCGTAAAATACCTACCTGTCTTTTCTTACACGTTCTTTTCTTTCTTTTCTGAACAACTAACAAAGTTTTTGCTATTTCTTGTGCTTATGCTCCTAAATTTTGTGCACCTTTTTTCAATTAAATTAAACGTCATACTTCAACTTGAGTGTCTTCCAAATTTCTATTTTTAAGCTAATTCACAATTTAAAAAAAACAAAAAAAATCTTAACCATATCAAGCTTTTTGGTATTTAATTCAAGTATAGATAAAAAAAATAAAAACCTTTTTCCACATGATAGCTTTAAAATGAAACCAAATACTCGTTGTAAATTCATTTACAATGCATTTGGAAAAATCCGGATTCTAACAGATTATGCTGATGCAGCGGTTTTTGTATGTGATCGTTGCAGTTTCATTCTTTCTATTGGCAAAATAAATAATTTATTTTAAATGTTTATTGATGTACATAAAAAGTGTACATATTAATATATACTTTCTTTATTTTTACTTTTACCGTCGTGTGGTATCCGGCTGAGTAGAATAGACCACCCTCTTTCTTACCGAGGTGTCGTAAAAAGCGACTAAGGGAAGTTGACCCACCGTTTGATATCCGGCTGAGTATAATAGACCACCCTCATTTCTTACCGACACCTCGTGTCATAAAAGGCGACTGAGGTAAGTTGACGTCAGACAGACGGTCGGTCGTAAAATACCTAGCCAAACAATGTGACAACATGCTTATAACATGCTGTACCGACCCCACTTAGAGTGGGATAAGAGCAAGAGAATTATGATTCTTATATTAACTTCAGATAACAATAAAGTAAAAAAATGAATTGTACACAACATTTTAATTTCTTTGTACATAACAATTTAAATTCTTTGTTTGCTTTTATCGTATATAAGGCAAAAGATTTTATTATCTAGCTATAAAAATGTAAAAAGCGTCATTTATGCAATGATTCATAGAAATCAGATGACTTTTAATTTAAGAAAAAAACAAGTGGGGAGTTTTGAAACCTGAAGTCGACGAAACAAGAAATCAAATTACAAAACGTTTTTATGATTAATTAATTCTTACGATTACAAAGTCGGTAATTAGGGGAAATTGTTTTAATATTCATATCAGACAATTTCTTCTTTCTGAGATACTAATTATTTCCAAACTATGAATACATGGATAAATGTTCAAGAAAATGTTTATTATAATTTTAATGATGAAACTTATTTTTTTATGTTCTTATAAAGTCACCTGCATTTGTCATGTGCCTTAATTCTTCTATACATTAACCTTTTATGGTTTAAGGCCTATTTAAAATTAAAATATGATTTCATATTTTGGATAATAATAAAAAAAAACTATCGTTCTAAAGTAAAACTAACGGATATAATCTTAGTTAGTGTTTAGAAACCGGCTATATACCGGATATCCTGTCAGTTAAAAAAGAAATTTAAATAATATTAATTAATTTTTAAATTTAAACTATTACGAGTAGTTAATGTATAGAAACCGGCTATACTCACGTCTTATTCTACCGGACTCCCGCCGCCATAACGTCGTGTAAAGAGCTCATGAAAAAGTGCCCCGGATGTGTTCGAAACTAGTCGTCCTAACCCGATGGAATAAGACGTGAGTATAGCCGGTTTCTATACATTAACTATGAATACTACTCACGATAGGATATAATCTTTTTTAATTAAAGTCAATTTTATTAATCCACCTACAGCGTTATAGTTTTCCATATCGATATATAGCCCTTGGGAAATAAAAATATAATTGCTTAAGTCCCATGGAGGCAATTAAAATTATTAATTAAGTGAGTAACGGCCTGTTACTATCCCACTGCTGGGCATAAGCCTCCTCTCTCCTTTTTGTAAAAAATGATTGGAGCTCAGACCTACCACGCTGCTCCAATGCGGATTGCTAGGTTACACATATCTTTAGAATTTGACATAGATTTGCAGGTTTTCTCGCTATTTTTTCCTTCACAGAAAAATATGAGATAAATTGAGATTATCAATGAGACGCATAAGTTTTAATAGAACAACTCATTGGTGCCTGTCCGGGGTTTGAACCCATGATCGTCTTCAGAGAGTCGGACGGTTTCACCGCGGGGCTATCACAGCTTAATTGAAATTATTAAGCAATTGTAATTTTGACACCTACATATAAAGTCGCCGGTATCCATTTTGGAAGATAACTCAATTAAAAGTTTCACAAGTTACAAATTTATTCAGAATGGCAATCTAAATTATGAAATATATTTTGCATTCGTTATTTCTTTACATTGGACTACTGGCCTATTAAAAGCTGGTAATTAAATAATAAATCACAGGAAATGAGAACACCGGCATAAATGTTTTGGTAAATTTTAATAAAATTACGGTACTTTATGACAACAACAAATTTCTAATATTGCCTGTCATTTAAGTTAATATTCTCATTACGGCGAAGCTTTAAAGCTTCTTCGGACGAATTCTTAGAAAATTCGCAGATCTCCCTAAATATACTTTGATAGATTGTCAAGCAGTTCAATGAATTAGTAAATGTCACTTAAATATTTCAATACTAATTAAAATATTATTTTGCTATAATCCGCGATAAAAGAAAATATATTTTCTTTTATCGCTAATTATTTTTTTATCGAAAATTTCAGCATTGCCATTACAGCAGTTTAAAAACACTGTTAAAAAGAGGCTGATACAGAAAGCCTACTATATTCTTGAAGATTATTTAGAAAATAAGAATGTGTGGATATAGCTCTCTTTGAACCTGTACAAGACAGTAACGACTTAATGTAAATAGTATTAAGAATTATATTTTTAAAAGAGCAACCGTCGAGTTTCTTGCTGGCTCTTCTCGGTAGGAGCAGCTTTCGAACCAGCAGTAGAGTTGACGATTCAAAAGCACTTGTTTACAAGTTTATTTGAATACAGAATATTTTGAATTTGAATTTGAAATATATGTAATGCTAAATGTAGAGTGTACTATGCATTCTCATACCTGGTATATGTAGAATTTGTAAAAACCACCACAATCTCAGTGGCGTAAGTGCGCAGTGCTTGTGTATTGTTGTGTTATCGGTGGCGGGTAGTGCATGAGTTTATGCAAATTCTGCATGTATACGGTATGAGAACGAACAGCACACTCTACATTTAGATACTTTACATATATTTTTTTTATCGCGGATTATAGTAAAATAATATTTTCATTAGTTTTGTATTATGAACGTCCGCAAGGTAACGCCTAATTCTTTAAATTACTTAAATATTTAATAAATAATAAATTAGTTTTTGATTATTTTTAATTCTTTACACAAATTTTCCATGTCTTGAGTTAAATTAATTGCCATATATTTTATAAACATTTGCAGTCCTTAGAATAAGGTCACATGATTTACCTAAAATGATATAAAGAGTCAAACTCATCATCATTCTCCTGGCCTTATCCCACGCCTAGTGGGGTCGGCACTACATGTTTTAAACATGTTGTTACATGCTTTGACTAGTTTTTTTACGACCGGTCGCATACCTGACGTGACTGAGGTAAGTTGACCTAAGTCGCCTTCGTCGGATGGTCTATTCTACTCAACCGCACACTACATAAAGATTCAGCCGCCTGCCTGACGTCAACTTACCTTATTCGTATTTTACGACACCTCGGTAAGAAAGAGGGTGGTCAAGTCTACTCAACCGGGTACCACACGGTGGATCAACTTACCTTAATCGCCTTTTACGACACCTCCGTAAGAAATAAGGGTAATCTATTCTACTCAGCCGGATTAGTAATGCTTTGGTAGTAAGGTAGTTTATAATATAATTTTTAGGTCCAAACTCCAATCCTTCGAAATCCCTTGGCAAAATGCATTGGCAGATTTTGGTTATGACATTTACGTAAAATAACATTTTATGCAAAGGGACAAAATAACACCATATTTCTTTAATAGGTCTACATAAATCAGACCATATTTCGGCAACCTTTAAATATTGGGCTATCTCTGAAATGTCATGAACGCTATTGCCTGTGACATTTTGGGCCGTCTTAATAAAATATGTTGTTTCGTTTATTTGTTCGAAACATCTGAAGTTGTTTGCACGAAAACACTTTAACATGATCGTCTCTTACTTGGATAATGAATGATTCTTCAAGGGGCAATTAGTATTAATATGCAAGGAAAGAAACAGGGTTTAATAAACTTAAGGAATTATAAGGAAATATTTCTTTAATTCCTTAAGTTTATTTATTTACCCGGATCTCAAAAAGCATACATCTTCCTGTCCTTATCCGACTCTAAGTGTGACCGCCGAGTTTCTTGCTGGTTCTTCTCGGTAAGAGCACCTTTCCGAACCAGTCGTAGCTTCATTGTAATTTGACGATTCTAAGGTGCTTGTAAAAGCCAATTTGAATAAAGAATTACTTGAATTTGATTACTAGCTCCTCATTAGCAAACACGAGTTTTTGGAGTCACGGAAGTCTCTAGAACACAGAACACGTAATACAGAAAATCTATGGTGTTAGAAGTATTGATAATTGGAGGAAACGGGATATATGTGTAAAACATGATTTTGTAATTAATAATCTTAGTAGAAATAGCAATGCTTTAATAGTCATCATCCTTCTGACCTTATCCCACTCTACGTGGGGTCGGCAAAACATGCTATAAACATGTTGTCACATGCTTTGGTTACGTATTTTACGAGTGGCCGCCTGCCTGAGGTCAACTTACCTTAGTCGTATTTTACGACACCTCGGTAAGACAAAGTGGTCTATTCTACTTAACCGGATACCACACGGTGGGTCAACTTACCTTAGTCGCCATTCACGACACCTTGGTAAGAAATGATGGTGGTCTATTCTACTAAGCCGGATACCAAACAGCATTACATAAATTTATATAATCCAAAATACCCTATATAGTTCATCACAATAATTACTTTTATGTTCAAAATTTCAATTAGGGAAAAATTTTGTCATACTGATTTCCATGCAGGCTTATTCGTTGGTACAGCTAGTCAAAATTAATTTTAAAATTGTTAACGCCGCCAACAAAAAGGTAGGTTTCATGTACCTGAATTTCTTTTTTGCATATTCCAGTAAACCGAAAACTAATAAATGTAATGAAATTTTTCAAGCATAAGGACACTTAATTTTATGGGTTTTTTTAGAATATTAAATAATATCATAACGTTTTAGGTTGGATCGATGACAACATTAGCATAAATGACAGGCAAATTTTGATATTAAGCAAAATTTGTTGGAAGCGAAAGTAATATACTGAGCTACTGAGAGTTTATTAAAAATTTATATAATATTTGCGTATGCTGTGTGGTATCCGGATGAGTAGAATAGACGACCTCATTTCTTACCGAGGTGTTGTAAAATACGACTAAGGTAGACGTCAGGCAGGCGGCCGGTCGTAAAATACGTAGCCAAATCATGTGTTTATAACATGTTGTGCTGACCCCCATTAGTGGGATAAGTGCAGAAGGATGACTATTAAAGCATTGCTATTGTACTACGATTAATAATTACAAAATCATGTTTTACACATATATCCCGTTTTCTCCAATTATCAATACTTCTAACGTTATACACTGTAATATGTTTTCTATGTTCTAGAGATTTCCGTAACTCAAAAACTCGTGTTTGCTAATGAGGAGTTAGTAATCGTACCAAACACTTCATGTAGTATTTCAAATGTATAACCATCCGCCGTCTTTATGGTTTTCATTTAATAAAGTAAGTAAAGTAAAGTAACGGCCTGTTACAATCCTACTGCTGAGCATGAGCCTCCTCTCTCCGTTCCTGGAGAAGGCTTGGAGCTAAGACCTACCACGCGGCTTCAATGCAGATTGGTTTATTACACATATCCCCAGAGTTCTCTAGAGATATGCAGGTTTCCTCACGATGTTTTCCATCACTTAAAAGCGTGTGCTAAATTGCAATTATCAATTAGACACATAAGTTTTAATAGAAAAACTCATTGGTGCCTGCCGGGGTTTGAACTCGTGACCCTCTCGAAAGATTCCCACGGTCACACCGCTGGTTTTCATTTAACTGCTATTGAAATGTAAAATATTATAACTTGTACTGAAGTATAATGTGCCAAAGGTAGCTTATTTTATTTTTTGTAGAAGTGAAAATTCATTTTTATTCATTCTCCGCGTTTCATTTCATTTTTATTAGAAACTTACTAACGTGCGGTGCAAATTTGATTTAAAAAGTAAGATTACCTTGGTAGATACGTTATTATAAATGCTATCACCGCTTGCTCCACTTTTTTACAAGAAAAGAGACATGTCGTGAAAAAAAACACTACGTGAAATATACACACGATGTAAAGCGAAAAATTAAATTAATATTTGTGTAGGTACATTAGTTTTGGCAATTGCATATAGGGTGGTATCTGGCGGGGTAGCATAGACCACCCTCATGTCTTACCGAGGCATTGTAAAAGGTGACTAAGGTAAGTTGACACACAATTTTTAAAATACGTAGCCAAATCATGTGACAACATGTTTATAACATGTGCCGATCCCACTTACAGTGGGACAACAGCAGGAGGATTATAAGTTTTGGCAATTGTAGGATCTTTTATAACAACCAAAGAAAGAACTCTCAGTGTTTGTAAATATTGCTTATTACTCTAATAAAATATGATTTAGTTCAATCATTAATGATTACAGGTTAACTGTGGACGGTAAGGCATGAGTGTTTGAAATAAACTGATAATCACTGAAGTTGGTCGACAAGTTTGATCTAGGTTAATTGATTCGTTCTAAGTTGTTATCGAATTAATAATTAAAGGTTGTTATCCTCCAAGTTTGAAGTTTGTTGATTGCTAAATATTATTAAATTGGGTCACGTCGTGAAGGTACCTGTGATTTTTAGATTAATGGAAACTTCCATGGCCATGGCAGATACGAGTCTTCTCAAACTTTACTAACATTTTCCATGATCATGAGTCGTAAGTTCAACGACATCTTTAAATGCTGCTGCGCAATTTTTTTTTAAATCAAAATCATTTAGTTTATTTAGTTAATTTGAACATTGAATTAGACATCAGCGAGATTTATAAGTTATCCTAAATTTCCGAAATTTTATAATTTGTAAGTGCTGCGGGGAGCCGCTGGATCCAAGCGGCACAAAATCGTGGATTGTGGCGATCCCTTAAGGAGACCTATGATCAGCAGTGGACGTCCACCGGTTGAGAAAGAAGAAGAAGAAGAAGAAGAAGAAGATCCTTCATATCGTGAAGTTTAATCTAAGGTTATAATAATGATTTAAGTTAAAGTAGTAAAATATTAATGGATCAATTTGCGGTAATCATTAATTAGAAAAATTCTAAGCCATGCTAAAAGTAGAGTGTACTTATTCATGAACTACATATAGGTTTCGTTAAACTGATGCACTACAAATCAACACCGACACCATGACCATACTATTCTTGGACAGCACACATTCAATACCACAATTTCAACTATCGTTTCACCCCATAATCGATGCATCATTAGTTGTTATAGAGAGTTAATAGCATGTTGTTAGGGAACTTTGAAAATTTGTAAGTAATTGTCTCTGTAATATTTTAGTAAATTTTCTAGTAGCAGTACTAGAAATCACATTTTTCCTTCAAAAACTTTGCTAATATTATGAGCGCTTTATTCAAAAGCCCAAGTAATAACAGCATTACCGCAAACGACAGGCAAAATTAGATTTTCCTGAACTAATTCTACGGGTGGCGGATAAAATATACTTTCGGAATAATATGGTAAGGAAATTTTGTAACGAAAGTAAAATATTGTCGGTGTGCCAATATTGGAGTTAATTAATTATTATAATAGCTTAATTCTCTATCATCGTGATTTTATAGATATTTAACATTAACTTAGCTAATTACGTTAAATTTATATATTTGTTTCTTAAAAAAAATAAAAGTAGAATAGTTAGGAATTAGGTAGATAATTTTACTAGTAAAAAGCTGTGATGGCCCAGAGAACACTGTGCGACTCTTTCCGGTCATAGGTTCTACCCAGGACAGACATTAATGAATTTTTAGGTTAAAACTTATGTGTCTAATTGACAATTGCAATTTATTACACGCTTTGCGATCAAGGAAAACATTGTGTGGAAACCTACATATCTCTAAAGAATTCCAGGGATAATGTGTAACCTAGCAATCCGCACTGGACCGATATGGTAGGTAGCTCCAATATCTCTCTCCAAAAACGGAGGTCTATGCCTAGCATGCCTATTAGTACGATCGTGGATTATAACACTTTTTTTATTATGGTCCTCCGTAATGTCTTTTATAAGCTACTATAAATATGGCACGACATGTTTTAAACTATAATTAAGCCTAATTCTAAAAATTATTCCAGAGAAGTTAGTTTTATAGGCATATTAAATGAATAATGGTAGTCATATTATTGAAACATATTTTGAGAAATAACCAAAAATGATAAATACCATTTCCGCTTAGGGAATCGTCTTACTCATATCAGAAATAGAGCGAATGGTACTGATTTACGACGCCATTAACAGCCCTTGAAATTTAATCAGCTCGCATAACTCAAGGGAAGAAATAAAACTTGATATGATTTCAAAATATAGAATCTTTTTCTGCAACCTCACGATTTGTTTAATGGTGATATGTTCTGCCACTAATGAGAAAATTTCGGATGAAGTCTGAAGTTAGGCTAATAATAGAAAATTAACTTGTAAGCTTCCGAAAAATTGAAATAATGCTATGAGGCATGAAGAACAATGAAAAACAAACAACCAAGCTATAATAATCCTGAAAATTTTTATACAAACATACTTACTTAAAATTTTTATACAATCTTCCTTCACCCCTTATCCCACTATAAGTGGGGTCGGCATGACATGTTGTAACATGATTCGGCTAGGTATTTTACGACCGGTCGCTTGCCTGACGTTAACTTACCGTCTTTTAAGACTCCTCGGTAAGAAATAGGGTCTATTATACTCGGATGGATACCATACGGCCAGACAACTTACATTAGTCGCCTTTTACGATTCCCTTGTAAGAAATGAGTGTGGTATGTTCTACTCAAACAAATACAACACGGCGCGTCAACTTACCTTAGTCGCCTTTTTTGACACATCGGTACGAAATTAGGGTGGTCTATTCTACTAAGCCAGATACCAAATGGCATTAAAAGTTTTAACAGACATATGATGCCATTAATTCTCGTTAATCGATTGAATTCAAATATTAAGCCTGTCGTTCATGGGGCATACGTGAACGGAGATTAAATTATAACACACAAATTGAGGCCCGAATCCGTAGGCAGTTTGTGTAATCCATCTTTGTGATTGATTTTGTGGGAAATGTTACAACCGCCTGTGGTATACAAATTTACATTCATTTACGCACCATATATATACAGTGAGAATAATGAATCTAATGCAGTGTATCCGGCTGAGTAGATAGACCACCCTCATTTCTTACCGGGGTGTCATAAAAGGCGAGCAAGGTACGTTGACCCACCGTAACTTTTGTTCTGGATCCAATCTGCTGCTGGTGGATCCAGGTGGTAGCGACTTGCCTAAGCCCATCGTTTGCCACCCTGTCAGGTGACATTTAGGCGTTCCGAATGAGATATATCGGACGTCTGGCTTACAGGTCCCCGAGGCGGTTTGTGCATTTGGTGCTCCCGATGCACCGGTTAGCGGTCGGGGACTTCTCTTTCAAGGGGTTCCTGCCCGGAGGAGGTATTGCTCTGGGATCAGAGCTACTGTTAGTGGGGATGGGGGCAATATGTACAACGATAACTTGTCCTTGCCATCAGCAGCGTGGTGGAGCACACAGGTCGTTTTAGTCGGTGCGAGTCAGACATAACCGCCGCCTGTCCCCGTCTAGTGGCGATACCTATAAGGGGTTTTTCCTATATAACAAAAGTGACCAACCGTGCGATCTCCGGCTGAGTAGATAGACCACCTTACCGAGGTGTCTTAAAAGGCTACTAAGGCAAGTTGACCCACCGTGTGGTATCCTGTTGAGTAGAATGGACCACCCTCTTTCTTACCGAGATCGGTCATAAAATACGTAGCCAAATCATATAACGACATGTTTATGACATGTTGTGCCGACCCCACTTAGAGTGGAAAGAGGACAGGAGGATGATGATGAATGAGTGGATTTTGTCAAATAAATCTATTATGTCTGTTTTATAGAAATTATAGTAACTTTGTGGAATTAGTACAAAAACAAATAGAGTTTTATATTGAAATTATCCGCGTTTTTTCAAATGAAAATCTAGATAGAGTTAATTACATAATTATAAATTATTAGTTTCGGGTACATACCACGGTAATTTGTTTTGATTTGCCGATATTTCGACCCAGTTGCATGGATCGTGGTCACGACGGAACTGCCCCTAACATCTCAGCTTGAAGTACCGCCTACCTGCAGTTCCGTCGTGACCACGATCCATGCAACTGGGTCGAAATATCGGCAAATCAAAACAAATTACCGTGGTATGTACCCGAAACTAATAATTTATAATTATGTCTTCAAACCACGAATATTCAAGTATAGAGTTAATTACATTTTCATAGAATTCGTCCTAATAAGATCGCTATATTATCAAACGGTTTATTCCTAGGCACTAGTACAGAATGTTCTGTAGTTAGTCTGTAGTTATCACGGATTATAAATCATTTTTAATAGTCGACGATAATTCTAACGCAGTGGCTCTGTAATTCCATAATAATCGCATCTCGTTATTGCACGCTTGAGTATTATATAAAAATATAATTAAAAAACAGTAACGGCTTCTTATAATCCCACTGTTGGGCATAAGCTTCCTGTCTCTGTTTTTCGAGAGGAGGGTCAGAGATAAGCCTCACCACACATGCGGATTTGTAGGTTACTTATATCACCAGAATTCTTTACATATATGCAGCTTTTCTCACGATGTCTTTCTGCATCGAAAAACAAATGATAAATTACAATCAATTAGACACAATTTTAACAGAAACACTTATTGGTTTTATATCGCTTTGCAATTTTCTCGTGGAGTCTATCTCCTGATGATGCTTCGGTTGCTGGGTGAAACGATTGTTGAGTTTGTTATAGTGAACGTGTGTAATATGGTGGGGGTGGTGAAAGGTTTCTGCATGTGTTTTTACCAATCCCGCATGTATCAGGTATGAAAACGGATTGTCCACTCTATATTTAGCATTATATATGTTTTCTATTTTACTTCATCGCGGATTATAGCAAAATAATGACTAATTCTAGAAATTATTTACTAAACCTGCCTTTTGAACCAGCGACCCCCTTGAAAGAGTCGCACTGTCGTACCGCTGAGCTATAACAGCTTGTCTTCCTTATAAATTGAATTAATCACTTTGGAATATTCTGGTTGCTTCATGATGTCACATGGTGGTCGTCAGGATATTACAATGTGACCATGGCCTATGTAATGGGTGGAATAGTCCAGAATAGGAGCTGGACCACCCGGAATGACGTGCGTCCCCGCAATTAGATAGATGGCCTATGTACTGCAGCAAAAATCATTATAGCATGTCACAAGTTGTTCAATGGATCGGTGATCGATATTTAGAGGAATATTTTATAACAATTTAGCCATTTACTCTAGTTCTTTAGTCTAGGATACTAGAAGAATCCTACAATTGAATAATTGTAACCATAATTTGCATTATATTATATTGCCTCAACTTTTATATCAGCGGTTACAAAGGTCAGCCACCAGTCGTTCTTTTTAATATTAGGTTGTAGTGTCACTTGGCTTAAACTAATTATGGGTGTGGTTAAAACGCGACACAGAAGTAAGATTCTTGAGACCATTTCCATCCGCTTTTTTTCAGATTAAAATTAGTGTTAATGTTTATAATTTTCTCCTTAAGCGATTTAGACGTGTTTACACCAAAGATTTAAGTAATAATAATAATAAAGTGAGTAACTTAATACTTGTGTTATGGATGACAGACAACTGGTGAATATATACTTATATACGTGAATATATACTTTTAGATACATACTTAAATACAAATATACAGCCAGACTGGAAGACCAACAAATTCATATATAGAATATATTGGCCCTCGGCGGGAATCGAACCCGCGACCCGCGAAGCTGAAGGCAGGGTCACTACCCAGTGCGCCAACGGGCCAGTCAAAGATCAAGAAGAAAATCAAGATCTTGTGCCTTTTATTCAAATTTAGGATTGACTATCAAAAAGTTGTGATCTTATTTTCAAGAGTTTTTATTTTAACCCTTAGTACACCAATCTGTATTATCCAACTTATACGTGCATGTTAAATAAAATTTAGGTTACCTTTGCTATCTACCCTTTAGCACCAGTAATTTTATGCATTGCGTGCCTCTCCAAGCGCAGATTCAAATTGGCTCTCAAGTCAGAACTCGTGACGTCACGGTTTATAAATCATATTTAATCGTCGGAAATAATCCTATGGGGCGCTACGTAATTTCGTAGCACTGTTCATTATTATACGCTCGAGAATCCCGTTACGCTCAGAATATTCGGTTCAAAGCGTTTACACGGAATTCTGAGCTTGTGTATCAAGTTTCAGTGGTTTGAAATTACATAATTGCTACGCCAATATAATTCTCGTAGTATGTAACAAATAACAAAAGATACGTAGGCATATGGACAGATGTATTCAATAAACGAGTCCTCAGAATCTAAAGATTATCAACAAATTCAAAATATTCTTTATTCAAATAGTCTTGTAAACAAGTGGTTTTGGATCGTCAACTCTAATGCTGGTTCGGAAAGCTGTTCCTACCGAGAAGAGCCAGCAAGAAACTAGCAGTTGCTCTTTTCGAAAATATAATTTCTATTATTAGTTAAATTTAGTTATTGCTGTCTTGTATAGGTTTAGAGATTCCTCAATAGTATAGTAGGCTTTCTGTATTAGCCTTTTATTAATACAAAAGTAATAATAAAATTATTTTGCTATAATCCGCGATGAAGTAAAATAGAAAATATATAATGCTAAATGTATAGTGGACAATCCGTTTTCATACCTGAAATTACTTTTATTAATAGTGTTTATAAACTGCTGTAATGGCAAAGCTTAAATTGATTGCGGAATTTTATTATAGAATATTATACCCACAAAATGTTAATAACAGGATGCCCTAGTGAAAGCGATCAACTTAAGAACTAACTTCTGGCAAACTTGTTTTAACAGTTACAGAAATTATAATTACATATATACGTGTTTGGAGGCAATATAATTGGTGGAGGTTGAATTATTTATACATAATACTGCTTGTTTAGGTGATGACTTTGCGGTTTTGTCTTGGAGCCTATCCTGATGATGCTGTAGTTACAGGGACATAAGTTGAGATTGAGTGTATTGCTTGTATAATGTGTTGTTGGTGGCGGTGTTTTGTGATACGTGTGGTAACTGATCCTGCATGTATAAGGTATGAGAACGGTTTTTGCTTCCTACACTTAAGAATACATAGATTTTCTTAACAAAAGCAGATTATAGTAAACTAATTCTATCACTCCTTTTGTATTATGGAATTCCGCAAAGTAGTTTACCATCTTAGAATAAATCGCGTAGTAAAATATCTATAATTAATCTTTAATATTTATATGAGTTAGTCTTGTATATATTTCTCTGAATTCCGGAAACGGCTCCGACGATTTTCATGAAATTCAGCGGCTTTGGGGGGGAAAATCTAGGTAGATTTTATTAAGACAAAATGTTGTTTTATCCCGGTTTTTCGGACACTGAAAAAACTACTTTAATTTTATGAGAAAGCAAAAGAAAATTTGCTGTCAATCGCAAAGTCATAGTAGCTCGAATAGGTAACGGGCGGGCTCGAATTCAGAATACTGGGATCTTTTTTAATATTTTTAATTGTTTTTTTTTAATTCACGGCTCTGTCACCCAGGTATATCTATATGCTTAGGAATATATCTTCTTCCGTTGCATTCTTCATTACTGGAAGTCTTGTACTTGATGAAAGTCCTTCATAGTATCATATAATACGTCGAAAAAGACTATAACATCAAACATTTTCAGTTATAATATTGCCGTTATTTTAGAAACGAGCTCTTTAAAAATTTATCCGATACTTTCAAAGTATTGTATCCATAATCTTTGAGAACTTAAAAATGTTCCAAACTTTGTGAACTGAATAAACAAATACGTAAAAGTTTAAAAGATCTTCGCTTGTTCTTAAAATGTTTCTATAAAGATAAAGTTCTCGTAGATTTCCACGGTATATATGAACCGTGGTTTAAAATGATTTAGGTAAATAAAAATGGAAAAAGATATCTAATGACCTATCATCATCATCATCCTTTTGCCCTTATCCCACTCTAAGTAGGGTCGGCACAATATGTCATAAACATGTTGTCACATGATTTGGAATGATGTCACATGATTGAAAATTTATATGAACTGTCTAAATAATTGTTGACAAATTACGCACGTGGTTTCCATGTATAATTATTATAGCACTTAGTTTAAAAATAGTTGCATATTATGAGTTTATAGCTCTACATGGTGTGTATATTGTTGATGGCCTTTTAAATTTTTTGAAATAAATTCGATGCTTCGACTTAGCTAATAGCGTCCAATTTATCATCATAACGAGCTATTTTTGAATTTAAACTATCCTGAGTAGTATTCATAGTTAATGTATAGATCCGGCTATACTCACGTCTTATTCTATCGGGTTAGCCCGACTAGGGACGACGCGGGAACTGTTCCCGCCGCGATAACGTCGTGTAAAGAGCTCATGAATAAGAGCCCCGGATGGGCTCGAAACTAGTCGTGCTAACCCGATAGAATAAGACGTGAGTATAGCCGGTTCTATACATTAACTATAACGAGCTATTTCGTCATTTTTGTGTTAACCTATCAGTTACTTCCTACATAAAGTAAATCAACGATAATCACGCCTATTTTGGACGGTATTTTGGTATTTAATCATTCAGTAACTGCATCGATCGTAATCACGTCGAATGTATACGGATGATCCCAAAATAAACGACATCGCGCATCAATCAACATGTGCGTAATGCATCGCAGCTTTAATATGGCCTTTATAATGAACCTTAAGTCCAAGTCAAAATAAATTGTAAACAAGAACACTATAAAAGTCTTATCGTTTGATTCCAGTTACATGGCTAGTAAAAAAATACCGATTTTTATAAATATCTATAGTAATATATAAAGCTGAAGAATTTGTTTCTTTGATTGTTTGAACGCGCTAATCTCAGGAACTACTAGACCGATTTGAAATATTCATTAAGTGTATGATAGCCCATTTATCGAGAAAGGCTATATAACATCGTGCTAGGAAGAATAGGAGAGTAGCAGCAATAAACGGCAAACTTTAAAACTTTCCTTGTGTGCGCTAAGTAAACGCTGAAAATTATTCAAAATCAGTATTACAAAATTGCTCCCCTCTATAAGTTCTAAATAAAAGCCCAGGAAAGCATATGTCTAGCTTTTAAGGTTAACCCACTTTAACCATTTTTATGGTTATCAAAATAGTTTTAAAATAATACATTATTTGCAAAGACGTTCTAATAAAAATGATACTAACCCTTATACAAATCAATAGGTTATAATTTATATGACAAAACAACATTTTGTCCAGTCAGCTTGTAAAGTATGAAACTCACAAATGGATCGCAGATGATGGTTTTAGGGAAGAAAATCTTACAAGGCCCTTGTAGAACTTTATGCGCTGAATTCTTCTGTTTTCGCACAAAATGCTATGCGTCTGCCCATGCTATCTAGAGACGATGTGGAATTTCTTGCAGCTAAATATATACTATTTAATGATGGTGCGATACAAGCGCTTTCAAGCTAACTATAGTCATTATATTATTATGCTTAGGGCCTATTTCACAAGTTACTGATAAAGTGTCGGATATTTAACCGACAAATAAACTAAGTAGCAGATAAACATCTCTAAAAAGAGACTCTAAGAAGTGAAGAATTTAAAAAAATAAAATCGCAGAATTGCCGAATTCTGTAATAGGTATTTCTATCCAGCAGATAAACAAAATAACAGCCAAATGATCTACCTGTTAACTTAGGGAATTTAAGTGCTGAAAAACGCAAAATTCCGAGATATGTGACACATATGATATATAAATATTTATGTTCCGAATAGGCTAACTGACAGTTTATGGGTAACTTGTGAAACAGGCCCTTAGAGTAGGGAACAAAGAACACTAAAATATGCCATATTACAATTAAGTGAAAGCAAAAAAAAGATTAAAAACATCCTGATTTTATCTGTCTTTCTTTTTTTTATGTGTGATGAATGATATAGTATACGAGTGTCATCTTCACTCTCCTTATTTATTATGTTACTAACACTTACAGCCTTGTATATGGCTCCCCTACTAGTATTAATAATTCTAAAACTAATAACTACGTTCTCTAATATGTTAATTTTTACTATTATCTTTGACAGATAATAAATATTCACAAAAAAGATTCATATACAATAGTAGACGCTGCTTGTTTTTGATGAAATAACTTAGTTTTTGACGATATAATACCTATGTTTGAGTGTTGACCATTTTCTAGTTATATCCTATGTTATTTTAGTATCCAGCTGAGTAGAATAGACGACCCTCATTTCTTACCGAGGTGTTATAAAAACCGACTAAAGTAAGTTACTGTCAGGCAGGCGGCCGGTCGTAAAATACCTAGCCTAATAACATCTCAAAATGGTTAAACCATGGTGTGTCGACCCCACTCAAGAGTGGGATAGTGGCAGGGGAATGATGAATTCCGAAAGCCTGTATGCTAGCTACGTTTTAGTGGCTAATCCATAGGTCAAAATTGATAAAGTTTGGTATAATTGAAACTTTTATACCAAACTAAACATATAATAAATATAAATATATGGGACACTTACACACACGGACGTCTGTCCCCAAAGTAAGTAATACTTGTGTTATGGGTGATAGCCTGGTGAATATATACTTATATATTTTTTAAATACATACTTAAATACAAATATATATCCAGACTCGAAGACCAACAAATTAATTTATGGAAAATGTTGGCTCTAGGCAGGAATCGAACCCGTGACGCGCGGAGCTGAAGGCAGGGCCGCTACCCACTGCGCCAAAGAGCCCGTCAAATGGATTACAAATGCTGTTTTTTTTCAGTAACAGCAAAACACACAATAACAATAACACATAAAAGTCCACTCAATAGTAAAACATCAATAGATTGTCGATTTACTAAGAAATATATTGCTCATGACATATCAAAGTGGAATTTAAATCTAATAAGATGCAGATGCGATGCTCTATTTGCTGTTCGTTATTGGGTAATACTGTGACTGGTGGCCATATAATTTATTGCGGCGACCCAAATTTTTGACAGCTGATAAATATAGCGCCGCATCTCACCATATTGATAATTTTAAACTTTTCCAACAGTTAATAAGATCGTGGGATGCATGATTTAAGAAACTTATTATGTGAAATAGACGTACTTATGGCTTGGTGTGGTATCCGGCTGAGTAGAATAGACCACCCTCATTTCTTAACGAGGTGGCGTAAAAGGCGACTAAGGTAAGTTGACCCACCATGTGGTATCCGGTTAAGGAGTATATACCACCCTCTTTCTTACCGAGGTGTCGTAAAATACGACTATGGTAAGTTGACCCACTGGTTTAGTATAGAATAGACCACCCTGTTTTTACCGAGGTGTCGTAAAATACGACTAAGTTGACGTTACGCAAAATCATGTGACAACATGTCTATAACACGTTGTACCAACCCCACTTAGAGTGGGATAAGGGCATGAGGATGATAATGAGTTTATTAACTCTTTATATCATTTTAGGTAAATCATGTGACCTAATTCTTAAGACTCGCAAATGTTGATAAAATATATGGCAAACTTTAATTTAACTCAAGACATGAAAAATTTGTGTTAAAGATTAAAATTAATCAAAATCTAATTTATTATTTAATTAAATATTTAACTGATATTTACCTAATATTCTCTTAATTAATCCTCTTAAAATCAAGAAAATTAACACAATTTTAAGCATGGTAGAACAGTAACCATGAACAGTAGGATGAATGAAATACACCGTTGCAATAACCACAGACTATAGGAAGCTGTAATGGATACACGAGTCCAGTATCAATACGTGATCAATACAAAGTATAAATCACACGAAATTAAGCTGTCAATGCTTCCAGATAAGTAACAGCGAACGTTGAGAGGCGTTTGTGGTCACGATGTGGCGATTACTATCCAATGTTATGATGGTAAGAGGCCATGTTTATAAAAGTCAATTTGTAATGAAATGAAAGGTCAATGCCCTGAGATAACGCGTGTATTCCAAATTCAAATTTTTCTATATTCAAGTAAACTTATAAACAAGTGCTTTTGAATCGTCAATTCCAATGCTGGTTCGGAAATTTGTTCCCACCGAGAAGCAACGTATGTATTAGAGATAGCACTATATTATGCTTGACGCAATGCTTCTGACTTATCAACCTCCTACCCTCATCCCACACTAAGTGGGGTCGGTACAATTTCTTATAAACATGTATATGATTCGATTTAGTCGCCTTATACGGCACCCCAGTAAGAAAGAGTGTCTATTCTACGTAGCCAGATTGTTTGTTTGTTATCTCTTTATTGCATTAATTAATAGTACCTGTGTGACCGAGCCTTGCTCGGTATTTTTTTACATAATAGAAAAAACAATAAAAAAAAAGAAAAAATAATAGGTGGGGCCCGATCCTAGGCATTTTCATTTCTCTAGACCGCCCGTTCCCCGAATAATCTTTGCTGACTTGACAATTTACGGCAATAATAGTGTTTAATATTCAATTTAAACTTTAGTATTTTTTTAATGCCCAAAAACAGGGATGAAACGATTTTCTTAAATAAAACCTAGCTAGATTCTTTTTTTTCCCGAAAACTTATATTCCGAAAAAATATATATTTACATACAAGATTAACTTATTTTAATATTAAACATAAAAATAATAATAAAAAACAGCATAATGTGCAATGGCGGGATTATTCCGGAATTGGAATCTCTTCCAATCCAGTCTAAAATTAAAAAAGAAGTAAATAGTAAGTAAACGGATAGTAAGGAATATATACAATGCTCTACAACTTAAGTACATATTATTTGAGAAGTGCACTTGAATTGTAAAGCGAAGTTAGTTGAACTGTTAAGGGACTAATGCATTTCCTTTGCCGCACCTATTACTGTGATGGAAGCAATTTCACTGCCATTGTTCTTGTTGAAGTATTTATAGCATGAATACTAATTGATAGAGATTGTAATTTGGGAGGTCTCATTTTAATAATGTCTTGTATAGTTTATATATGTTAACATGTATAGTAGAATGCAAATGATATTTTAACTCATAATTCTCCTGCCCTTATCCCACTCTAAGTGGGGTCGGCACAACATTTCATTAACATGTTGTCACATGATTTGGCTACGTATTTTACGACCGGCCGCCTGCCTGACATCTACTTACCTTAGTCGTATTTTTGCCCCTCGGTAATAAAGAGGGTGGTCTATTCTACTCAACCGAATACCACACGGTGGGTCGACTTACCTTAGTCGCCTTTTACGACACCTCGGTAAGAAATGAGGGTGGTCCATTCTACTTAGCCGGATAACACACGGCGGGTCGACTTACCTTAGTCGCCTTTTATGACACCTTGGTAAGAAATGAGGGTGGTACTATTCTATTCTGCCGGAAGTTTATTTTCTAGTCATTCTAATTCATAATGTTTGATATTTGCGTACCAACTTTTTCTTAACTAAAAAATTGTCTCACTTCCTAGTTTAGCTGGCAGACATCTCTGTCATAGGGATAAGTTGACCTTTGTACACTTTTTTTCCAATAATGTTTATCCCAAGATTTTTTATGGTACATAAATAAATAAATATAGAGTAGAATGCAGATATTTTAACTGTCATTTATAAAGTTGTAATAGTTCAGTGGATAATGGACTTCTTCTTCTTCTTCTTCTTCAAACGATGGACGTCCACTGCTGGACATAGGCCTCTTTATGGGATCTCCAGAACACACGATTTCGTGCCGCTTGTATCCAGCGGTCGCTTGTACCCTTTTGAGGTCGTCTGTCCATCTAGTAGGGGGTCTTCCAACACTGCGCTTTGCGGTGCGAGAGATAATGGACTAGACTAAAGAAGTGAAAATACCTCGGATCAAGCCCCACCTTACCTAATATTATTTTCTTTTTTTTCAATATTCATGGTTTTTATATCTTAGCTAAGCCATCATGACTTTGAATTTTTTTAAACAAAACCTAGGTAGATCGATTTTTTCCACCCAAAACAACCCACATGCTGAATTTCATGAAAATCGTTGGAGCCGTTTCCGACATTTAGAAAAATAGATTAACTCATTTTAATATTAAAGATGTAACACGAATAAAGTTTTACGTTATTGCATATTAATTCAAATACTTACCAACACAATGACATTGTAGGTTTGTGTGCAAAATTTTCGAGCAAATATTGTTTTTGCATGTACAAATACAGTATTTGCTCAAACGTTTTATTTATAAAGGACGGTAACCTTTGATTTTGTAGCTTCAATTATTATTAGCATATAATTGTTATTTATAGGGGACTAGGGTTTTACTATTGTTATAATATCTATTAGGTGTAACATTAACATGCCGTGTGGTATCCGGCTGAGTAGAATAGACCACCCTCATTTCTTACTGAGGTGTCGTAAAAGGTGACTAAGGTAAGTTGACCCACAGTATGGTATCCGGCTGAGTAGAATATACCACCCTCATTTCTTACTGAGGTGTCGTCAAAGGCGACTAAGGTAAGTTGACCCGCCGTGTGGTACCTGGCTAAATAGAATAGACCACCTTCAACTCTTACTGTGTATCGTAAAAGGCGACAAAGATAAGTTAACCCACTGTGTGGTATCCGACTTGTAACTAACTCCTCCTCCGTCAAGTATAAATATTATTTTATAATATTTAACCACCGCTAGAGCGCTCGCACCCTAGCAGCGAAAGGCATAAAACCGCGCCGAAGGCGCTAGCACTCTTAGTATATATTGGCTCGTGATTCGTCTAAGTGGCTAGGACCCGTACTACGTTGTGATTTGTAATAACTCAAATTCTTTTAGAGCGTCAGAGGCTATGTGTCCATCAATCTAAAGGAGTCAAATAAACCCTTAAATAGAATAAAATAATGTGATAATAATCACATTATAGTTTTATAATATTATTTCAATATATAGTATTCTTTAATATAAATAGAGCCGTCAGCCCTACATTCGTAGTTTATATCACTTTGCTCAACAGAGAGGTTTATTATCAAATATCATTTGTTATAATATAAAGCAGTTGTTTGTCATCAGTGTACGGTACTCGAACAGGTTTTATATTTATCTAATACAAGAACAGATTTTACTTGTACTCTACATGAACAGACTTTATATGTCCAACAGATATATATTCGTTACACGAACAGATTCTTATATGGTTAATACATGAACGGGTTACTATAAAATTTGATAAAAAAATGCGAGACATTCAGATAGTTGAATGTCTCGCGAATGTCTTATGTTACTTCATAGGATATGTTATAGCCAACAGAAAGATCACTCACTCGATCTTAATACCTAACCTTTAAACAACTCCGTAGAGAAGTTTAATCAATGTGGTATCTCTCTCCCATCTATTATATTCTTCCGATTTGGAAAAATATAAAAAGAGAGTGATAGTCAGTAGCTCCGCACCCGCTACCAACGGTGAGCTCCGTCCATAGGATATGAGCCCCCCCCCCAAGGGGTACCTGTTTATAGTGCGCCTGCGGCGTATGATTATGGGATAAACCCATTATTGTCGGGAGTCAACAAAACCACAGTTGACGTATTAGGCATGAGTGCCTGGGTGTATAATAGAGGACCGAAGCCCATATAATAAATAGCCGGAGCTATAAAATATGGCATTAGCCAAAGGCACAAGGCCTGGTAAACTTTGATAATAAATTACCAATTCTTATATTCAGTAAGGCGCATGTCGCCTGCACACGTCGTAACGGTGCGTTCTATGGTAAAAACCACATACAGTATAATACGTATAATACGTATAAAGTCCACAAAGTGGAAACCCATCGAGATGGCAAACATGTTGCAAAGCAACTTGATTAGTTGTTATATATACACCATATAGGCGTGTGTCCACCGAGGTGGATAGTGTGTGTCCACCGAAGTGGAAGATGTGTATTGCAGAGCATTACATGAATGCCAATCACCCCCTATTCACCCAATACCATATAATGGAGTCACACATAGTGCACTCGCTTACGGTATGCGCCAAGCTCAACACGCCACCTCATACAACAAAAGGTAATTTATGTTTAACGCGGCAAGCCACGTAAGATGTATATGTATATGTGAAGATAAGGGAAATGCAGGCCACACTGTCTAAAGCTAGTCCGCAGTCTTATTAACAAAGACCCGACCAGCGGCTCTTATGCAATAATGCCATGCTATAATGGTCATTCGTGGTATCATTAACTAAGCTAAGGGGACGTCCTGAAAAGGACGGAACACCACACCCATCCGTTACTATGAACAGAGTCCATAGCGATCCATCACTGCTGCGGCGTATCACTTCAGCAACATAAAGTTAACTTCCGCAACGCCCAGCAACATTCAGCTGTGGTACCGTCACTATTGAAAGACTACGAACAACGTTTAGATGTCCGTTCGTCAAACAATAACATTTCAGCCACCACTGTACCGGCACTACTTCAAGCGGCCTATGCGTCCAAAGGTCGAGCAAGGCACACGGCAATGACCGAAATCACCACCGGCCCAACTAAACCCGTATCACAAAGGCACACGCCCAAAGTAACTCTGGTTGCGTCAAACCAAAGCCGAATAAAGGCACGCCGCAGCAACCGAAGTTAACTACGGGCCTATGTCCAGCCCTAATAAGATGCAGCCTAGTGTAGCCTTTTGGGCCAGGCACACAGCAATGACCGAAATCACTGCCGGCTTAAACCTCAAGTCTCCCACCAGTACCCGCCAGAGCATGTTCGGTAGAGTGCCAACCACTACTCAGCAAAGTTGCCTTTACCAAGTATCATTCTGACACTTTATTCGTTCGAGGTGAGCTAAGCGATGTAACCATCGCTACACTCTTAATGGTCAAGTCACATTCACAGCCTTTCCAAAGATCGGTACGATCTTGCATCTTGAACCATTATACGAGAGCGGGCCTAGATGTGTATTTATTATTAATTATTATTAAAAATAGTCGAGTTAAAACTCAATTAATATCATGTATCGCCACAGTACACATCTACAATATCATTATAACAACATTTCATAAGCGACCTAACAGATCACTTCTGCGCTCTACGCTCCGCCCGCTCTCTCATACTGTAGTACGGCGGATAACGTGACATTCGGTCAATATGACGAAGATTATACTTTTCTGAATTTGATGTTTTATGAATAGAGCATCAATTATAGATGCGAAAAAACATTACTGCGTGACAAACAAACATTTATTTTTATACTTATAGATTTTTCTAAAATATTGAAATTTTAATTTTTTTATTTAAATTATTTTAATTAAGAAATTTTAATTTATTAATTTTAATTAATAATTATTTATTTTTTAAAACTCGAATGTAGGGATGAGATCGTTACATTCAACCCCCTAAATTCTATGAAGTCCTATCGGAATAGAATTTACAATAGGAAATACTTACAGCATATGCTTACTTTTGAAATTGAATACTAAATTTAATTCTATGTTATTTAGAATCCCTGATTTGCCAAACTCCATATATTTATTTTAATAATTTTTCCAACAATTAGTTGAAAACTGGGTTTTACACATAATCTAATTATACATCAACCCCCCGCTTTTAAGACTTTTCGATTCTCTAATATTTTTATGAATTAGAATTACTTACAAACCCCAGACTAGTAACTACTGCCTTCTAGTGCTACCGTTTTGAGTTTTACTTTATTTGCCTTAGTTCCCTTTTTGGTTAATATTTATCCATACCTCGTTCATCGTTATGAATAGAAACATGGTCGACTCTCGGACTCCACAACCCCCAGACCTCAAGGATTTATTAGTTGTAATGGACACATAAGCCTCGTCAGTCTCTCTCCATTTCACGGACAACAAATTGTAGGCTTACGCCTACTTAATAACTTTACACAAGCCGTATTGACCATCCTGGTCACGGCACCAAATTGTAACTACTTCACCTCTCTCACTTATAAAATATAATTTATAATACTTAACCACCGCTAGAGCGCTCGCACTCCAACGGCGATATGTGTAAAATACACCCGAAGGCGCTAGCACTCTTAATATATATTGGCACATGATTCGTCTAAGTGGCTAGGACCCGTTCTACGTTGTGTTTTGTAATAACTCAAATTCTTTTAGAGCGTCAGAGGCTATGTGTCCGTCAATCTATAGGAGTCAAATAAACCCTTAAATAGAATAAAATAATGTGATAATAATCACATTATAGTTTTATAATATTATTTCAATATATAGTATTCTTTAATATAAATAGAGCCGTCAGCCCTACATTCGTAGTTTATATCACTTTGCTCAACAGAGAGGTTTATTATCAAATATCATTTGTTATAATATAAAGCAGTTGTTTGTCATCAGTGTACGGTACTCGAACAGGTTTTATATTTATCTAATACAAGAACAGATTTTACTTGTACTCTACATGAACAGACTTTATATGTCCAACAGATATATATTCGTTACACGAACAGATTCTTATATGGTTAATACATGAACGGGTTACTATAAAATTTGATAAAAAAATGCGAGACATTCAGATAGTTGAATGTCTCGCGAATGTCTTATGTTACTTCATAGGATATGTTATAGCCAACAGAAAGATCACTCACTCGATCTTAATACCTAACCTTTAAACAACTCCGTAGAGAAGTTTAATCAATGTGGTATCTCTCTCCCATCTATTATATTCTTCCGATTTGGAAAAATATAAAAAGAGAGTGATAGTCAGTAGCTCCGCACCCGCTACCAACGGTGAGCTCCGTCCATAGGATATGAGCCCCCCCCCCAAGGGGTACCTGTTTATAGTGCGCCTGCGGCGTATGATTATGGGATAAACCCATTATTGTCGGGAGTCAACAAAACCACAGTTGACGTATTAGGCATGAGTGCCTGGGTGTATAATAGAGGACCGAAGCCCATATAATAAATAGCCGGAGCTATAAAATATGGCATTAGCCAAAGGCACAAGGCCTGGTAAACTTTGATAATAAATTACCAATTCTTATATTCAGTAAGGCGCATGTCGCCTGCACACGTCGTAACGGTGCGTTCTATGGTAAAAACCACATACAGTATAATACGTATAATACGTATAAAGTCCACAAAGTGGAAACCCATCGAGATGGCAAACATGTTGCAAAGCAACTTGATTAGTTGTTATATATACACCATATAGGCGTGTGTCCACCGAGGTGGATAGTGTGTGTCCACCGAAGTGGAAGATGTGTATTGCAGAGCATTACATGAATGCCAATCACCCCCTATTCACCCAATACCATATAATGGAGTCACACATAGTGCACTCGCTTACGGTATGCGCCAAGCTCAACACGCCACCTCATACAACAAAAGGTAATTTATGTTTAACGCGGCAAGCCACGTAAGATGTATATGTATATGTGAAGATAAGGGAAATGCAGGCCACACTGTCTAAAGCTAGTCCGCAGTCTTATTAACAAAGACCCGACCAGCGGCTCTTATGCAATAATGCCATGCTATAATGGTCATTCGTGGTATCATTAACTAAGCTAAGGGGACGTCCTGAAAAGGACGGAACACCACACCCATCCGTTACTATGAACAGAGTCCATAGCGATCCATCACTGCTGCGGCGTATCACTTCAGCAACATAAAGTTAACTTCCGCAACGCCCAGCAACATTCAGCTGTGGTACCGTCACTATTGAAAGACTACGAACAACGTTTAGATGTCCGTTCGTCAAACAATAACATTTCAGCCACCACTGTACCGGCACTACTTCAAGCGGCCTATGCGTCCAAAGGTCGAGCAAGGCACACGGCAATGACCGAAATCACCACCGGCCCAACTAAACCCGTATCACAAAGGCACACGCCCAAAGTAACTCTGGTTGCGTCAAACCAAAGCCGAATAAAGGCACGCCGCAGCAACCGAAGTTAACTACGGGCCTATGTCCAGCCCTAATAAGATGCAGCCTAGTGTAGCCTTTTGGGCCAGGCACACAGCAATGACCGAAATCACTGCCGGCTTAAACCTCAAGTCTCCCACCAGTACCCGCCAGAGCATGTTCGGTAGAGTGCCAACCACTACTCAGCAAAGTTGCCTTTACCAAGTATCATTCTGACACTTTATTCGTTCGAGGTGAGCTAAGCGATGTAACCATCGCTACACTCTTAATGGTCAAGTCACATTCACAGCCTTTCCAAAGATCGGTACGATCTTGCATCTTGAACCATTATACGAGAGCGGGCCTAGATGTGTATTTATTATTAATTATTATTAAAAATAGTCGAGTTAAAACTCAATTAATATCATGTATCGCCACAGTACACATCTACAATATCATTATAACAACATTTCATAAGCGACCTAACAGATCACTTCTGCGCTCTACGCTCCGCCCGCTCTCTCATACTGTAGTACGGCGGATAACGTGACATTCGGTCAATATGACGAAGATTATACTTTTCTGAATTTGATGTTTTATGAATAGAGCATCAATTATAGATGCGAAAAAACATTACTGCGTGACAAACAAACATTTATTTTTATACTTATAGATTTTTCTAAAATATTGAAATTTTAATTTTTTTATTTAAATTATTTTAATTAAGAAATTTTAATTTATTAATTTTAATTAATAATTATTTATTTTTTAAAACTCGAATGTAGGGATGAGATCGTTACAGACTGAGTAGAATAGAACACACTCATTTCTTACCGAGGTGTCAAAGGTGACGCAGGTAAGTTGACGTTAGGCTGCTGCCGGTAGGAAAATACCTAGCTCAACCATGTTACAATATGTTTATAACATGTTGTGCCGACCCCACTCAGAGTGGGATAGGGTAACATTTACAGTTACAAAAAAACTACCAGACAAAATCGTATTTAGGATTTTGTTGTGGAACCGCTGATGATTCATGATGATGATGATGATGATGGAGCTGATGATGATTCACCATATTGATGATAGATAATGGACTGTCGTAGTGAGTGTTTGTAGTGCTTGTGTGGTGTGCTATTTGTGGTGGCGTTTTGTGATACGTGTGGTGACTGGTCCTGCATGTATAAAGTATGTGAACATTACCTGCTTCCTATACTTATAATTACATAGATTATATAGGTAATAATAATCTATATATATAAAAGAAAGTTGGTCTTAGTTACACTATTTATAACTCAAGAACGGATAAACAAATTCGGCTGAAAATTGGTGGAGAGGTTGCTTAGAACCAGGAGACGGACATAGGATACTTTTTATCCCGTTCGACCGCATGTATTCTATCCCGTCAAGTCACTTTAAAACGTGGTATAACAAAAACGATTATGACATGGAAAAACAAAACATTAATGACAGCTAAACGTAATTTAGTCTTTGGGTAAGTATGGTAAAAATTTGACAATTATCAAAATAGTAGTAGCTATAAACATTACTACATAGTATAAAACAAACTGACTTTCTCTGCCTGTCCTTATATCTCTATGTTTGCTTAAATCTTTAAAACCACGCAACAGATTTTGATGCGGTTTTTTTTTTAATATATAGAGTGATTGAAGAGAAAGGTGTATATGTATAATAAAATTTAATATGGAGTAGAGAAATACTGTGATTATCACTGAGTGACATAGGCTATATGCTTTATACCCGTGCGAAGCTGGGGCGGGACTCCTAGTAATAAATATATGGGACACTTACACACACGGTCGTCCGTCACCAAAGTAAGTAACTTAATACTTGTGCTATGAGTAACAGATAACTGGTGAATATATACTTATATATTTTTAAATACATACTTAAATACAAATATACACCCAGGCTCAAAGACCAACAAATTCATTTATAGAATATGTTGGCCCTAAGCGGGAATCGAACCCGCGTCCCGCGGAGCTGAAGGCAGGGTCACTACCCACTGCGCCAACTGGTCAGTCTATTCTCTTAATAAACGCGGATTATAGTAAAATAATTATATTTTTCATAACTTCTGTACTATAGAATTCCGTAAACGGCTTCTATAAAAATATAATTTAACTTATCTACTCTTGTACTCTCAAAAACTGATTCATAAAAACAAATCTTGAAGCTTCGTTATTTCATAATATCGTTCAACGAAGCGAATTCTAGGTCGAGAGCAATCAAATTGCTTTAGTAATTGTTACTTTGAAATGCTCTTATTAAAATTTCGTATCTATTAAGTAAAATACGATCATCAATACTAATATAGGAATTGAAAAAGATGGAATTTTTGAAGTTATTTTTAAATGACTCATTAAAAAAACTACTTATTATTAATAATTTTTAATTGTACAATTGGTTAACTGGATAGTATAACTTTCAAGACTGAATAAAATTAAAGTTGTATATTTCATTGTTTTATTTTTTTATACATTATAAAGTTAAGTCTTCCATCCTGCCCTCCCTTCCCCTATAAGGCTCAAAAGTTTGTTTGTTTTTTTGTTTGACTGTTTGATTGTTTGGACGCGCTAATAAAATCATAAACTACTTGACCGATTTGAAAATTCTTTCAGAGTAAGATAGTCCCTTTATGGAGGAAGGCTATGGGCTATATAACATCTTGCTAAGATGAAAAGGAGAGGAGCAGTAATAAAAAATATTACGAAAACGGGAAAAATTTGTAAGATACTGATTTCCATGCAAGCTGCTGGCATAGCTAGTACTAATATATAAAGCTTAAAAGTTTGGTTGTTTGAACCCGCCAATCTCAGGAACTGTTGGGCCGTTTTGAAAAATTCTTTGAGTGTAAGTTAGTCGTTTTATCGAGGAAGGCCTATATACTAGTAACATCACGCTAAGATGAATAGGAGTGGAGCAGCAATAAAAATATTCCGAAAACTTTAAATATTGATAATTTAAAGATTTCGTTGCGTGCAAAGTAAACTGTGAAAGTTATTGCAAAATCTTATAACTAACACAAAACTAATACAAAAGTAATGAGAATATTATTTTGCTATAATCCGCGATATATATAAATAATATTCTCGTTACTTTTGTATTATGGACCTCCGCAAAGTAACGCCTAATTCTATAAATTACAAAAATAATAATAAAATTATGTTGCTATAATCCGCAATATAAATAATTATAATATAAATTAAATAATAAATTAATAATTAAATATAAATTAATGATATAATAATCACTACATATTATAAAACAAAGTCCATATTTCCGTATGTACGCATAAAACTTTAAAACTACGCAACCGATTTTGATGCGGTTTTTTTTAATAGATAGAGTGATTCAAAAGGAAGGTTTGTACGTATAATAACATTCAATACGAAGTAGAAAAATACTGTAATTTTTGAGGTTTGTGTAAATAATTACATTTTTTTCCGCTTACTTTGCAAACGCAGGCTAAACCCTACGAGATTTATCAAAATGATGTACTAAGTATTTGTACACCTTAAAAAGGTCTACAGAAAAGTCCGCGATGGTATATGTCTATCTCTTATGGATAACCCACAATAGCAGTTTTTTTCATTTACATTTTACGAAAAATGATGTCTTATGTTCAAAGCAATTTTTATACAATACAGCATTAATCCTTATCCAATTGAGTACCTTAAATAAATTGTTGATTTAATATAGATCAATATTGCCGTTTACAGCATGTAATTTAAGTGAACATTTTCGAAGATATTACAGATTTAAAATCCCGCGAGGAGGCCGCGCTTCGACCTATAAGCACTTCGAATTTAGCAGCGACCGGAGGCGCAACTAAATGTCCTTTTTTCAAGTTTATATTGTCTAATGATAAGAAAGCTATGAATGTTGTATGTAAAGACATTGTCTAATCAATTGTAAAAATAAATAATATCACTACATAGTATAAAACGAAGTCGCATTCTCTGTCTGTCCCTATGTCCGTATATCCCTATGTATGCTTCAATCTTTAAAACTATGCAACAGATTTTGATGCGGTTTTTTTTTTAATAGATAGAGTGATTTTAGAGGGAGGTTTACGTGTCTAATAACATTCAATATGGAGTAGAGAAATACTGTAATTTTTGAGGTTTCTAATGTGATGTCGTAAATAATTACATTTTTTTCCGCTTACATTGCAAGCGCAGGCTAAACCCTACGAGATTTATCAAAATGATGTACTAAGTATTTGTACACCTTGAAAAGGTCTACAGAAAAGTCCGCGATGGTATATGTCTATCTCTTATGGATAACCCACAATAGCATGTTTTGTCATTTACTTTTTAAATAATGCCTTATGTTCAAAGCAATTTTTATACAATACAGCATTAATCCTTATCCAATTAAGTACCCTAAATAAATTGTTGATTTAATATAGATCAATATGGCCGTTTACAGCATATAATTTAAGTGAACATTTTCGGAGATATTACAGATTTAAAATGCCGTGAGGAGGCCGCGCTTCGCCCTATAACACTTCGAATTTAGCAGCTATATGTCGCTCTTTCAAGAGTTTGTTTAATGACAAGGAAGCTATGAATGTTGTATATAAAGACATTCTGTAATTAATTGTAAAAATAAAATTCATAGGGAAAAATGTAAAAATAAATAAGTAAATATGTAGTATATGAATTTAGATATTCCAAAGATAGCAGGAAATCTTCTTAGTATAGGGAGAGGGGAAATGTTTTTCTCCAAATTTAACGCTTGCGGGCCACGGCCAGTAATGAATAAATCAAAACTACTGGATCGATTTTAATTATTTTTTTTTGTCACTGAGTGACATGGGCTATATATTTTATACCCGTGCGAAGCAGGGGCAGGCCGCTAGTTATAATATAATTTAAAAAAAAAGAATATGAATTTTATTATTACTTTTGTATTATGGATCTCCGCAAAATAACGCCTATCAATTATTCTTATAAATAACTTAACTAACTAAAACTACTTTTTTGTTCAAAATTTTAATTCGGGAAAAATACTGTGACACTAATATAAATGCAGCCGAAGCTGCTGATACAGCTAGTGTTGTATAAAAGAGTCTTAATTATGTTGCAACGTTTAAAAACAAGTTTTTACTGTTGTTCCAATGATATATTGACGGTAGTTATAAACATTACCCTTAATGAATTAATTGTATCCGCAGAGCTTAGAGTGAGCATTTGTAAAAGTACCGGCAAAATTGAATTTATATACTTTTATAGTTTCCGGTGTTTAATGGTATTAATATAACATTATCATTTATATTTAGACGTTTCCCATGATTATACTAAGGCGGTATTTGCAAGTAAACTTGTAAACAAGTTGCTTTGAATCGTCAACTCTACTGCTGGTTCATAAAGCTCCTACAGAGAAGAGTCAGCAGGAAACTCGGCGGTTGCTGTTTTCAAAATATAATTCATGTTATTTTTGTCATTGCTATCTACCATAAAGTTGAAGAGTAGCCATACCATGTTATAAACATGTTGTCACATGATTTGGCACCGTATTTTACGACAGGCCGCCTGCCTGACGTCACCACTAAATTAAGTACCTTAGTAGTACTTTACGACAAATTTATAAGAAATGAGGGTGGTCTATTCTACTCAGTCGGATACCACACTGCTAAAAATTAGACGTTCATAATAAATAACAATCAAGAATTTTATTTATTTATTTTATAAGAATTGTTAATTTTATACATATGCGATATGCGTAAAAGCTATATTACGGACTTGACGCAGTAAACATTTTCTTCTTTTTTAATATGCAAGAAGATAGAAAAAACCATGCATTATCCTAACAGAGATTCATTCAAACACTCGGCATACGTTTCGCTATATAACTGAAGCATCAAGAAGTATAATACTCTAAAACTACAAAGCATGTATTTAGAATACTAGGAGAAATAAAAAGTTCTTTAAAGTACTTTTGTATTCAAGTTTATTCAGGTTAGTGATGAAAGCCGAGAAGGCAAGGAAAAATAGAATTATTTAATTTATAATCTTGTTTTATAGTGTTTCTGTTGTAATATAACTAACTTTTTTATGTATGTATACTACGTTTCTACTAGTTATCCAACCACCAAGGATCGTTGGCAGAGATCTCTTATTGAGATAAGTTATGCTTTGTACTTGTTTTCTTTTTTGGTACAAATAAACCACATTGAGCGCGTGCAACGCGTAGCCGTTCATTTTCTTCTTTTAGTGCCTCTTCAACTAGTGAAGATTGGCAGTCAGCTCTGCATACGCCCTCCTATATGTGGCCAGACGAAAGATTTCGGGAGCGCTCTTGATTCCCGTCCACTCCCGGATGTTTCGTAACCATGATTTCCTTCTACGAGCGGGTCTCCTCTTCCCAGCAACTTTTCCCATCATTATCAGTTGCAATAGCCCGTGTCGGCTATGTCTGAGTACGTGGCCCAGGTATGCAACTTTGCGTTGTTTGATGATTGGGAAAAGTTTTCGTTTTTGTCCGACTCGCCTTAGAACGTCCTCGTTGGTTAATTTTTCGGTCCACGATATTGATTAAACGTCTATATGCCCACATTTCGAATGCTTCTATACGTTTCCTGAGATCCTCTTTTACGGTCCAGGACTCACATCCGTATAGAACCAGAGGCCAGATGTAGCATTGGAGAAGACGTATACGAAGTGGAATCTTAATATCACGGTTACTAAGTACCTTTCTCATTTTTCCAAAGGCACTCCGCGCCATTCGCGTGGCCGTTAGTATTCTATAAAATATTAAATTTTTTTTCTAAGTAAAAGTCCTTCACGTATTAGTTATCGTTCCATGATATAGTGGAACCCATCGATTAAAAATCCTATCCCATTGTATCTCTCAATGCATTTCACAATATATTTTTATACAATGATGAATGGTGTGAAATATCGACGCAGCAACCAATCATTGTCCAGATTATTTTTTTTTACTCTCTGGCGCTGAAATTAATCAGTTTCACATAAACTTCCCAGCATGAAAAATATACAAAAGTATTGTTTTGTAAAAAAGTTTTGTTTTCCCGAAGCAACATTAATAAACAATCATATTTGTTTAATGTTTAAGGTAAAATGGTTTTACTCAGTGTTGACTTTTTATAAGCATATATTTAAAATTAATCATCACATCATGTGGTATTTAGCTGAATAGAATAAACCACCCTCATTTTTTACCGAGGTTTCGTAAAAGGCGACTAAGGTGAGTTGACCCGTCGTGTGGTATCAGGTTGAGTAGAATAGACGGCCCTCTTTCTTACCGAAGTTAAATACGATTAAGGTAAATTGACGTCAGGCAGGCGGCCGGTCGTAAAATACATAGCCAAAACATATGACAACATGTTGAAACTTACAGTGGAATAAGGGCAGGAGGATAATGATTTAAAATTCATCATGAGAAGATATTTTGGGCTGAACAAATGAATAATATTGCCTATTAGTAAATTTTTACGAAGCCTTTAAATTTTAAATATTTCTTGCAATTCAATTCCATAATATTTTGGCTACAATTACATTAGTTCAATGGAATATCACAATTTTACGCCTTATCCTTAATCCTATTTATCCCAAAATTATTTATTTAAGCTGTATTTTTTGTATTGTTTACAGGTTTTTGATTAGTGAATCTATGGATATTGTTGTAGTGACAACAATATCCAATAAAAAAATTCTTACCTGACTTTGTCTATGTATATTTTATGATCCGTTTTGATACTGCATTTGAGGGGATCAATTACTAAATTGTTATTAGTTGATGATCTAAAATAACTTAAAAAAAAGATAAATAAATAAAAGAAAAAAAACTTAGATTTAATTAATATGAAAATCCACCGATGTCTAATTCAAAAAGATTTATTAAAGCATTTGCTGTTTCCAAATTACATTGTTCTTGTTTGTACTTCTGCTACCGAGATCGACGGCATTTTACTCAAATATTTACTTACTTAAACATACACACATATTGCTAAAATTATAATGTTCGTATCATGTCAATATTGTCTTCTAACAAACTTTAGAACTGAGATAGGAAAATATTTATTTTAATACTAGTTAATATTTGTGAGTACGTTTATGTAATACTAGCAATGCCGTGTGGTATCCGGCTGAATAGAATACTACCACCCTCGTTTCTTACCGAGGTGTCGTAAAAGGCGACTAAGGTAAGTCGACCCGCCGTGTGGTATCCGGCTGAGTAGAATAGACCACCCTCTTTCTTACCGAGGAGTCGTAAAATACGACTAAGGCAAGTTGACGTCAGGCAGGCGTAAAATACGTAGCCAAATCATATGACAACATGTTTGTAACATGTTGTGCCGACCCCACTTAGAGTGGGATAAGGGCAGGAGGATGATGAATTGCATCGCTAACAATCTTTAATCAATTTTAATTATTCTATCCTAACGTAATAAAAGCTAATTTCTTAGTCAGATCACACCTTGATCCCGTAATTCGCTTATCCGGCATTAAGCTCATGTAATGCCTCGATAATGCGACGATTAACTTCGCCTTATTCGTGACTCGTAACACGTACTAAGCATTGCCATGCGGTACTACGTGAATGCAGCATTTTCCATAAAGACTACTAGAAAAAATGTTTTTTATCTCAATATTCGCTGATATATATACGCCGTGTGGTATCCGGCTATATAGAATAAGTGCACACACTTTCTTAATGAGCTATTTTAATATATATTTCATGTAAGTACGGGTTATTTACTAATATTATCAAATTATGGTCTTGATAAAACGATAAATCCCTCTGATTCTTCCCGGATCGATCTGATTTTTGTGATAGAGATATTTGCAGTATTAGAGAGTGACAGAAGCTTATCTTAATTTCAAGACTACAGTCCACGCGTACGAAGTTGCGCGGGTAAAAGCTAGTACTATATAAATCATTCCCACGTGGATTGGTTCCAAGAATGCTGGCAGCGTTTCCGAGTCTTTATGCGCAAAAGCAGAAAAAGTTGCAAATGTTTAGACTGGTAATAGTAATATATAAACGAATTAATTATAGCCAAAATAATTATTGCCAAAGTACCTACTAACCTTACAAATTGGACATTATTAAACAAACATTTGCCCTATCCGAAGAATAAAGTCACATTCCCTATGCTTATACATGAGACATGTGACTTTACTCTTCGGATAGGGCAATACCACGTCAGGCTTATGTAGCATTAAATTTATATTGACATTAATAAATTATAGAGTAAGTTAATTCCCACAAAGAGCATTTCCTAGTATCCATATTAATACGTAAGATTACATACACCAGTGTAACATATAACTGACGTACGCCGTTCTCAAGACCTATAACAGTAGCTAATATTATGTTCGTATGTCTTCAAAGGTACACCAGATCGGTTCGAGCTTGAATGAGATGGCACTTCGCCAAGCGATATTGGTAAGTATTGTTTACTAACTAACTTAGGGACTCTATGTTATTCCTTCACCACTAGTACTCACTACTCCGTTCAAGTCAACTTTAGTGTTAAAATATCCTTAATTATTGAAACTTAAAGCACCCTCAATTATATCGCACAATTCGTATTAAAGTGACCTAATTGGTAAGGTATTGTTAACGCACACTGTATACAATAATACGATATAATAGGAATACCACAATTCCCGTTCCGAGATGCACTTCTCTTGAATAACGAACAAAGACTGACTGTCACTGAAACGTTTTATCAGTAGGAAGACTCAACCGGAAACAACACGTCACAGCGTTGCCACCATTTTAATCAAAAAGGGCGCGATACTCTTGTTTCATGACTGTGTTGCTATGAAATACAATGCGGAAGTTAATGGCGACAAGAGTATTGTATGTATCTTCCTGTCCTTATTCCACTCTAAGTGGGGTCGGCACAACATCGACGACAAGTTTCCTTAGTCTTCTTTTAACACACCTCGGTAAGAAATGAAGATCTGTTCTATTCAGCAGGATACCACACGGAGGGTCAACTTACCTTAGTCGCCTTTTACACCTCCTCCGTAAGAAATGAGAGTGGTCTATTCTACTCAGCCAGATGCCGGCACTCAATATCCTCAATTATACAAACTAGAAGTACCCTCAATTATATCGCACTATTAGTATTAAAGTGACCTAATTGCTAATGTATGCTAATGTAATTCTAAAAACTATGCTATAACTAGCGGTGAGACCGTGCAGCTATCCTGAGAGTGTCACTTGTGAAAAACCTGGGCAGGCCAATGAGTTATTTCTCTTAAAACTTATATCTCTAATTGCTATTTACAATTTATCATAAACTTTTTGGTGAAGGTATAAAATATCGTAAGGAAACCTGTATAATTCTAGGGATATGTGTTTAAACATCTTGATATAATTGAAAACGAAACAATCTTCTATAAAAACCTTATTTGTTTTCACTTATTGTAAAGAACTGAACCCATATATCGAATTATCAACATATTTAAGCACAACTCCCAACTACTCAATACAATCTTTTCGACCCGTTATGGTATCATGACTAATTATAATACCATTTGACATCGTGTTTCATGAAACAGTCACAAACAAACATATCGGTCACGTGATTATCGCGTTGCCAATACATCCGGTATAAAAACTAAGTAGATGATATTTGACTACTACAGTTCCCGACAACATAATACATTACCAATAATATTTAACATGTGTAATCTACCAATTCCCATTGTACAGCGTGGCTGGTCTTATCTCTAACTCTTCTCTTTTTCCCTTCACTTCTTCTAAATAACGAAGAGAAGAGACATATGCTCACCAGTGAGATAGCAACTGGCCGTTTTTTTTATGTATTATTCTTTAGATGCAAATGCCATTGAGTTGATCGACCAAAATCAATTAAAGCAAGCAATTTCGATGAAATACCTAACATCTGCAGTACTGTGTTTGGTCGTTTAGCTTAATTGGTCAACAGTACGTAAAGCAATCGCTCGCTTTGATTATGTCTAATTAAATGTTCCACTTAGAAATGTCAATTCTCTTGTATAGCATTCAATTTGCTTACTAATAAGGACGACAATATTTTATTTATACTTATATATTTTTTTTAAGCTGTGATGGCCTAGCGGTGCGACCGTGTGAATCTCTAGAGACGATCATGGGTTCAAACCCGGGCAGACACCAATGAGTTTTTCTATTAAAAAACTTATGTGTCTAATTGATAATTGCAATTTATCACACGCTTTTCGGTGAAGGAAAACATCGTGAGGAAACCTGCATATCTCTAGAGAATTCCGGGGATATGTGTAACCTACCAATCCGCATTGGAGCAGCGTGGTAGGTCTTAGCTCCAACCCTTCTCTCCAAAAAATGGAGAGAGGAGGCCTATGCCCAGCAGTGGGATAGTAACAGGCCGTTACTTTACTTTACTTTTTATATATTTTAGTGCCTGGTTGACCGAGACTTTCTAGATAATTTTTAAAAAATAAAAAAATATTAGTTAGGCTCGACCCTATTTATCTACATTTCTCGAAACCGCCCGTTCTCCGAATAAACTGCGCTGACTTGGCAATTTACGGCAAAAATCGCGTTTTATATACAAATGTTAGTATGTTAGTATTTGTTTTTTAATAAAACCTAGTGAGATCGATTTTTCTCCTCCACAACCCCCTACATGGTGAATTTATATATATACATACAAGATTAAATCATTTAAATTTAAAAGATATGTATTCGGCTGAGTAGAATAGACCACACTCATTTCTTACTAAGGTGTCTTAAAAGGCGACTAAGGTAAGTTGACCCGCCGTGTGGTATCTGGCTGAATAGAATAGACCACCCACATTTCTTACCGACGTGTCTTAAAAGGTGACTAAGGTAAGTTGACCCGCCGTGTGGTACCCGGCTAAGCCGAATAGACCACTCTCATTTCTTACCAAGTTAAAGACATGTATATCTCTGGAGTATTAGATACCTGCTACGTTAGAGCAGCGCGGTCAATCTTAGCCGTAATTGTTCTATGTAATAAGAGACTGGGGGCCTCTACCCTCTCTTGTCTGAGAAGTTAGGTATATCAGGAGATTATAGCCGCTTTTTGCGGTATTTTCGCATACGTGACTTTAAAGTATGCTCGTAATTGAGGTAAGCTTTTACTAAATAGAAATTCTCAAATCAATCACTACTGAAAAATTTACTTGTAAAATAAACGTAACACATTGGCTTACGATAGGTTTATGATTCAATATCTTCGAGATGGAATCTCTTTTCACGTAATCCGCGACTGCGTTGCGCAGAAGCCATAATATATTAGCGAGAAATGAGCTCGATAAGTCTATTTGAGGATTATGGTTCTAGAAATCGGATTTTACAATCTACGAGGCAATTACTATTTACCGATAGAGAGCAAAATTATAACTCAATAAAATTAAGTTCACTTTCAAATATTTATTTATTTCTATACTAGCTTTTACCCACGACTTTACGGAACTGTTGTCGCGTGTTAGGTCGATAATAGATCGCGCTTTTTAGTGTATCTTATTCCTGTAGAATTAAAATGATTTATATAGCCTATATGTTATTCCGGTGTATAACGAAAAATTGTGCCAAATTTCATCCCGTGTGGTATCCGGCTAAGTTGAATAGTACCGCCCTCATTTCTTACCGAGGTGTCGTAAAAGGCGACTAAGGTAAGTCGACCTGCCGTGTGGTATCCGGCTAAGTAGAATAGACCACCCTCATTTCTTACCGAGGTGTCGTCAAGGGCTACTAAGGTAAGTTGGCCCACCGTGTGGTATCCGGTTAAGTAGAATAGACCACCCTCCTTCTTACCGAGGTGTCCTAAAATACGGCTAAGGAAAGTTGACGTCAGGCAGGCGGTCGGTCGTAAAAACGCAGCCAAATCATGTTACAGAATGTTTATAACATGTTGTGCCGACCCCACTTAGAGTGAGATAAGGACAGGAAGATATATATATATATATATATATATATATATATATATATATATATATATATATATATATATTGGTTCAGCGGATTCGCCGTGAAAGAGTAACAAACATACACCCATACTCTCCAACTTTCGCATTTATAATATTGGTAGGATACTGACAAGCCATGTGGTATTCGCTGAGTAGAATAGACCACCCTTATTTCTTACGAAGGTGTCGTCAAGGACTACTAAGGTAAGTTGGCTCGCCGTATGGTATCCAGCTGAGTAGAATAGAGCACCGTTATTTCTTACAGAGGTGTCGTAGAGAGCGACTAAGGTAAATTCACCTGTCGTGTGATATCCTGCTGAGGCGAATAGAGTACTCTCATTTCTTACAGAAGTATCGTAGCAAGCGACTAAAGTAAATTGACCTGTCGTGTGGTATCCAGCTGAGTAGAATAGACCACCCTCATTTCTTACCGAGGTGTCGTAAAATACGACTAAGGTAAATTGACGTCAGGCAGGTGGCTGGTCGTAAAATACGAAGCCAAATCATGTGACAACATGTTGTGCCGACCCCACTTAGAGAGGAATAAGTGCAGGAGATTGAAAATGTGTCGGATACAATTTGATTTTGGTTGTGAAAATAGTCATTGCATTTAAAACCATTAGTATGGCTCAAATACAAAATGAAGGATTTAGAGTACGTAGTAGAACGTCCATGTGGTAACAGTAAGTGTTATCTGTAGGGTTTATGGCCAGAGACAATAATACTGACGGGACAAATCACCGCATTACTCATGCATAACATGAGCTTAATGCGACTAAGCGAATTAGTAGCTTGCGTAACATATAGCTTGGACAGTAGAGTTGGCAGATGAGTAATTAACATAAAAAGGTAAATAACCATTACATGCAAATGGAAATAATCGATAGACCACCCTCTTTCTTACCGAGGTGTAGTAAAATACGACTAAGGTAAGTTGACGTCAGCTAGGCGGCCGGTCGTAAAAACGCAGCCAAATCGTGTGACAGCATGTTTATAACATGTTGTGCTGACCCCACTTAAAGTGGGATAAGTAGGAAGATGATGGAAATAATCTGTATCAATTAGTATTCATGAATGCCTAGTATATTAACTATAAATACTTCAACAAGAAAATTGGGAGTGAAATTGCTTCCATCACAGTAATAGGTGCGGCAAAGGAAATGCATTAGTCCCTTAACAGTTCAACTAACTTCGCTTTACAATTCAAGTGCACTTCTCAAATAATATATACTTAAGCTGTAGAGCATTGTATATATTCATATTAAAATATTATTATATTATATTCCCCACTGTCCGCTGTGTGGTATCCGGATGACTAGAATAGACCACTCTCTTTCTTACTGAGGTGTCGTAATAGGCAACTCATGTGACATGTTTCATCATCCTCCTGCCCTTATCCCACTCTAAATGGGGTCGGCACAACATATTATAATCATGTTGTCACAAGATTCGACTAGTTATTTTAATACCGGCCGCTTGCCTGACGTCAACGTACCTCAGACGGCTTTTACGATACCTCGGTAAGACAGAGGGTGGTCTATTCTACTCAGCCGGATACTACACTGCGGGCCTACTTACCTTGCTTCCCTTTTGCGACACCTCGTTAAGATATTGGGGTGGTCTATTCAACTCAGCCGAAAACCAAATCGCGTGTCACCTTACCTTAATCGCTTTTTATGACGCTTCGCTAAGAAATGACAGTGGTCGATTCTACTCAGCCGGATACAATACGGCGGGTCGAATTATCCGACTCGCCATTTACGAGACCTCTGTGAGAAATGATGGTGGTCTATTCTACTCAGCCGCATACCGGATACCGCACGGCTTACCAGTAAACTATCATGTTTCACCGATAACGTCATTCTTTGTTCCCTACAGTCACACGTTATACCATCAATATTTATTACGATATTCAAATCGATATTCAAGATCGTTTAGTGAATCGTATTTCACTAAACGTGTAGCATACGAAATAGGACCACGAGTCGTGATCCAAATATTGCCATCTAGGCGGATATTGGCCATATGGTGAAGGCTTTTGAACCATAACTATGTAATTTATAGAATAAGGCGTTACTTTGCGGTGGTCCATAATACAAAAGTAATGAGAATATTATTTTGCTGTAATCCACGATAAAAGAAAATATACCCGACAACGATGACACAACAATACACAAGCACTGCACACATTCACCACCACAATCTCAACAATTTTTCGCCGATTTTGTCGAGGAGTCTATCTCCTGACGATGCTTCGATTACGGGGCGAAACAATTGTTGAGATTGTGGTGGTGAATGTGTGCAGTGCTGGTGTATTGTTGTGTCATCGGTGTCGGGTTGTGCATGTGTTCTTACAAATTCTGCATGTATCAGGCACGAGAACGAATAGTACACTCTACATTTAGCATTAGGTACATACTTTTATCGCGGATTATAGCAAAATAATATTCTCATTACTTTTGCATAACAATGTACCTTGAAATCGTTTACGTTCTATTAGTGTTAAAATACCCTCAAATGACTGGCCCGTTGGCGCAGTGGTTAATGATCCAGCCTCCAGCTCCGCGGGTCGCGGGTTTGGTTCCCACCGAGAGCCAACATTTTCTATAAAAAGAATTTGTTGGTTTTTCGAGCCCGGGTGTATATTTGTATTTTAGTATGTATTTAAAAATTATATATGTATATATTCACCAGTTGTCTGTCACCCATAACACAAGTATTAAGTTACTTTGGGGACAGACGTCGTGTGTGTAAGGTTCCCATATTTATTTATTATTATTAATGATATTTGTTTTTTTTTATATTATTTAGTTCTTTGTTGTGAATAAATAAGAATAGACGACCCTTAATTCTTAACGAAAAGGCAACTAAGGTAAATCGACTTCAGGCAGGCGGCGGTATTTTACGATTGGCAAAATTATGCGACAACATGTTTAGGTACATGTTGTGCCGACCCCTCTTAGAGTGGGATAGGAGCAGGAGGATGATAATGATGCAATAAGTTGCTATTTAAACTCATCTCTGTTTAAATGAAGTAAATAACCGCTTCACTTAATATCCGGGCTTTATTGCAATATCGCAAGTCTACTTTGCATAGAAATTAAAACGCCGACCCAGTAGATTACCGATCGAGTGAATATCGCTTTCAATTATGAATTCAAAGCCTATTAATATATATTGATGTATTTGAAGCGGAATAATGAATCAGTCCTCTAAAGAAGAAAATTATATTTCAATGTGAAAATCTAGTTTGAGAAGTCTTCGCAAGAAACTAAGGATATCTTTCATTGAAAAGCCTTTAAATACTCCGCTATCAAATCCTGGAACAGTAGTCCTCCGCCAATAAAAATCCAAACTCCAAATTTTTGTTTAAGAAATTATTGAAGAATTTTCAGTTGAAATAAGAATTGAAGTCGCAATTTCAGGATTATATAGCAAAATGTTCTTTAGTTTGTCGTTCACCAACTTTAATGATATCTTTTATTATTTTTTGTAATTTTTGAGGTATATTTGCTGTTGATATATTCATTCAAATTATTCTTTATTCAAATAAACTTGTAAATAAGTGCTTTTGAATCGTCAACTCTACCGCAAGTTCGGAAAGCTGTTCCTACCGAGAAGAGCCAGCGAGAAACTCGGCGGTTGCTCTTTTAAAATATAATCCTTAATACTATTTACATAAAGTCCTCCCGCCTTATACCACTATAGGTGGGGTCGGCACAACAAGTTATAACCATGTTGTCACATGGTTCGGCTAGGTATTTTATGATCGGCTTTCTGCTTGACGTTAACCTACCTTAGTCGGCTTTGACGACACCTCGGTAAGGGAGAGGGTGGTCTGTTCTACTCAGCCGGGTACCACACGGTGGATCAACTCACCTTAGTCGCCTTTTACGACACCTCAGTGAGAAAGAGGGTGGTCTATTCTATTCAGCCGGATACCACACGGCGTGAGAGGTTTAATAATGAAGGTCCATTATTATTAAACAGGTTACGAACTCAATGAAGATTACAAGAAGTAAGGCGTAAAATTCAGAATTTATGTAATCTTTAATCAGATCATTAATAAGTCAAAAAATATGCATTTATAACCACGAATAAATATTATCTATTACTTTTACCATCAACTTTAAATATAGACACCCACATAAAATTAACTAATGTGTATTAAGTAATTTATGAGTTAACTAATTGCATTAATATTGAAACAGCGTGTAACCATAACTGTCATTTTCGTTTTATAAAATTAACGTTATGACAACACGAAGTGTCATTAACGCGTATGTAACTTCTTCTTTGAATAAAATGGTTTTATGTTTGTCAAATGCGTGACAAGCTGTCAATGACATATCACGAATCTGTAAACCGGTAATAGATTATCTCTTGAATATCTAATGATACAAACAAGCTCGTATAACTTCGAGTGTTATAAAATAATCATCCTCCTGCACTTATCAAACTCTAAGTGAGGTCGGCACAACATGTTATAAACATGTTGTTACATGTATTGGATAGTTGTAAGCTGGCCTCCATGATACAGACTAGACCTAGAGCGGAGACCACAATTACTCTGTTTTAAATATAGTATGTGGTAAATATAAACATTGTAATTTTAATTAAGATGTAAAATCAGTTCTAGTCATCAAATTTTTTTTATTCTTATTTCTTATTCTTGTTTTACGACCGGCCGCCTGTCTGTCGTCTACTTACCTTAGTCGCCTTTTACGACACCTCGGTAAGAATTGAGGGTGCTTTAATCTACTCAGCCGGATACCACACGGCCGGTCAACTTACCTTAGTCGCCTTTTACGACACCTCGGTAGTAATTGAGGGTAAACTATTCTACTCAGCTGGATACCACACAACACAAAGTCGCATTCTTTGTCCATATTTCCCTATGTATGCATAAAACTTTAAAACTACGCAACAGATTTTGATGCGGTTTTTTTTAATAGATAGAGTGATTCCAGAGGAAGGTTTGTACGTATAATAACATTCAATACGGAGTAGAAAAATACTGTATTTTTTGAGGTTTCTGTAAATAATTACATTTTTTCCCGCTTATATTGCAAACGCAGGCTAAACCCTACGAGATTTATCAAAATGATGTACTAAGTATTTGTACACCTTGAAAAGGTCTACAGAAAAGTCCGTGATGGTATATGTCTATCTCTTATGGATAACCCACAATAGCATTTTTTGTCATTTACTTTTTACGAAAAATAATGTCTTATTTTTGAAGCAATTTTTATACAATACAGCATTAATCCTTATCCAATTAAGTACCTTAAATAAATAGTTGATTTAATATAGTCTAATATGGCCGTTTACAGCATGTAATTTAAGTGAAAATTTTCGGAGATATTAGAGATTTAAAATGCCGTGAGGACGCCGCGCTTCGCCCTATAACACTTCGACTTTAGCAGCGATGTCGTTCTTTCAAGAGTTTGTTTAAAGACATTCTGTAATTAATTGTAAAAATAAAATTCATAGGAAAAATGTAAAAGTAAATAAGTAAAAATGTACTATATGAATTTAGATATTCCAAAGATAGCAGGAAATCTTCTTGGTATAGGGAAAGGAAATTGTTTTTCTCCAAATTTATCGCTTGCGGGCCACGGGCAGTAATGAATAAATCAAATTACTGGATCGATTTTAATCATTTTTTTTACACTGACTGACATGGGATATATATTTTATACCCGTGCGAATCAGGGGCAGGCCGCTAGTGTTATATAAAATGTATAAATCTGCATATTTTTGGAGAATTTCTGGAAAATTCCCCAATTGGTATTGCAAGAAAAGAGTCCTTTCCACAACAACGGGATAGACAAAGGCCATACTTCCTAAACCATACTTTAAATAATTGACGTTAAAAGCATTGTACAGTCACAAATGGGTGACCACCGAAATAGACCGAATGTCAAAGGATACTAACCTTCAACATTATCTGACTGAATAGTCACAGAACTCAAGATGAAAGTGCCACTTCAGCAACGCAATAGCTTTCAAACTGCAGTGTCCATGTATTCTGAGCTATTAGGATATTAGTTCAATTCGTATCGTTTGTTTAGTACGTGTACAATTAATAATTATTGAAAAAAGAATGTAACGTTTTTGTGACGCTGAAATGTATAGAGTATTAAAGATCGGATAATTAATTCGTATCGTTAGTTTAGTCTAACTACGATGAATAAGAATTGACAGAAGAATATAACGTTTTTTGACGCTGAAAGTATAGAGTAAAAAAGATCGAATAATAATTTTTTATATGCAAAAAGAGGATTTTAATTTCATCTTCATATGGCTGATTAAAAATTAATTTATATTTAAGTTTAATTTTTTAGACTACGAAGCATGAAATAGTTTTTAAAGTTAAAACGTCCCTATTTGTGTAATAAAATCATCAAAATAAAATTTAATTAAATAAGTCAGAATTAAACACATTCGTGGCTCAGATTTTGTATTTCCTTAAATTGCATTGCTAAATATTCAGGATCTATCTATCTATCTAATTTCGGGGACGCCTGTCGGTGCAGGGCGGGTGGTCAGCTCCTATTCCGGACTATTCCACCCATTTCCCCATGTTGGGACAAGGGTTTCACTGCTGTCCCGACAGTGTCACCTGCTCTAATCTACCCGTGGCTTTTACGAACCTGATAATATCCCTGAAGGAGATATTTGTCAGATCCTCAACTTCAATTTCATCCTTACCTAGTATCTCCCATCTTACCAGCGAGTACATAGGGCACTCAGCCATAAGGTGAAGACTCGTTTCTTCCTCTCCACACTCTGGGCACGCAGCATCTTCTGTTATTCTCATTATTGACAGGTGTCTGTTTAACAGGCAGTGCCCAGTTGTAATGCCTGTTACAATTGCTACATTTTCCCTGCTCTGAGACATCAGCTGTTTAGACTTCCTTGTATCAAACGATTTGAGAAACAGCTTTGCTTGTCTGAGCATTGTGTCTCTCCATCTTTTGTTTGATTCTGTTTCTATTCTTTTTTCTATCACACACTTTATTATCTTATGTGCAATTGGGAGAAAGGGTTCTGGGCCTACGAATGTTTGACTAGCTCCCTTTCTTGCCAATTCGTCAGCTTGTTCGTTCCCTGCATGGCCGCGATGCCCCGGAATCCATGCAATCGTTACTTCCCCCTTCTCAGCTAATTCGTTTAGTACACGTTTACATTCCTTCACGATAGCTGAGGTTGTTTCTATGCGGTCAAGTGCTTTTAAAGCTGCTTGACTGTCGCTATATATAACTATATTGTGTTCTAATGCTATTTCACTTTCTTTAAGTTTCCTGGCACACTCCATGATAGCCATCATTTCGGCCTGGAAGACACTTGTATATTTACCCAGATTTAGGACCTGGTGTAAATCTGACGAGGTGCTGTAGATAATGCCAGCTCCTGCCAGCTTCGTGGATTCTCGTCTTGAACCGTCCGTGTAGCAGATGGTCTGACTCATCTCACTATATTCCACTTTCCAGTCTTCTTTTACTCCTATGTGTATCCTATATTTTTTGTCGAAGATTTTCTGTCTCTTGATCAGGTCACTTCTCCTGACTACCATAGACAGATTTTCTCCGTAAATCTTTTCTATATCTGTATGACCTTTATCTGTAAAGTTTCCTTTCCATTGTTGGAACACTTTCATCTTATACCATTGTTCTATAGCTTTTCTTTTAGCTGCTAGGTCCAGAGGATAAAGTCCCACCAGAACTTCTAGTGCAGCAGATGGGGTTGTTCTCACTGCACCTGTGATCATTAGTGTTGCCATCCTCTGTATCTTCGTTAAGTCCTTACTATTGACTCCGATGTTGGCTCTGTGCCACCAAATCGAAGCGCCGTACAGTAATCTGGGTAATATGATAGCCGTATATATCCACTTGATAATTTTTGGCTTCATACCCCAGGTTCTGCCCACCGCTCTTCTACATTGCATGAGTGCAATTTTTGCTTTGTTACATTGATCTTTGATATGACTTCTAAACCTTAGGGTTTTATCTAGCGTTATACCTAAGTATTTTATTTCCTTTATCAACTGTATCTCTACTCCCTTTATACTGAGAGGGTTAAAGTTGGCTATTTTCCTTTTGTTTGTAAAAAGGACTAGTTTGGTTTTTGTAGGATTAAGGTTTAATCCCCTTTCCTGACACCATCTTAGTGTTGCTCTAATGCTATTACTCATTATGTTCCTTATAGTGCTCAGGTCTTTACCTGTAACTAAAAGGACTCCGTCGTCTGAGTATGCTTGCATGTATGTCTTCCTATCATTAATCTTCCTAACTAATGGATCTAGTAGGAGACACCATAAAAGAGGAGAGAGACACCCTCCCTGAGGAAATCCTCTCGTTGATTTTATTGTGTGTGTAACTCCACTTAGCTCCACCACGATTGAACGATGCTCTAGCATGTTCATTATCCAGCGTCCCACTTCATTTGTTATTCCTTCCCTACAAATTGAGTTTCTTATAGCATTGCGATTTGCTTTGTCAAAAGCACCCTCTACATCAAAGAAGCAACCTAATGCTATTTCTTTGTTACATAAGGTTCTTTCTATTCTTACCACTAAGTTATGGAGAGCTGTTTCTGTTGATTTGCCCCCCATATATGCATGTTGGTTTTCATGCAGTGGAAGATTGCTTTGTTCTAGCTTAGTTCTTATATGTCCCTCTATCACTTTTTCTAGTGTTTTTAGAATGAACGAGGACAAACTTATACACCGAAATGACTTCGGTTCCTGATAGGTTTTCTTTCCAGGTTTTGGAATGAACACCGCCTTTACCTTTCTCCAGCTCGTCGGGACATAGCCCCACGCCAAACTCGCATTAAAAAGTGCTAACATGTTTCCTTTAATATGTTCATATGCTACCTGTAGCATTTTAGGAAGTATTTCATCTGGACCAGCTGCTTTGTATGGTGCAAATGACATGATACTCCACTTAATCTGCTCTGCTGTTATGATATTTCCCGGGTCTGACCAGTAGTAATCGGTACTTGGTGATATCATTTCTTCTTTAATTACTTTACATTCTGGAAAATGTGCTTCTGCCATTTTGGTTAGTATTATTTTGGGATCCGTAACTATTGTTTCCTCCACTTTAATACTACCCAGTCTGCATGTTCTGTCCTTTGCCAGTATACGCATAAGGCGTGCTGCTTCAGGGTATTCTGTGACCCCATTACAATACACCTGCCAGCCGTTTCTGGACTCTTTCCTGCACCTTTTTCGGAATTCCGTCCTATACTTCCTATATTCCGCCCAGCTCAATTCATCCCCTTTCTTAAGGGCAATTCTTTGAGATTTGCGTACTTTCTTCCTGAGTTTTTTCAGTTCGTTGTTCCACCATGGTTGGCCCGTGCCTTGTGTAACCTCACGTAGTGGACACGTACTGACAAAGGCATCTTTTAATGCTGTGCTTAGTTCCAATGCGCCTTCCTCTAACTCCTTTAACGTGTTGTAGGAAGTGTATTTGGATCTCCATTCGCTCATTAAGGACCCAAAGTTGTCCCAGTTGGTCTTCTTAACATTTCTAATGCGCAATTTGCCAATTTTGCTGTTTATATGGAAGGTGATTCTGCGATGATCTGATAACGAGTCGTTTAGATCCACCTTCCAATCTTTGATGTATTTGGCCACGTCTTCTGATGCTAGAGTAATATCTAATACTTCTTTTCTCGTGCTTGTAACGAACGTTGGTTCATTACCAATGTTCATTATCTCGAGATTGTTACTTATGATAAATTCTAACAGTGCTTCTCCTTTCCTATTTGTGTCTGTACTACCCCACACCTCATTGTGCGAGTTAGCGTCACATCCTATTATAAAAGAAATTTTCTTACCTCTGTATTTGTTGACAGTTTCTTCCAGTTCTCTAGTTGGTGGCGTGAAGTCGGTCTCACTGGGAATGTAGGCCGACATAAACGCCATCCTTAGTTTCTTTTCGTCATCTAGTGGAATCATGGCTTCCACCACTACTAAATCTCTGTAACATTCTATTTCAATTAGACCTAAGTTTCTGATCCTGCTACTGGTATAGATACATGTTCTGGGGTTCGACTCACCGTTGTTGTGATAGGTTAGGTCTCCCCCTAAACAACCCATACCGACCACACGTCCATTCACAACGTATGGTTCCTGTAGCAGGGCCACATCTATTTGCTTGCTGATCACATAGTCGCAGAGTTCGCTCATGGCTTCTCTGCAGTGGTGCAAGTTTATCTGAAGAATCTTTAGTGTGTGTGTAGAGTGTTTTTGTATGTGTTTATGTCTTTTGGGCGTGCCTCCCATTAAGTGTGTAGTGTGTGTTTATTTGTTCTTTTCCCAATACATAATGATGCCCTGCACGACTTCGATCACCAGCTGTGAGGCAAGGCGCTCAAGAAGTGTACAAGGCATCAGTTATGTATCAGTACCTTTGATCGTTAGTGTGCCGTGGCGGTACCGGCATCTCCGACTATTCCCTGCACGGATGTCTTGGCGGGGGGGTACTAGGGGCCCCGCCTGACGCTCCGATTGCTGGTTTCGTCGTGTCCGCTGGTTCCAGCACACGAGCAACACTGTTCTGTGCGGAGTTTGAGTCGGTATCGACTTGACTTTGTGCTTGTGTGGGTTTAAGTTTCGGTTTCCAGTTTAAAAACCTAACCTGCACTTGTGTGGCTTGGTAAAAGAGCCACACAAGACCCCCCCTAAAAAGTTCGTTTATTTCCCGAGGGACCCCCACAATCAGACGCTCCCCCAGAGGGAGGGGCTCTCTGACGATGAGGCTCCACTCGGGGAGTCTTAATTCCGATCTATTTCTATTTTGACCCCTAAGCAGAAGGAGAGGGTCAGCTGCTCTCCTCGTGCCTGGGATCCAAATTGCCACTCTCCCTCTATCCCTTCTCATGGCCTTGATCGAGACGCCGTTGTAGAGACCGAAGTCGCACCCCAGCAACCAATCCCTCGACTGCTCAGTGGCTGGTGTCACAAGGAAGAACCCTTCTCCCACCAGCCCCGAGGTCGCGAAGTTTAGCTTGGAGCTGTCGACCTCCTCCACGACGGCTGCCTCGATAAGGTCAGCTATTTTATCTCTAATATGTGTAGCTAGATCCCCATCGACCGGCAAACCATCTGCACGATGGATGGCCACAGCGAGATCACTCTGCTCCTTTGCGGTGCAACGTGGTCCCGCTGTAGCCATCCAATTGCGACGCTTTGCCGGTCGCTGTTCGCTCGGTCCTTCCTCAGGGTCATATTCAGGATAGAAATTTAACTAATTGAACGGCTTATGTCAATGGAAATAATTCAGTTTTGAATTCTAAATTGATTTAAATAGATCCACACCTACTTCTTTACCGTTGAGTATTTTATGCAACAAGTAGTATTAGCATTGTATTGCCGATACGAACATCGTTTACATATTACTGATCCCTTGTTATAAGTACCTCATATATTTATTACTAGCTTTTTCACGCAACTTTATTAGCGTGGACTGTTCTCGCTTGATAAGTTGATTATAGATGGCGCCTTTCAATGTCATCCTATTCCTGTAGAATGTGTTAATGTGGTCACTATAGTGCGCTAAATTGAATATTAATTTCAACACACAGACATGTAAATTCAACGATCTCTTCTATCTTGTGAACATATAGTTCTATTGGTATATTGCATCATGTTAGACGTGCTACCAATGTAATAGTTATAGTACTTAATTTTTTTGGCTCCGTCGCAAAGAATTTCAATTGTTATACAAGGTTTTTGTTTTGTATGAATAAAAGTAGATTATTATCGTATCAATGTCTGACTGAGTAGAATAGACCACCCTCATTTCTTATAGAGATCGTAAAAGGCGACTGAGGTAAGTAAGCTGAAATCGACTTACCTTAGTAGTATTTTACGACACATCGGTAAGAAAGAAGGTGGTCTATTCCACTTAACCAGATACCACACGGTGGGCCAACTTACCTTGGTTGCCTTTTACGACACCTCGGTAAGAAATGAGGGGTGTACTATTCTATTCAGCCGGCTACCACACGGCGTAATCATACCATGTTTAGATACCGGAAATGTAATAAGGAAATGAAAGCCAAATAAGTGATTCATAGTAATTATAATAATAGTAACAGTGTTGAAAGATAATTATTAAATTTACATACAGATAATAGAATGTTGAAAGCAGATGCAATATTTAATTTTAGCTTATGATGCATTTAGGACACATAACACTATAGGTGGGCGATCGGGTCTGGTACAATAATACAAATCTATACTTCATTGAATGGTTGCTTCTTATAGCTATGCCAGTAGCTTCGTCCGCATGGAAATCAATGTCACAATTTTTTCCCGAATTAAATTTTTTAACATAAAAGTAGTTATCATGAGTAAATTATAAGAGAATTTTTGAATAACTTTCACCGTTTACTTAGCGCACGCAAGAAAAGCTTTAAATTTTGCCGTTTCCGCAATAATTATCATTGCTGCTCCTCTCCTATTTATCATAGCGTAATGTTGTATAGTCTATAGCCTTCCTGAATAAATCGACTATCTAGTTTTTCAAATCTGTCCAGTAGTTCCTGCGATTAGCGCCTTCAAACAATCATACAAACTCTTCAGAGATCCAGAAAATATACATACAAGATTAAGTTATTTAAATTAAATATTAAAGATATACATCTGACGTCAGGCAGGCGGCCGGTCGTAAAAACGCAGCCAAATCATGTGACAGCATGTTTATAACATGTTGTGCCGACACCACTTAGAGTGGGATGAGGACAGGAAGATCATGATAAAGATGATGATTAAAGATATACATCCAGGCTCGAAGAACAAATTGTTTATATAAAATGTTGGTTTACAAAATTCACCTCACAATAACACTTGTAAATATTTTATTACTGTAATTAAAAATACTTTTAGCTCTATTGTTAACCTACTAATCGACATTGTGCGCAAAGGCTTGTAATATTCATCACTCTATCACTTGTCTAAGCCGTCATCAAAAAAGATTACTTTATAGTCATTATGACATGGGAATCAGGGCAGATTGCATGTGCGATGGATGGAGTTTTGATGTACCTATGTACAAATAATGTATTGTGAAATTTGTTGTTATTATTCGAAACAATATCAGCTATCGATTAACAACAATATATTTAATATTTAAAAGAGTTAATCTTGTGTATATATATTTTTTATAAATTTTTTTCGGAATCTCGGAAACTGAATTTTCATGAAATTCACCATGTAGGGGGTTGTGGAGAAGAAAAATCGATCTAGATAGGTTTAATTAAAAAAAAATCGTTTTATCCCAGTTTTTGGGCATTGAAAAATACTAACATTTGTATATTAAACGCTATGTTTGCCCTAAACTGTCAAGTCAGCGTAGGTTATTCAGGGAACGGGCGGTCTCGAGAATGTAAATACCTAGTAAAATGTAAAGTTTCTTTTTTTTATTTTTAAAAAATTACAGTCAACTCAGTCAACTAGGTATACTAATTTTGATACGATACAGGAAGATTTAACTTACTTTGAACGATTATCGCTTATTATCACCGCGATTTTTCACATTTAAATCTTAATTACGATACGTAGTAAACTATATATAATATACTAGCTTTTACCCGCAACTTTCTTTGAGTGCACTGTTATCGTGTGAAAGTTTGATAATAGATAGTAGTGCTTAAAAGCACTACTACCTACCTACTACTGTCAACCTATTCCTGTGCAATTAACAGGATTTCTATAGCCTATTCTATAGCCCGGTGTATAAGTAACAATTGTGCCAAACTTCATCGATATTGGTTAAGCGGATTCGCCATGAAAGAGTAACAAACACATCCATACTCACAAACTTTCGCATTTATAATAATAATAGGATTATTAGGATAAAAGTAAATAAAAGGATATTGCAGGGATTTAATTTATTCTCAAAGTCATGCAAACGCAAAATTAAAATGTATAAAAAGCAAAAGTTTAATTCGCTCTTCTAACGTCTGATAACTTTTCAAGGGAAGGGATTATATTCACTTTAATTCTCCAGTGCAGATTAGCACTTTCATATTTATTTTATTATTAGACCAACTAATAGCATTTTACAATACTTAAATACAAAAACATTGTTGATAATATACTCTAAATCTATGTAAAACACCTTTAAAAGTTAGTACAACATTTGCATGAGTGAACAATTACCACTATCCTTGCCTAATACCTTTACAATACAATACAATACTTTCCCTTACTTAAACCAAGCATGCCCAAATAAAAGAAAATAACAATCAAGAATACATATAAAAAAAGTTTAAAATAAACTTGGTCTATCCAACTTTCTCATGAATAGTGTATTCAGCCGCATAGCAATTTTTTTTAGACACAGACAAGTTGTTTTTTTCTCGGTACTGCTCTATAAATTCTAGAGTTAGTATACGTGACTTTGCAGACATAGAATTTATAATACAATGACATGTTGGGTACTGTATAAGACTTTGTTGTCATGAATATTGAATGTGCAAGCTTATTTATATGAAAGAAACGTATTTCAGTGTAAATAAAGCAAGTTTAAATATGAAATATTGGATAACAGTTACGTTTATTACATTAAGGAATAGTGGGAAAAATTGTTAAAGTCGGTTCCCACGTTATTTAGCTTTACAATTTTGTGAGGTTTAAACAAAGACCTGATAACTTTATCACATCACTCCTGTCCTTACTTACTCTGAATGGGGTCGGCAGCACACACTCCCCTAATACCCTATTTGTACCAATTTTTTTTTATAGCTGCCCATTGAATTTTCAGTATTACACATGAGTCTTCTCCAAGCTCCTCCACTCCCGATGGACTACCAATACCAATAACAGTACAATACCATCCTTCCATTGTTTTTGCAAACTACAACGCGGTTGAGTATGCTATTGCAAATCCGACCCGTACTACCAAAACGATTTTAGTTCAACCATCATTTTCGGATATATTACATTTGTAAACTTAGGGAAAATTATTTCAGGGATAGCTCTTTAAATAAAGGAATATGGTACAAAAGTATCCAAGACCTTTCAGTAAACCTTGGTTTGTGACGACACGAATGCGCCGTGCGTACTTAGTGATGGCCTTTAGATTAATATCTGGACATATTCCATTAAGAAAATTTGGATATCCTATGAAAAAAGTTGACTCACCCAACTGTTTATCATGTGAAGTATGTGAAGATATCTAACATTTCTTAATGGAATGTGTTCAAAATGGTCAGATAAGAATAGAAACTTTTGATAAGCTTTCTGTAAATCAAATGGATATTGGCTTTATAGCCGATTTTTAGCCGATCAAATTCTGTAATAATTACCTACGAGTACCAAAGTCAATTTTATTTGAATATTTTGCGGTAAGTCATAACCTATTTCCGATGTTAATTGTTAACTATTCAATAATATTTATTCAGCGCAGCTTTGCACTAATTTGTCCAATTGTACAAAGCGATTATTATGTGTAATCAAATTATAGAGACTTGCTATATTAGAGGCAGTACAGACGAACGACCAAAATCGATGCAAAGCTACAAACATTAATCCGTGTAATTGGCAATAATTGTGATTGTTTTTATTTTACTGGTTTTTTTGCTTAAACACAACTTTAGACGCAACAGTTTTTATACAAATTACTCCATATTTATAAATGTCTGTCTGTAACGCTTTTATGGTAAATCAGCTGGAGCAGTGTTAATTAACTACTTTAGTATGGTACTATTAAAGCTTATATACCAGGCTACAATTTAATACAAAATATCTTCGTTTTTCTTTCGAGAACAGGATAAATATTTAAGTCATAGGACACAAAGTACGGGTCGAAATTAGTAATAATTTAATCAGTAAAAGTGACCATTATTTTCATTACACTGGAACATCATACGAATTAATTTCTGCCGTGAAGAGTTTCTGATGGTTTTGGTTCTTTTCTATTTTTGTTACCTACAAAAGTGCTACATATTATAAATATGTTGTCACATGATTTGGTCACGTATTTTAAGACCGGCTGCCTGCCTGACGTCAACTACCTTAGTCGTATTTTACAACATCTCGGTAAGAAATGAGGGTGGTCTATTCTACTTAGTCATAAAAAAGAAATAACTACGACACTTTGGCATAAATTGCTCTAGTTCGAGCGATTTCACGGCATTCATCAAATATATGAATAGATTTCAAATGTGAAGTCGTTTGTTTGTTTTAAGCCTTATTCAGCGCTCATTTACATGTTGTTAATTCAGCTATATTTAACATACATAATCGATTAAATTCATTGCAATGGATTTGCACAATAATAATTTAGATTTTAAAAATATGTATGCCCTTTAGCACTTAGGGTTTAATGCGTATATCCATAGGTATTTACCTAATTAGAGTAACCTAGACAAGTTGTAAGGATCCTATATATTTTATTTTACGATTGAGAGAGAAATTAAATCTTGCGACAAGCTTATATATCACGCAAATTGTGAAATGACGTATTAAGATGATAGTAAAAGTCATCAAAAAGAAGACTCAAATTTACATTTTGTTTAGTTAATTTTAAATCTTATTATTTGCAATTACATTTTTTAAGTAATTGGACAATGAATAGGTTTAATGTTATTTACTTAAATCTTATTTTTATATTTTTAGAGCGTAAATAAAAACTTATTTTAAAAGTTTTTTTTTGTGGTAATTTATTTTTTATATTATAATTTTTAGCCTCTTCCTATTCTATCTATTATTTGGCTTCCTACAGCCTTTTATTACATATATTGTATATAACACAGTATTTATATAAAATTCTTAGTGAATTTATCATACTTTATTCTAGTTACTAAGTTCTTCTATGAAAGGTACAGTGTAAGAATAGTAAAGTCCGATGAAGCGTGTCCTTGAGTACGCAAGGACTTGTATACTTAACCAATAGAATTGTAAATAAGCTTTCATGTTTTATTGATGATAAACAGCTGTGAGCAATCACTGGTGAATGGCATTACAAGAATTTTATTCGAACGTATTACAATTTCATGAACGCACCTATATAGCCGGAAATTCCTGTTTGTTTTTTGCCATGAGCTTTAATATTTATCTGTATATTAATACGTGAAGCAAAAACTGTGGGCTGCATTTTATGAAAATTGTGCGAACGGAGGACTATGAATTTAGTGGAATGACCACGCTTATTCTTACCGGGGTATCGTAAAAGGCGACTAAGGCAAGTCAACCCTCATTGTGGTATCTGGTTGATTAGAAAAGACCACCCTCATTTTTAAAGTAAGTTGATCTAGGCAGGCGGCCGGTCGTAAAATACGTAGCCAAATCATGTGACAACATGTTTATAACATGTTATGTTGACCCCACTTAGAGTGGTATATAGAGGATGCTAAAATGCGGCAGCCTGCCTGTCGGTACTTAGCTTAGTCGTATTTTACGACACCTCGGTAAGAAATGAGTGTAGTCTATTCTACTCAGTCGGATACACGGCGGGCAACCATACTGTATCTTCATTTGTCATTATCATAAAGTAAAAACCAGTAACCGACAAAACTGTATTAGTAAAAATTTGTAGCGAATACCTGTCTTTAAAATTACACACAAAAAAGGAGCGATCATACTAGTTCTAATAAAACTTACATATATAGGAGAAAATCATGCCCTTACCCTACTCTAAGTGGGGTCGGTATGGTAGGTCAAATATGTCAGCTAAATTATGTCACAACATGCTTGTAACATGTTGTGACATAATTTAGCTACGCATTTTACGACCGCCCGCTTGCCTGACGTCAACTTACCTTACCCGTATTTTACAACAACTCGGTAAGAAAGAAGCTAGTCTATTTTACTCAACCGGATACCACACGGTGGGTCAACTTACCTTAGCCGCCTTTTACGACGCCTCTGTAAGAAATGAGGTTGGTCTATTCTATTCAGCCGGTTACCACATGGCGTATATATAAAAGACCATATGTCCTAATTCTCATAATTAAGTGTATGCTTACATTATGAGACGATCAATCAAATTTAAACGATATCAACTCCGTGACCGTTCAAATGATAAATTAACTTTAATAGATGCTGTCGCCCCCTTCATTTGACTAAGCCAATTTTATTCACTACAGCTTACAATAATTCATTTTATGTTCATTCGCTTAGGAAGCTTGTAAAAGATAATAATAGGAGCGTGACATCCATTGATTAATGTTAATGTTCATGTTAATGTTTATGAATCTGAACATCGTTAAAAGGATTCCTTCATTTAAGGACAATTGCTATGACTAATATACAGTATCGTCCTATTACTATTACAAAGCTGGGCAAAGGGAAGTTATCCGATAGTATCCTCCAAGCTGTTCCATTATACATTGGCAGGACACTCATATTCCACGAATTCTCTAAGGATACACAAGTTACTTCAAAAGGTTCTTCAGAAGGTAAAATTAGGTTACTAAGTTTTTACCGTGTTTGAAAATATAACTCAATTAATTAAGTTTAAGCTAGAAATTGTTTGAAAATGAATTGATAAAATATGCAAGAAGGGTGATCATAAAATGGTCTTATTTGGGATATGACGTAAAATATTGTCAATAATATTTAAATGTATATTTTATATCCGCCGTGTGGTATCCGACTGAGTAAAATAGCCCAGCCTAATATCTTACCGGTATTGTTAAAGGCGACTAAGGTACTTGTAACTTGACCAGCCGCGTGGTGTTCGGCTGACTAGATTAGATCACTCTTATTTCTTCCTGAGGTGTCTTAAAAGGCGACTAAGGTAAGTTGACGCGCCGTGTTGTATCAGGCTGAGTAGAATATATCACCCTTATTTCTTACGGAGGTGCCATAAAAGGTGACTAAGGTAAGTTGACGTCAGACAGGCGGCTGGTCGTAAAATAACTAGCCAAAACATGAAGCAATGTTTTTATAACATGTTGTACCGCCCCACTTAGAGTGGTTTTAGAGCAGGAGAATTAATAATTATTTAAATATACGTGATGGTAATTTTACTTATTTTTTTTCTATTTATCTATATTTTATGTCTAGGCATAAATAACAAATTATTTCGTGTTTAACATAAATGGATAGACGTAAACGCTGAATATTTTATATGCACTTACACATAGTGTGCATTAATTTTATTTTTACGCACTTCTCTATATGAACGGAAATTATACCAAACTCACAAACCTACGTGCGCGCGGTTTCCTTAAAAGTTGGCGCAAAAGTTTGTATTTATGATATATGTATATGTACAGTATAAATCAGTAGTGTTTAAGCATTCTGTATCTGTTTTCTGTATCATCAGGATCTTTCAAGAGAAAATTCTGATGAGCAACATACATAAAAACAATTTTTATTGTTCAATTTGACGTAAGCAAATTTAAAAATAAATGCAATCATCGTTCAAGTGCACCAGCCCAAGTGTTTGCTCTGCATTTCATTCGTCAATCATGTCAGAGACTTTGAACAACGATAATATAATTTGATACGTGAACTGCATTGTGTGGTTCACTTATCATCTTATTCGGAGAAAATGTTTAATTAATTTTAGTACAAGATTTTGAAACATTATGAGTGCATATCATCGAGCGTAGGTCTACGTCCTTCAATATTATCGTGGGAATATGTTAGTACATCTTATAGTCTTTGTTTACCCCTTCTTCTACTCCGTGTGGTATCCGATTAAATAGAATAGACCACCCTTATTACGTACCGAGGTGTCGTAAAAGGCGATTAAGTATAAGTAGAATATACCACCTTCATTTCTTACCGAGATGTTGTAAAAGGCGACTAAGAAAAGTTGACTCACCGTGTGGTATCCGGCTGAGTAGAATAGACTAACTTTTTGTTAACAAGGTGGCGCAAAAGGCGACTAAGGTAAGTTGACCTCAGGCAGGCGGCCGGTCATAAAATACCTATCCAAATCATGTGACAACATGTTGTGTCGATCCCAGACCCCAGAGTGGGATAAGAGGAGGAGAATACAATACACATACAATCAATAACATACAATTTGCAATTTGTTAATGCAATAGCAAATTAATTAAATATTGTACTACATGTTAATAGATGACGCCGTGTGGTATCCGGCGGAATAGAAAGTACCACCCTCATTTCTTACCGAGGTGTCGTAAAAGGCGACTAAGGTAAGTCGTCCCGCCGTATGATGTCCGGCTGAGTAGAATAGACCACCCTCATTTCTTACCAAGGTGTCGTAAAAGGCGACTAAGGTAAGTTGACCCACCGTGTGGTATCCGGTTAAGTAGAATAGACCACCCTCTTTCTTACCGAGGTGTCAAATACTACTATGGTAAGTTGATGTGAGTCAGGCGGCCGGTCGTAAAATACGTAGCCAAATCATGTGACAACACGTTTGTAACATGTTGTGCCGATCCCACTTAGAGTGGGATAAGGGAAGGAAGATGATGATTACATGCAAAGACACACATTAATAGATGCAAATATTGCATCTATTAACATGTAGTATAATAAAAATAATTCTTATCTTAATGAATGTAGCAATAAAATTATTCTTTTAGCTATGTAACGACCTTAATATACTCATATTGTGTCCTTACATACAGATTAATTAAATGTTCCTCAGTTCCACGATGTCCCATTTGATAAAACATTCCAATGATAAATTTAATTCCCATTACGTTTCGTCTAGTTACTATGATGTATATGCTAGTTTTACTTGACCATACGAAAACAAACATAGGGAAGTGTATATTTATTTGTTTATTCTTCTGTCACGTCTAGAATATACAACCAGCAACATATTTTTGCGTACAAGGTGTGAATATGTTGATACGTTGACTAACGCTATTTCATATCTTGATTCTTATTAGGCATTGGGATTGTATAATTTATATGATGAATTTTTCGTCGACTTGAAGTCGACAAGTCTTTTTATATCGCACATACAAACTTGTGAATATTTAAATAACTTAATCGTATACTTAACATAAACCTATTGATGGCTGATCTGAAAAGTGTGCAATTTGGATTTGTTAAGTTGTTCACATCTAGTTAAGTCTACGTTGACTAATTGGCAAGCAATATCTAATACATATTTCCATATTTATATTATAGTCGAATAATAAATTCGAAAGTCTATATATCTGTCTGACTAATTCTTCGGAACGATAACAATCACATTTGGAACAATCGAAGGTGTTCAACCGATCACAAAACCGCGACAATAAAGTTCATAATTTAGAGTATTAACACTAAAGTTATTATATACTAGTATTTAGATAATTACAAAGGACAAAGTATTCTTTTAGATCATGTGAACCCATTGAAAAGGACTCTATTATTTTTATACTTGGGTATATATATAAAAAATTGGTTGGGGCCAAGCTAGCAAAGGAAACGTTTTAACAATTAGCCATAACACAAACAACCGTTAGTGAACCATGACGTGATTAGTATAAAATTGTGACGGCACATTTTTCTCATTAACATGTAAGGCAATACAGCAATTTATTTTTATGTCATACCGTTTGAATATCAATATTATTACAATGTTGCGGAGTAATTCATGGGTCACTGTCACCTATAAAAATAATGACAAATAATAACGGAAATCGTAAAACGGTAGCATGTAACAATTGTTACCGAATTAACGGCTGCGGGTGATTCACATACGAATAGTTCATGTTATTTAATCTATTATTTATCTATACATAGTATAAAACTAAGTCCTCAAAAACTGTCTGTCTGCATGTGATCGATTTTCTCAAAATCTACTGGACGTATTTTTGTACGGTTTTTCCTGAAAAACAGTGCAATTCTTGAGGAAGGTTAATCTTAATAGTATATTCTCCGGGACTGCTAAATCAAATTTGATGGAATTTATACTGAAAGATATAAGAAGTTGTGGAGCTATTTATTGGCTTCTTTTAATCCTAGAATTCCGGTGGCCTTAGGATTCATGCGGGAAAAACCTTGCGACACAGAGTCCAATAACGCACTCGTTAAACAAGCGAACGTCATAATATTCACCATCCTACTACCCTTATCCAAATCTAAGTAGGGTCGGCACAACATGTTTTAAACATGTTGCAAAATGTTTTGGCTAGTTTTTTTCAACCGGCCCCCTGCCTGACATCAACTTACCTTAGTCGCCGTTTACGACGCCTTGGTAAGAAATTAGGGTTGTCTACCCAACCAGATACGTCACGTCAAGTCAACTTACCTTAGTCGCCTTTTACGACACCTCGGTAAGTAAAAAGCTTGGTCTATTCTACTCAATCAAATACCACACGACGGGTCAACTTATCTTAGTCGCCTTTTACGATACCTCGGTAAGAAATGAGGGTGGTCTATTCTACTCAGCCGGATTCACAATACCCATATGTGGATGGCCAAAAATTAGATCTCGCGAGCCCTCATAAATGTCTCGCACATTTATTTCTAAACGAAAATTAAAAATCTATTTAAGCACTTTATTCATAACAGAAAATTAACATTCTACATACTCGTAAGCACGTTCCGTTACGATGCAATACTAAAACGTTTAATTAGCAAAAATATGCGTACAGCAAGTTTATTTAAAGCCGCATAGAATAGTGTCTGCGTTCCTAATTCCCCTAGACATAAAATGAACGATTAGAAATGATCCGACACGACGTGGGCAGTAATTGTGTCAACACTGTGTCTTTCATAATAATTGTAGGTTGTTCTAGAGAATCATAAAAGTCTACACCCAATAGACAACACTAAAGAGGTAAGTGAAAAATTAATTACAGAAGATACTATAGCATTATTTTGCTGTAATCCGCGTTTCTTAAGAGTATATATGTAATATTAAGTGTATGAAGCAGGTAACATTCACATACCTTATACATGCAGGACAAGAAACGTATCACAAAACGCCGCAAACACTAAAACTCTACACAAGCACAACACACACTATCACAATCTCTACGATCGTTTCACCGCGAAACTGAAGCATTATAAGGAGCATAGGCTCCACGACAAAATCGTAATGTTAAAAATATATCTGATATACCCATGTTATATTAGTAGCGTAGCTGGTTTTAAAACCAACAGGCGTTTTTGAAAATAGCCTTGTGTATATATTATTGCTGTATAGAGAATTACCGCCGGAAGAGTTTTTTTTAGTACTATAAGTATCAATCACGTCTAAACATGTTCTACATTGTAAGTCCTAAGTAATTTTTGCGGGGATATAAATAGTTCCCTTTTATAAGATTACATTTAGTGGATGACATAAAAAGTCACAGATTTTTGCGGAATTATTCTGAAGATATACAGATCTACTGGATTCAACTTTTCGAATACTATAATGAATGAAAGAACATGAAAATTATTTTATTAAATAATTAAATTATTTTATTAAATATTTATAAAATTATTAAGAAAGTAATTTTATTACTCTTTGGTCTTTATTATACTGTAATATTTTTTTAAATTTAAAGTTTATAAATTCTTGTTCAAATAAAATTATCCATAATATATTAACAAATGTAATAAGTACTTATAGGTGATTAAAAATTAACATTGTAGTTAAAATGATCTTAGCGTATACAAGAAAGGTTCCAGGTTTGCAAAATATATTTATAAACGTTTACGTTTGTATATATGCTTATAGCTTTTTATTTAATTTATATTAATAATATTAAATAAATTGATTATGTAAAATATTTTCCAACGTCCCTTTATTTGCAGTAGGCGATGACCTTTAATCTATCAATATTAACACCTTGTGATATTAACGAGAATCGTGTCCATAAATAATGGACTCAGCAACAATCTGTGATACACTGGGATTACTTAATACCTCACTAATGCATTAATTTTGAAATACATGAGAAAACCACGTTCATATATCTAAGTTATGTCATCAATAAGTATGATTAATAATAAAACGAACGGTAGGACCGATCATCGATAGTATAATTTTCTTATACTTTTATGGAAATTATTTTTCATTGATATTACAACGAATTCGAAATAAATTGATTACCTTAAAATTAGTAGTGGAACTTGTACTAATTTTTAAGGAATCAATTTGGTTTTGGCAATCTTTTGGCTTAGTTGAGAACTTAGAAGTGATGAATTTTTACGAAATCGAATACAATCCTTGTTTAATAATCAATTTATAGAAGTGTTGCTTTGCGGAGGTCCATAATACAAAAGTACTGAAAATATTATTTTGCTATAAACCACGATAAAAGAAAATATATTTAATGCTAAATTAGACGGTTAGGTTACGGGGCGAAACGATCGTTGAGATTGTGGCTGTGAATGTGTGTAGTGCTTGTGTATTATTGTGTCATTGGTGCATGAGATTTTACGAATTCTGCATGTATCAGGTATGCGAATGGATAGTACACGCTACATTTAGCATTACATATATTTTGTTTTATCTCGGATTATAGCACAATAAATTTTTCAGTACTTTGTTTGATAATTGATTATCCATTCAGTTTGGAAGGTTGAACCATTGAATTATAGTAAACTCTGTTTGTCTGCCGGTATACTTGTTCATATGTCATATTTAATCTATATGTTGTAAATTATATACTGCATGCAACGTTATCTTTCTGATGATATTGTTAGTACGAAAGATCTAGGTTTTTCAAATAAAGTGCCTCTGTAAGGTTACCTCGATCCCATACTATTCTAAACTTTTTCGTCTTTATATTCCTGTAAACGTTGTACTTTCAAGCGGCTACAAGGGAAATATTTAAGCACAACGGCTGCATACCTCCGTGTTATCATAGTTTATTTCACACGCTTTCCAAACTGTGCAAGTTTTGACCAACATCCTTTGAACCCCGGCATCTTACCCAGTTTCGTTAACTATACCGAAAACGGGGCTTAATATGGTTAGCAAGGTATCAGGATAAGTTGGACACTACTTGGCTCGAAGGGTAAGGAAGGCATCTTTATGATCCTTGAGGCGACCGCAGCGTCCGTAAACACATTTGATGCTAGATTTTGCGTGTTTCTATACAATATAGGTTGTATAATCATTTAATTTCAACTTATCCTCAAGGGTTTCTGCAAACTCAGATATATTGTTCGAGACCGTTTATAAAACTGTTCTGATAATATCAGAAACAGTGATGTAAAGTTTCCTTATCAAACTTTTCTTAGGACCTCTAACAAAAGGACCTTACTTGATCGTTATTTTTAATGTATAGGTATATAAACGTAAATAAACTAAAAGTAACGGTCTGTGACTATGCCACTGTTGGGCTTAGGCCTCCTCTCTCTATTCAAGGAGAGAAGGCTTGAAGCTAAAACCTAACACGCTGTTCAAATTCGGATTCATAGGTTACACGTATCTCCAGAATTGTCGAGAGATATGCAGGTTTCCTTACTATAGTTTCCTTCATCGAAAATACTGTGGTAAATTCCAATTATCAATTTGACACATAAGTTTTAGTCCTTATGGGATTAATTTAGAAAAATCCCTCTTTAGAGTTTACTTACAATATTGTACTAAGTACTAGTACGAGTTACTAGTACTCAGAACAAAATTTCATGCTGTAAAGCCCAGTGGTTTGGGACTCTACTTTTATATAAATTCAAAACATATAATATATTATAATAAAACGACGATATTTCTCCTTTATTCTTATTCAATAAATAAGAAGCAGTTTTCCCAGAGTCAACCCATTTACTCTTTCGCTACAACTCAATGAATGACACATAAAAATATGACAGCCACAATGCTTTTTCATATTAATCGCCAACTCTATGAAGGAGGTCGTATTAAAAACATGTTGTAACAGTCGACCATCCTGACAACATTTGCGACCCCGCAAATCTCATAAGCTGACTTCTGGGAATGAATCTACCACCGATTCGGAATGCTGATTGTACTGAGAAGAATCGGCAAGAAACTCAGTACATGCTCTTTTAATCTGTAAAAGAAAACCGCACATGCCATGACATGACAGGACTACGCTCACGCTTTATGCTCAACTCTAAGCTCACGCTTTATGCTCAACTCTTTAAGCTCAACTCCTCAACTCCTTAAGCTTCTCGCACCATAAGCATTTCGCACCTCAAGCTCACCCTCAATCACTGTCATGGCATAACACAGCTCAATTAGTGGCAACCAACTCAGCAGATACACACGTAAACAGACTCGCAAATGATAACGCTCAAAGAACAATCACCACTTCTAGGCAAAGCCTAGCTGACAGTCGTTGCAGATGTCCACAGTCTAGAAAACAATCGTTACAACTGGAGAGATCCAGAGAACAATCGTCATTCTAGCTGACAGTTCCATCGAACAAAAGTCACGGGCGCGTCTAAGGCCTCACATAGCACATCGTCACGTTGATCTCACAGAATTAATTAACCGAATACCAATTACCATCATTAATCTCTCCAATAAAAACTCCATTTTTTATTCCACAGCATCGCATATCCCAACTATCTATCTCTCAAATTATACGAAATCCGCACTCTCCGTGTTGTCTCAAGATATTGATCGTCACTTGTCTTTTCTTTGAACTCTTTAAATTTCCAGATATTCCGTATGTCCACTCTATTTGTGAGTTTAGGTTACATCCCACTTCTGAATATAATAAAACGACGATATTTCTCCTTTATTCTTATTCAATAAATAAGAAGCAGTTTTCCCAGAGTCAACCCATTTACTCTTTTGCTACAACTCAATGAATGACACATAAAAATATGACAGCCACAATGCTTTTTCATATTAATCGCCAACTCTATGAAGGAGGTCGTATTAAAAACATGTTGTAACAATATTATAAATAAATCGCAAACGAATTTCTTGGCGACTCATAACCTATAAACTACATTACGTGTTAAAGCTTAACCAGAATCTAGATTATTAAAATGTCATGTTACAGAGTGAGGTCAATAGAGTCAAATAATTTATACGACCAAGCCGAGCCCTTAATTGATACATTACATTCCTACATATTAAAAATAAACACGATCATATGTTTAGTTTGGATTATTTAGTTTTTGTTAGTATTCTTGGCAGAATAATTAATAAATGTAATAGGTCAAGCAAATATAAAAGTAATAATAAAATTATTTTAATCAGGAGATAGACTCCACGACCAAAATCGCAAAGTCAAAATCGCAAAATCGCTTTGCGATTTTGGTCGTGGAGTCTATCTCCTGATGATGCTTTGGTTGCGGGGCGAAACGATTGTTGAGTTTGTGATAGTGAACGTATATAGTGCTTGTGTATCGTGGTGGCGGTGGTGGAGGTTTGTGCATGTGTTTTTTACGACTCCTGCATGTATCAGGTATGATAACCGATTGTCCACTCTACATTTAGCATTATATATATTTTCTATTTTACTTCATCGCGGATTATGGCAAAATAATTTTATTATTACTTTTGTATTATGGATCTCCGCAAAGTAACGCCTAATTCTATAAATTATTCAAGCAAATATATCAAATCTACTATTCAATTAATATATTTACGTTTATATTGCGGTATTAATTCTAAACAATAAACCGCCTCGTAAAAACTTCCAGCTATTTATACGACCCTAGAAATTTTATAACATATTTATGTGTCCCGGAATAATTTCCTCTCTACATTTATGTTTACAAGAAAAGTTTACGAACATACTCTCATAACGTTGATTGCCGAGAGCGATCTCTGGGGAGCTGTTAACGTGTACGAAATTATGGTGAGGAAATATTACTACTGTTAGCTAAATTAAGATTCGGGCAGAATTGCACTTGAACATTGGCAGATGTATAGGTATTATTTATTTGCCTTTTGTGTGCTATCCTTACTATGCCGAGTGGTTTACGGCTTAGTAGAAGACCACCCTCATTTGTTACTGAGTTGTCATAAAAGGTGACTAAAGTAAGTTAATCCACCTTGAGGTATCTGATGCATCTAGTGCTCCCGATGCAACTATTAGCGGAGGAAGGGGCCACTTTTAGAGAGACCCAGACCCAGTGGTGGCGCACTCTGGGTTCAGAGTTGCTGCTGGCGGGGATGGGGGTAATGTGTACAACGGTACCTTGTCCCCGCCACCAGCACCGTGGTGGACCACTGTCAGGTTTTTAGTCGGCGCGAGTCCGACATACCCGCCGCACCTCCCCGTCGCGCGGTGATGACTCATAATGGGTTTTCCTGTCATAAAAAAAGGACTTTCTGGTATCCGGTTGAATAGAATAGACCCCCTTTTTCTTTTCATTTTTAAGGTATGATAAATTCTGTCCAGATTCAGAATGAATCCAGAACGCATTTTTCTCTGGTCCTGTGCGTTCTCTCACATTAAAAGTGCAAATGATTTTGCATATTTTAAAACTGAATTTTATATTCCGTACAATTTAAAACCTTGATGCATTTGAAATTTTCGTATTTAGCATAATCCAAATGTTATTTTCGTTAAAACTCACATCGCTCGTGTTCGCGGTGCAAACAATTTTGCTAAATTCTACCAGCGTACAGTGTAGTAATTGGATTTCGTTTTTATTTAAGCAAAAAAGTTTCGGCAAATATTGTGTTGCCATAGTTGCAGAAATGACCACGAGTTAATCCAATGCCATCATCCTCCTGCCCTTATCCCACTTTAAGTTGGGGCATAACATGTTACAAACATGTTGTCATATGATTTGGCTACGTATTTTACGACCGACCGCCTGCCTGACTTCAACTTACCTTACTCGTCAAGCTAATCCAATATTTGATAATGTATATCACAGATTTTTTTTAATATGCCCAAGTTTTCTAACGATGTTTTCCTGTACCAAAAAGTACTGATGAATTTCATATCAATCAATGACATATGCGTGCGACTCTTTCGAGTGGGTCACGAGTTCAAATCCTTCGCAGGCACTAATAGGTTTTTCTATCAAAACTTATGTGCTAATGATTGCAATTTATCACTCTTTTCGGTGAAGCAATACGTCGTGAGGAAACCTGCATATCTCTAGGGAATTCACTGCATATGTATTACCTTTTTTTAATATAAATATTGTAGCCGCCTGCCCGGTATTAGTGGCCCATTGGTGCAGGTGGCCATGACCCTGCCTTCAGCTCTGAGGGACGTCCGTTCGTTTCCCACCGAGGGCCAACATTTCAACATTTTCAAAAAACAATTTGTTGGCTCTTCTAGTCTGGATGTATTTATTTAAATTTATATTAATACATTTAGCAGTTACCTATCTGTCATATAATACATTATTTAGTATCTTACTTTTCGGACGAATAACCATGTGTGTAATTATCCCATATGTAAAGTAAGTAAGTAACGGCCTGTTACTATCCCACTGCTGGGATTAAGCCTCTTCTCTCCGTTTTTTTTCTTGTTTGGATAGAAGGATTGGAGCTAAGACCTACCACGCTGCTCCAATGCGGGTTGGTAGGTTACACATATCCCCAGAATTCTCTATAGAATAAAAAAATTTAAAAAATTATATGGTGGTTGGGGATCGATCCTACGTATTTACATTTCTCGAAACTGCCAGTTCCCCGAATAAGCTACGCTGACTTAACAGTTAATCGCAAAAATAGTGTATTAATATAAATTTGAGTATTTTTAAACAAGAGTATCGCGTCCTTTTTGATTAAAATGTTGGCAACACTGTGCCGTTGTTTCCGGTGGAGTCTTCCTATTGATAAAACGTTTCAGTGACATTCATTCTTTGTTCGTTACTCAAGAGAAGTGTATCTCGGAGCGGGAAAATTTAGTGTTATATTATATCGCATTATTGTAGAAATAGTGCTCTAAAACGCGTGGTAATAACCGTGTGGTATCCAGCTAAGTAGAATAGTACCACCCTCATTTCTTACCGAGGTATCGTAAAAGGCGACTAAAGTAAGTCGACCCGCCTTGTGGTATCCGGCTGAGTAGAATAGACCACCCTCATTTCTTACCGAGGTGTCGTAAAAGGCAACTAAGATAAGTTGACCCACCGTGTGCTATCCGGTTTAGTAGAATAGACCACCCTCTTCTTACCGAGGTATCGTAAAATACGACTACGGTAAGTTGACGTCAGGCAGGCGGCTGGTGGTTAGTAAAACGCAGCCGAATCATGTAACAGCATGTTTATAACATGTTGTGCCGACCCCACTTAGAGTGGGATAAGGGCAGGAGGATATATAAGTGTGCTAAGTAAGTAACGGCCTGTTACTATCCCACTGCTGGGCATAGGCCTCTTCTCTCCGTTATTGGAGAGAAGGATTGGAGCTTAGACCTACCACGCTGCTCCAATGCGGATTGGTAGGTTACACATATCTCCAGAGTTCTCTAGAGATATGCAGGTTTCCTCACGATGTTTTCCTTCACCGAAAAGCGTGTGATAAATTGCAATTATCAATTAGACACATAAGTTTTAATAGACAAAACTCATTGGTGTCTGCCCGGGTTTGAACCCATGATCGTCTCTAGAGATTCACACGGTCGCACCGCTAGGCCATCACAGCTTCCGCTAGGCCATCACAGCTTAGTGTGCTAACACGCACTGCAAATACACATAGTGCGGGTACAAATTATACCCAGAAAGTTTGAAAATGGAGTCTATTAATAGACTAAAGATAGACAATTTCTGAGCAATCCTCACAACTAGCAACGTAATTAAAATTGTATTCACAAAACGCAAATTGTTTTGCCGGCGACACGTTTCAACGTATTCACTGCAGACTAATGTATAATTAGGAGGTAGTTAAAGAAACGCTCTTTCGTGCAATATATTTTTAGAGGCAACTAGAATGCATTTAAAATACCAATGACAGTTTTTCTATACATTATCGCTCAAAACAGACTATTAAAAAGTCGTTTTTAAAATAGTGTAGCATATTTTTATGCTGTCGCGACTTTTAATACAAATTTCCAGGTTTAGTCAGTTTAGTAATTATGTAGTAGAATAGTACCACCCTCGTTTCTTACCGAGGTGTCGTAAATGGCGACTAAGGTAAGTCGACCCGCCTCGTGGAATCCGGCTGAGTACAATCGACCAACCTCTTCTTACCGAGGTGTCGTAAAAGGCGACTAAGGTAAGTTGACCCACCGTGTGGTATCCCGTTTAGTAGAATAGACGTCAGGCAGGCGGCTGGTCGTAAAAACGCAGCCGTATCATGTAACAGCATGTTTTTAACATGTTGTGCCGACCCCACTTAGAGTGGGATAAGGGCAGGAGGATGTATAAGTGCGCTAACACGCACGACTAATACACATAGTAATTATGATTTTTTTTAATTCAATTTTTTTTAAAAGCCTTGTTAATTATGATCATGGCACCCTTAATATGACACTTTACAAAGTGCTACCGTCTAATATGAGAAAGAATAATTAGGTTAATCAAATTTAGAACGAAGAAATGTTACATAATAATAATAATAAAATACTTTATTGCACATAAAAACAAATTCGGTACATAAGACTTAAAATTAAACAGAAAGATGTGCAAAGGCGGCCTTATCACTAATAGCAATCTCTTACAGGCTACCTAAAGTTAAACTAAACAATAGAAATATAAATTGAGGTGCACAAAGTATTTATTAATATAAATTAATACATTCTAATAACTACACACTAATACATATAATATAACATAACAATATATGCATGTTACATGTTAGAAGAGTTGAATTTGAAAAGAAAGATTTCAAAACAAAACAACGTGACAACTGTAGGTATGTAACAAAATAGGAGATATCACTCGAGAGCCAGTAAACAAATTACCAACTGAAATTCTCGTAAACGGACCTCACAGGGTACGTTTGTCCTGGATGTGTTTCATCATGATTGTAGCAATCAAAATTGTCATTAGCTGCTAGTGACAGAGCAAACGAGACACCCTGTAATAGCTGACGAATTCAACTGCACAAACGCTTTGTCAGTATATTTTGGAGAATGTCTTTTAGAATGCAACGATTATTGAAATCTTGGGAAACAAGAACAGAGATTAGGAAACGAAAATGCTCGTGAACGAAAGATTAATTTATTTACAATAATTATAGGTTATGAATAATTTTCTTTACAATAGAATTATTCTAAATAATGATAAATTATAACTTTGAATATATTTAAGGATTATAAAATGTTCACTTTTTATTCAAAACAATTTTTTCTTTGAATCCTCACTTTCGAGAAAATTTTAACAAACGACAATAATTAAATAAATAATTTATTAATAAATTAATTGATAATAAATTAATAAATTATTAGTCCCAATTATCTAAATATCAAAGACTGCTATCTAAACTTATACTAAGCTTCATAAACTTTCATATAAGACATTTATGTTCATCATTTAACAACCTTCAGCCGAGTAAATCTTGTCGTTTGTAATGTTTTCACACAAAAACTACTGGACCGATTTCAAAAATTCTTTCACCATTGGAAAGCTGCATCTTTACTGGGCAACATAGGGTACATTACATTAAAAAATAGGGATCCGTAAAAATGTAATAAGGTGGAAAAAATCAGTCATAAAAATCTGTCATCGCATACGCTGCGGCAACTATTAATAATATGATTAACAAAAATAAATCTACAGGTCGACTTAATAGACTTTCCACTGCTATGAGATCGGTATGTACGCGGGTGAAACTGCGGGATATTACTTGTGATGAATGTAGTGATGAATGTATAAAAGGAAAAAATGTAGAATCAATTATGAAACCTCTATCGAAGCAAAACAAAACAAAGCTATTTTTACATAAAGTTTGTCAGCGGAGTAGATGATAATATTAACGAATAAAAAGTATAAACAAATGCAAAATCCATTATGAGCCCCCTTTACAAACAAAACAGAGCTACATTTAATTACACCAGACATCAAACAAACCAGCAAACGCAATCACAAATACAGTCACAAAAGATGTTAGGGACGCAAATTCGCATAAACGTAGCACATTTGGCGAGCTGGCCCGTGACACGTTTCAACGTAGCCGCAGCAATCAAAGTTGTAATTAGCAGCTAGTGAAACAGCAAATTAAACGTCCTTTCATGTGACAAATTTACGTGAGACTCGTTCCAAGGCAGGGGGCTATTTGGTAACTGGGCCCAATTGAGCGTGAAAATTAATTAAACCCTAACTGATCTAGAATTTTAACGAGAGCAACTAGAGGAAGTGTTAATTTTAAATGCAATGCGGAAATTATTAAATAGGTAAAATTACTTTAAATATTACGTGTTCATTTCCCAATACGAGTTTTAAATGCAAATTTCTATTCTAAATGCGCATTTTAACATCAGTTGTGAATGTGCCAAAATCTGTTAGGTACAAAGATGCCCATTAAACTATTAACAACGTATTTTTCTTTTAAAAATAAACTGTTCGTGTTTATCCTTTATAAAGCCCAATACAATAAATGACCTTGATTTTAATGTGGTCTTATTTTTAGATTAGGATAAGGGCAGGAGAATGATGATGATTTTCATGTTATTCCTGATATACTTATAATTTACTAGCTAAGCTTGCGGCTTTGCCTGCGTGGAAATCAGTGTATTTAATGTAGGGACTTTGTTTATAATAAGTAAAGATGTTAGAAGAGACACAAATTCCCTTTTTTTATCAACCATCACGTTCACCCGAAATAAAATGTCTGTTATCCCAAATTAATTTATTTAATCTTAATTTTTAGTTAGTGGTATTTGCTTAGCATATATAAAATGGTTATTACAACATTTTATTATTAAGTTTTCGCAATTTATACTAATTATATTAGTGGGATGTCCAAGTGGTCTTAAAGAGTGAGGGTAGAAAATTATAAAACATTCGAGACCGCGGTGGTTGCAACTGTACCAAAACGTCAGCCCTTATTTAAAGGTCACCGTTATCGCGATATGACTTGTACGATTACACAATAAAATTTATACAATTATATGTAAATTTTCACTACCTACAAATAATTTTATTTTATGACAAATACGTTTTAGCAGCTTTAACATGTCAGAAACGTGGTTTTAAATTTATTCATGTGTACATTATTTAACCTATAAGCTCATTCATTCATTTTTTAATGACTAAAATATTATTTGAAGTACAATACATACGCGGAACTAAATTAATCTTGTTCGAGTAGTTATTAATTTACGCATACTTATCTATATATATAAAAGAAAGTTGGTCTTAGTTACACTATTTATAACTCAAGAACGGATGAACAAATTCGGCTAAAAATTGGTGGAGAGGTTGCTTAGAACCAGGAGACGGACATAGGATACTTTTTATCCCGTTCGACCGCATTTATTTTATCCCGTCAAGTCACTATAAAACGTGGTATAGCAAAAACGACTATGACATGGAAAAACAAAACATAAATGACAGCTAAACGTAATTTAGTCTTTGGATAAGTATGGTAAAAATATGACAATTATCAAAATAGTAGTAGCTATAAACGTTACGACATAGTATAAAACAAAGTCACTTTCTCTGTCTGTCCTTATATCTCTATGTTTGCTTAAATCTTTAAAACTACGCAAAAGATTTTGATGCGGTTTTTTTTAAGTATATAGAGTGATTGAAGAGGAAGGTTTATATGTATAATAAAATTCAATATGGAGTAGCGAAATACTGTGATTATCACTGAGTGACAGTGCTTTATACCCGTGCGAAGCTGGGGCGGGACTCCTAGTTTATAATAAAATATCGAGTAATCGCAGAATAATACTTTGCATATAAGTGCGCTGATGTGGAAATTTGAAATTTAGTTATATGGACGATAATTTGCAAATTAGAAACCCATTTCGCACAACGTTGAGCTGCTTGTCATGAGTATCGGTTTTGCGTTTTGTGGACTTTAATTATGCAGATAATTAAGCAATCATTTGTGAAATGAGGGCTGGTTGTTCTGTGGTACAATGTGACAAACAGTTAATAGGTTTTGGTCATTGGTGATACAAGGAATAAATTACATTAAAATAAATTTGGTTTGGCTATATCTGCCGCATACGCTGTGTGGTATCCGGCTGAATAGAATAGTACCATCCTCATTTCTTACCGAGGTGTCGTAAAATGCGACTAAGGTAAGTTTATCCACCTTGTGATATCCGGTTGAGTAAAATAGACCACTCTCTTTGTTACCGAGGTGTCGTAAAATGCGACTAAGGAAAGTGACGTCAGGCAGGCGGCCGGTCGTAAAGTACGTAGCCAAATCATGTGACAACGTGTTTGTAACATGTTGTGCCGACACCACTTAGAGTGTGATGAGTGTAGGAGGATGATGATGCTATATTTTCCGCCCGAATTTGCGTTGCTAGCTACGCAACGATATAAAACGACACTAAGTAAATACCAGTATAAAGGGTTTAGCCAAAAGGTTTAGCGCACGCACAGAAAGGTTTAACTTAAGTGTAAGCAATACGTTTATAGGTAAACCATATTACAAAATTAAAGTTTATATTGAATAAAAATGCTTCAGTTTCATACAAGACTGTGGTTTAATAATGTAAAATTGTTTTTTTTTAAGATTGTTTTTTGCTAGTTCTTCTCGGTAAGAGCAACATTCATCATTATTCATATATTTAAAAAGGATTTAAGGGAGAAAAAATTCTGACTGTATAAAAATTAAATTATTATGAAGAAAAGCCTCTTTAGTGATTTTATACCCGAAATGCGAAAGTTTGTGAGTATGGTTGTATGTTTGTTACTTTTTCACGGCGAATCCGCGGATCCAATATATTAACTGTAGTGTATGCACGTACAGTCAGTTCAGTTGTCGGCTAGCAGTCGAAGACGACGGACGTGAACGCGTGCTTACATTACGTTCGAGTGTACCTATTTAAAGTGTTTTATTTATCATAAGCAGTCCGTTACAACTGGCGACGAGGATAAAAGTGAAATCAATAAATATTGTATAATTTAAATAAATTATACCAAAAATACGTAAAAGGAGACAGGCAAGTGCAAAGTTTAATGAAGGCCACGCTTATTCTAATTTTGTGTTAACAAAATCTAAGGGCCATGCAAAAAATAAAAAAAAAGAATAATAATAATAATAATAAATAAATAAAAGTAATTTACAATGTAGTGAAATGGGAAAGAGGTGAAGGATAATAATATCATAATATTTATATCCATGAACGCCTGATCTTAAGCAATTAAATGATTAAATAACTAAATTTTCGGTCATATGAGAAATTTATTTTAATTATTTTTCATCAATAATATTTTATTGAATTTCAAACTACCAATTAATATACCGACATTTATTATTTTAAACAATATTCATATGAAATTATTTTACAGGTTGGAATTAAAATTTGTTATTGATTTTGTATGTTTTATGCTTAGATTGAGGCACGAATTTTCACTACATTCACAGCCACGCTCTGAAACTAGGGCTACGCAAATCAAATATGATACAGGACCCTCTAGAATATTTGGTTGTATACTGTAAGAATATATACTGTTGCTTAGTGTAAGCAAAGAGCCATGCAAACATGTTCTGACATGATCTAACTTTCACTTGCAGGACGCGCTAATATGACGCATGTTTCTACCACATTACCCATTTTAGATTATTTTGATTGTGAGGGTGATCCGACGTCTGTTGGTTCACGTTGGGAAAAATGGAAACGGGCTCTGGAGATATATCTTTTGGCCGCCAATATAGAATCTCCGGCAAAAAAGCGAGCCACGCTTTTACATGTAGGTGGATTGGCACTACAGGAGATTTTTTACAATTTGCCTGGAGCCCATGCCAATGATGATAGTGGTGAATTAGATATATATGAAATTGCTATTCAAAAATTAGATTCTTATTTTGCGCCAAAACAAAGTCGAATTTACGAACGCTATCTTTTTCGGCTTATCAAACAAGAAGAAGGAAAAAAGTTTGAAAAGTTTCTATTACGACTAAGAAACCAGGCTGACAAATGTCAGTTCAATGATAAAGACTCTCATTTGATCGATCAAATCACCGAAAAGTGTCGGTCAGGTGATTTAAGGAAAAAAATTCTTGAGGTTGGTGATTCTATAACACTAGATGATATTATCGTTAAAGCTAATGCTTTAGAAATTGTAACCAGGCAACTAGAACAATTTAAAAAGCCGGATGGTACTGATACCAATAGCAGGATAGAAGTAAATAAAGTGGATTTTAAGAGCAATTTCCATGCAAAGCAGGGAAAAAATCAATTTTCAAAAACAGCATGTGGTCGTTGTGGCAGTAATAAGCATTCTTCTGATGATTTCAAATGTCCAGCCCGTGATAAACGTTGCAATCGATGTGGATTTATTGGGCATTTTAGAGAATGTTGTAGGACTCGACAAAAAAGACGGTTAGTAAATAACAGGACTGAAACAATAAACAAAAAACCAAGATTAGAGACAAAAAGGGTGGAAAATAAATCTGAAATTGATTATATATTCAATTTAGATGAAGATGCTAACGTGGAATGCAAAAAGTTAGAAATGCTAATAGACTCGGGTAGTAAATGTAACGTTATAACAGAAAAAACATGGCGTACATTGAAAGACAAAAAAGTACAAGTATATAACCAAGTAAAGAATCCGGAAAAGATATTGCTGCCATATGGTAGCACGGCACCGCTGGAAGTTATTGGGTCATTTGAGGCGACTATATCAGCGGGTGTAAGAAGCAAAAACGCCACTATTTATGTAATAAGAAACGGCACTCGGGATCTGTTAGGAAAGACCACTGCAATTGAATTGGGTGTACTGCGGATAGGCCTTCATGTCAACGCAGTAGGCACAAGAAAAGTGGAGGAAGTTTTTCCTAAATTCAAAGGGATTACCATACAGATTCCAATAGACAAAACTGTTAAACCAGTCGTTCAACCATACAGGAGAGTGCCCATTCCCCTAGAAGAAAAAGTTGCACAAAAGCTAAAGGAACTTAAGGACGCCGATATTATAGAGGAAGTAGACGAACCTTCACCATGGGTATCGCCTATGGTTCCCATTCTTAAGGAAAGTGGAGAGGTACGGATATGTATTGACATGAGAAGAGCAAATGAAGCGATAGTTAGAGAAAACCATCCACTTCCGACTATGAATGAACTATTACCGAATTTTCGTCAAGCTAAATATTTTTCCAGGCTGGATGTCAAACATGCTTTTCATCAACTAGAAATTCATAAAGATTGTCGATATATAACCACTTTTAGTACCAGCAAAGGTATGTTTCGGTATAAAAGATTGATGTTTGGCATCTCGTGTGCTCCGGAAATGTTTCAAAAAATCCTGGAAAAAACTTTGTTAGGTTGTGAGGGTACATTTAATTTCATAGACGATATTATAGTTTATGGGGCCACAGAGCAAGAGCACGATGAAAGATTAAGTAAGGTGCAAAAAGTTTTAAAACTAAATAATGTTCTCTTAAATGAAAGTAATGCATATATAAATCCCAAAAAATTGAATTCCTTGGCCATGAATTATCAGAGCATGGTGTCAAGCCCCTTGCAAAATACCTAACCTGTATTAAAACCAGTCGTGCTCCAAAAACAATTGAAGAAATTCAAAGTTTTTTAGGTTTAGTCAATTTTTTGGGTAAATGGATTCCAGATTTGGCAACTCTTACTGATCCCCTTAGAGAATTATTGAAATTAGGTTTAGGAAAATCTGCAAATATTGAAAAAATTTGGACTTTCAAACAAGAGGAAGCGTTCAAAATTTTGAAAACTCGTTTATGCAATGTTAAAAGCTTAGGCTATTATAATCCGACTGATAAGACTCAGGTCATAGCAGATGCATCTCCAGTTGGATTAGGTGCAGTACTAGTTCAGGTTGATGCAAGAGGACCGCGTGTGATTGCTTATGGTCATAAGGCCCTTACTGATTGTGAGAAAAGGTATTGTCAAACGGAGAAGGAAGCTTTAGCTCTTGTTTGGGCTGTGGAACATTTTAAAATTTATCTGTTTGGCAAAGAATTTGAGCTCATAAGTGACCACAAGCCGTTAGAGACTATTTTTGGACATCGTTCTAAACCATGCGCCAGAATTGAACGATGGGTACTGAGACTACAATCTTATAGATATAAAGTAGTCTATCGCCCAGGCAAAACCAATATCGGGGATTCTATTTCTCGACTCTGCCAAATGACTTCACCAAAACCATTCGATACTGAAAATTACATTAACCAGATCGTTAATTGTTCTTGCCCAGTTGCAGTTCCGCTTAATGAAATCGATCGAGATTCAGCAACAGACCAGGAATTAGTTAGTGTTAAAAACGGGATTTTCAGTAATGATTGGCACGAATCCGTTAATAATTATAAGATTATGCAGAATGAACTTTGTTTTCATGGTAACATTCTTCTCCGTGGAACCAGGATAGTCATACCACATAGTCTTCGCCAACGCGTATTAGTAGCAGCTCACGAAGGCCATCCTGGGATAGTCGCCATGAAAGCCCGTCTCAGAACAAAGGTGTGGTGGCCTAGGATTGACAAAGACGCGGAAAAAATAGTGAAATCATGTAAAGGTTGTACGCTGGTGTCAGCGCCCAACCCACCACATCCAATGAAGAGACGGGTACTCCCCTTAGAACCATGGATAGATGTTGCAATTGATTTTCTTGGACCGTTACCAAGCAGAGACTACTTGTTTATAATTGTAGACTATTACAGCCGATATAAAGAAATTAAGATTATGAAAAGTATTACTACGTCTGATACTATAAAGGTTCTTAAGGAAATATTTTCCAGATTAGGTTACCCTGCAACTATCACTTGTGATAACGGGAACCAATTCACTAGTGAAGCTTTTAAGATTTTTTGTAAAGACTGCGGCATCATCATTTGCAACACTATTCCATACTGGCCTCAAATGAATGGAGAAGTCGAAAGACAGAACAGAGACGTTTTGAAAAGACTTAAAATAAGCCAAGCCGAGAAACGCGACTGGAAGGAAGACATTTTAAAATATCTAATGATGTATAATAGTACTCCACATTCGGTAACGGGGAAAACTCCATCTGAGTTATTTTTTAAAAGGCAATTTCGAGATAAAATTCCCTGGGCACCGGATGTGGAGCATAAAATATTTGATACAGATGTTAGAGACAGAGATATTGAAATGAAGGAAAAAGGGAAGGATTATGGGGACAGGAAAAGAAAAGCCAAAGAATTAAATTTAGAAATAGGTGAAAAAGTGCTACTTAAAAACTTAAATAAAGAAAATAAATTATCTTTAAATTTTAACCCGAGTGTGCACACAGTTACACGAGTTAACGACAGCGACGTCACTGTGCGTAACGATGAAACGGATAAAGAATATCGCAGAAATATAATTCATTTGAAGAGGGTAAACGATTCATGGGAAATTATAAACGGCGATCGTGAAAGCGATATTTCAAGATGTGATGAAAATCAGTCACCAGTTAATGATTGATCAATGATTTAAAATTATTTCCTAGTACTTCCATTCTCCTGTGATTAGTTATAATTTAATTATACAATACTTTTAATTTCTAATAAGGGATATGCTAAATTATTATAAAATTACTATTGTAAGATATTTATTTGAATTGTTTTATTGTCATAGAAATCATTTATCTAAAATCAAAATAAAGAAGGGATGTAGTGTATGCACGTACAGTCAGTTCAGTTGTCGGCTAGCAGTCGAAGACGACGGACGTGAACGCGTGCTTACATTACGTTCGAGTGTACCTATTTAAAGTGTTTTATTTATCATAAGCAGTCCGTTACATTAACCAAAATAGAGGAAGGTGTAGAAAATTCCATAGAATTTCAAGGCAGAAAAGTTGTTTTAAATCCTTATAGGTCGTAGTTGCTGACGGTCCATAATTGTCTTCTCGTCCCAGAGTTGTTCACAGCTAGGATTAGGTAATTTGGTGGAATTGTTTTTTTATGAAATTATATCGATCAATATATACTGCTATAGCCATGAATAGATAAAAGATTACCTAGATCTTGCAGATATTAATCGAATGCCTAGGTGTATAACAGGAAGGTGAGATTTGCAATAGTAAAAACAGATACAAACATAAAGAAAGTAACGGTCTGTATCGCATTGCTGGGCATAGATTTCTCTGTCCGTTTTTGGAGAGAAGGATAGGAGCTAAGACCTACCACGCTGCTCCAATGCGCATAGGTAGTACACATATACCCAGAATTCTCTAGAGATATGCAGGTTTCCTTACGATGTTTTCCTTTACCGAAAAGCGTGTAATGAGATGCAATTATTTAACACACGTAAGTTTTCACAGAAAAACTCATTGATACCTACCCAGGGTTTGAACCCGTAATCTCTCGAAAGATTCGCACGGTCCGCTGGACTGTCATAGCTTCACTGACAGATTTCAGACTGAACAATAATGTTGTTGCAATCAATATACCCATATACAATACGTCTAAGTAGTAATTGGTCATCGAAGATTATATAGAAAATTAAAAGTTCTAGAACCAGAATCAATCACAAATTAAAACGGTATCTAACAAAGAAACAGCGAAGTGAATACGATAATATTATCAATATTGTATTTATATAAAAAATCAAGCATCATTACGCGTCAAAGGCTTTTATAACATAACGCTTGGCTTACTGACCCGTAGGTCGCTCCAAGCCCTACTCTATTCACGTATTGCATACATTCTATGCTATCCAAACACGACACGTTACGTCAATATTTACGCTTCTCTTTCAATAAACTAGCTCTTTGACGAAATAGAAACATGATTGTAACGTTTCCAACATAACAATTCAAAGCACAAGTCACCGCACAACAAAAGCGGGCTCAATGGAACATATTTCAAAATCCTCTCAAATAAGACAAAAGCAAGAGGAGAAACTTTTTCAATATCCTCCGATAACAATGGGCTGCCTCCCTTTCATTCCTTGACCGGATGATAAAGATATGTCCGATAAAAAAAATATACGGGCCGCATTCGAAAATGGAATTCGGGCGAAAATAAAAACAATGCACTTTTCATTTCCTCAGCCCATACACGCACGCACGTATTTACACGCACACTAAACGACAGTACGAAAATACTCTGTGTGTATCGTCCCATATTCTAGCTCATCTCGCTGGGTTCACTGTGTAAGCTCCAGGCGAAATGGTGTCTAAACATGTCGCGAGAAAGTCGCTTTTCCGATATAATAAGGGGCGTTGGAAGGGCGTCGCGTAAGCTACGGGCCACGTGCACCTCCACAACTTGCGCTTAGTTCTTCACGAACAGTGTGGGAGGTTAGTACACTATATGAATAATATGTCTCGTCAATGTCATGCGCGGTAAGCTCGCGAAAAAGCGTTTTTCGCTGACGTCTCGCGGGTGTGTGTCGGCCACGTGATTTTGACAGACAAAAAGCCGGCATTTTTCATACGTTGTGTACAGAGTTCAGAGCTGTGAAAGTGTATTTTTTTCTATAGGCTATGTAAGTGTAACACTATAAGGAGCTATCGAGGGTGTCAATTAAATAGTACTTGCGCGATTTGCATAAACAATGGAGTATTCTCGGTAAGTTAGCGATGTTTATTAAATAAAGCTTTTTTATAATAGCTGTTTATATTGTAATTAATTATCTCGCAATTGTTATTTATAAGCATATATCCAAAGAAATAGTTCTTTAATAAGTACAATAAAGTTATAGTATATTAATGTACTGTTATATTTACAATCGTTAAATAACTTATGTGTATCGATTGGAAAGGTAATTAATCATTAATCGATTCAATTTCAAATCGTATGTTATAAATGCAAGATTGATTGAGGTTGACCTTTTGAATATTCGTTATAATAAACATCTATTGATAGCTTTATCTATAGAGTTTAATGGGCCATTTCGCTTTATTTATGTATAGAAAGGAGTGCGCATGCTCGGTTGGACATGTCAACAAACTCAAGACTATGGGTTGCTATCGTTTCTATGCATTGCTATTAATTATTAATAAGATATTGCTAGACTTAGTCGATTCGATTTTTATTCAGTACGCGATCGATTTACATCACTAAGTACATTTTGTGTGCATGCTATTTTTGTCATAAGCGATTATCTGTTTTTATTATGATGGTTTTGATTTAAGAATGTAACTTATGTGTATTAGATTGAAGTACATACTTATTTTAACAATTGTAATACCAAATAAACGTAATGATGTAATGGTACTAGTGGTTATATGGATTTTGGTGGATTTTGAACCCTGATACACTTGGTTACTTATCAAGTGTACCAGGGCTGAAAACCTGTGGATCCATATTCATTTATATTTCTTCATACGGAATAAATCATTTACTTATCATTGTCGATTTACGGTAAAAATATGCATCGTGAGATAAATCGCACATCTTAAGCGTGTGTGTTACCTACCAATCTGCGCTAGGGTAGTATGGTGGGTTTCCAGCTCCATTTCCAGCAGTGAGCAGCTTTTGAAGCATGAAATTTGTAAAATTACATTTCCCTTTTTTTAAATGGTTTTGCCGAACAACAAGATCTGAACATATTATTCGCATAGGAAAAAGGTGTAATTTAAATAACATTATAATCATTCTCTTGCCCTTATCCCACTCTAAGTGGGGTAGGCACAACATGTGTCAAATGATTTGGCTACGTAATTTACGACCGGCCGTCTGCCTGACGTCAACTTACCTAAATCATTATTTACGACACCTGAAAGTGTTGTGGTGAGAAAGCGGGTGGTCTATCCTACACAGCCGGTTACCATAGGGCTATCATCTTTGAGATCCTAACGTTCATAATTTCTTCATATTCTGCGAACAAAAAGAGCATTGATCCATTAAAAGAACCCATAAAAATTATGTTATTACACACAAGAACATTAAAATATACATTACTCTCGAAATCAGCTTAACGGTTGTTGCGTCAAGTAATTACACGCAACAGTTACTAGATAAAGATATAATCAAATCGCGCTTATCTGCCGACCACCCGGAAAATCTTAGCATGCAAGATTCCTTAATACATACAATCAGTAAAACCACTCTGTACATCGCGCACGAGGGCGACAGTGTAACCGATATAACCAGTGGATCAAGTTTTCACTGTCATATTACAAAACTAGTGGTTATGTGACATCGTCATCGGTAATTTAAATCATATAAACCTACCGGTCTTGAAATACGACGTATTTGTCGAACTGAGAATAATAAATATTATCACCATTCATCAATAAACATATTTCATACAGAACAGAATAGCCAAATTTGTAACATCTTACGTCGTGCTGAATTACACGGCGATGCCAGACAATTAGGTATACTTGGCTCGACGAGACACAAGAACCCTTGAAGAACCCGTGTAAGGATCTCAGCTTCTGAAAGAAGCTTAGTTGCGTTTAGTAGCCAATTCGTTCCTCAATCACAATGGTTGCTAAATTGCGAAAAAGTGTGGGAAGCAACCTGCTAAAAGAAGAAATAAGATTACCTATTTATAATGGAAAGTAGTGTCATTGGCAGGATGGAGTCAAAATTCCGTTTTTGAAGAGAAGAATTGGAGCTAAAACCCACCACGCTGCTTCAATGTGAATTGGTAGATAGGTAACACATATACCCAGAATTCTCTAGAGATATGTAGGTTTCCTCACGATGTCTTCTTTCACCGAAAATCGTGCGATACATTGCAATTATCAATAATTAGACGTTCTAACAGAACAACTCATTGGTGTCTGCCCGGGAGTGAACCTCTCGAGAGAGTCACACGATCTTACCGCTGGACTATCACAGCTTATTAATCACTAAATGAATCGTAAAAAGAAAAACCTTGAATAATGAACTCCTTAGTTAGTTTCTCTTGTTTGCATATCTCTCATGCTCTAAAACTTTGGTCATCACGTCTTTTTATACTCAGGGTATTTTAAGTTAACCTTTACTCTTAATCAAAATATTTATCAGTGAACCCAATTCCGTATATCTGCGTCAACAAAACTTAAAACGTAATTTAGATATTGATATATTTTTTTCTGTGTAATGCACTCCACTCCTGGCATAAAGCCAGAAGAAGGCATAGTAAAGATGAAATCAGCAAATCATACAAGAAAATCTAGTTTTGCATTTATTAAAATTTTCAAAACTACTTACATTTTCAGAAAATAATTCTCAGACGAAAATATTTTTTCGTCTATCAAGTACATGTTTCATTAGTTCGAACCCTGCTAGGTCATTAACCTCAAGGCCATTAGTTCACTGGACCATCGGTAGATAACATATTAATTGCACGATAATATTTATCAATATAATTTCTATTATGGACTATTCACGACCTTTTATAGAAGTTATGTAATTACTGGCTTCACAGGCCTGGTTGTGTATTTAATTATGGATCAAGGCAGATTATATTTCTTTACAAAAAATATTGACTTTTGTTTACATGAAGTGCTCTTATTCAACCTGCCCATTTCTTCTCAAAGTAAAATTTTATATGTGGAAATAATACGTACGAGCTGAAGAAGGTCCCAAGAGGCGCCGGATCCGAGTGGCATAAAATCAAAAATGTGAAAATCTAGTTCTCTGGCATTTGTTCATTGTTTGGACAAGAAAAATAAATGACAAAGTTGGTGATCTTGATATTACAGTTGTACCTATTGTAAAACAAAGGATACTTTATTAAATAAAAATAATGAATAAAGTTGTTGTCTTCTTTATTCATAATCTTAAAATTCGTAATCCGCATTGTTGTTTCTTTTTTAAACCTTATAGGTCTCCAAAAACATGAATTTCAATTTTCGATAAGTTTTTTTAAGGCAGGTTTATGTTCGTGCTTTTGATACCTAATCTTTCTAGTAATTTTATTTATTATCCTACAAAGTAATTTCCACATCGTATGCGAACATTTAAATCTTTAGACTTCAATTCATCAGAAGGGTTCCAATTTGCTAGCTGATGATTAATGATTAAAATCTTTTGTAAATAAACTTACAGTTAAACAATTTAAGAGTTTAATTCGACGACAATCCTAAATGATATACTATTTAATTCTTGTGCAATGTGTAAGACGGCTATTCTTAAGCCAATTTAAATCAATAGCTTTATTTACGAAGATACATTGCCGATCTCACAAAGATCTGTTATTGTTATTGCCTATTTTCTGTTGTGGGTTCATATTTTTATCGATCCACAGTATCAAGTCATTATATCTGCCGGAGCAGATCAAGTATCGCGATTATCTCCAACTATTTACTTTTGTTTCAATTTAAAAGTTCAATCCAATATCTGATAGTTTATTTTATCTCCCAGCGGGAGTTTTGCCTAAAGGCTTTTTGAGTTAATCTCTCGCGAGGAATTGTATGGAGTTGATCTTAGAAAGGAATTTTGCTTCGCTTGGGTATTTATATATTAGAGATGCTTAACCATAATTGTTTGTATTTTTTATTAACTGCATTCGTTTGTGAAGTTTGATGGACTCAGAGATATTTTGAGAATGTCATGAAATGAAAACATAATGTTACAACATGTTTTTAATACAACCTTCTTCATAGAGTTGGCGATGAATATGAAAAAGCATTGTGGCTGTCATATTTTTATGTGTCATTCATTGAGTTGTAGCGAAAGAGTAAATGGGTTGACTCTGGGAAAACTGCTTTTTATTTACTGAATAAGTATAAAGGAGAAATATCGTCGTTTATTATATTCAGAAGTGGGATGTAACCTAAACTCACAAATAGAGTGGACATAAGGAATATCTGGAAATTTAAAGAGTTTAAAGAAAAGACAAATGACGATCAATATCTTTAGACAACGCGGAGAGTGCGAATTTCGTATAATTTGAGAGATAGTTGGGATATGCGATGCTATGGAATAAAAAATGGAGTTTTTATTGGAGAGATTAATGATGGTAATTGGTATTCGGTTAATTAATTCTGTGAGATCAACGTGACGATGTGCTATGTGAGGCCTTAGACGCGCCCGTGACTTTTGTTCGATGGAGCTGTCAGCTAGAATGACGATTGTTCTCTGGATCTTTCCAGTTGTAACGATTGTTTTCTAGACTGTGGACATCTGCAACGACTGTCAGCTAGGCTCTGCCTGGAAGTGGTGATTGTTCTTTGAGCGTTATCATTTGCGAGTCTGTTTACGTGTGTATCTGCTGAGTTGGTTGCCACTAATTGAGCTGTGTTATGCCATGACAGTGATTGAGGGTGAGCTTGAGGTGCGAAATGCTTATGGTGCGAAAAGCTTAAGGAGTTGAGGAGTTGAGCTTAAAGAGTTGAGCATAAAGCGTGAGCTTAGAGTTGAGCATAAAGCGTGAGCGTAGTCCTGTCATGTCATGGCATGTGCGGTTTTCTTTTACAGATTAAAAGAGCAAGTACTGAGTTTCTTGCCGATTCTTCTCAGTACAATCAGCATTCCGAATCGGTGGTAGATTCATTCCCAGAAGTCAGCTTATGAGATTTGCGGGGTCGCAAATGTTGTCAGGATGGTCGACTGTTACAACATGTTTTTAATACAACCTTCTTCATAGAGTTGGCGATGAATATGAAAAAGCATTGTGGCTGTCATATTTTTATGTGTCATTCATTGAGTTGTAGCGAAAGAGTAAATGGGTTGACTCTGGGAAAACTGCTTTTTATTTACTGAATAAGTATAAAGGAGAAATATCGTCGTTTATTATAATAATATACAGTTTATACCTTTGTTTAGAGCAACGTGATTGGTATGACTTACGTGGCTATAGTATTTTATTCAATTCATAAAAAAGAATGGTCCCTAAAGAAATAAATATTACTGTCTAGTTTTAGAGGGAGACGAAGTTATCTTTTAGGCTCTATCTTAAAATGATAAGTTATTACGTACCTATCTAAAACTCTAAAGCAGTTAGTTGAACAGCTTTACCTCTACAATATAGTGGGTTATTTTTTCAGTTTTGAGTGTTTCACATTTGTTTTAAGTGGGGACTCTGCCTAGATTAGGGTGACGGCTTCCGTTATGGATGCGTCTACGACCTAAACATAAGAAAAGCATCTGCAGTCCCCCACTACTGATCTTCTACTACTACTGTCACTAATTTGATTTGACTCATCCCGCCAATAAAGGAAGAATCTAAATTCGAACTGATCGACGATAGTTCTATACATAAAAATGGTATTTACAAAGTATTATACTTTTATACTTATTTTTGATACTTTTTGTGTTGTCAATAATTATCCTGTTGTCTAGACTAAATTCAATGACGAATCTAAGTGTTCTTTAGCTGTTGAATGACCGATGATTATTATTGCTGGCTCTAGATAAACAAACATTTCCGGAAATTAGGGGAGATATCGATCAGGTTTCTTATTAAAACCGTTGAAAGGATAAGGTTAGGGGAAAGGCCAGACAAATCTTCTCGTTCACAATAGCAGTTTTGTTCTTAACAGACATTGCTGTTGCAGTCAGATACTTCAGTTTGGTACAATGACCTTTGCTATATGTGCTAATAAAATGTGCTCATTATTTGGCGCTGTGACGCTAGCTGATACAGTCAATATATCTGGTACTGCAAGTGTATGTTTCATTATAAATCGCAAATAATATAAACCTTATAACCTTGTCTATATACAATTACGTAAATATAAAAATAAGGTTAGATTAAGTTATTTGCACTTGCCATAGAGCAAATAGTGGCAATCGTAAATGACCAATAGTGAGAAAAAAACGCTATAAAAACGAAACAAACAAAGTCTTAAGACTTATATTGATTTTATTATCCACGCAGTTTACCAAACGAACAAAAGAATGCCAATGTTTGTACAGACCGTACAGCCGTCAATTTTATTGGCCATACGTATAAGAAAGGGTAAATACGGACGCCTCACGCGTTCCAGACAGCTACCTATTTTTTATATTAATGAAGCGTAAAAATCTATTGGAATTGTTGTAAGTATCGTATGGACTTTTATTTATTTACTAGATGCCCTTAGGAATTTTACCCACTTATAAGTATCTTATATTTATATATTAGTAGCATCTTTTCATCTATTTATTTTTACCAAAATTAATAAATAAATTAAATAGTTAAATTTATATAAACTTTGTCTAATATGACCTCTCTTTCTTCTTCAATTCTTGTCCTTTTTCTATTACGCAAAGGTTGACCGGAAGAGATCCCTTTTAGGGATAAGTCCGCTTTCTACATGTGCTTTTCTACTTTTTCTTGTCTAAATATATGCATAAAAAGAAATAAATAAATAAGTTCATTTTAAAAGGTGAACCTTGAATTCTGATATACTTGGGTATCGATAAATATTTATCGAAGGTTTTAAGCCTATGTGTTATAATAGGCTTCATCTACCTGTACGCAAAATTGCGTAAACAAAGGTAAGGAGATGAAATTCACTTAAAAATTTTCTTATTAGACCAACGTAAGCAACAATTTAATGATTACTTTAATATTTTATAACTGTAAATTGTTAATTCTCAGCAATTAAATTTCACATTCTGCAACTTCCAGTGTTCAAATATTTTAGGAGAACCTTCTGTATCTTTCCAACTAACTGGCTCTAAACGCGATTGTCAAAAGCTGGTTTCTATGTAATCATAATTAACTAATAAAACGATTTCCTTCAATCATTCTAATATTGAAATAAAGTTATAAAGTAAGCTAACATAGAGAGAGTATATTTCCCTCAATATATCTTAAGCTGTCACTTTTGAAATAATATGGGGAAAAAATATTTGAGATAATTAGCCAACAACATTGAGTCAAGAGTCAAATTTCACTTCAGTCTCAGTTAATTAAAGCTTTGCGATCTCATTTATAAGGTAGCATGACTCTGCGAGAGTACTATAATTATGGTCACAAAGGTTAAGGGCCACTCAATTGCTATGCTGCTCGCTGAACAATCTTGGCTGGGTAAGATTATTAGGTCGCCCTCAACGAATAGCGGAGATCAACCGGCAAAGATCATGTACTAAATAAATTATATGACAAAATAAATTTTCATATAAAAAAAATATTACAAAAAAAGGCTTTGATTATAACGACTCCTTTTCTTGAGATTTTAATAGAATACAAAATATTTCTAACTATTTATATTAGGCTATATAATATTAGGCTAAGATGAATAGGAGAGGAGCAGCAATAAAAAATATTACGAAAACGGCAAAATTTGAAGCTTTCCTTGCGTACGCTAAGTAAACGATGAAAGTTATTCTTAATTTAATTTAAGAAATCATGTATTACAAAATTCTTCCCCACTAAATGTTCTAAATAAAAGTCCGCAACAGCATAGGTCTAGCTTTTAAGGTTAACTCACTTACCTAAACCATTTTTATGGTTATTTATTTATTTATTTATTTATTCGGAACAACCAGTGGCAGTTACATTAAAACAGAATAAACTAAATACGCTACAAAAGGCATTAAATGCACTGCCTTTAGGTGCCACAGCATGCACATCATTATGTGTAAGGACAACACTTAACTTAGGGACAACACTTAACTAACACAATACTATATTACGGTTTTAATCTTTGCAGGAAATCTTTGCGGGCGGAGCCTTTGGCGATTGCTATATATCAATAAAACACATAAGTTTTCATTGCAATCTTTTGGGTACTTACATAAGGTTTTAACTCCTATTCTCTATTTAAAACTTTGACGTATATAGTATGTAAATCTTAGATATTTTCATGAATATCGGATGACAATAAAAAGCTTAATACTTCTATTCAATCTTTAACGTATTTTGAAAAATTCTATTGCATTCGCCGTGTTATAATAATAATTAAATAATTACTTGCATAGGGCTGGAGTTATAAAGTAGACATTGTCGAATAAGAGTCAATATTTCGCTATTATATGTTATGAAACGAGAATATTAATACAGCCATACAACATTAACTGGGAGTTACCATTACATAATAACATACCTGGTAGACCATTATGCATGCTTAAATTATATCTATAATTACCATAAATTCATTGTACTAGAGCCAGGCTAAAATGTGTTAATCTATACCAATATATAAAGCTGTAGAGTTTGTTTGTTTGATTGAACACGCTAATCTCATGAACTACAAGACCGATTTGAAAATTTCTTTGAGTGTAAGATAGTTCATTTATCGAGGACGCAGTGTGGTAGCTGGTTGAATAGAATAGTACCACCCTCATTTCTTACCGAGGTGTCGTAAAAGGCGACTAAAGTAAGTCGACCCGCCGTGTGGTATCCGGCTGAATAGAATAGACCAACCTCATTTCTTACCGAGGCGTCGTAAAAGGCGACTAATGTAAGTTGACCCACCGTGTCGATATCAGGACGGCCGGTCGTAAAATACGTAGTAAAATCATATGACAACATGTTTATAACATGTGTCAACCCCACTTAGAGTGGGAGGGCAGGAAGATTATGAAATAGATTGTATTTTTACACAAAATATACATTCTTAATAATATACAAACACAATAAATAAAGATAAACGCTGATTATCTAAAAAATAATGGTAAAATAATTAAATAAAAAAATAATTAACTATTCAAAAAAAATATTTTTCAAATAATTATCGATATTAATTTCATTATTAGTTACATATGTCACTTTGGCTACACTTGTGCGATATAATTCATACTCCTTAGAATGAAACGCTAATTAATAACCAAGACCGAGGCGGCTTCTCAGAACCACACAGAGTATCTTTAGCATTTTAGACTGCACGTTGTCTATCAGTTAGTTGGTAAATAAATCGATTTATGGATTTATAGGAAAATGTTTACATTGCGTTTATCGAGTGTATCGTATTTATATAAGGAAACGCAGCTGTCTAAGCAAATCAATACATTATTGTACAGTTTGTCTTTATTGAATATGGAGTAAAGGGAAAGCTGCGCTGTGTGGTATCCGGCTGAATAGAATAGTACCACCCTCATTTCTTACCGAGGTGTCCTAAAAGGTGACTAAGGTAAGTCGACCCGCCGTGTGGTATCCGGCTCAGTAGAATAGACAAATCTCATTTCTTACCGAGGTGTTGTAAAAGGTGACTAAGGTTAGTCGACCCGCCGTGTGGTATCCGGCTGAGTAGAATAGACCAACCCCATTTCTTATCGAGGTGTCGTAAAAGGCGACTAAGGTAAGTTGACCCACCGTGTGGTATCCGGTTTAGTAGAGTAGACCACCCTCTTTCTTACCGAGGTGTCGTAAAATACGACTGAGGTAAGTTGACGTCAGGCAGGCGGCCGGTCTTAAATATGCAGCCAAATCATATGACAGCATTTTTATTACATATGGTGCCGACCCCACTTAGAGTGGGATAAGGGCAGGAAGATGATGGAGTAAAGGGAAAGCTCATCCCAGTTTGTCTCACTAAAAACTTCAGTGTATTTAGAAAGAAAGAGCGAAAGAAATCTAATAACGTCATCCTAACGGTTTCGGCTATTAAGTAATATAGTTAAGAACAAAGTGTAGGTGAGCTCTGGTGATATGATCGTTAGAAAACATCACATTGTGAGTTAAATAACAACTAAATAAGAGAAAAAAAAGAAGTAATACTATACTGTAGACCTAATCATCTAAAGCATTCATCATTTTCCTGCCCTTATCCCAATCTTACAGGGTCGGCACAATATGTTTAAACATAATTTATTGAATTAGGCGTTACTTTGCGGAGATCCATAATACAAAAGTAATAATAAAATTATTTTGCTATAATCCGCCATGAATCATCGCGGTCATCGCGGATTATAGCAAAATAATTTTATTATTACTTATGTTTAAACATGTTGTTACATATTTTGATTAGTTATTTTTCTCAACGTCAACTTAGCTTAATCGTCTTTTACGATAGCTCGGTAAGAAATGAGGGTACATTTCCCTTTTTTAACACACATAGGAAAAATGCGTAATTTAAATAAATTCATCATCTTTCATGCCCTTATCCCACGAAGTGAGGTAGGCACAACATGTTATAAACACGTTGTCACATGATCTGGCTACGTATTTTATGACCGGCCGTCTGCCTGCCGTCAACTTACCTTAGTCATTATTTACGACAACTCGGTTAGAAATGAGTGTGGTCTATCCAACTCAGCCGGATACCACACGGCTTGTTGACTTACCTTAGTCGCCTTATACGAAACCTCAGTAAGCAATGAAGGTGGTCTATTTTACTCATCTGGATACCACACGGTATAAATAAACAATAAAAATATAATATGAAAGTAATAATTGGCCATGTGGCCGATAATTTAAATAAATCTTCAAAACATTATAAAAATGTTGGCATAAGATAGAGATATTCATAAAGAAACAATACATGCCAATACAATAATTACGTTTCACTTATCAATGCAAATTAATCATTTATTCGCTTACATATAATTATGCTCATACTACAAGTCAAGGTTGGTTGATGATCTCGGAAGAATTTATCGCTCATGCCAATAATCCATCACTGTCGTAAATTCTTTCTTTGAATAAAGACTTTACGTTTTAGTCTGTGGTAGGGCTTTATTTTACGTGAAGAAATTATTCTCCTAAAGAAAGGAAACTGATATACTTTCATACAATTTAATCATAAAAATGGGGCCAGTAAATGGCGTTTTTATTGATTAACTATTACTCAAAATTTGACTGATTTTGTCAATCTAATAGCAGAGATACAAAAGATTTAGTAAAAGTGCGGTTATGAACTTCTTATATGTTAAAGAGCTGATTTTTGGAGTACAAAATATTTTTTAGCATAGATACAATAGTGATGAAACAAAAAATTAATCGATTTCTGAACAAGAATCAACTTTAAATAGCTATATTTTCTTTATTATTTAAAATATTTAACAATAAAACATTTATGCTGTTAAAGATTACATATTTTATATGATTATTTAATAATTATTTATAACGAAATAATACGAATAAAAAATACTAACATATATATAGAGCTATCGAAGGATGGAAGCTCCAAGCGCAGGCATTACTTGTTTAAATGGAGCTTCTAATCACTAATTAAGTTTAAATAACATGTAAATTGTTTTTTTAAATATTAAAAAAAACCTAACTTCATAATATTAGTGGTTTAAAAGATGTGTGCCGATCTAAACAAAGATAAAACAACTGACTATTTTTGGAATGCCTAGCTTTCGACCAAAATGATGCACACCTGTTACAGATTTTTAAATTTATCTACTGATATTATAATTTTCCGACGTGTGGTCTCCAGCTGAGTATAATAGACCACCCTTATTTCTTACCGTGGTGTTGTAAAGATGCCGAACGTAAGTTGACCATCCATCTGAAAATAGTATCCAGCTGAAAATAATAGACCACACTCATTCGCCTTTCACGACCAAACTGTCGTAAAAGGCGACTAGAGCTAGTTAACGTTAGGCAGGCGGCCGGTTATAAAATACTTAACCAAAACATGTAACAACATGTTTACAACATGTGCCGTACTTACTTAGAGTGGGAATATTCTGAATTAAACATACAATAAGCACTTATAAAGTGACACCATTCCTTATAAAAGCGATCATAATTCTACAAATGGTCACAAAGCGAAAATGAATTATTAATATCCGGCAAAGTTTACCTTCCCACCTTTTTCTAATATAAAACGGATAAAGGAAAACGGAAAACCTTGGATTTTCAGTTCAAGCTCTGTTTTACGAACGGCCAATTGTAATGTAAGGCGAATAAATTGCTCGTGGGAAATATACCGGATGACAAATGGCTATATACTTTCGAGAACGTATTCAAATATATTACACGCTTAGTATTAAAGTGACCTTATTAAAAAAAAGGCTTAATTTAGTTAGACATATTGTAATCCTCATTTCAATCCATGACACCATACTACGCACTATTAAAAAACTAATGTTTTTTTGCTCTTCTAAGTTAAGGGTCTTTTTAAGTCACGAGTTTTGTAGGCGCTATGTTATTTAAATTTATTGCAATCTGCCACTAAACAACTTTTTCGAATTACGTCACTTTAATACTAAGCGTGTGTATCTAAGGATTCACTTATTAGAATGATATCATAATAATGTGCTTTTAATTACTGCTTTCAGGTAGCTATGAACTTGTCAATAAAAATATAATAATCTGATACTATATTAATTATCTAAACCCTTAGGAGAACCATAATGTTTTGACATTATTTAGCTTATAGAGATTTTTATGGTGTTAACCAGTGCAAGCCATGCCTTTAAGGGCATGCCATTAATGCAATGTTTCCTAAATTTATATTCATACAAATTTTTCATAGGCTTCTCATACTTTAATTGATTATAGAAGTCAGAAATAGAACTATTCACATATTACGGATATTCCTTGTCAAAATGGACTAGGGACAAGTTTTTTATTGTACCAGGCCTTATTATTTAAGACCTGATAATAAAAATAAAAACATTTGCAATTGGCTACGAATGCCAATAAGGAAACGAAAAAAAATGAATATGACAAACTAGCTTTTACCCGCAACTTCGTTTGCGTGGACTGTTACGATAGGTTGATAATAGATGGCGCTTTTCAATGTCATCATATTCCTGTAGAATTAACAGAATTCCTAAAACATATATGTTATTCCGGTGTATAAGGAATAATTGTGCCAAATTTCATTGATATTGGTTCAGCGAATTCGCCGAGAAAGAGTAACTAACATGCATACATATTCACAAACTTTCGCATGAATAATATTAGTGGGATAGGAAAGTTAATATAAATCAGTGATGCCAACGTAAAAAACCTATTGCTTTTTTCAACATAACCTGTTACACCAGTAGGTACAAACATGACAGGTAATGAATGACGTCGACTGCGATCGTGTTCTTAATCCCATTCAGACGGATGCTGTGAATGCGTGTCTATGGGTAGCTTGTCATATTTCATCGTAAGAAAAGAAATTCGAATGGGTATAATGCCTTAAATAGATTGAAGTACATCTTTTTGATTCTCTACAGTCTCTTCAATCACAAGAATAGCAGTCTTTAAACAAATGTTTTTGACCTTGAAACAATATTTTGTACTAAACTTATAGAAATATCGTTTGGTGCTTTTTGACGCACATTTAAATAAGTTTTCAAGTGAAAGTATATTATTTTAATTCTGAAATATGATTCTGAGATTAGTGCCATTTTTCAGAAAAGACTGCAAGATTCTGTTATGATGGAATGTTTCGAATTATCTTGCCAAATTTATAATGAATTAATAAATTATTAAAGTGATTGCGCTAATAATTTGAAGAGTAAATTATCGTTATAATTATTGCATTTAAAGAAACATATTTCGTTTTTCCACTCCATGACCGCGACTCGCAGTTTCAAATACCCCTTACCCCACTTTAAGTGGTGCGGCTTAACATGTTATAAACATGTTCTTGGTTAATTTGGCTAGTTATTTTACGACTAACCGCCTGCCTTGCGTCAATTTACTTTAGTCGCCTTTTACGACACCTCAGTAAGAAATGAGGGTGGTCTATTCTACTCAGCCGGATACCACAGATCTTCCAAGTATGTTTAATACAAATTCGTATCCAAAGTACGCTATGAGACAATACACAGTGTGTATATGAATATGCCTTTATTTTGAATACATTTTGCAAAATGCAATAAATAAAAATATTCCTCGCATAAACATATCATTAATTCGATCATGTGGGATCAAGTCGGAATTTTTTGATTACCTTTTGGTTGTTCATATTCCGCGAATATTTGCAAGGCCTGCCTAATCTCTATAATAATATCATTTATCAACATATTTCGCATATATTCAAGGTTGACTGGTCAGTGTATCTGCAAATTTTATCTGTTTCAATATTGAAGGTTTTCGTTGAGGACCCTAAACTGATGCAGCTGATAACTGTGATACAATTTAAAATCGACCGTAACTGTATATAATTAAAGTATAATTTTTCGTGAACTCTATTTAAGTAACGATGTAGTCAGTAAATAGAACAAAATATGTTTATATTTTTTTATATACTCTTTTTATATATATATTCCTGGTTTCACTAAAATACAAAATAGAGTTTTATTCGTAGGTAACCATGCCAGAGTCTTTGTCCGCGTGGAAATCTTGGCTGATGACTGACCCTTTGGTGCAGCGGGTAGTGAGCCTGCATTCAGCTCTGCTGGTCGCGAGTTCGATTCCCGCCGATGCTAGAAATCAATTTGTTGGTCTTCGAGTCTGAGTGTATATTTGTATTTAAAAATTATGTAATAACCATGTCGTCATATAAGTCGGCTCCGTATTTTACGACCGGCTGCCTGCATGACATCAACTTACCTTAGTCGTATTTTACGACACCTAGGTAAAAAGAGGGTGGTACTATTCTATTAAGTCGGATAGCTCATGACGGGTCGACTTATTTTAGTCGCCTTTTACGACATCTTAGTAAGAAATAGGCGTGGTACTATTCTATTCAGCTGGATAGCACACGGCGAGTTCGACTTACCTTAGTTGCCTTTTACGAAACCTCAGCAAGAAGTGAGGGTGGTACTATTCTATTCAGCCGGATACCACACGGCGTGTACCTAGGCAACAGATAGGTAAAATAAAACTGTCACAACGGCGGATCTGTATTGCAGATGACATAGGAATGAATTTAATAGTTTTTAGTTAAACTCTCAGTTCCTCTAGGCGAAATCGATCCTTTTAGATATCCATAGACAGGAAACCTTTCAGTAGTGCTGTAAACTTTGAAACCTGACCTGGATTTGAAAGTTGTTTTCGATGAAACTTCGAGTTGAATAGATGTTCTTGAGATGGGTGCAGTTCTGCATTCACTATCAAAATTGATTTGTTTAGTAAATGCTAGTGTTAATTAACCTCTACAATATTAAGTGGTGCTCGACAAAAGTTAAAATTAAAATGACCACCTGTTAATGTCACTGCTGGGAAAAAATCTTTTCCATCCTTAGAAGTATATAGAGCTTGTCCCCGTCATGCTTCTTTATTGCAAATTCACCATTACATAAGCAGCATTGCACAGTGCAATAAAATTGTAAATATAAATTGGAAACATAAGTTTTAATAAAAAAAACTCAATGCCTCCTCAGTGTTTGAACCAAGACCTTGATAAGACGATATCACCGTCAGTCCATCACAACTTTGTTATCTCTTTACGTTACACAATAGTTATCAAGTATGAAATGCTCGCTCTATTCGCAAAAAACCGTTTAACTTATTATTATTTATCATTTACAATGGTTTGACTGGCCCCTTAGCGAGATTTGTTGTAACCCTGCCTTCATAATTAAAATTACGCAATAGTTCACACATTTTATCCAACATTTTGGGTTCGATTCCCGTTGGAAATCACCACGCGTTCTCTAACGATATACTTTAAATTCAAGACGCAGTAACACCGTTAAGCTATTACCATATACGTGTGGTACGTTCAACATAAATTATGCTCATTTCCTGAAAAAACTGACACGTTTCGCATATAGATAGCGGCTATTTCGGATTTCGCTATCACTGATTATTTAACGTGGACGATGCTATTCAGTTTTAGACAAAATATTTGATGGATATTTCGCAAATTTAACTGTGACTATCTGCTATAAGGATATAGTGTGCTAGATCCTTCCATCTAAAATACTAAAAGGTCTGAAGACTAAAGGCGTTGGTAGAGCGCGTTGCTGGCATGATGAATATAAACTTGTTCATTGAATATGGGGCATATAAACCACATTCTCTTAGCGAACAATCAAACGAACTGTGCTATCTAAGTAATTATCTAGCTAAGTATCATTAAATCCAGCCCCTGAGGGTTAACCTAACCCACAATTGTTCCTTAATGTGATTAAGTACGAAAAATCCTACAAGAAATATAACAAGATCCCTATATGTTTAACTCTTAACATTGATCCAAAGAAAAATATTCAAACCCAAGTTATCGAGTTGCGAAGCTGAACCGGCAATTCTATGCTGTAAGCTTATTTATTCAGTTTTGCAAAAGTGATTATGCTTTTTTGAACTGGTATATATATAGACATCACCATGTATATTTATTTTATTTGTGTAAATTTGTTTTTTTATATTTGATTAGTGACGAGTGACATAATAAACTTTTAATCTTGGTACAATATCCATGTAGTCAAAGTCGCTGGTATAATTTTAAAAGTACAAATTTTTTTTAAATATTTTCTTTAAAAAAATATGATAGAATTATTTTGCAACAATCCGTGTTTGTTAAGAAAATCTATGTAATGCTACTCGTAAGTGTAGGAAACAAAATCGTTCTGATACCTTTTACATGCAGAATTAGTTACCGCACGTATCACAAGACTACCAACAGCACACTACAGAATCACTACGACAATCTCAACGATCGTTTCGGCCCGTAACCGAAGCATCGGTTCCAAGACAAAATAGATTTTGTCGTGGTAAGGTATCATAACGGTTTTGCTTCCTACACTAAACTTACATAGATTTTCTTTAAAAATGCGAATTATAGCAAAATAATTCTATCATAACTTTTGTACTATATAATCCCGAAAAATAACGCCTACTTCTATAATTTATATTTCCTTAACTCAAAACCAATAAACGTTTAATTTCAAACTGAAAGTCCAAATATCGACATCTTCTACACCATTAACTATCTGTCAGTATAATTTCTTCCACCGCCGAGCGCGTGATCAAATTAAGAAGCGTAAAAAAAATCGTTTGTCAATCCCGCTTTATGTTATAGTAATTTCCCCTTCGAGAAAATTCCGGAGAACGAGTAATATCAAAGGCAGGAGCTTCTTTTATGCCCCTGTTAAAATGTCGGCACTCGAGCATGACGAAGATTTATTATTTTTCCCTTCAATATTACCCACAAAAATACATCTAACAGCACAAAATGTGCGGTCTCGAGTGTCGTTGTGAGATTACTAGTATCATGGCCGAGTCACGAGTTCAATACGTTTTTGAGAATGGGCTAGTCTTATTGGAAATCTTCACTTTAATCTCAGAAATGCAATCAAGTAACTTTTACTAATAAAAGCCTAGAGCTGTGATTCCCAACGTGAGGCCCACGCCCAGCACGTGGGAAATTTGATAGTTAAGGGGGAACAAAATCGAGAATGGACTTGAAACGAATTTAATCCTTTCGCTCCAGGTCATTTAAATGCAGTACGAAAAAAGAAATTACTAAATAATAATTAGGTATAATTTTAGTTTAACACAAAGGTAATGAACCCCTCCGCAAAGAAATGCCTTATTCTAGCAATAAAAATTTAATTTAACTTATCATTTCAGTGAACAATTTTTTTTTTATTATTAAAGTTGTATATGTTGCATGGGTGGGAAGGGCATACGAATAATAAGAAAAAAAGAAGAATTTTAGAAAGGCTAAGGCTGGGCATGTACGTAAAAAAGTTGGGAAACACTGGCCCAGAGAGTTTCTGGTCTACATAACCTGCCAATTCGTATTAAAAAAGCGTAGTGGGTGTACCCTCCATATTTTCCTCTTCAAAGGACGCCTTTGTCCAGAAGTAAAACAGTAATAGGCTGTTACTTTTTTGTGGGACACAAGAGTCACTCTGCAGCAGCCTTTGTATATTTTTTTAATTGGAAAAGCGTCTCGGTGCAACACAGAAAATCCGGCTTCTAATTGAAAATGAAATATGTAGGACAAATTCATATTTTGGTAGAAACCATTTATAATTTAGAAATAATAAAATAGACAAAATTTTCTTATAAATAAATAAAGATTATTATTTCTTGCTATACCTAAATAAATAATTGTTATTAAAAAAAATGTATCAAGTTAGGAATTTTTGTCGTAATTCTAATTTTACTCAGTTAATAAATAAAATATCGAAATATCTTCACAATACTAGGTAAGTAATTTTTGTGCTTAATATTCAGGCTTTCTTAATACATAAAGCTTAATCATAGAATTAAGTTTCGTTCGTTACAATTGCTCTTTTAGGATTAAGTTAGTCACGGGGATTGAATTTGTCGAAATTCGTCAAGGAGATTGATTTTAAGATTTATTGTGAAATTAAAAAAGGCACCAGATTGTAAGAAGGAAACGATAAAGAATGGACGGCAAAGAAATCGTTACTATTGTTACTTTAAAAGCTCCGGTAGAAGTTTTTTCATTCACACTGGGACTTTCTCATCAGACATTGATGTTCATGTCAAAAAGTATAAAATTAATAAAAACGTTTTTAAGGTTTTTTTATTTACATTCCATTTTTGAATAGAAGATTTTTAATTCATCATAGAGTTATTATACTAAAGTATGAAAGTCAGCCTAAAAGGTGACCATTGACAATAAGAAGAAAGAAAATGAAAATAATTATCTGTCTCTCTTTTTTATGTGTGATACTCACAATAAAACTACCTATGACTTCCTTACTATAACTTTATGATTTCTATTGACTATGGACAGATTTCATATCTATGTATAACAAAACGCTATTGCTTCAGTCTGTATTTAACTTAAAAATTGTTTACTTTCATCGATATAAATGCTAGAGATCTCAATACTACTGTTTCATTAAAATATTTACTCTGTTCATTTTTATTGCTTAGAAATTGAATGCCGGAAAATTATTTCACAACTCCGTTATACTTATGAAAGACGAAAAAACGCTAAGCGTCAAAAATACGTAAACACTTGTCGGTTCGTGTGATTACTATGATGCTGGAACGAATCAAGTGTTTAATACTTAAGTCTATTTAAATACATCCAGTCAAAGAACTGAAAGATAACCCACTATAGAGCTTTGAGAAATTTTGATTGTTTATTGACTGTACCAACAACTAATAGACACAAGTAATAAAACAATAATTTATCGGAAATACACAAAGACATTCCCCATTCCCATAAACATATACTTCCACTTATGTTTTCAGATTAATTATACAGTACAGGGACAATATAGAAACAGTTGTCAGTTATTATTGCAATTTATTGTTAACACATTCTCTGTCTTGTAGGTCACCGGTGACCGGAACCTTACCTGGATTACTTGAATATTTTACTACCAGCTCCGAATGCTGAATGACTAGCAGAAAACTGTATGGTTGGGTTATGAAGAATTGACTAATAAATGTGTACAAACATGTATCTTACGGCCCAACACTTTACGACATCTCGATGACATCATTAACAACGTAAGCCTTATTGGGTTGGTGAACACCCGATGTAACAGTTTCGTTACGTTTAAACATGTCTTATAGCGACATTAACTTCGATCCAGATGACGACACCTATTGCTGACTCCTTTTACCTATTTAATCACAAACCCCATTTCCGCATCCTAGAATAGAATAGAATAAAACATTCTTTATTATAATTTACACCACTTACAATCCTATGAATATTATAAATGCGAAAGTTTGAGAGTACCTATGGATGTATGTTTGTTACTCTTTCACGGCGCACACGCTGAACCTATATTGATGAAATTAGACACAATTATTCTTTATACACCGGAGAAACTATAGGATATATAAATCAAGTCAATTCGTCAGGAATAGGATGACATTGAAAAGCGCCATCTATTATCAACCAATCACATGACAAAAGTCCACGCAAATGAAGTTGCCGGTAAAAACTAGTTTACTATATAAAGAAAACAACAACGTAATCTAAGTAATACAATAAGGCGGCCTTATCGCTAACTAGCGATTTCTTCCAGACAATCTTAGGGCTAGAGACATAATTCATAATTCAAGGAAATAAGGTAGGTTACATCCTACCTAAGGTGACGACTGTCTGACGTTTTCTACTCTTCTGGGACTAAATCAATGCCACTAGATTATAATAAAATCCATTACTTTAAAGGTTATTATCATAATTAAGATACAATAAGAGAAGACGCGCTAGCGTGCTCTCCAAAGTAACGCGAAAATGTCTACACTTATACTATGCATTATTTTAATGATAATATAATAAGCAAAGGAGGTATGGCCTTGTTTTCATACCCTATGTGGATATAACGTTATTTTAGCACCACCAACCTAAACAGTCGGCCAACAAATGTGTGATCTATGTCTTCAAGAACACGTTTAGTTGTCGCGGTCCTAATTATTATTGCTAACTTTTAACGCTCTAAAGAAAGAATATCACTACATGTAAAATTAGCGCATCATTTCCCAATTATAATATCACAGAAAAAGACAGAATAAATATGACTTCCCTTTTTTAACAATACTCAAAAAACACAGCAATAACTAAAAATGTTAGCATGGCATTTAAGATGAGTACTCAAATTGCCTTTCTCTCCCAATTTTAGCTATGGGAAACTCTTTGTAAATAAACGAATTTGCATCATACTAAGTTCACTCGAGTCAATTTTACTTTTTGTCGTAACAATAACAAAGGTTTCCACAAGGACGTATTGTGTTTCAAAATTTAAAACGACATCCCCTTCACAACGCAAATGTCGTATTCCGTATTAAATATATTATGAAGGCGAAAAGAATGGAAGAAAAGAGGGTCGGATTATGCACGGACCAAAGAGCAATTTTAAATTACAGCTACAGTGTCAAATATTTGAAGAAAGAACAAACACCAAGATTACGATAATAGTCATGGTATTTTTATATTTAACTGAGAGAACAGATAAAACCAATCTTTTCCGAAATATTTCGTTAGTTTACACACATATAATCATTATTAAATTGCTTTTAAACCAAATTATATTTCAGTGACTGAAACTTTTACAAACACTTTTCGTCGACCGTGACAATCGGGCAATAATACAAAAGTATAGAAATAAATAAACTATTTTTTTTTACTAAATTACTGATTAAATAATTGCAATGCATATTTACGTTATGTAGATTTCATCGGGCATTTCCACATTCTACTGTTTTTTTTAATGTTTACTTTTATATAATTCTCACGCCGTGTGGCATCCGGCTGAATAGAATAGACCACCTTAATATCTTACCGAGGTGCTGTTAAAGGCTATTAAATTAAGTCGACCCGCCGTGTGGTATCCGGATGAATAGAATATACCACCCTCATTTTTACCGGGGTGTCGTAAAAGGCAACTAAGGTAAATTGACCAACCGTGTGGTATCCAGTTGAGTAGAATAGACCACCCTCTTTCTTATCGAGGTGTAGTAAAATACGACTATGGTAAGTTAACGACAGGCAGGTGTCTGGTCATAAAATATCTAGCTTAATCATGTGACAATACGTTTATAACATGATGTGCCGTCCCCACTTAGGGTGGGATAAGGACAGGCGGATGACTTTTATGTTACTCTCGATGCATAACGTGATGTTATTTCCAGTGGAAATAAAAGGCAGACTTGGTATATTAGTAAAATACATTAACCTATTTTCACATTCGTTGACAGTTTATTGCAACACTATAAACTATAACGTCTCCTAGTAATCCACTTTAGAATATAATCTATGACGAATCCTCTATATCATAGTGAGAAATGTGTCATCTTAGTGGCCACTTCGCAGTGACGCAAGGATATATATAGTGCGTTGTTATGAGCTAATTGTAGGCTGAAATTTGAGAATACTGTTAGATGACTGGAAATATAACTTTTGTGTTAATTTATCGCCCTCGTTAGCGTGGGGTTCTGTTCCTTCTGTTTCAATTTTAATTTTTCTTATACGAGTTAATAATTCAGCTTTATTGTTATTGAAAACGAATCGTAGAAGTGCATTTATTATATAAGTAAAATTACGGCCAGTTACAAGCCCACTATTGGGCATAGGCCACCTCTCTCCGTTTCTGGAAAGAGGGTTGGAGCTAAGACCTACCACGCTGCTCCAATGCGGATTGAGAGGTTACACATATCCCCAAATTTCTCTAGAGATATGCAGAATTCCTTACGACGTTTTCCTCCACCGAAAAGCGTGTGATAAATTGCAAGTATTAATTAGACTCATAAGATTTAATAGATTAGCCCATTGGTGCCTGGTCGAGGTTTGAACTCGAGACCCTCCTCGAAAGAGTCGCACGGTTTCACCGCGGGGCTTTCACAGCTTCATATTTATATTTATAATTATGATTACATATTTGAAAGATATAACTTTATACTTGTACCTATAACTACATCATCCTCCTACCCTTATTCTACTCTAATTTGGGGTCGGCACAACATGTTATAAACATGTTGTTACATGATTTGGCTGCGTTTTTACGACCGGACGCCTGCCTGACGTCAACTTACCTTAGTCGTATTTTACGACACCTCGGTAAGAAAGAGGGTGGTCTATTCTACTAAACCGGATACCACATGGTGGGTCAACTTACCTTAGTCGCCTTTTACGACACCTCGGTAAGAAATGAGGTTGGTCTATTCTACTCAGCCGGATACCACACGGCGGGTCGTCTTACCTAAGTCGCCTTTTACGATACCTCGGTAAGAAATGAGGGTGATACTATTCTATTCAGCCGGATACCACACGGCGTACTTGTACCTATAGCTACATTCGAGTCAATTTTAGTTTGACTCCCTCAATTATGTTAATAGTGTATTTTTTCTGTTCCCAAATTAAAAACGTGAATTTGTCAATAATATTATATGTTAACTAGGGTGTAAACCCTAGTTTAATTAAGATAAACAAACAAAATCGGACAATTTGATATTCATTAAATTTGGTATAGCTTCGATTGTATCAAATTTCATCAATATCGATCAGCCGGATTAGGTGGTTTATAAACGATATACAGATGAACAGATACACAGATTCGCATTTATAATATTGATATGGATAAAGTTGGGATAGGCTTATTTGAGGACGCACCACGTAATGCAAATTGAGCCGAGTAACAACTAGTAAGCTTGCATTATTCGCAACATTAATAATTAATGGTAATGCAATGAACATACAAATATTACTTAACAGACAAAAGTGTTAAGCATATTCACGCTTAATTTTCACAGCAGAATGTTTTGCATTTCAATGAAAGTAAATTTTAGTGTGTGAAATTGTAACTAGTTGAATGTTTCGTACTTGAGTTATTTAGTTTATTGACTATTCTTCCATAATTGTTATATTATAAGCCTATATCATGTTTATAGCTATAAAAAAACAGGTTCCAATGCGGGATTTTTAGAAGTGAAAACTTGAATAATACATTGTGCATTTTTAAATTATGAAATGTTTAGGGAATAATTTTGCACGAATTGGTTTAATTATCAGTACAAAAGTACTATAAGTTATGTAATAAAATACAATTTTGATTTATTGTGCTAGTGTACACAAACATGGCTATTTAGATTACATTAAAAATACAAGAATTCAGAACTATTAGAATTCAATCAGATTCGCGCAAGCAAACTGCGCCGCCTAAACAAAACAGCAGGCGTCGGTATATACTCGTACATTTTCGCCGCGCGGTAAAAAGAGAGTGGGATACTGTCTCTCTTAGTCTACTCTCCCTCTGTCTTACAGATCGGTCTTACGGGCCCTAATGTCAGACGCAACATGCATTGATACGTTAGCCTCGTCCCATATCGAGGAAACGGCGCCAAGACCTGAAGCTGCGGCGGAAATGGCTGAATTCGGCAAGCGGCGAAAATATGCATTCTTCATCCAGCGTTATTTGTTTCGTTTACAGTTGAGACCTTAGGGCCATGGAGTCAAAGTGCAATAAAAAAGTATCTAATTTAACACGATTAATTGCCTCAACAAGACGGCTGGCTCCTTTTTCGCACAAATAATCAGCTTAGCGATTCAACGCGGAAACGCTGCCAGCATTTTTGGGACCATTCTACGTGGGAATGATTTGTATAGTCCTAGCGTGTAATTTAAGACATGGTACATTTTTGTTGTGAATAAAAAGTCAATAATGCTTTCAAAAAGCCATTGGCCTAGCACACTCAAATATGAACTAGTCTGCGATAAGAATTTAAATTTCCTGGCGTCCCACTGAGATGAGTCAGGTGGCTTGGTACGGACGTGACAAGAATGCCACGGTCTGTTAGTATTCAAGGAACACCTATAAAAACCTGATTTTACTGAAGGACCGTAATGAGTTTTACTTTTATATGACCCACTTTGAATATAGACTAAGTTAAGATGTTCTGCACTTTATTTGAGGGTGAAGAAAAATTTCTGATCCTTCGAGCCAGCGTTGTATTTTAAGTTTTAGCTTCAAATAGTAATTCAGAGTCAAAAGAGATTAATGGCTGGTGTAATATACCAGACAATACAATTATATAGAAGATTGATTTCCTAATAAATAGAATACTGTAGTTTATAAATAAATAAATACAGATAACTTACCAAGGTGTCGCAAAATACGACTGAGGTAAGTTGATATCAGGTAGACGATCGTAAAATATGAAGCTAAAACATTTGACAACATGTTTCTAACATGTTGTGTGGACAGGAGGAAGAAGAAGATACAACAATTGTAAATAAATTAAAATAATATTAAAAAAAAAATGCCTCAACGCAACTTGTACCAAACTGAATATAGTGATTGAGCTAATAACTATTTAACTCTGTTTGCTTGGATGATGCGTCGCTTTGCAATTTTTCGTGGTATGTATATTCTGTTGCAGGCAAAAACATGATGAGGAGTCTATTTAAATTCATCCTCGTAAATGATAATGTTCGTCAATTCGTCAATCGTTTTTCGATAAAGAAATGATATAAATATGGTGATAGGACTATGTTTAATCTGCAAATCCAGATTGCAGCTGCAAGCCTAAGTCCCAACTTCTCTCGAATGGAGAAAGCCTTTTACCAACAGTGGGTAACATGCCTTTACTATCTCTTATTACTGCACAACAAATCATTGAACCGATAAATCGTTTGACTTTAGATGCCGGCCTCTTTTGGTATAAAAAGAAAGCAGATGAATATTTTATGCAAATGGCACTACAAACTAATGTTAATTGTCACACCTTCTTTAACGCATTATATAAAATACGATGACATAAATTACATTATTATAATGAATATACCATCTCGTGATACATTAATGGTTTCTACCGTATATTTAGATAAGTATTTTGTTTGGTGACATATTGTTTTCAATTAAAGCTGAAGTAAAACATCACGATTATGATAGGGCCAAGTAATTTTTCTATCTTCATGACCCGTTAGGTATAAATTTCATATCTTTATTTACTAATGGTCGCTTGGCCCTATTTAAGGTAAGATATTTGTTTGTTTTAAAAGTTTACATCAACTAAATGGACTACGATAAGTTATGTGATATATGATGGTGCAGATGAAGTTAAATTTGTGTTGATCGGCATTTAGATTCCAATGGAATCGAAATACATCTTGGAATAAAAGCTCTAGGCTAAAGACACAGATGAGTTTTGAGATTGGATGGATGGATTTTTGGAGAGTGGGATTGTGTAGCGCAAAAATTCGTTGCAGACATTAGTGTCTGATCGTGGTCAGTTCAGAAAATATTGATGAACCATCTAAATTACGTCTACATATACGATTTATGTCTCTATCAAAGATCGCCATGAGAATATATATTTTCAATTGGCCCTCTCCTAATATATTGACGCGCGTAGGTTTTAATTCTGTGAAAGGTAGATACATATATGCCATGGCGGTTTTGTCAGTAGTTGTTTCGTCGCGCAGAGATAGACGCGGTGCTTGACTTTGTTTTATAATATGTAAGGAATTGAAGTTTAAAAAAAGTTTCGAGAAAAAGCGATATTTACTGCAAACATAACAAAATCAAAATATTCTTTATTCAAATAAACTTGTAAACAAGTGCTTTTGGATTGTCAACTCTACTGCTGGTTCGGAAAGCTGTCCTACCGAGAAGAGCCACCAAGAAACTCGGCGACATAAATTATATTATTTGTTGCTCTTTTAAAAAATCGATTCTTAATACTAGTTACATTTAATCGTATCTATTTTGTACAGGGTCAAACAATATCTATATCCACACATTCTTTTCGTCTAAATAATCCTCAACAGTATAGTAGGCTTTCTGTATCAGCCTGTCTTTAATAGTGTTTTTAAACTGCTGTAATGGCAAAGCTTAAAGTGGAGTGTAACGATGTTACACTCCATGATAAAATCACAAAGCGACGCATCATCCAAGCGAGCTTTAACTACGCAAGTAATTGATTCAACCCCCACCATTTATTTTGCATCTGAACATTTCTTATAATTGTAGTCTAAATGCTTAGGAAAACCTGTGCAAATTTATAAATATAAATGCTATATATAATAATGTACTAAAAATTCAAGTTACATCTAGAGCAACAATGTTTAACAAAATCTTACTATTGTCCCGGGATCAAAAGAACTTGGCGCACAATATCCACATACAAAATGGTATATTGCAGACAATTCACTCCTACGTGACCTGGGTACTTACTGAGCGCTACTTCATTAGTTCCCACGGAAAAATGCTTGGTCAGGGAAAGAATGAGGTAAAAATTGTTGAAAAAAGTACGCCATTTCTACAAATTACTATTACAGCTACATGGGACTGCTTAAAAATGCATGGTGCATTTTACAAATATATCATAAGATATCAGCTGCGAAATTTTTCTAAAATATTAATATGGACGAATGGATATGACAGTCTTTTTTGTAAGAAATTTGTTCGCCACAGGGTGATTATACGAATTGACTGCAACTACTCTTTTTAAATTATTTATAAAATTAGGCGTTGCTTTGCGGAGCTTCATAATACAAAAGTAATAATAAAATTGTTTTGCTATAATCCGAGATAAAGTAAATAGAAAATATTCCTTCCTCAGTCGTTCACTGACAGAGTGGTCTTGGTAGACGATGCGTTTCATCTTTTAGTGTAGCAATTTGCTTTAATCTGTCGCGGTTTTCAGCGTCTCTAGAACATTGTACTACTGTTTTTTGAGTTACTGATCTTATAAAGTCCATCCAACCATAGAATGTCAGCAGCATCGCGCGCACGGAAATCAGTGTGACGGTTTTTTTCCAGAATTAAAATTTTTGCATATAAAAATAGTTATCGTGAGTTAATTATAAGAGATTTTTTAATAAATTTCACCGTTTACTTAGCGCACGCATGGAAAGGTTTAAATTTTTCCGTTTTCGCAATATTTTTTATTGCCGCTCCTCTCCTATTCATCTTAGCGTGATGTTATGTCTATAGGCTTCCTCGATAAATGGACTATCTTGCACTCAAAGAATTTTTCACATCGGTCCAGTAGTTCCTGAGGTTAGCGCGTTCAAACAATTAAAAAAACAAAGTCTTCACCTTCATATATTAGTTAAAGATCAGCTTTATATATAATATAATTCTATAATGATATATATACATAAAAAGCTCTGTACAGACCATAAAGCAAGATAATAGTAATAATAATACATAAAAAGTGTAAATTCACGGGCTTACAAGCAGATTTAAACTCTAGCTAATGAAACAACATCGATTTAGATAATTTGATACACATCACTGCGTCCACTGAACCAATTGATTAAACATAAAGTTACTTGGTTACTTTTACTTTCGCTGAAAATTCCATTTAAAGCTAATTTATTTAAGAAGGTAAAACAGACTTTATTAAATACCGATAAACGTTTGTTTCATTTATATTTCATTCATTCAAAATGCTATGATATGTGATGTAATGACTCTTTCGGGTCACGGGTTCCAATCCCGGCAGGTACTATTGAGTTTTTCAGTTAAAATTTATGTATCTAATGAAGGAAAATGTTGTGAGGAAACCTGTATATCTCTAGAGAATTCTACGGATATGTGTAACCTACAATTCCACATTAGAGGATCGTGGTAGGTCTTAAGACCTAATTAAAGAAAAATCTATCTAATCTAATTAAACTAAGAAGGTTTAAACCTTCTCTACAAAAAGAGAAAGGAGGCCTATGCCCAGCAATGGGATAGTAACAAGCGCTTACTTTTAAACTCAGTTTTACCTCCGACGGTGCTCGCCCACTCTCTCAGTGACGCTGTAAAAGTCGTTAGGGCTAACAGTATTAGTTACTTTTCGAAAAAAACAGTTAATATTTAAGAACAAGAACGGTTTAAAGTTTTCGTACAAAAAATCTGATTTCTTCTAATTAACAGATTATAATCGATAAATTATTGTATCGCTTGATAATCTATGATTAAATTATTCAAGTGCAGTGATTTATTACTAAGATTCATGCAAATATTTCCAAAGAGTCATTTACATGTCGCAATTAACGCCATGTCAAATTACACGCTGCATGTTTCCATCCAATGTTTGTATTGACAAATGTGCAGGTATATTAAATTATGTCTTAGACAGGGCTCTATGTAGGTCGAGAATGTGAAATCCTAGCTAATATTGAATAAGTTTACATACAAGAATGTTTGCGAGAAACCTGACAAACGTAATTTGGAATATGTTGATGTTACTGTATGTAATATATGTCAGTTTCTATTTGAAGGCTGTGTTCTGGGTTCTAAATGAAAGGAAAGGATATCAAATATAAATAAAAACATTACTTAAATGTTGTTAGATTGTACCGAGAAAACTGGTAGCTGAAAATATATAATAAATTATTTATAAAGTGTTAACAAAGAATAAAATATACTTGCAGTTGCGTGTTTTGGGGGAAAAAATCAATCTAGATAGATTTCCTTAAAAAAATGTATTTTTGTCGCTGTTTTCAGCCACTGAAAAAAATGCTAGAATGTTAAATAGATAGTAAATGAAATTTTAACTTTCAATGTGATAGCCTAATGGTAAGCGAGCGTAAAAAGTTCAAAACCAGGGTTCGAGTCCCACATGTCACCGGCGATTTTTTTCTTTTTAATTGCATTTTTTATATATTTTGAAATTACCAGTATTAAGCTTATTAATAAAACTAGCAATCGCCAGCGGCTTCACTCGAATGGATAGATTACAACCGTAATAAAGTCTTTTGATAATCATGAAAATGGTTAATGTTACTCAACCTTAAAAGCTAGACATATTCTATCGCGGACTTTTATTAAGAACTTTTAGAGGGGAACAATTTTGTAATACATGATTTTTGGATAACTATTACCGTTTACTCAGCGCACGCAAGGAAAGCGCACGAAATAAAATTTTGCCGTTTTCGTACTATATTTTATTGCTGCTCCTCTCCTACTCATCTTAGCGTGATTTTATATAGCCTATAGCCTTCCTTAATAAATGGACTATCTAACACTGATAGAATTTTTCAAATCGGTCCTGAGCTAAACATAACACTTCTCAGAATAATATGTTGGGTCGTACAATGCATAATTTTCACAAAATAGTCCAGTGACTTTGTAGTTAATTAGTTGGAAGCTAGAACTAAAATGCTCCTGAAATAAATTGTAAGTCGTTGATCTCTTGTAATTAAAATACCGTGAAGCAATTTACGTCGCGAGCCTAGTTTGTGGCTTTCCGGCTTTAAAAGTTTGTTTTATGCTGCAGTTTAGTACGGTGTTTATAATCATCATGATTTAATCGTTCTATGAATATTGCAGAAGCTACTGGTACAATTCATCATTAAGGAAAATTAGTCTTTTTTTTAATTTAAACTATCGTGAGTGGTATTCATAATTAATGTATAGAAACCGGCTATACTCATGTGTTATTTTATCGGATTTTATACATTAATTTTGAAAATTAGTCTGTACGCAGCCTTAGTGAAATTTCGAAAATACTGCAAAGAAATTTAGAATAGAATATTTATTTATTTACTCACATACAGGTTACATTAAGTTATTTTAGGTTACATTAGGTTACAAAATAATCATCTTCCTGCCCTTATCCCACTCTAAGTGGGGTCGGCACAACATGTTATAAACATGCTGTGACATGATTTGGCTGCGTTTTACGACCGGCCGCCTGCGTGACGTCAACTTACCTCTGTCGTATTTTACGACACCTCGGTAAAAAAGAGGATGGTCTATTCTACTAAACCGGATACCACACGGTGGGTCAACATACCTTAGTCGCCTTTTAAGACACCTCGATAAGAAATGAGGGTGGTACTTTTCTATTCAGCTGGATACCACACGGCGGTTAAGTTAACAAAATAATAAGTTTCTATTTTAATTATATATAAAACACCGATTATATCTACTTTGTTGATGATTCATAAGTGATAACAAAGAAATGAATTATTTTATTATTATTATTGGGTATAAGATTCTATAATAAAATTCCTCAATCAATTTTTACTTTGCCATTACAGCAGTTTAAAAACACTATTAAGGAGAGGCTGATACAGAAAGCCTACTATACTGTTTTCGGATTATTTAGACGATGCGTGAATATAGATATTGTTCGACCCTGTACAAGATAGAAACTATTAAATGTAACTAGCATTAAGAATTGTATTTTTTTAAAAAGAGCAACCGCCGAGTTTCTGGCTGGCTATTCTCGGTAGGAACAGCTTTCCGAACCAGCAGTAGAGTTGACGATTCAAAAGCACTTGTTTACAAGTTTATTTGAATAAAGAATATTTTGAATTTGAATTTGAATTATAAGTATTTGACTCGTAGGATTTTGCAGTAAATGTCACTTAATTTCACCTCCTGACGCGTTATGTATTCTAGACGTCTTATTAGTGCGTGTAATTTGAAACATGCCCCACCCTATATACGGAGACAAACGGCTAAAGTGCGTGATGTTATTAATGGCTACATTTTCTCATAATATGTGCTGATAGGACGTTATATGAGAACATATTTTGGGACGTTGTGTTCTAATTACGTTGTATGCTGACAATTATTGTACCGCTGAGTCGTGAACGCTTAAGCAATCATTATCCATACTTGTATTATAATTTAGACAGTCTGTCTGTATGCAAGTTACGTTTTCACTGTTAATCCGCTGATTAAGAAGTAATATTGATGAAATTCAGATTTAAAGCTTATTGCTACACGTCGGTAAGAAATGAGGGTGGTTTATTCTAGTCAGCCGGATACCACACGACATTTAAGGCTTATATACTGTGCTAAAATATATGATAAAAACCATTTCTTTCGGAAACAGAGAAGAAACAATACAGTGCATAAATGTGGATATTTTAACATATAGTATATTGACGCGAGTGAAGTAAGGGGTAAAACTTGTCCTTGATATAATCCTTAATTCGTGAGATAATATCGACCTATTTGAAAGAAAAAAATAATTATAGTAATTATAAATTTCATGTATTGAAATATTTACGTACATGCATAGGTATATACAAATGTCGATTTGTCAAAATTCTGCAAGTGTCATAATTTTAAACTAGGAGTTTTTTTTATCCCATATTAGTTCAGTAACTAAGCTTTTATTGTACCAAATACTATGAAAACCACTTCAGCCGATTAGCCGTGATAACGAAATATACAGACAGGAAAAAAAATTCGGAATTATAATGTTGATATCGATGAATAATTTATAAAATTTTTACTACTTTACTTAAGTTACTTTGCGGAGATCCATAATACAAAAGTATTAATAAAATTATTTTGCTATAATCCGCGATGAAATAATATAGAAAATAGATATAATGCATAAATGTAGAGTGGACAATCCACACAATACACAAGCACTACAAACGTTCACTATCACAAACTCAACAATCGTTTCGCCCCGCACCCGAAGCATTCTCCACCACCAGACTCCACGACAATGCGCACGACAGTGCTACACACTGCGACTTTGTTGCGAATCCTGCATATCAGATATGTAAACGGATTGTCCACTCTACATTTAGCATTATATATATTTTCTATTTTACTTCATCGCGGATTATAGCAAAATAATTTTATTATTACTTTTGATATCGATGAATAAAATTAAAGATAAAACAATATTTCAAGAAACTATTTGTTTTGTCTTGGTACATTCATATTAAACGAATGTCAGTAGAGGTATACTATAAATGATTAATCAAATATTAGAATGGTAGATTAGTCTCGCAAGATATGTGGGTTTCTTTCCCATATTACAAATACAAGCGTAGGCGTCACCTTTAAAGTTCTAACAGACTAATTCGAATAGATAATCATATTTGAAGTTGTGAATTTGGAATTTGAATATCTATTATTAAATAGAACTGCGACATGTATACTAATATATAAAGCTGAAGAGTTTGTTTGATTTTTTGAACGCGCATATCTCAGGAACTACTGGACCGATTTGAATTTTTTTTTGAGTGTAAGTCCATTTATCGAGGAAGTCTTTAGGCTATAGCCTATTAAAGCATTATCTATAACATATGATATTATATATTCCTCATTATTATCCTCATATTGATGTTATAAGTAAGTAAGTGGGGAGTAAGGGAGATAATTGGTAACTTCATCTCACCAGCCCCAAGTCAACCTCGCCTTGGATGTGACAACAGCTTTTTCTAAGAGTTGCTTTGCCTGATTCCATAGCTGATAAGTGGTAGCCGAATGTTTGCTAAAAGAAGTCCACTGTTCCCAATCACTCTCTAAAGCAGACACAAACATTGATTTGTTTAGTGGCTGAACTCTTCTTTGACCATCAGCTTTCCTGGCTACTCTCAGTTTAAATTCTAACGGCAAAATTTAAAGCTTGCGTGCGCTAAGTAAACGGTGAAAGTTATTAAAAAATCATATAGTGGGGTCGTTAAAAAAACCAACTCAGCTTTTATAACTTTGCAACCAATAGCGAAAATCAAATACGGATAATAACGAGAATAATGGAAGTTGCAGTGGTGTGGATATTTCGACTTTACGACTAGCTTTTAATTTCCTTCTCGTTGTATAAATACGACTTGAATCAGTGTCTTGCTAGCTATATGGCAATCTTATCAGTACTTACTGTCTCTTTATCGTCTGTGGCGAAGACACGCGATGACTTAAGCGTAGTTTACACTGTGTGCCGTTTTTTTTTAATTTTGATTGACTCTAAAAGGAAATATTAGGTTATGAAATTTATAGTCAGAAATTTTTTATTGTACGCTGGAAAGCATAAATTTTGTCTCTAAATACTTTATTCAGATACTTTATAAAAAAATACTTTATTCAGTTCTTATAAAATGAATGGTAAAGAAACATTTTGGGAATACTCAAATAAAATATAGAATTTTGAAAATTAATGACTTTGGATACCGACATTGTATTAATTTATAGAATAAGACGATACTTCGCTGAGATCCATAGTACAAAAGTAATAAAATTGTTTACCCTCGGCGGGAAGCCAACCCGCGACCACAGAAGCTTAACATAGCTTTACTAACACCTGCGCAAACATGCTATTCATTATTGCTATTGTCGTGTAATTTATTTCGTAAAGCCGTGTGATATCCGGCTGAGTAGAATATACCACCCTCATTTTTAACGGGGTGTTATAAAAGGCAACTAAGGTGAATTGACCCACCGTGTGGTATCCGGTTGAGAGTAATAGACCACCCTCTTTCTTATCGAGGTGTAAAATACGACTATGGTAAGTTAACGGCAGGAAGGCTGCTAGTCGTAAAATACGTAGCGAAATCATGTGACAACATGTTTATAATATGTTGTGTCGACCCCACATGGAGTGGGATAAAGGCAGGAGGATGGATGTGTAATTTATTTCGTAGTATTTGTGTAAGTGGCTTAAATAAAAGGTCACAGTATAAGAGTATGATGTAAACTTCGTACAATTTTAATGACCGTAAAGTTCATCGACTTTCCAGTTTACTGCTGGTCGTTTTGCAGATGGTTTTTTTATGAGATCTAATTTAGAGGTTTGCTGTTTTAGAAGTTGGCAGAGTTTGGTGTTTTGAGTAAACCGCATAACGGAAATATTTAAAACATGGAATACTTTTTTTATTATGAAAATATTCTGTATACGACGGAAGTAAAATATTTTTTCAATCTATAAATTATAATTTGTTAAATGAATAATATTTTAAATAAAATAATTAGCCGTGTGGTATCCGGCTGAATAGAATAGTACCACCCTCATTTCTTACCGAGGTGTCGTAAAAGGCGACTAAGGTAAGTCGACCCACCGTGTGGTATCCGGCTGAGTAGAATAGACCACCCTCATTTCTTACCGAGGTGTCGTAAAAGGCGACTAAGGTAAGTCGACCCGCCGTGTGGTATCCGGCTGAGTAGAATAGACTAACCTCATTTCTTACCGAGGTGTCGTAAAATACGACAGAGGTAAGTTAACGTCAGGCAGGCGGCCGGTTGTAAAAAACGCAGCCAAATCATGTGACAGCATGTTTATATCATGTTGTGCTGACCCCACTTAGAGTGGGATAAGGACAGGAAGATGATGAATGGTAGAAAGGAACGTGCGTCGTGAATCGTTCGCGGGACGGACAATTCAAAATTTGATACATATGTCAACCTCTATACGCGCTCTCATATTCAAAATAGCCTCTTGTGTTAATCCTCTACGACGCACAAATCCAAGCTTCTATCTCATGTTAACATCACCGAAATGGAAATGGTCAATGATGAATATGAATGATGATGATCATTGTACTGTTAATACTTTACCCTGACTGCATAGTATCAGCTCTCTGCTTTACACACAGCACGCGCGTCCGTCCTCTCCCGTCATCGTAGCAATTAGTGGGTCATTCTCTCCCCACGCCCCATTACTATAGCGCGCTGTGTGTAGGCATGAGACGACAGAACCTCTACTATTATAAGTCTTCCTAGTATTAAGACTTCTACCTTTATTCACATACACTACAATCATCATCAAGACCAAAGATAAGAAATATCATCGAGAATATGTACTGATACTAATATTGGGGAATACGAATTATAACGATCCTATTAATAATATTGATACATATTGGATTTGATAAACGAGGTCCTGACGACCGACTGATAATGTACATAATCGCAACATTTGATTCAAATATATTTAGCCATTATCAAGAAGTATGGTTACGTAATTATAAAATTTGATAATGCTATATACCGCGTTTTTTTAATCTTTCGCCCAAAATAAACCTATGTAGACGACTTTAAATTAAACGCTAAATTATGTAATATATGTTTTTTGTGTTGACAAAAAGATTTTTATCCTATATATTTAATTTTAATATTTCAAATTTTATCAATATTGTACATAAACAAAGACTTTCACATTAATAATATCCGTGTGTAAGTGTCCCATATAGTTTATTTATTCCATAGAACTACCAACAGAATAACATGTTTCACTAAACTAACATGGTTATATTTCCTAGGGTTGCTAATAACATATCAATCTAATTAAAGATAGTCACAGCGTGCTTAAAAGGAAACAAACGTACAATAACTATTATAACTAAAATTAGAAGCAAAAAAAATAGAAAATATGAAGTCTAACAAACTTAGGGAAAATAGGGAAAATGTGGAAAATAACTGTCCATAGAGAATGGACGTATAAATTACGTCCATCCTCAATGCAAAGCTTAAAAAAAATATTATTATTAGTTAATATTTAATATGATTTAATATCTACGAATGCAAATATTTGATCAGCAATGAAACTACCAAGGGGCCAAATATTTTTTATCTTTATATATCCATATTAAGCAAAACAAATCCAGTCGTTGGCGATCATTAGTTGAGACAACTATCCATCCAAACAGGCCCTGCTCATTCGAATCCATGAGTGTAATGCTACTAGTTTTTACACTGAGATCCTGTTCGACTTTCACAACCAGTTAGAGGTGATTCAGGAACGCTAAGATGACCATAAAATAAAAAAAGACTGCTACTGCCTTAATGTTATGCAAGTATCTTATCTCCTTTAAACTTGTGACTTTATTAAAAATTACGCACTACGAGCTAAATTAAACAATAAAAAAATAGTCATTAGGGATTTACCATAATAAAATTCCAATTACTTAGCATCATCATCATTCTCCTGCTATTATCTGGTTAGTTATTTACGACCGGCCGCCTGCCTGACGTCAACTTACCTTACTCGCCTTTTACGATACCTCGGTAACAAATGAGGATGATCTATTCTAATCAGCCGAAAACTATACGGTAGGTCAAATTACCTAAGTGGCCTTTTACGACACCTCGGTAAGAAATGAGGGTGTGATACCCAGTTGGATATTCCAATGCGGATAAAATGTTGTCAAAAGTGTCTTATCTATATCTATACTAATATATAAATCTGAAGAGTTTGTTTGTTTGAACGCGCTAATCTCAGGAATACTCGACCTATTTGAAATATTCTTTGAGTGTGTCCATTTATCAAGGGAGTCTATAGACTATATAACATCACGCTAAGATGAATAAGCTGTGGTAGCCCAGCGGTAACACCGTGCGCCTCTTTCGAGGAGGTCTAGGGTTCAAACCCCGGGCAGGCACCAATGAGTTTTCTAGTAAAAACTTATGTGTCTAATTGATAATTGCAATTTATCACACGCTTTTCGGTGAAGGAAAACATCGTGAGGAAATCTGCATATCTCTAGAGAGTTCTGGGGATATGTGTAACCTACCAATCCGCATTGGAGCAGCGTGGTAGGTTTTAGCTCCAATCCTTCTCTCCAAAATGGAGAGAGGAGGCCTATGCCCAGCAGTGGGATAGTAACAGGCCGTTACTTTACTTAAGATGAATAGTAGAGGAGCAGAAATAAAAAATACAGCGAAAACGGCATAATTTAAAGCTTTCCTTTCGTGTGCTAAGTAAACGGTGAAAGTTATTAAAAAAATCTCTTATAAGTGACTCAAGATAACTACTTTTATGTTCGAAAAATTTGTGGCATAATGTATAGAAATCGGCTATACTCACGTTTTATTTTATATGACTTATTTTAACTGAGTTTTAGTTATCGCCGTGATAACGCCGCGTAAAGAACTCATGAATAAGAGCCCCGTATGGGCTTGAAACTATACGGACTCATGCGATTAAATAACACGTAAGTATAGACGGTTTCTATACATGAATTATGAATAACCTCACGGTAGTTTAAATTCAAAAATTGACTGGCCCGTTGGCGCAGTGGGTAGTGACCCTGCCTTTAGCTCCGCGGGTCGCGGGTTCGATTCCCGCCGAGGGCCAACATTTTCTATAAATGAATTTGTTGGTCTTTGAGCCTGGGTGTATATTTGTATTTAAGTATGTATTTAAAAAATATATAAGAATATATTCACCAGTTGTCTGTCTACCATAACACAAGTATTAAGTTACTTACTTTGGGGACGGACGACCGTGTGTGTAAGTGTCCCACATTTTTATTTTTTTATTTATCTCTAGGTCATAGATTTGCCATATACGAAATAAACCATTTAAGGAATGGGTTTTGTACAAATCGTGTATAATCGTATGCGATAATTAGATATGGAAGAGGTAAGAATTCACACGCCCACGTTAATAACCCTACAGATAATTATATATAAATGGGAATTCAACCTACGCGTTTTGTACATTCATTATCGTATTGGATTATTGAATTATTACTCTATCAATCTTCGTAAACGAATTTCTTGTTTGTACAACGTGGGCTGTTAAAACATTTTATTGATAAATTGACAAACATTGCGAGTAACTTACAATTCGTGGTATAAAATTGATATTAGTTTTGAAACATCAAATTCGCTTTGATAAAGCCGCTGTCTAACTTTTTACTTCAATGACTTGATAGGAATGTTTTTATATTGCTTAAGTAATCACAATTTAGTTAAAAAATATTTAGAAGTAATTAAATATTCAAAAATCTTTGAATGTAACTTAGGTATTTATCAGTTTATTAAGTAGGTAATCTTATAAACGTTGTTATTTCCAAATAAAAAAAAAACTCATAGAATTACTCAATTTTCATTTGAAATGACGTTTCTAATTCATCTTCCTGCCATTATCCCACTCTAAGTGGGGTCGGCACAACATGTTATAAACATGCTGTCACATGATTTGGCTGCGTTTTTACGACCGGCCACCTGTCTGACCTCAACTTACCTCTGTCGTATTTCACGACACCTCGGTAAGAAAGAGGGTGGTCTATTCTACTAAACCGGATACCACATGGTGGGTCAACTTACCTTAATCGCCTTTTACGACACCTCGGTAAGAAAGAGGTTGGTCTATTCTACTCAGCCGGATACCACACGGCGTGAAATAACGTTTCTAATTATCTTTTATTTAAATTATTAAGAACATCTCATAAAATAAATTAGGCAAATCAAAAGCAATTCCACCAGTTATCGAATGTGTTAGCAAAAACAGCATTTAATTAATAATAAAATATATTATTCGGAAAGAAAGTATATTGTAAATTTTGATTTGTGAACAAATATATTATTGAATAATTAATTTTACCGCCTTGTGGTGTCTGGCTGAATAAAATATACCACCTTCATTTCTAGCCGAGGTGTGGAAAAAGGCGACTAAGGTAAGTAGACGTCGGGCAAGTGTAAGGTCGTAAAAAATACTTAGGAAAATCAAATCATATTACGCTGACCCCACTTAGGGTAGGATAAGGAGAATAATGACCATAAACTATAGAATTAAGTATACCACAGATTATATTGCTGTCATTACTTATCGCCATTGGGTTCAAAAATTACAATATATATAACTCAGTATTGCAATATATTGGATTAGGAAGTCAAGAGTAGCTTATAGAATGTATATTAAAACTTTCAGCATGCAATATTTGTTCTTGTCTGTTCTGAAAATAAATTGTGTTTAACTTGTTTGAAAACGTAATTGATGGTGTAAGCATGCCGGAACATTTAGAGCGATCTTATAATATACTAGCTATGCTATCGGCTTTGCCCGTGTTAATATCAGTGTGTCATAAAATTGTTCCTGAATTGAAATTGTACATAAAAGTAGTTATAGTGAGTTAACGATAAGTGGTAGAAATTTATTTATTTCTTTTAAAACATATAGTTAGAAAAGAAAATTATCTTCCTGTCCTTATCCCATTCTAAGTGGGATCGGCACAACATGTTTTTCTATTCCATTCTGTTCTATCGTTCACAAACTTTCGCTCTACTCCTTTTATATGTATGTTATACTTCACACAATCCAACCATCTCTTTTTAGGCCTCCCTCTAGTCACACATCCATCCACATTCAAATTTAACACACGTTTAGTCACATGATTTTCATTCCTCCTCATTACATGTCCATGCCATCTTAATCTTGCACTTCTCGTCTTTTCTATAATGAGCGCAAGAGACTTCCCCTTATATACTCGTTTCGTATTTTATCCAGTTTTGTCACACCACACATCCACCTTAACATGCTCATTTCATTCATTCAAAAGAAAAGGTAAAAAAGCACATGTATAAAGGCGGACTTATCCCTAAAAGGTATCTCTTCCAGTCAACCTTTGAGACACAAAAGGAAAAGGACAAGAATTGAAGAAGAAAGAGAATACGAGTAATATTGAGAAAAAGATAAAGTTTATATATAAAGTTTAACTATGATAAAATAAATAGATGAAAAAATGCTTCTAGTTACTTAAGATAAATATTTTTCTAGTCTAGAAACATAGTGTCGTGGACTTTTTTGTATTATTTTCATAGAACTATAATTCTTTAGTACATTACTTGTATGTGACCTCTTCAAGACAATTTACATAAAACCGTGATTTACTATTAACCTAAACTTATAATTAACTTATAATAACTAATAAATTTGTTTGGACATACTCAAATCTCAAGCTCAACAAATATACAAAGCTTTGTGTTCAGTACTTTGATTATTTAACTCGATTTAATAAGACCATTCAAATAATGAACAAATATTCTCAGACGTACTATAGGAGTCGTAAAGACTTGTCAAAAGGTAATAGAGAGTGACAGCAAGGAATGCTACAAACGAGAATATACGTTCCGCGTCACTATTAGCTGTTAAGCGATCGATTACACGAGCTATTTTCGAAATAGATACACGGAAACAGTGTTTGGAACACGTATTATTAACTTTAGAGGCCAATCAATTTTATTACTTTTTAAGAAAGTTGTTCGCGCAATAACAAATAAAAACTTTTAAGGAAATTTAAAAGAGTTGTTTGACATTTATAATACGATCAAACACTCCACAATCGTTTCCACTTTAATTAAGAAGTTCAAGAAGAAATGAACGATATTTTCTTAAGAAAATATTAAGAATCTCTTATTTTATAGTTCCTAGTATGAAACTACGATCTTTTCCGTTTTACTGAACACCGCCTTTCGCTTCGCTTTTGTTATTACTTTTTTAATATAAATAATAGTGTTCTTATTACAAAAATCATTAAATTGAATTAATTTATGTAAGTAGTAAATAGTAGATGTTATTGGAATATAATACCCGTAACTCACTAAATTCAAATTCAAACTCTAATTTAAAATATTTTCTATTACTGGTTTAGTAGTTGCATGTATCGCCCCAAGTACATGTAGACAAAAGCCTTCGGCATGCAGCACCAGACCGCAAGCGTATCTATATTTGACGGCTGTCGTGACGATCGGCGTTGATGAAAAATTTAGTATGGAAAATTCAAAATGGGTGATCAAAATTTTTATAAAAATATTTTTATGAAAAATGTGCCTACATGTAACGAGTATCGAATACTCATTCCGAAAAACCATATTACATGACAAACAAACATTTTAATTTACATACATTCCTTAATATACTACCACTTATATAGCTCTACCAATATGTCTAATACATTGCCAATTTTTTTATAACTCTGTATATTTTTATTGACAAAATTACTCGTATATTTTGAATGGTACTAGCAGTAACGGAATCTCAAACTTTCGTTACCAAATAAATCGAAGCTTATCATCCTATAGATTCAGTGATAAGCGGTAATGGGTGTAGACAGATAATTAACTGGGTAATGTGTGACCCTGAACATTAATGTTTTGATGTAAAACGATAATCTGAGGTGATTACGGCCTCGTTGGGGGTATATCGAATATCGGTTAAAGTGCCATTACGTCGCGCCAGTTACCATTAAGGTTGCTAGTTAGATATTGAGCTTAGAATGTATTACATTTTTTCATTATAATATTCAGTACCTGTGTGGCCGAGCTTTGCTAATTTTTTAAAGACATAAAAAATGCAATTAAAAATAATGAAGAAATAAAGAAAGCACCGAGTGACATGTGGGAATCGTTCACAGGTTAGAAATTTTTTAATCCGCACGTTACCATTAGGCTATCACAGCTTTGCATTTGATAGGTCAAATATCATTTAATTCTACATTTTAGCATTTTATTATGTTCGATAAGAGGTATAGAATGACATTTTAAATTAAATGAAATCTAGCTAGATCGATTGTTCCTCTATATACCTATATATCCAATATTAACTCATGTAAATATTAAAGATATGTATAATAGCTAATATATATACTACACCAACTTCGGAAAATAAAAGTGCAGTTGTGCTTGACTTTAGGCATTACTTCGATAAGTTACTGGCGCTTACAAACCCGTTGATCAGAGCTATAGCGAGTATCCTTCAACGAAAAAGTAGAGTAAAAAGTAAAGGCCCAACTAAGTAGAAATAGAACACTATTTCAAAGAAAAAGAAATAGTGACACTATTTCAATTTTACTTTTATTTTCTTTTTTCTTCCAATTTCTTTACATTTTCTGACATTGTAAACCTTCCTAGGACTTCTACACATATTTCAAAACCTAAATTAGCCAAATCTTTAAGGTTCAGCTGTTCTCGAATCTAAACGATTTTAACAAACGCTATTTCATTTTTATATACACAGATATTATTTTATGTGCAAAAATTTTATGGTTATTTTTATTAAACGAAAAACATTTAAAAACAATTAAAAAATAATAAGCCAGACTAATGTTGTGAAATACCTACCTAAATATTGCTAAAATTTTAACAAATTATGCATCCAAATAATTAATAATCTATTTATTGAGTCAATTCATTACAATCATTTGATAAAACTACTACGCCCTTTGAACAGTTAGTAGCAATAAACTTGCCTCTACTCCATGAGTCTAGTAAAATCCAACCAACCAAAGTTAAACCCTCAAAACCACAACAAAGGGTCCCTCTAATGAGCAGAGAGTTGGTAAATCCATTCCTAATTACATAAAGCTTGTTTATATGGGATATTAATTTTGTATTAGAAGTTCGACGATGACCCTTATTCGGTGATCTCATTTGATATTCCATTTTTTAAGTCTTCATAACTCTAGACAATTTTGTGGTATTCGGCTGAGTAGAATAGACCACCCTCATTTCTTACCAAGGTGTCGTAAAAGGCGACTAAGGTAAGTCGACCCACCGCGTGGTATCTGGTTGAGTAGAATAGACCAACCTATTTCTTGGTGGTGTCGTAAAACGACTACGGTTAGTTAACCTCGGCAGGAGGCCGGTCGTAAAATACATAGTCAAATCATGTAAAAACATGTTTATAATATGTTGTGTCGACCTCATCTTGAGTAGGATAGGGGCAGGAAGAGCATTGATGATAACTATAGAAAATTTAAAGGATATGTGTCATCATGACCTAGCTTTAATTTTTTTCTCTAAGGACAACTTTATGACCAACTGACGAAAGACGAAGCTTATGCCCAGCGGTGGGATAAACACGGGCCGTTACTTTTATAGAACAATGATTAAATAAATATATAAGTATATGGGACACTTACACACACGGTGGTCCGTCCCCAATGTTACTTAATACGTTTCTTATAGGTGACAGACAACTGGTATATACATATATAATTTTAGATAGATATATTCAACCGGACTCCAAAAGCTAACATACTCTAAGTGTTGGCTCTCGGCGAGAATCGAATCCGCGACCACTGGTGCTGAAGGCAGTGTCACTGCCAATTGTGCCAACGTAATCAATTAGAGAAATACTTGTAAAGTTTTCATTACGCAACCATCGTTTGAAAACCTTAATAATGTTAGAAACGTTCAAAGAAAGTGAACTCAAAGCTGTACAGCTTATCTAAACATGACCACTAATTAAATTTCTCGTCGCTGCAATTGCTTGTTTACATCCAGTTCATTAAAAACGTTTAGTGGTCTCATAAATTAATTAAACTTGATGGATGAACGTTTAGATTAACGAGAGAAAGGTTAAATGTGAAACTATAACCGGCCCGTTGGTGCAGGTGGCAGTGACCCTGCATTCAGCTCCTTGGGTCGTGAGTTCGATTCCCGCCGAGGATTAACATCTGTGCAACAATTTGTTGGTACTTCAAGTATAGGTGAATTTTTGTATTTAAGTATTTATTTAAAATTATTTATGTACTCTTTGGTAAATGGCGACCTAAAAAACCTACCCAAATTATGTAACAACGTGTTTAAAACATATTGCGCCGACCCCACTTAGAGTGGGATAAGGGCAGGAGAATGATAATGATTTAATGATTAAGTTACTTTCTTTAGGGACGACTGTATGTCTCATAATATTTATTACAACTATATATTTCAATAATACATTTGATTTCTATTTTTTAACAGTATGATCCTGTGCATGTGTTTTTACGAATCCTGCATGTATCAGGTATGAAAACGGATTGTCCACTTTTCCACCATATTTTCTATTTTATTTCATCGCGGATTATAGCAAAATAATTTTATTATTACTTTTGTATTATGAATCTGCGCAAAGTAACGTCTAATTCTATAAATTGTTTCATAAAATCCTCCTGACCTTATCCCACTCTATAACATATTATAAATATAGTCATTGGCAACTGGATACCACACGGTGGATCAATTTACCTTAGTCGCCGTTTACGACAGCTCGGTAAGAGATAAGGGTGGTCTATTCTACTCTGCCGGATACCACACGTTGGTTCTGTAACAATAAGAAACAGTTACAAAATAATACTGGCCTTATTACACTTTCAAGGCATATGCATCATTTCGTCACTGTACAACGCACGATGAATTGTTAAAATCAATTAAGTAATCACGAGTCAATTACACACGATTTCCAAAATAAAAGTTTCATAGATTTTTTCTCTTAATGACTGTAAGCCTTAATAGCTTTAAAAAAAATGATGCTCCTGATCTCGACAGTCTTACTTGGTGAAGTTATTAATTCTTTTGGAAATAACGTTATTAAATTATTGAGAAAAAGACTCTCCACTCCATGAGTATACTATTTCTAAATGCATTTATTTGTTACAGGTAAGTTGCATTAAGTATGTATTATCATAGAAAATTAAGACGCTGTTGGAGGTAAGTTGGAATACTGTGTGTATGGGTATGTTTTTATTGATATAGTAAAGGTTAATATTAATATAAATTATTTATAAAAAAATATGGGTTTTAGCGTTTCTAAGAATAATATGGTTATGTTGCGTAACTTGTTTTAAGTTGATTTGTCAAATAATTAAAAACTAAAACACATCAAGCCGTCGTTTACGTACAGATTAACACACACACAAATACAGAGAGATTAAAATTAAGAGAGAAAGAGGGAGAAGGTAAGACAGACACCGCATACGTGCACGCACACACAAACATACATAGACTAACTTAACAGATACTAACAGAAAGTTTTATCCGTTATTTGTACTTTTTGTTGTCTCTGACAACTTGAATGAAAATTCTTTAAATGAAAACTGTCAGACATTTTCGCAGTGATTTAGACTTATAAATGATTCACAAGATCGTGACAAGCTTTCGATATTTTACCTTTAATTATTTATTGAACAAGCGTTTCGCCCCAGTACTGTCTGAGGGATCTTGTATAATAGAAACGACCAAATTGACATTTATTATAAATCCATTAAGCCTTAAACCTATTTATACATTTAGCAAGTAAACTATCTCAAAATTTAATTATGATATTATTGTATATAGAAGTATTATACAATATAGAAAAGTAAAAATGGTTTAGAACAAAAAAGGTCTTGGAAAATTTCGATAAGACTATATCCACATATGGAAATCCAAAATGCTTATTCGTTCTGAAGTAAAATTTATAAAATTAGTTTATCTATATCGAAAATAATAATAAATGTATGGCTCCTTTGATATAAATGTAAACTTATAATAAACTTTTTAATGAATAGTCTCGAAGAGCAATTAAAATACATAAATAACCAAAAGTATTTAATTGATAATTTACAAATAATCACTCGTCTCAAGGAGAAAAATTGGAAGAATTTTGTAATTGAAGATATTTTCCGTCACCTTTCAGACAAAGGCTAAATCATTCGTGTAACTCAACAAAAACAGCACAAAATATTTTATATCTTTTACAATAACTTTGTTCACCATTTATTTGTTTTTAAATCTTAGTTTACAGACACCTTGTCCGTGCTCTTTATATATAGGTATAGTTCAAATGATTAATACCTATATTAGCAATTCAGATTAGGCCCCTTACCCCGAAATTACTTTTAAGCAGAAGACAAATTGTCTGTCTGTCATTATACTATCGGTTAAATTAAATTTGTCTAAGACCTTAATGCCGATCACGTTTCTTATTACCAAATTGTTACACTTGATATTTACATAAATATAATTAATTTTCGAGCGCTGTCTTTCTGCCATTTGCCGTTTTGCTGTTCGGAATACGTAATTAACATTTAAAAGAGACAATAAATGTCGTTCGTATAATTTTAATTCAGCGATGGCCTAATTAAAGTATATCATTTATAAGGTGCGGCCACATTTACAGGGTTCGATTAATGTTGTTACGATACAATCGAACGATTACCAATTACCCACATGCTTGGTAGTTATCGACACTCCACAACTCCTAGTCTAGTTATGTTTTTGGCTAACTGTGGTGCTAACCACGGCAAAGATTATATGATGTAGGAACATATCTCCGTCTAGTAGAGTACGTACTTTATTAAGCAGAACGTTCAGTACGAGTACATTGGTTGAAGAAGACAAAGAATAAAAAAAAGCGCTTGAAAAAGTCCTGACAGCAGTCCTTACGCTTTACAAAAAACTTGTCTATTTGGATGTTCGCATTTCTTCTACTTTATGAAATTTTAAAAGCAACGATTTTTACAAAAACTAAGCATCTATACATACATACATACATACTAAGATTTACATAATACGTTTTAAGTTATCTCAGGTACTTTCTCGAGAAAGTGGGCAGGAGATAGAAGTAGTAAATTAGATAATTCAAACTCAGTTACAGTGAATGCTGGGTGGGCTTAGCTAATTATTAAGACCAATTACTATCCCACAGCTGGGTAATTAACTCTATCTCCTTTTTTGGAAGAAGAGTTTGAGCACAGATCGACCACGCTGTTCCGATGAGGATTGATACGTCACACATATACCTACAATTTTTTAGAGATATGCTGGTTACTCCGCACTATGTCCCCCACCCATCCCCACTTTTTAATGACGATTTTTTAGAACTACGCGACACGCTGAGGAGTTGAAGAGCTGATAGGTCCATCTGTTGACGTAAAAGATAAGGAAAATGCAGGTTTCTTGTTAATATTATCCAATACTGAAAAGCGTGTAATAAATTTCAAGAAATCTATGTACCGTTACTTAAGTTTGGTTATCACATTATTTAACTAATCACATTACTAAAATATAGCCAATACATCAACAGCAAATTAAATTTGGTCGATTGACCCGAAAGTTTCCAGCAGTATGTCACGATTATCGTCGCTAAATAATTAGCAGTGGCCATAAATTAGCTATTCTGTGTCATCTGTTATCGTAGAGTCACCGGTACTGGTCAGTGACTAACTTGCTGCTGTTTTATATAATATCATACGTCATTCTGAGATCAGCACTAGTCGTTGCGTCGTATTTAATTGTTTGCTAATATAGCTGCTTATTTATAGCTGTTTAATATACAGTACCAGGGTGACCGAGCCTTGCTCGGTAATTTTTGAAATGATTAAAAAACATTAAAAAAAAAATTGAAAAGAAAAATTAAAATAGGGCAGGTGGGGTTCGATCCTAGGTATTTTCACTTCTCTAGACCGCCCTTTCCCCAAATGAACCATCGTGAATTTACGTTTGACAGCGAAAAATTGTGATTGTATTCAACGTAAATTTAAAAAAAAAATTACATTACATTTGGCTACGTGTTTCACGACCGGCTGCCTCACGTCAACTTACCTTAATCGAGTTCTATGACCTCGATAAGAAGTGAGGTAGGTCTATTCTACTCAGCCGGATACCACACGGTGGGTCTACTTACGTAAGTCGCCTTTTACCTTCTAGAAACTTTGCAGTTATCTTAAATAAATTGAATATCACTATCGCGTAACTTAATTAGAACAGTCATAAATCACACGTTGAAATCAGGTGTTGTCACTAAATCAATATATAGCTTTAGAATAACGAGTCATTAGCTTTGCTCTTTCGCAAAACGCAAGTTAGATACCTTTTAGGTGTTGTGAAAATGTTAAGCCCCTAATGAATTCGCTATTGATAGATTTGGGACTACATATTATTATTTAAGGTAATGAGAAATTTTAATACAATAGTATATCTTATTTTTAATGTAAAAAATAAAAAGTAAAAAGAGCATAAAACATAATAGTATAAATGTAAATATACATGTTTATCGGTTAGATCGTGCTTCTCTTTCGACGGGGGTCACGAGTTCAAACCCAGTGCAGGAACCAAAAAGTTTTTCAGTCAAAACTTATATGTCTAATCGTTAATTGCAATTTGTCACACGCTTTTCGGTGAAGGAAAACATCGTAAGAAAACCTGCATATCTCTAGATAATTCTATTAGAGAATACTAATTAGGGTATCTCATATCCCTTTTTTCAATATTTCACTTATTATATGTTTAAAAAAAATCCCAAGCAAGGCTCGGGTCTCCCGGGTATTGTGATATAAATTATGTTATTTGTTATATGAATAACATGTACATATAAAAAAACATCCCTAAGTACAAAAGATGTGAAATAAACCGAGGTATAGAGGTATATTGTACACAACATAATGTTTTATTTATTCACCAAGACACAAAGTTTCCGTTTCGAGCCGCATACACTTACCACAAAAACAGTGAGGACCGCGGCTGATGCGTCCATGGCTTTATTTGCATAAAGTAGAATAATTAATTGCAACTTTAAAGACAAAAGAACGGCCGCCCCGCTTTTCATGTAAATTAGGTCTAGAGCTATTTTTATATAGAAACATTGTTGCCTTTTCATTAAAAGGCGCTATAGTGTTTTTACTTAATATTTAAATACAGATTCGTGCCGTGTGGTATCCGGGTGAATAAAATAGACCATCCTCATTTCTTAACGAGATGTCGTAAAAGGCGACTAGTGAATGTTGCCTGCTTCATACACTTCGCATTACATAGATTCTCTTAACAAACGCAGATTACAAAAAAAAATTATATTATAACTTTTGTAACTTCTGTATTAATCACACTTGAGCTTCCATAAAATATGAACAAGTAGAAACTATAAAAACAAATCTGTGACATGATCGAATCATATCGCACTACGTCAGAATGTTTTGAAACAAAATTAAAAACAAATCAAATATCTAACCGTGATACAACACGGACGCTAGCGGCGTTAAGATAACAAATGACATTGATGACAGATTTATCATCTTATAAGTTACGTAAAAACAATTATAGAAACGAATTCCTATTAAAACAACATAAAGAAATTGCATTGATAGTGACATAAAACACGAGTCAATGACTGCGATAACAGATGACATAACTTTGAACGGTACGCTGCGATAGAAACTGTAATTAAAAGATATTTGATTTGAAGGAATACTATAGATAGATCAGTAATATGATATGGTTTGGATAAAAATTAAAAACTAAAATAGCTGTTCCCTGCTATCTCGAGAAAGAAAGATTAGTATCGATTTAATTGATTTTATCAAATCGATTTTATTTTTTTACGTTATTATTCGAGACTATGGATTTCTACGATTTGAATTTTTTACATGACCGTCTAGTTTATTCTGCTAATATTATTTTATGTACTTGTCTATACAAAAGGTAAAGGCTACCCGTAATTCTTTTTGCAAAACAATAAGCATTTAAGTACCCTCATCAATGCAATTTGTATTTTATCCAATACTAGCTCTGCTCGCGGTTTTGCCTGCGCGCAAGGTGTCACAAAGATTCCGTGCGTAAACTTCGTGGGAATTTAAGAGTAATGCAATAGTAGCTAAAACAGTCCAAAAATCCGTTCAGTAGATATTGAAAAAATCGATCACATATATATATACAGACAGCTTTTGGCTACTTTATTTTATATTATGTTATCTAGGTGTATGTAAGCTTTAATTGTACCAATTTCATCAATGTTTGTCAATCAATTATCCAATAGACATTATTTTCATGAAATTAGTATTTACGGGTTTCAGCAGCGATAAAGGTTTCATTATAAAAAATGACGAATTATCCCTGATTTCGGGCACTGAAAAAATGCTACAATATTATTAGAAATCAAAGGTTAATTTAATTATGCTGTCACTTCCAAAGTTATAATAGCGTAGTTGGGAACGGGCAGATTAAAGGAATGAAAGTACTCCGGATGGAATCCAAAAATCACCAGCCTTTTTTTCTTTTTTTTCATATTATATCCGCCGCGTGGTATGCGGCTGAATAGAATAGTACCACCCTCATTTCTTACCGAGGTTTAGTAAAAGGCGACAAAGGTAAGTCGACCCGCCGTGTTGTGTCCGGCTGAGTAGAATAGACCAACCTAATTTCTTAGCGAGGTGTCGTAAGAGGCGACTAAGGTAAGTGGACCCACCGTGTGGTATCCGGTTTAGTAGAATATACTACCTGATTTCTTACCGAGGTGTCGTAAAATACTAAGGTAAGTTGACGTCAGGCAGGCGGCCGGTCGTAAAAACGCAGCCAAATCATGTGACAGCATGTTTATAACATGTTGTGCCGACCCCACTTAGAGTGGGGTAATGGCAGGAGGATGATTGCATCTTTTTATATCTTCTTAAAAAAATACCAAACAAAGCTCGGTCATCCAAACATTTTCTTTTAAACGTTTAAGCAGTATACACACTTCTTTCTTCTTCTTTCTCAGCCGGTGGACGTCAACTGCTGAACATAGGTCTCCTTAAGGGATCGCCACAATCCACGATTTTGTGCCGCTTGGATCCAGCGGCTCCCCGCGACCTTTTTGAGGTCGTCAGTCTACCTCGTTGGGGGCCTACCAACGCTGCGCTTTCCAGTGCGAGGTCGCCATTCCAGCACCTTAGTATACACACACTCGCATATTTTTATCTCTATAATATAGTAAGATGAAATCAATAAACGAAAGTGACCATAACTAGAATAACTAGTTTTGTTTTTATGGTCCCTGTCATTGGTTGTATGACTTTATTCAATGGTTCGAGTGGTAATTGCATTCTTGTTTATGTTATTACTCCATAAGTGGCCAATAAAGTTTAAAAACAGAATCGAGCCATTAGCAAAACAGCTGCGAAAATATGTTAAAAACCGGTGTAAATTATACAAGCCAGATATTAGAATTTGAGATGGAAAATAGAATTTTGAAAAATGTCGTTATATCCTTTCGTATGCCGTGTGGTATCCGGCTGAATAGAATAGACCACCCTCTTTCTTACAGAGGTGTCGTAAAATATGACTAAGCTAACTTGACGTCAGCCTCAATGGACTTCATTTCTAATGGAGTTGTCGTAAAAGGCGACTAAGGTAAGTCGACCCGCCGTATGATATCCGGCTCGGTAGAATAGACCACTCTCAATTCTTACCGAGGTGTCGTAAAAGGCTACTAAGGTAAGTCGACCCGCCGTATGATATCCGGCTGAGTAGAATAGACCACCCTCATTTCTTACCATGGTGTCGTAAATTCCTACTAAGGTAAGTCGACCCGCCGTATGATATCCAGCTGAGTAGAATAGACCACCCTCATTTCTTACCGAGGTGTCGTAAAAGGCTACTAAGGTAAGTCAACCCGCCGTATGATATCCGGCTGAGTAGAATAGACCACTCTCATTTCTTACCGAAGTGTCGTAAAATACGACTTAGGTAAGTTGACGTCTTTTTACAAGTCTAATGCTGCCCTATTTATAGGTGGACACAACAAGCTTAAAAATACATTTGGATTATAATAAAAATAATGTCAACATGTCAGAATGTCAAAACATATATGAAATTGTCATTACATTAAATAGAATAAATGTCAAGATATCAAATAATTCTAAAGTTATTGCATGTCATTCCACAACAGTAACAAAATAAACTTGTAATTTCATAACAAATATAATTTTAAAGTCTACAGTCTCTATAGATAATCTTAAGGTTTGTCCATAGCTTATCGGAAATGGATCTTGTTAACAGTTAATTTTTTCCGTCCACGATTTATTTTATTTGATACAATTAATTTTGTTTGTTTCTGAATGTGCTAATTTATTTAATTGTAATTAAAATTTTATCGTTAGGTACGTTTAGTAATTTTTATCCATTTTGATATCTGTTTTGTTTTATTTATAGGTGTTGCTATATAATGATTGCTTTTTCAAATTATATTTTTCATTCATTCATCATTATTTATTACATACATATTTCAACTGAATGCATTTCAAATACAGTCAATAAATTGTTTTGATTTTGACACAATCATTTTAATGAAATAGCGCGAAATTACTGCAAAATATTTGAAAACAATTATTAATTAGTGAGTGATGTAATTAAAAGCGCAAAACTATTTATCGTTTTATACTCAATGATTTTGTAGTGAATGCTAATTAATTAATACAATTCACAGGTCAATAGTTTCAAATAAATAATTCAATCCATGCTTTGAGCCTAACAACATAAAATTCATGAAATTTATGTTAATTCAACAATTTCAAAATTTAAACATATAGCAAGATTGATTAACTGAAAACGCCACAATTTCTTACTTTCCGAACCAACAGTAGAATAGACGATTCAAAAGCACTTGTTTACCAGTTTAATTGGATAAAGAATATTTTTCATTTGAATTTGAATTCCAACGTGTGTACATTTAGTAATTTAGTCAATCAAATTTACGAAAACACAAAATCTAACTACTGTATAATATTATGCCGTCTTATTTATTAAAATAGTAAAGTACTAAAGTTCGTGCTCAGCGTGATTTAGGTAACAAAAGTTTTAAGCGAATAGGAAATTTGAGACGGAATTGCCTATAAACCGAATTTAATAGATGCTGTCTATATCATTAAAGAGACCACCCATTATGTAATTTCAACGAATAGCACTTCCACCAAAACTAAATAAAACAAGAAACAAGCAGTATATTATTAGGGTGTGGCCACATTCTCTCCGCTCGATCGGAGAGTCAATTGCTTTGAGCTATTTGTGTAACCCTTCGGAAGTCATATTGTCTTATAAATAAGATTAAAGATAGTGCATTGTATATCGTGATTTACTGTAACATTACAATGTGTAGACAGATAGATTGAATACTCTTTGTTTTACAACCAATAAAAAATCTTTATAAATTGGACAATGTTAATGTAAACGAAATTATTTGCATACTATTTACTTAGTTTAATGTCAGGAAACCAATAATGTTCTCACCATCTTATTGTTATTCACCACATTATACCAAATAAAGATTATTATTATTCATTTATTTTTATAAAACATAACCTCTTACATTTTTAAATATTTTTAATTTAAAAAATATAAAAAATTGTCGTCCGCCGGGAGCGGGGCAATATCCCAAGCTGCCGGTGGTTAGGGATCCAAAGGGAGGAATTTTTATTATCATTATAAACAAAAAATAAATATAGTAGTATTAGTGATACCCGCCATTTTGCTCGCGTTGACTAAAAATACCCTTAATAACATACTATGTTTTTTTCGCCCTCGTCGCTTTATTACCAAGACATTGTAAGCCAGATCACTCTACCTTCAAATATCTCTTAATCAATTACGTCTTGGGACTTTATAGATGGACAAACAAACAAATTTTGCATTTTTAATATTAGTATGGATAACGCACAAGCTAAGCGCGCATTAGTTATTACTAATTAACACAGCCATATGTTGTTATAAATTTCTTGTGTTATGCTGTATTTGTTATTAACCCTATAACTGTACCAATGTGACATAAGCTCTACATATTTTTATTTCAATAAATTTATTTATTTAAGTATATAAAAAATAATAAAAATTTAATTTTAATTTATACATCAGTACTTGATCACCAACGACTTCGAACGTTATTGACGATTTGTAATTTTTAGGTTACTGTGAAACCCTAAAAAATATTAGTAACGGATAATACAACTATACTTAGAGTGTTCTGCATTATTACATTCCTTACGAGATCCGTAGAAGGACCAAAATTACCAACATAGTTTATTTTGACGAGCTGAATCAGTAAATTAAGAGATATCGGAAGCGAATTTGCGATGGACCAGACACAGTTCGAAGAACCAATGAACATTAAATACTGTTTTGTAGCATTAGAATAAACTTCCAGGTAATCTAATTATAATGATAATAATAGAGATAAAGAAATCGTTTTTTACCTGAGAATAAACTGCATCATCAATCAATCATCTTATAATTTTGGGAAAATATTCACTAACACAAAATTATACGCCATATTTTTTGCTATAAATAAATAAATAAATAAATAAATATATGGGACACTTACACACACGGTCGTCCGTCCCCAAAGTAAGTAACTTAATACTTGTGTTATGGTAGACAGACAACTGGTGAATATATATTTTTTAAATACATACTTAAATAAAAATATACACCCAGACTCGAAGACCAACAAATTCATTTATAGAAAATGTTGGCCCTCGGCGGGAATCGACCCCGCGACCCGCGGAGCTGAAGGCAGGGTCACTACCAACTACGCCAACGGGCCAGTCGACTATACAACTACATAACTTGCTGTCCCGCAAATTCGTTTCCATCAACCTACTCTTAAAATACCTTTAATTATGTATCATGTATTTCTACTAGTTCCTGAATGAAAAAACGGGTAATAATAATATACAGGGTGGTACGACATTAAATGAATCCACTGGTTATTTGTACGAAATAGATAACTTTGGCACAATTAATATGTTTTGAAATATCGTTTAAAAAAATATTTTAAATGAAAATAAATATAATTTGATTGAGGTCTGGCTTTGGCAGAAATGTTGTTCAAAAAATAAGAGAAAACAATTACATTATAGTTTGCTCTCCCTCGCGCCACCTATTAGTTTTTAGGTCAAGGTTATTTTGTTTTGGATGTCCTAATGGGGTAAGGTCGTTGATCTGTAAAATTGTTTTTTTCAAACGTATAATAATTCCTGAGGCTAAAATACTTCGCTGAATTAGCCGATTTTTTTATGGAAGATGCTGAGGTGAGTAGGTAACTAAAATTAAAATTTATATCGTATGTTTGGTACTACACTGTATATAATCCTGATATATAAGTTTTAATTGTATTACAGTTTATTGATATTGATCAAAGGAATAACTGTCAAAGCGTGTCAGACAGTCATCCATACAAACTATCGCATTTATGATGTTGTTACGCATTTTATTTTATACCAGCTTTAAGAAGCCAGCATTATGAGACTTAAAATAAAGTGAGTGTGAGTTTATCTTTACGATGTTTCTATAACCGATCTATTTTGAAGCAATAGTTCAAATCTATTTTGAGACGATCGAGCTTTAACGAACGACTTATATCCGTGATATTAGACAGTAGCGTATGTTTCTTGTGCATATTAAGAAATTTTAAACGTATATCAATTTATATTTTACTTTTTAATAGAATAAATGATATTCCATCAGTCGGATACTAACAGAAATAGGTACTCCAGTAGGAGTACTGGAGGCCTCTTTTTTGGTGAAAAAAAATAGAGTATGCTAAGGTAACTTGACGTCAAGCAGGCGGCTGGTCGTAAAATAAATAGCAAAAACATTTAAAACATGTTGTACCCACCCCACTTAAAATGCGGGGCAGGAGAATGATGATTTTTTTTTACTTAAATCAAGATAGTGGTTCATGTTTTCAATCAGCAAATATCTTATTCAAGTAGCAACATTAGCGATTTACTTATAAATCAAAACTGTTCTCACGGTTATCATTTTTCAAATATTTTTTAAAGTTATACTAAAGACGACCTTTAAATTAAATCAGAATTTAGATTCAACAACATGTTTAAACAAACAAAAATTATCCCAAGCAGCGACAACAGTGCTAATCGCTGTAGTCCTAAAATTACATGTACTAGCAAAATATCGACTGGCCCGTTGGCACAGTGGGTAGTGACCCTGCCTTCAGCTCTACGGGCCGCGGGTTCGATTCCCGCCGAGGGCCAACATTTTCTATAAATGAATTTGTTGGTCTTCGAGTCTGGTGTATATTTGTATTTAAGTATGTATTTAAAAATTTAAAATTATATATTCACCAGTTGTCTGTCTACCATAACACAAGTATTAAGTGACCTACTTTGGGGACGGACGACGCTCTGTGTAAGTGTCCCGTATATTTATATATTCATTTATTTATCAAACAACATTTCAATGTAGCAATTAATGTAACCTTTGTAAATTACATCTTATTGTAAATTATTGCAGTGCAAAGTGTAGGAGTATAACAGAAACCATTCGCTCGAATATAATAAATATTTTGAAATCAATTCCTATTTTAGACACCATCCTCACGCAATTCTACTTTACCATTCTCTAATGAATACAATCGCGCTAACAAGATATTAGATATTACAAATACCCGTGACTTTGCTTTACATTCAACACGATTTGAAATAATACTGATTGATATGTAAAATATTAAATATTTTATCGACGTAGTACATAACAAAAGTTCCAAATATTTAAAATATATTAATTTACATTATATAAAAAAAAAGATTTTTTAAACTGTTTACCTATTTATTTACCCAGGTGCTATTATATGTTAACATGTCACAGTATAATATTTCCTACAAAAACACTTACAACATCAATTATTAACTGAAATATGTTAAGGTATTTTAATTCTTATACTATTGCATATTAACAGAACAAAAACAAGTTAATACACATCGCTGATTGCTTTATGACCGTGCCCTGGTCATTCCATTAAAATAAATTTGCACATGCGTCTTTGTTGAGGACTTATCCTTATTTTTTTTTTTTAGAGGAAAACTTAAATATTAACGTTGTGCATTTTTGATATATTGGAATGATCAGGGAATAATTTTGCACTAATTGCTTTAATTATCAACATAAAAATACTATAATTTATGTGGTAAAGTACAATATTTATTTATTGCGCTATCGTTCACAAACAAAACTGTTTTTGTCATGCAAGCGTCCTGCGCCGCCTAAACAAAACAGAAGGCTCAGGAATATTCGCCGTGCGGTAGAAAGAGAGGGGACACTTTCTCTCCTACGCCACGCCGGCGGTCTACTCTTGTTCCGTCTTACGAATTTTCAATCAGGCCACGTGTCCTGACGCGAGTTTAACGTTTTTTTAATCACAATATTGCACAACGACACTAAATAAGTTTTATACAACCTTCGCTGACAAAAAGCACACTTTACTATTCTCATTCAATCTCGCTAGGAATCTCGTTGTGTACAGCTTCCAATAATTAAACTCAGCACGAACCATAATTACACGAGAAAAAGCGGTCATCGCTTTTATGTCAATATAAATTGTAAAACAATCGAGCAAAAGGTGAGACGGGGGATTAAAATTCTTTACCGAGCAATTGTGCCGTAAAGGAGTACCGCAAAAAGTTGGAGAGAAGCCAACAGGTTTCCTCGGACGAAAGACAAATGGCTGGCTCGAATTTATTTATTGGGGCCAATACTGATTTCCTAGTTTTAAATCGGTGTTTACTTAAATTGGCGTAGTTATAGCATCTGAAAAAGCAAACAGATTGAACTTAAAACTTTAAGGGCCTGGCCAGTTTTACTTATAAAGTGTCGGATAGTTAACCGACAAATAAACTAAGTAGCAGATAAATGTCTCTAAAAAGAGATTCTAAAGGGTGAAAAATTAAATAAAATCGCGGCCATTTTGAAATAGGTATTTGCTATCCAGCAGATAAACAAAATAACAGCCACATGATCTACCTACCAACCAAACCAAACCATCAAAGCCAACCAAACTAAAGTATTATCAGGATATAGACTTCTCAACGAAATCGCAAAGCTTTGCATTAAGGATAATATTATTTTTTATATGACGAATTATAGCAAACTAACCTTATTATATTTGGTACTATCAACCTCCGCAAAGTAACACATAATTCTATAATCTATTTTATTTAGTTAGCCGATCTTATAATGAACGTGGAATCAAAAAACTTTTTCCATGAATTAAAAAAGCGTTCGAAAAACCGATGGCACTCCTAGTATCTATAACGGCACTTATCCAACATATTTAAAAATAGAACTACAAAGTGGAACAGAATTGAAGACTCCCTGTTCATCACACGTGTCACGCGTTAAACGCTTTTGTTGCCCCTTAAGTCGTTTCATTAAACAAGTTTGTATAATTTACAAATAGATAAAAGATGTTTCAAATCAAGAATGGTTGTTACAAATACTAAACCGTTATATTTATTAAACAATTTTATGGATTTATCTCCTATTATATAATAGCTATTCGTTTTATTAGGTCCGCCAACAGAATCGTGTGTAGTTTAAATATTATAATAGAAAAGTTTAGGGTTTACAAGTTTACACCTAATACCATTTATAGGCAGATACAGCATGCCAGTTAAACATGTACGATGACATTACATTTTTTTAAATTAAAAACTATGAACAAACAATATGAATGTAACCAGCAGAGATTCACTGAATTAATATAGGAGACAATTGTAGTTTTACAAAAATGCTACAAAACATAGCATAGGCAACAAAAACATAGCATGTCTCTATCTCTTTTGTTTAACTTACAATAACTACTTTTTATGTTCATTATTTCAATTCGAGAAATTTTAAAATAAAAAATATTGATTTCCACACTGGCAAAGGCTGTACAATCACTACATAAAGTCTCTTCGAATTTATCAATTGTGAAGGTAAAAAGAAATATGTTTTCTTATAAATACGTTATTCGCATATTTCGTTGAGCATTTGTTAATTAAGCGAGCTTTCAACATACTCTTTTCTTTTACCCATTCTATCTATTAAAATAGACACAAAGGCTTTATGCCTAGCATCGTTTGGATAGTTGAGGCTTCCTTACCTTCATTTACCTGAATAATGTGCGCTATTCATTATGGAAGGCATTTAATGTTACGAATACAAGTAATAACTCTTAGTCAGTGTTGAAATGACGCCCTATAAATTTAATGTTTTTGAGTTTAGACTATCGTGAGTAAAATTTGCCTTAATTGCAAATTCTACTTACAGACACCGTTCTTATTAGCTTTTATTAAGTATTGTTTTTTTTCTACCAAACTTTGAATCTTTGTGGGGACATATCGCAGGCAGTAAATAAAACCTAAATAAGTTAGAAATTAGTAATGCTGTTTCTATAAATTGAAATTAATCGTTGTCTAAGAGATTTCTATATATAAATTATTAAGGTTGAACGGGTTTCTCGAGTAATTTTATATCCTAATTGTTACATATAAAACTAGTCGGGTTAAAAGTCCACTAAAAATAAGTTAGAAACTAGTCAAGTAAAGTTGTTTCTATAAATTGAAATTAATCGTTGTCTAAGGATTTCTCTATATAAATTATTAAGGTTGAACAGGTATCTCGGGTCATTTATTTATATCCCAATTTTTACATATAAAACTAGTCGGGATCATCCGATAAAATAAGACGCGAATGCTATATTCGCTTTCTATACATTAATTATATAAAAACCGTTTAGTATTTACAAATATAAAAATTATAGATCTTAACAATCAACTACGAGTTGAGAAAAAGAATTAGTTCGAGCGTAAGAAAAGCAGAAATCTTATTGTCTATTAAACGAAATGTTATCTTTAGTAAAGTTAATAATAAACCCGCTAGGAATAGGGTTAAACTATTCATATTTCTAATGGATGAAGTCAAAGAGATCGTAATTTATAAAACCATCAACATTTCCATCCTTCATCACTTAGTATATTTAGATGACGCTCTCATATCGTAAAATCTCATAATAAATTCACTCTTTATACCGAATTTGCATGAAGTGTCGACGAAACTGCTTCCTCCAACGAGCTTTTCATATACCGCTTTATTTAAGCGCGGAGTTTGAAGATAATACCTATTCGTTCTAAATACGGTATAAGGAACGGCTATCTTCCGCTGAGTTTAGATTTAGATTATGTATGTAAGCGTTCTGGGCTAATTGCCATTGCCAGCATGAATTTGGGCCTTTAATACTTTAGGTATATGCTAGGATAGATCATTTGGAAGGACCTCGTATGTACCCGATTAGCCTAATTCTGTGGGTTTGTTGGTAGAGTTGCTTTGTAATGTTATATTTGAAATATATGACCTAAATTACTTAGTTAAATACTAGTGAAAAAGTATCGAATTGAATGCAAAGTGCAGTGCAATTGATTGCCAAGTGCAGTACGAGTGCCTGGAATAGTTTCTAAAGATGGTTAAAGTGGTAATAAAGTAGGACTGTGACTAAAAACTTAGTATACCAGAGTATGAAGAGAAACCAAAACAGACCGGCATCGGAAAACCTTATCTTTTCCAGCGATGTTTTTCTTATTATTAGATAACAGGTTTCCAAAAATAAGCCCAAATCTAAAGGATTTTTTACGTCCTTAAACTGTCTTGTCAACATTGTACTGAAGCGCTAAATCGTTTGGTACTTGGTAAATAACCACTGCTTCAGTAGCCTTCCAAAATACAGGTCTAGAAATATATGGGAAAATTTAATGTGCATCTTGTAACGGTTATACAGGACGTTCAGTATAAAGGCTCAATTACCGAGCAACGGAGATCGGCGAATTTTGCTTCAGACAATTCATATTTCTACAAACCGCTTTCCCCAAAGCATAATATTTAAACAGTGAGATTAGAGCTTTACAAACGGATCCATCATTCAGCGCTTGCTCAAACGACATTTTAATATAATAAAATCTCTTTATAATAGATTCACTCACACTTAATTTGCATTAATTATCCTCGTACCTATTACCTTCAACGAGGTTTTAATATTCCACTTTGTTTAAGCTGAAAGCTTCGAGGTAAGTTATTTTAAATGGAACCTTAACAGCGTGTACGTAGATTGTTTTGGTTAACCGAAATAATATACGGTATTTTTTTATTTCTTTATGTTCTTAAGTGTCTTTTAACTTAAGTAAGATGTGCTTAGAAGAGATTTCAATACTAAAGCTTTTGGAAATGATTAACGTTTAATATGATTGATTATAATTTATAATAGATAACGTAGTTGAAACTGAAAAGTTAGTGACCTTGTAGAGATATTTTTAGGATTTTTTTAAAATTATTAGTTGTTATCGTTTTTATAACAACTAAGTTTTTATTTCTAGACATATAATCGTAACTTCTTAAAATATAACTTTGCAAAATAAAAACCTATAATGTAATTTTCTTCAGGTTCAAATTTTAAATCCACTCTTAATAATACTATAAATGCGAAAATCTATATGTCTATCTGTTATGTTTTTACGACTATTGTTAGATCAACATTGATTTAATTTGATACAAATTAAACATAATATATACTCGTATCGGGCTAAGATATAGAATATAAAAGTTCCCTTAATTTCTGCAGGAGTGGGGAAAACATATAGTACATAACTGAGGGTATCCTAGCCCTTAATTTGATACTAACAAAGGTTTAAGTTTAGATATGGACGTCCATGAATTGAAAATGAATAATGTACGAGTAACTTAGAAGAGTTGCAATCAGTATAGAAGAAACTGTAATAATCAAGCGCTGATACCGTTCGACTCTTTCGAGGAGGTCACGGATTCAAACTCCGGGCAGGAAACAATGAGTTTTTGTATAAAAACCTATGTTTCTTATTGATAATTTTTATTGAAATATGCGTATCTCTAGAGAATTCTGTGGATATGTGTCACCTACCAATCCGCATTGGAGCAGCGTGGTAGGTCTTAGCTTCAATCCTTCTTTCCAAATATAAAGAGAGGAGGCCTTTGCCCAGCAGTGGGATAGTAACAGGCTGTTACTTTACTGTTTAATATAGAAGGGAAGCACCGTGAAGTTTGGCAATAACTGCACAAATAACAAATGCTTAGAGGCCACATACACTGTCGAACTGAGTACATGAGTCCCAACATTCTCCTTTTCTAAGTAATCAGTTAATATAAATGCTACCAAGAATGGTAGTGTTATTCATAAGAAATGCTTGGCTACGTTTCCAAGGAACACAAGTTTTCAATTTGGATCAACGCCATTGTGATTTCAGGAACCTGTAAATTGGTTCACTATCCACCATTGAAAATGCTTTCCGATAAATAATTCAGTCGAGAAATCTCCGTAGTGACTGAGAAAACGGTAATAGCAGAGAAATCAGAATATCAATGTGTCAGAAATTGCTTTGCTGATTTAGATTACTAATTTATTAAGTAGGTATTTCTATTTAAAATATTAATATTAATAAGACTTTATGGAAGACCAAGAGGTTAATGAATAAATCGTCTGTTTAAAATGAAAACAGCGTGTTCGAATTTTGAAAATTGTAATTTGATATAAGCATAATTTATAAATAGTTTTAATCTGAATAATTATCTATGATCTAAAGACTTAATAATAATAATTTTTCTTATATTTTTGTTGTAGCAATCCTTTATGGCTTAATAGTTAGAGCGCATTACTTTTACCAAGAGTTTGAGAGTTCAAACTCTAGATAGATTAATAGATAAATTATTGTATATATTTATTTCTACAATAATATATTTATCAACTATTTAAAATTATACTATACTATACTAATTATATTTACCAAAGCTTGACAATCTCAAATTTGGAAATAATGTACATAAAAGATGACTATAACTACAAACCATAACTACAAACTTTTGTATATGTGGCGATTATTTAAAAATTATAGTAATTATACATACTTCTTTCGGAAAACGTAATAGACAAGGTACGACTAAAATTGCTTTGCGAAGATAAATAATTCAAAGGACGGCACAGTTCGATAAACCGCTGTCTTGGTGATGTACTTATACTTTGTTCAGGTCTTTAGAACTATATATAGGTAAACCTAGATACTTAATGGTCGTATGATATAGTTTTCACACTGTTGCCAATGTACGTCATGTATAGAAGTAGGTGTTTTATTTCGGAATTGTATAGTACAAAAATTATTTGACTATAAGCAGCGAAGAAAGAAAATCGTCATCGTACAGGAGTACCCTGTCGGAAATGAAGTATGCAGGTCAGAACGACAAAATAATATCATTCAGGAGACAATTGTTTTATTTGAATATATTAAGGTCGGGTTCAATCATTTATTTAGTATTATTTATGTACAAAAGAAACCTTAGAAAAACATCGTTAATAAAAAAAGTGTACAAAGGTCAACTTATCCCTTTGACAGAGATCTCTAGCTTATATTGCCAAAACATTTAAATCTTTCCTACCATGTACACTTTAACCATTTATATTTCCTTCTAATATCATAATAATAATAAAAGAAATTAATATGAGATTCTCGATTTTTAAATGGTCGAAAAAGGCAATACTAAAATAAGAATCTCAAAATTGAATCTAATCATTTGTTTTAGTACTAGAGGAATTTGTTTGTTTTTAGGTATACTTTATCTATATCCAATGTATTATTTCCAATTACTTTCTTTAAAAACTCGTATCTGTGAAGCAATACTGTTTAATGTCAGTTATATATACGAGAGTGTATCAATACATTCTATATAAAAAATAATACATTCTCGTATATGTAAAAAATTCTAGCACACAAATCTACATACATTTTGCTAGCACTCAGAATACAAAAATTTCGTTTTTCTTTTTGACATTTTTATTACTTTTTTTTTTTTTTAGTACACATATTGTTATGCAGAGCGGGGCCTTCTGCCTTAAGTATTGTTACACTTAAAAGAAGGAAAAATAAATAAATTATTAAAATTATTATAATTGTTTATGTATTATTTAATACGGTTACTGGAAAATATAAATTTAAAAATTCAATATTCCTACACATTTCTTTTAAATACTTTTACCACGACGTAGGCCGTAATATGATTTATGCTGATCTGCAATCAAAAAAACCTTGGTAAAAACTCTGTGCCGTTGGAAAACTGTTACGTAAAGGTTATTTTAAAATTAGATCTACGCTGAAATGAAGGCTTAAATAAATACTAGAGCGGAAATACATGAAATTCTAATTGCTCTTGCTGATTCTCGGAGACCGGTCTAATTTTAAATTTAAAGTGAATACACACGCCCGTGGACGAAACAGATTCAGAAATGTTTTTTAATTAATAGATCTTTTTTTGTGGAAATATATATTATATTTGTTATGGTATCCGGCTGAGTAGAATATATCACCCTCATTTCTTGACGAGGTGTCATTAAAGGTGACTAAGGTAAGTCGACCCGCCGTGTGGTATCCGTAGTAGAATAGACCACAAACATCAGGCTAAAATCTCAGGCTCAGGTTAAAATCATGTGACAACATGTTTATAACATGTTGTCACATGATTTTACGACAGCCTGATGTCAACTTACCTTAGTCGTAATTTACGACACCTCGGTAAGAAAGAGGGTGGTCTATTCTATTTAACCAGATACCACACGTTGGGTCTACTTACCTTAGTCGCCTTTTACGACACCTTGGTAAGAAATGAGGGTGGTCTACTCTACTCAGCCGGATACCACACGGCAGGTTGACTTACCTTAGTTGCCTTTTACGTGATAAGGAATGAGGGTGGTCTCTTTTATTCAGCCGGATACACACAGCGTATCAGTTAAATTGCAGTAATTAATTAATAAATCAATCCCTCTTGTTTATCATTCCGGAACGGCGTAAAAGCACGTGGTACAATAATTGAGGGTATTTTATTATTAAAGTCGACGCGCTGAAGTCGCGGGTAAAGCTTGTATCATTATGCTGGCAATGAGATGAAGTCTTAAATAAATACTAGAGCGGAAGTATGTGAATTAATTGCTTCGGCTGATTCACCGAGTCCGTTCTCATTTTTAATTAAAACTGTAATAGACACATCCATGTGAATGGAATTATGGAATCAATTTAAATCGTTTCGTTTATTAAACCGTAAAATGCTAAGCCGTAAAAGTCTGAATGCTTTAAAGAATTGAACTATTGTTTTGAAATGTACGTAATAAATTTAAGAAAAGAACGCGTGATAACAGATAATATACTCTACATTTAGCATTGAATGTATTTTCTATTTGATTTTATCTTGGATTACAGAAAACAATTAATAAAATTATATTCTCTAACTCTAACTTTGAATTTCTATTGTATTTGTGAAATGAATAGATATTTCAATTTATCATTATTAATGTATGATTTCTGCTTAAAATTCAAATTCAAAATATTATTTATTCAAATAAACTTGTAAACAAGTGCTTTTGAATCGTCAACTCTACTGCTGGTTCGGAAAGCTGTTCCTACCGAGAAGAGCCAGCAAGAAACTCGGCGGTTGCTCTTTTAAAAATATAATTCTTAATACTATTTACATTAAGTCGTTACTGTCTTGTACAGGTTCAAAGAGAGCTATATCCACACATTCTTATCTTCTACATAATCTTCAAGAGTATAGTAGGCTTCCTGTATCAGCCTCTTTTTAACAGTGTTTTTAAACTGTTGTAATGGCAAAGCTGAAATTGATTGCGGAATTTCATTATAGAATCTTATACCAAAACCCACCAAACAGGAGCCGCAAGCTTATGTCCGTTCCTGCTTTGTCTATTGTATACATCACCTATCGTTTTATAATTCTTTATATTTTTATGTACATAAATTAAATTAAATTGCTTAAAATATTCTATATTGTTCTTGTTAGACCAGTCAATTATACTAAACTGGATGTAAAACTTCTAATCAATGCCTGCAATATACGGATCGGGACAATCGTAAAACTCATTGTAAATAAAGCACGTTTTTATGCTCCTTTAAGGACGAATAGAGACCCGTTGTGAATTCTTAAAGGGCAGTTAAAACGCTAGTAAACTGTTTAATGAGATTATCAAACCGCCGGAATGTTTATGAATTCCATCCGCCTTTTATAGAGCTACGAAAACCTTGTACTGTTCAATATTTAAGGGCCAAATTAAACTGGGGGGAATGGTCTAAATAAATGAGCTATGTTGTGACGTCAAGTATACAGTTGGCCTACTTAGTAACGTCTGCAAAGTTTAAATGTTAGATGTTAGATGTCGGAAACTACTTTGAATTGGAATTCACTTTGATAACATCTGTCGTTAATTGTATACACAATGAATATGTTTAGACATCCAAATATGAACATTCTTTTTAAATTGCATTAGCTACGATTTTTCTCTTTATATGTTATTCCCGGGATTTTGTTGCATCAATTTAAGCATTAAAATACAGTCATTTTTGTAATGTGTTTTTTCTAATCCCCAGGGATAAACTGGATTTTTTATCCTTTACAATTAGCACATCAGTTTATAATTTATATACCGTCAAAAAATATTATCACTGCTGTATGGTATCCGGCTGAGTAGAATAGACCACCTTCGTTTATACTGAGGTGTCGTAAAAGGCGACTAAGGTAAGTTGACCCGTCACGTGGTATCCGGCTGAGTAGAATAGACCACACTCATTTATTACCGAGGTATCGTAAAAGGCCACTTAAGTAAGTTGACCTACCGTGTGGTATCCGGTTTAGTAGAATAGACCACCCTTCTTCTTACCGAGGTGTCGTAAAATACGACAAAGGTAAGTTGACGTCAGGCAGGCGGCTGGTCGTAAAAACGCAGCCAAATCATGTTACATGTATACAGAGTTGCCGTAAAAGTCGACCAAGATAAGTTGACCCGTTGTGTGGTATCTGGCTGAGTAGAATAGGCCACTCTCATTTCTCACCGAGGTGTCGTAAAAGGCGACTAAGGTAAGTCGACCCGCCGTGTGGTATCCGGCTGAGTAGAATAGACCACCCTCATTTCTTACCGACGTGTCAACGAGGCAACTTTTAACTCTTCTATAAACCTTGTGTGTATAATTATCACTTACATGGTACAATGTGTTTTTTTCGGTCCCATGGTCGTATCCTAAATAGGCCATCTCCACTTTTGTCATCATATTATTGCTATGATGTCCATTTACATATTAATTGATACCATCTAGTTTAATATGAGAACCGTACCCGATAATAATGGATTGAAATCTATAATTAACTGCTATCTACATATCATGTCATGGAATTTGATTATATTGGACCGGAAGATGCTTTAGGCGATGTAACTGTCCATTTATCCATTTGTTATCTTCGCTTAGATATAATTTGTATGTCTTAAAAGATAAATAGTACAAGTCATAATTAATATTTTCTAAAGAGGTGTTAAACCGCTTTTGTTGCATCATAAATATATCCTACTAATGTTATAAATACGAAAGTTTGTGAGTATGGATGTATTTGTTACTCATTTATGGCGAATCCGCTGAACCAATATCGATGAAATTTGGTACTTATTTATTATATACTGGTATAACATATAGGCTATACAAATCCTGTTAATTTTACGAAATTAAGATGACATGTAAAAGCGCCATTTATTATCAACCTAACACGCAACAAAGTTGCGGGTAAAAGCTAGTTGTCTATATATATGATATATATATATCATTAAACAAATTTCCGAAAAACTGTCTGCCTGTATGTCATCGATTTTCCCAAAAATCTACGAAATCGATTTTTTATGGCTTTTACTAAAAGATATACTTGAGGAAGGTTTAGGTTAATAGGTTAATAATAATAATTCTTCGGAACGGCTTAACCGATTTTGATAGGATTGTGGTGCTTATAGGTAACTTTATATAAGACGCAGACGCAGAGTCGGGATTTACGCGGGAAAACTTTGCGACACATTGAGTTTCACGCAGGCAAAGCCGCGGCTAGAACTAGTCTTATATGTAAAATTTTCGTGCCACAATGTTAGTAACCATACTCGTCCAAATGAAGGTTTTCCACCACCAACATTTTATTTTTATTTTTCGGACTAAATTTTTATTTTTATAATGTACACCAGAAATTCCCTAGAAGTGCCGTGTGGTATCCAGCTGGGTAGAATAGATCACTCTCATTTCTAACCGAGGTGTCGTAAAGGATGACTAAGGTAAGTTGACGTCAGGCAGTAGGCCGGTTGTAACAAAAATAGCCAAATCATGTACAACATGATTGAAACATGTTGTCCCGACCCCGCTTAGGATTGGGATAAGGAAGAATGATGACTAGAAATTCCCTAGAAATAATTTATATAGCAAACAAACAGTTGGCCCGGTCAGCTAGTTAGTAGCAGTTAGTAGTAGTAGTACAATAATAGGGCGGCAATATTAATATAATGCACGAATAATCAAAAAACAGATAGACAAACTTGAAGAATTTTTTGTAAGAGTTTTTAAAAGAAATAAGAATAAACCTAATACCATGCTCAAAGTCTTCACCGCGAAAAAGGTAAACATGACTAAAAAAGAATCACAGAGCCTTTTATACGCCGCAGTTACTCGAGAACGTAAAAGGCATAAAAGAAAAAAAAAGTCATGACGCCACACGCCAATATTCCCGCATTTCGCAATAGATAAAATTTTACAGCATCGTTTTCTCATTCCCGATTGGCCCCTTTTTAAAATTCACGCTCTCTTTTCACGTCGCACCAATTTCCTCTACAGTGTGAACGGCGCCCGTATTTTGTTGCCAGTTTGTAGTGCAATTTATATGTCTCATCAAGCAACGTTGCATGTTTTCACCCGCAGTGTAAAGTCTATATAAAAAGTTTCAAATCAGTAAAATATTTAAAGATGAAAATCTAGCCATGTAGGAAATTACGATGGGCCCAATATTGGACCAAGCTGTACCGATCCTTCTCAAGCTTGGCCCGAAGTTGGACACCCACATCGGCCCAAGAATAGAATTTTCAAAACTATTCTACCATCAGGAAATGATATAATCCACTGAAGAATGGGTAAGAAATGTGTAAATTTTTCAACACATCTTTTACCACTTCTGGCTTGGTTAAAAAATAGAAGCAGATTCTTTAATATTTCAGACCTTCCGCAGTCACTAAATCCATAAGTCTAAAATAAAGGTGATGTAATTATTAATGACAACAAATAATTTTTTTACTAACTTTATGTAAATTTTTAGGTTCACTAAAGCTATATTCTTACATACACTGTGGTATTACTCAACAAACATTGTTTTGGTTACCTCGCATGCCATTAACTTGAACGAGATAACCCGAATTCCAGGAGTCTTGCAAGTTTATATGAATATTTATTACCGGGCCTTTACAAACTCAGTTTATGTATGCGTTATATTACGTGAACTATATATTGAATTTCATATTTATGTTTATTTTAATGTAAATTATTAATATATCATCTCTTCTTTTTCAACTGATGGACCACTGCTGTGCGCTCAGTGCTAGTTTTTTTAACCTAATCGATCGTGTTAACGTAACGCCAATTTGTATGTCGCTGCAACAGCGACATCTAGTGATCGCTATTCTAGCGCCATACAAATTGGCGTTACGCTAACGCGAAGGAGTAGTTTACAAAACTAGCACTAAGCACAATGGACATAGGTGCTTTGAAATGACTTATTTCCACATCATACGATACAGCACCGCTTGGATCAAGCATTTTGAGGGCATCAGACAACCTCGTAGGGTGTTTACCAACGCTGCATTTTACAGTGCGGGGTCACTATTCAAGCATCTTAAGACCCCAACGCCCATCGGTTCTTCTTACTATGTGCTCCACTCACTGTACCTTGAGCATCGCGTTATGATGAGCTATATAGGCAATTTGATTCTACTATGTAGGGCATTTCCTCATTTCTGATTTGATCGCGTAGAGATGCCCAGAGCATTGCTCGTTTCATCGCCCGCTGAGTGACTTTGAACTTTCTTACGAAGCCCATAATCAGCGATTAAGTTTCGAATCCGTGAGTCATCACAGACAACAAGCACTTTTCACTGACCAAAGTCTTCAAACAGTGCGTGTTGCCAATATATCATATCATAAATAAACAAAATTTATGTTTAGAGTGGACTATTTCTCCTAATTTCTTTTTCAGTTTATACAAAATTTTCAGTTGTTTTGTTACAGTTTAGCTGTAGAAAACTATTTCTACAACACGCGCATAAATAAATATGAAAATGTAGAACTGAATTATGTCGATTCTAGGTGGCCGTACCCAAAATAAACGACATTTCCTCTTTGAACAGCGAAAGTCAACACGTCGTCGTGATGGTTGCAATCTGCCAACGACGCTTTTTAAACAACAACGGCCGCTGACAGATGAGGAAATCTTGACTTTTCCGTAATTAATGCTAATTTTTCAAATATAAAACACTCAGATTTCATACAATACAAAGCGTGCATAGGCAGCCTTTTACTGCGACGTACTCAAAAAGATATATAAAAGACGGACATTTTGCGAATGGAATTTAATAAATTGTAACGTGCCTTTTTTTAGCTGAATGATGGCAGCGTGGCGTGATATTTACTAATAGTGTAAAGGTTTAACTTTGGTCTTTAGTGAACAGTAATGATGGCTTAAGTATTTTATGAACATTACCTGGTCTTAATTATGCCATTATTCTCTTACCCTGATCCCACTCAAAGTGTTACCACTGGTCACCTGGTGATAACCTGGTCTAATTATTATTAATCAATAGTCAGATAGATTAAATTTACAATTCATAATACTATATTGAATATTATTACTAGAAGATTTTTCAACTTCTATACCACTTTGAATACACCGGTTCTTGTCCGATCGCATTGGTTAAATAATGTCAGGCGTGGTCAGTACTTGGATGGGTGACCGCCTGAGAACAATTCGTGATGTTGACTTTGTATTTTGCATTATTATTTAGATGAGTGACCGTGAAAAAAATGCTCCGATGTTCCCTTGGTATTTAAAATTATTTGTGACCGTAAATGTGGAATAAATATTATGAGGAACTTTGCATATGTCTAGAATATTCCTGGGATATGGGAAACCTACTTTGAATGGCAGTTTGTCCAGCAATACGATTCATTCATTCTCCTACCTTTATCCCACTCTAAGTGGGATCGGTACAATATGTCTTCTTCTTCCATTCTCCTCTATCATTCGTCAACTCTGGTGTCACTCCTTTAACATGCATATCATTTTTCACACAATCCATCCATCTTTTTTTCGGCCTCCCCCTAGCCATACATCCATCCACATTCATATTTAAAACTCTTTTGGTCACATGATTTTCATCCCTCCTCATTACATGACCATACCAACTTAGTCTCGCACTTCTCATCTTTTCTGTAATGGGCGCAACTTTCAGTCTTTCCCTAATATTTGCCCAGCAATACGATTATAAAGGTATATTATAGTATTACTTTTTATCGTCAATTAGTGATTTTATAAGGAACATTACGATTTTATATGTTTAGATTTGGCATTAAGTAAAATCGAACGAAAAAGTAGGGATCTATAAAATCAAATTACCCTCACCGCGGAATTTAACCATAAAACCTTTTATTCGCCTCGTTTCCCTTTATACCATCTTTGGTTGGATAAAGCTGATCAAATTATTTTCCTTTTGTTTTTCAAGTAATACACGTATCTAAAGAGCGTTATAAAATCTTTGACTTTGGCAATTTAGTTAATGAAAAAGGTTTTATTTTCTTCGGGATTTACGAAATTATTAAATATATTGTTAATAGTATTAAAATACTTAGAAAAGATTTCCAAAATATATCGAAACAATTCTTAAACACTTTATTACTCTTAATTACTTTAATAACAATTATTTTTCGTCAGAACAGAATGCCGCCAAAATGAATTCCTCTTCCATTTTTAAAATCCTCTTAAGTTGAGACTACAATATTGGCATTGTATTAAGTTTAGTGTATTAACACTAAACTTAATACAATAATTATTATCTTATTATACAAATGCTAAAATTGCTAACAATAGTAAAAAGACTAACTCCGTCGTGCGGTATCGTGCTTAAAACTTATTACCGAGTTTTTGTAAAAGGCTACTAAGGTAAGTTGACCCGCAGAGTGGTATCCGGCTAAGTAGAATAGACCACCCTCATTTCTAACCTTGGTGTCGTAAAAGGCAACTAAAGTAAGCTGTCCCGCCGTGTGGAATGAGTACAATAGACTACCCTCATTTCTTACCGAGCTGTCGTAAAAGACGACTAAGGAAAGTTGGCCCACCGTGTGGCATACCTACGGCTAAGTAAGATAGATCACCTTCATTTCTTACCGAGCTGTCTTATAAGGCGACTGAGGTCAATTGACGCACGGTTTGGTTATCCGGCTGAGTAGTATAGGCCACCCTCATTTCTTATGGAGGTGTCGTAAAAGGCGACTAAGGCAATTTGACGTCAGGCAGGCACCGGTTGTAAAATACCTAGCTAAAACATATAACAACATGTTTATAACATGTTGTGCCGAACCCTACTTAGAGTGGAATAAGGGCAGGAGAATCATGCCATGATGATGAGTAAAAACTATAAGTACATAAAATTCGCAATAATGTTACTTTAAATCTTTAAGCTTTTTCAATTTGTGAAACAATTTAATTTCACCGATTACAACAGAGCTAAAGTGCTTTCAATTAATCGATAATTACATTAACTTTTACGCACTTCACGTTGTCATTCAATTAGTTACTAATTTTATAGCTTGCTATTAACGCCATATTGGCAACATTTTCGCGTAAGCGTAACGAGTTTTATACGAAATTTCGTTCACATTGAATCTTCTATTTAAAGGATTAATTCGGTTTCAAAGTGTGCGAACTTATTTCGTAAAAGGCTTTATGTAATCCTATCCTATCCTACTTATCATCTTCCTGCCCTTATCCTACTCTAAGTGGGGTAGGCGCAACATGTTATAAACATGCTGTCACATGATTTGGCTGCGTTTTTACGACCGGCCGCCTGCCTGACTTCGACTTACCTCTGTCGTAATTTACGACACCTCGGTAAGAAAGAGGGTGGGCTATTCTACTTAACCAGATATCACACGGTGAGTCAACTTACCTTAGTCGCCTTTTACGACACCTCAGTAAGAAATGAGGTTGGTCTATTCTACTCAGCCGGATACCACACGGCGGGTCCACTTACCTTAGTCGCCTTTTACGACACCTCTGTAAGAAATGAGGGTGGTACTATTCTAATCAGCCGGATACCACACGGCGTCCTATCCTATCCTACTAATACATTAAATGCGAAAGTTTTTGGATGTATGTTTGTTACTCTTTCACGGCGAATCCATTGAACCAATATCGATGAAATTTGGCACAATTATTACTTATACACCGGAATAACATATAGGCTATTAAAATACTGTTAATTCAACAGGAATAGGAAGTCATTGAAAAGCGCCATCTATTATCAACCTATCACGCCACAACAGTCCGTAGAAACGAAGTTGCAGGTAAAAGGATCTAAATAATTATCATTTAATAACAATTAAATGATAATTAATTAGATCCCTTATCCCACTCTACGTGGGGTCGGCACAACATGATTCGCATACACACAATTCGCTCACGTTACACTTGGGTATGAAAAGTACCATAATAATGGTGACCGTAGGTAAATTTGAATTGCAAGTAATAATACATGCAAGTATTGTTACTTGTAATTCTAGAATTAACTAGTTTCGAACAATAAGTAAGTAAGTAGCGGCCTGTTACTATCCCACTGCTGAGAATAAGCCTCTTCTCTCCGTTTTTGGAGAGAAGGATTGGAGCTAAGACCTACCACGCTGCTCCAATGCGGATTGTTACATTACACTTATCTCCAGAATTCTCTAGAGGTTTCCTCGCGATGTTTTCCTTCACCGAAAAGCGTGTGATTAATTGCAAATATCAATTAGACACATAAGTTTTAACGGAAATACTCATTGGTGTCCGCCCGGGTTTGAACCCGTGACCTCCTCGAAAGTCTCACAGTGTTACCGCTGGGCTACCACAGCTTCAGTATTTCGAACAGTAAAAGTGTAAAAATATCTGTCAATGCTCCAATTTACCAAATAAGCGTAGACGAGGTTAGGAATACCAATAACAGTAAAAAGTTCGAAAGCCATTCAGATTCAACCGGAAACATCAACAATTTGCGCGACAATGTGAATAAAATTTTTTGTTGTCTGTAAACACAAAGGCGAATGGCGTTAAATGTTAACGCAATTTGAACTTGCACTATCTCAAGTAGTTTTGTGGTACATATACACGGGCCACATTTAACTAATGGTGATATTTAATTATTAAAGTTCTAGGGTAACAGAGCCTTGCTCGGTAATTTTTGTTTTATATAAAAATGTAATAAAAAAAGGGAAAGCAAGAGCTGGTGATATCTGGTACATGATCCCAGGTATTTCGTACGCTCGCTTTGTACGCTTGTTATATTGACGTGACAACGTCTTAAATTAGGTTGCGGCTTGGAGTCACTCATGAAAAAGTGTAACGCCAGCTCACGTCTGTTACGATGAGTCACCGAACGAAAGAGAGGCCCGCCGGACTGGCGAATGCCTTGCGTCTCTCTCCCACTAAAACATGATTGGTCCGCCGCACGCGCAGCACTAGAGAATTAGGCGCGTTGAATCGGTGCGTGCTTGTGTCTCTGTCTTTCTCTAAATATTCTACTGAGAAAAAGACGTTGTCACGTAAAATCTTTGCCCGTAAAACCGACTTTACAGGCAACCATTTTTTTTATAGTACGCTCGTTCACCACTGAGCTAATACAACTTTACAAATGACACCGAAATTAACTTTTGCATTATACAAAAAAGTTCCCAAAAACTGCCTGTATATATATAATCAATTTTTTCAAAATCTACTGAACAAATTTTTGTACAGTTTTCCTAAAATATAATGCAATTCTTTCGGATCGTTTAGGTTACTAGCACATTACGATTATATGCAAATTTTAATTGGGAAAAATGTTCTGACACACGCGGGAGAAGCTGCTGGCACACCTAGTAATAAATATAATTAAAATTTAGCATTATAGTACAATGTTAAGTAAGAACCCAATTAAATTACTCGTACTTCTAACTTAAAACCCTGTGAGAAACTGTAGGCGCTAACCTGTTATATATAAATAAAACGTGGCTCTTGCATAAGCGCCCTTAACAAGTGCGCAGTAAAGGGAACAAATATTTGTATAGACGCCCGTTCTCGATCGAACACCCGACCGCAAGATTGCTCGGTATCAACCACATTTTTCACAGCAAAACAAACCGTAACCTATTTACAACAGATACCATAATATCTTGCACTATCTGATGTTATTTATGCATACGATTAAGCCGGGAAGAAAGCGGCGGTGAATGTATAACTTTGTCGCTTCAAGTCAAGAGGGTTTGATGTGTGATAAAGTCTATATGAAGTGCTTTTTAATAAACATTTGAAAACTTAAGTTTATTTTTTTAATTCAAATAATTATGGAACGCTAGGAACTAGCGGTTTTCTTCAATCTGTTTGAGATCAGCCGTATACTAAGGTGTCAACACTGACATTATGGATGTGCGATTTTATGGATTTCCTCATTTTGGTTTTGATGACTTAGAGTAGAGAGTAAATTTAAAAAATCGTACATGTTTGAATTTTACTTTTTTACGTTATCGGGCAAGGGCAGCAGAAATGCGAAATACGAAAAATACACCCAGACACGATGAACCGTTGATTCAGAATCGAACCCACTACCCGTGGAGCTGTAGATTACTGCCACGCGCTAACGGGCTAGTCAGCTTTATAATGAAAAAAAATGCAGTCTGACCACCACGGCATATACAATACGTAATATTTCCCAATATCATGTACAAGGTAATCCATTATTTTTAAACTTACTATATATTTATGAGGCAATATTTTAAATAACCCGTCGAAACATCCATTCGGTCTACCGAACATACAACCGCAGACCTGCATCAGATGAAACGTCAGACATCAAAATTGAATGGCCGATATTGTTGGTAACATAAAATGAACAACGGACGCCGTTGAATTTTATACTAAAACATATTTTTCTTTTATCCTCGTCATAACTATTTGAGTTTATACCACGATGGTAAATAAAAATAATTTGACGACTCCTATTCTTGGATATATTTATTTTTTAAATTATTAGCTATAATCCATATTATATTGTGTATTTATGTATTTACCAGCTTTTACCAATTTCGTTTGCGTGCATTGTTGTCGCATGATAGGTTGATAATAAATGGCGCTTTTCAATGTCATCTTATTTGTCTAGAATTAACAGTATTTGTATAACCTATATGTTACCCTGGTGTATAAGGAAGGAAGGTGTATAAGGAATAATTGTCCCAAATTGTCTTGTTGTTGTTGTTAAATTGTTAAGTTGTGTTAAATTGTAACGATATTGGCTCAGCGGATTAACCGTGAAAACGTAACGAACAGAAAGACTTTCGCATTTATAATACTAGCTTTTACCCGCGACTTCGTCCGCGTTAACTGTTGTAGCGTGATAGGTTGATAATGGATTGCTTTTATGTGTCATCCTATTCCTATAGAATTAACAGGATTTCTTTATTTTATTCCGGTTAGTAAGTTTATGCCAAATTTCATTGATATTGGTTCAGAGGATTCGCCGTGAAAGAGTAACAAACATACATCCATACTCACAAACTTTTTCTCATAATAATAAAAACTCATTAAGTATTCTTAATGCAAATATAGGGTCAATCATGCTATAGCTTGAAAGCCATATTAGCATTCGGATACGGCGCATTCTTGACATAACCTTGACTTAATTATACGCTCGAAAAGCTTCATGGCGTGACACATTACCTTAATTCTACCCTCATTCTAACCCTCATTTCTTACCGAGGTGTCGTAAAAGGGGACTAAGGTAAATCGATCCGCCGTGTGCGCCGCATTACTCTCTTAGTATTATCTTCTAAAATAAGGTTGTGAAACTAGAATTACTTTTTTGCTTACTGTGAAATAGCTAACTCACTTCTACCGTGTGGTATCCAGCTGAGTAGAATAGACAACCCTCACTTCTTACCACTTAGGTAAGTTGACGTCAGGTATATTTTAGGCTGGTTTAGTACTACTATAATAACTTTGTGGTCATTACTCCTAATAATAGGATGCGGCAACGCTAAGCTTCGATCCCTTTCCGTCAAAATAAAGGTTTCATTTGATAGCAAAATTGTTAAAGCCTAATAGTATACTAAAATTTATAGGATGATTTATAGAAGCAGGCGTTATTTTGCGGAACTCGATAGTACAGAAGTTAAAATAGAATTATTTTGCTGTAATCCGCATTTGTTAAGAGAATACATGCAATGATGTCCTGATGATGCTTCGGTGTCGGGGCAAAACGATCATAGAAGTTGTGGTAGTGAGTGTGTGTAGTGCTTGTGTGGAGTGTTGGTGTTGGCGGCGTCTTGTGATACGTGTGGCGGCTTGTCCTGCATTTTTTGTAATATATTGTAACTTCAGTATATTAAAAGGTATAAAATATTTTTAAATAATAAATATTAAAATTAACACAAATTACCAGCGTACCAAATATATACATAAGAGCAATCATTTTTGGTTATTGTTATTAAAGGTATTAACGTTAGCATTGTTTCAACACCCATTAACGGGATATTATACTACACTAAACTATAAATGCAAACAAAACATTACAAACATTTGGTATGTACAACGGTCATTTAGATTGAAATGAGCTATTTATTGCTACACGGAACGGCCTTTACGGGATTTTAGTGTTTTAGGCCTAGTACATACATAGCGCGTAAGAGCAAAGTTTAATTAATTTATAGGATTAGGCGTTACTTTGCGGGGATCCATAATACACACGTCATCATCATTTCCCTGCCCTTATCCCACTCTAAGTGGGGTCAGCACAACAGGTTATAAACATGTTGTCACATGATTTGGCTACGTATTTTATGACCGGCCGCCTGCCAGACGTCAACTTATCTTAGTCGTATTTTACGACTCCTCGATAAGAAAGTGGGTGGTCTAGTCTACTTAACCGGATACCACACGGTGAGTCAACTTACCTTAGTCGCCTTTTAAGACACCTTGGAAAGACATGAGGGTGGTCTATTCTACTCAGCCGGATACCACACGGTGGGTCGACTTACCTTAGTCGCCTTTTATAACATCTCGGTATAAACGAAGGTGGTCCTTTTTATCCATAATACACACACAATAATAAAATTATTTTGCTATAATGTGCTATAAAAAAAACAAAAAACTAGCGGCCTGTTACTATCCCACTGTTGGGAATAGGCCTCTCTCCGTTTTTCTAGAGAAGGATTAGAGCTAAGCGCTATAAAGTATATAGAAAATATATATAGGTGTAATGCTAAATGTAGAGTTGACTGAGTTGACTCCGTTTTCATATCACATCTCTCATTTCTATATATATGTTTGTATGTTTATATATATATGTAGACTCATCAGTATCTTGGGCATTATTCTTTGACATGAGTGGGCGTAATAAGGGTATCGTGCATATGGAAAAGTACAACGCTTATCTTCAACTTTATATTCTTCTTAACAATTTTCACAACTGCGCCATGACACGGATCTGTCTTCATCTCTCACATGCGCCGTCTGCTTTCTGTCACCGCTGCGCCTTCTATTTTCAATGCATTTTCAATATATTTTTAATGATGAAATGTTGGTTGCCAGGATGCGACACGGCCATCCTGCGAGACACACGTCCCCGTGTGTTGATCTGTAACAAACAAACGAACACAGAAATTCCGTTCGGCCTATCCTACAACATCTGAGTCATTGAGGTGTAGATCTTTTTAATAACCGAACAAAACAAGGAAAATTATATCTCGTCATAAGTTGATCATTGAACTATGAAACCCTACAAAGAAAATATAAGGCTATGCCAAACCCATAATGCATACGAAAAGTACTGAGGCAGAGTACCATTGACTGACACTCACCATGACATTACAAAAATAAACAGAAAACCTATCACAATTTACTTCAAAAACAACCCAGGTATCTTGTTCGTGGTCTACCGCTTCTGTCTCAGCAGAAGGGTCTTCCCTCAGGGATAACGAGTCCACATGACTCACGGCCATCGCTACACAGCTAGACCCGACTATACCACCCAGAGCTATCGCTCCCTGCGTACCCACGGACTACTCAGAGCAGATACCGATTTCTACCGGGCTACAGACGATACCCTGGTGTCATCGACCTCCAGAGCTATCGCTCACTGCGTACCCACGGACCACCCTGAGCAGATGCCGATTTCTACTGGGCTACAGACGATACTCTGGTACAGTCACCGACCCACCGAACCAAGAACCCGTCTGTATAAACATCAACACAAATTACGTTACCACAAATCTTGTCATTGTCAATAGGTACTTGAGTCTCAGGTATTTTTGTAAGACAATAAGACACATTATGTTTTTGACTAAAGGAGCTGAATTGGCAAAAGGTTAACAGTTCACCACCTTCTTATAATTTCTGTTGTAAAACCGTTTACTTTATTTGACAATCATTTGCAAGGTACTATAAACATTCTTGTTAGCCATCCCTATTAATGACAACATTATTAATTATTACCCAACTAAATTTATAAGCTATATATAGTCTCTTTTATGAGAGAACATCCAGGCCCAGAAACAAATCAAAGTAATAACACCTACCAAATGATGTGAAAGCTCCTGATGGCGGTTTGACCAGACTTTGGTCTACAGTCTACTCGTCGGTGTACTGGTACCTCAAAGAGCAGGTCCATTGGCCATGCAGCGACTCGCGACGTGACCCAGCCTGCTACACCTGTAGCACACAAATAATTTGTAATCTGCTTGTCATCGTTGTCCAGAGCTTACCACAGTACCACAGACAATAGTCTTTTGGTTCCAAAATCCGTTTGCGACACTCCATTTTTCTGTGCACTGCTGATCGCAACTAAGACCCTTGAATTGGGATCGCGTTGAATCTGCGATCCTCTATAAATAACTTTCGTTTCAAATAGGAGTATACTTGTAGTTCCAGGTGCAGCTTTTGACGCGAAGATATCTCCGTTATGAATGCAAGCCATTGCAGTCATATATCAATTTTATCTATCTATCATTCTATCATTGTTGAAATTAATAAGTGCAGCCGCAGAAATTTCCAGAAAACGTATCTTCTTTTGTTTTTCCGTCCAAGTATAACGCTGTATTACACCACAATTTTACGTAAAATCATCATTTATCGGGTTTAAACTTCGGCCGATTGATATTATTCGTCTCACTTGGATTTTTTTTTTCTTTTTGTTTTTGGTGTTTGAATTGTTTTATTTCGTAACTCTTATAGTATCCGCCATTGTGAGTCATCATAGTCCCTTCATACTATCCATCCATTTGCACGATTGAATCCCACGACTGATGTAGACTCATCAGTATCTTGGGCATTATTCTTTGACATGAGTGGGCGTAATAAGGGTATCGTGCATATGGAAAAGTACAACGCTTATCTTCAACTTTATATTCTTCTTAACAATTTTCACAACTGCGCCATGACACGGATCTGTCTTCATCTCTCACATGCGCCGTCTGCTTTCTGTCACCGCTGCGCCTTCTATTTTCAATGCATTTTCAATATATTTTTAATGATGAAATGTTGGTTGCCAGGATGCGACATATATATATATATATATATATATATATATTACTTTAGCAACATTTTAGTAAATAGGTACCCAATTTTAAAAATTAAAATAGAAACACTTTTTACAAATGTCTTATTTTCTCGTTAACCAATACCTCATAATAAGTGACAGTGTCATAAAAATCATAAGGAAGGTAAGGATTTTTCGGTAAACTCAAATAAACGCTACAAAGAATAATCATTTTAGTTCGGAAATCGAATAATGTTAGCTATATTCGATATGAAGTCCTTTGAACACTTTATACTTGAGAATAAAATTTTGAATAAACCAAATATGTTTGTTCGAAACTTAAATTTAGGTACTGTTTAGAATAAATACAATTTGAAACAAATAAGTGTTGCAAAACTTTAAATATGTTTGATATGCTGGAGGCAAATTCTTTATTCTTCTTTATCCATCTATTTGTAAAACAGCTTACACAGTATGACCATATGCACGTGATGTTCGTTCGCACGCTGCATATGAATGCAACCTAAACTGATTTTCCGCATTGTAGTACGTGAACGCTCACAATGTATGCATATTTTTATCTTTGTTGCATAACGTATTTTTGTGCGAAAAATTTAATTTAATTGACACAGACAAAATTAAATACAAAAATATTGTTTTACTGGCAATAAAACGCCTGGAATGCAATGAACACTGACTATTACTTTAATTTGTCGTATTCTATGTAGTAATAATTGAACACTTGAAGTAAATAAGGCACTAAGTACCTAAAAATAAAAATTCGAACTAAGTATGCAATTTGCTTTTAAAATTGGTTTAGAACCAAATTGCGTTTAGTATCGAATTTTAATTTTTAGGTACTTGGTGCCTTATTTACTTCAAGTGTTCAATTGATGATGGTCAATGTTTTTTATCTGTTAAAAATATGATGGCGCTGGCGAGAAACTTTTTAAGCGTCATACTTCAAAATGCCAAATACCTTGAAGCATTTTCATATGTTACTTTATCCTGCAATGTTTTTTATCTGTTTAAAAATATGATGGCGCTGACGAGAAACTTTTTAAGCGTCATACCTTAAAATGCCAAATACCTACTTTGAAGCATTTTCATATGTTACTTTATCCTGCAATGTTTTTTATCTGTTTAAAAATATGATGGCGCTGTAGAGAAACTTTTTAAGCGTCACACTTAAAAATGCCAAATACCTTTAAGCATTTTCATATGCTACTTTATCTTAAATTCATCTCATTCATTAGCTATTTTTTTTAAAGTAATTTAAGATGAAGGTAAGTTTACCCTGTTATATTACAACACAATGTCGCATAAAGGTACTTCAAGTCCCCGAAAGGATATAAATGAGGTGTAACTATTTACCCCAACTGGCTGTCCAGGAAATTAAGCGTCCGTTTATTGTACCCACAGTACAGTATAACTTAGTCTCGTTAACCATACTAATATTATAGATACGAAAGTCTGTCTGTGTATTATATTTAAAACTAGCAATCGCCAGCGGCTCCGGCCGCGTGGAAAGATTATAACTGTATATAGTAATTGGATAATTATAAAAATGATTAAAGTGGGTAGTAAAAAACTTTAAAAGCTAGACTTATGCTGTCGCGGAATTTTATTTAAAACTTTTAGAGGGGAACAATTTAATAATACATGATTTTTGACCACTTACAGCGCTTACTCAGCTCAATTTGCAAGGAAAGCTTAAAATTTTGCCGTTATTGTAATATTTATTATTGCAGCTCCTCTCCTTTTCATCTTAGCGTGATGTTATGTAGCCTAATATAGCCTTGATTGATACATGGTCTATCTTATAATAATAATAAAAATACTTTATTGCACAAACTAAATAAAACAAATATAGAAAAATCTTAATAATACTTATGAATAGTGCAAAGGCGGCCTTATTACTAATAGTAATCTCTTACTGGCAACCTTACTGAACAGTTAAACTAAGACTAAGAGTATGAAGGATGGCGCACAAAGTATTTATAGATAACCATACATACATTCAAATCATTACACAATAATAACATTGACATTAATTTTTTACATAATCCATCTAGAAAATAGAAACACGCGTATAATTATAAATGTAATTTCAGTATAGTTCCGGAAGCCGTATAAATGAGGTATCACTAGTTACCCCAACCGTCTGTCCAGGAAATTAACTGCGTATTAAATTTAACCGCAGAAACCGCGTAACCTTGGTCACGTAACACGATACAGCGTACCTCAAATTGCTGTTAAAACAAAAACCATTATTTACACAGCGGAAATAATTATTTTATCGTTCTTTATTTTAAGGAACTTTAATAGCTTAAGAAGAAATCATAAGTAATTTATAGGTTAAAGAAAAAATAAAATAGCGCTATGTTGCTATTTGATATATATGACATTTATGTATGGTTATTTGGCATATATGGCTATATGGCAAAGGTTACTTATCTTAATTTAATAAAAAAGATTAGATCTAAGATCAAAGCCCGCCACGCTGCTCGAATTGGCAAGCTACAAATATTATTATAACGCAATTACTTAGCTTTAATTTTAGAATAAGTTTATCATGGCAACATGTTTTTTTCTCTCTCTTTTGTACATGCATATTTTGGTGAGCAACTCTATTATAAATATAAACAATATGTATACATTTTAAAGTTAATAATCGTGTTGTCAACTGTTTTGTATGTCAAATAAAATAAAAATTATCATCATCCTCTTGCCCTTATCCCAGTCCAAGTGATATAACGTGTTGTCACATGAGTGGGCTGCGTATTTTACGATCGGCCGCCTGTCTAGCGTCAACTTACCTTAGTCGCCCTTAACGTCAACTCGGTAAGAAAGAGGGTCATCTATTCTACTCAGTCGGATACCACTCGGCGAGTTGACTTACCTTAGTTGCCTTTTACGACACCTCGTTAAGAAATGAGGGTGGTCTTTTCTACTATACAACACGGCATAAGCTACAAATATTGTACGAATTAATGTCAAAAAGTAAAGCTTGAATAATAATCACAAAATCTGGATATCAATATACAGTAAACATTATATTATATTATATTTATATCACGTATTATATTTAGGCATACATACATTCACGTTAATAATTATTATCCATATTTATACCTAATTATTTTCACCGTTGCAATGCTAATTTGAGATTAATATGAAATTTAGTTTGTGTTATTTTGAACATAATAATAACTAAATAATTTTACGATTTCTATTGGTTAGCTGCTACTACTAATTGCTAATTAAAACGTCCATTCCATTTAAAATTAAATTAGTATTTATAGAGTTATACATATCTCCTGCCCTTTTTTCTCTCTAAGTGGGTTCGACATAAATGTCATAAACATGTTGTTAAATGATTTTGCTAGGTATTTTCACGACCGGCCGCCTGCCTGCCGTCAACTCATTTTAGTCACCTTTTACGACCCTTCGGTAAGAAATGAGGGTAGTCTAAACAGCCATATACCACACGGCAGGTTAACTTATCTTAGACGCCTTTTACGACAGATCGCTAAGAAATTAGGGTGGTCTATTCTAGATAACCAGATACCACTAATCTTAATAAATATATTGGATATACTATGTTACATGTATGGAAGTATTAGCCTTCTATATCGTAGATATATTTGTATATTACGAAAGCCAGAGCGTGTCGGAAATTCAACGATCGTAAGTTTGCTATTTTGTATTATTAAACCATTTTATACATCCCCTTTGTGAGCCAGTCAAAATCCGGGCTCACAAAGGAATAGCGTCCGTCTTAAGCTGGTTATTTCAGTAAACAAAGATTCACTCGAAGCTTCTGTTACACGTCGAATGCAGCGGATATAGATTAAATATCGATAGGGAAAAGCTTCTTTTGAAAGTGAACTTTAAAAAAACTTATCTGTTTCTTTGTGATATAAACAAAACAAATCTTTTTCAATTAAAACTTAATATATTTGCATTTCACTTATTTGTTAATATCATCATCATCATCCTATCTCTATCCCAGTCTAAGTGGGGTCGGTACAACATATTATAAACATATTGTCACATGATTTGGCTTCCTTTTTACGATCGGCCTGACGTCAACTTACCTCGGTAAGAAAGAAGGTGGTCTATTCTACTAAACCGGATACCACGCGGTGGGTCAACTTACCTTAGTCGCCTTTGACGACACCTCGGTAAGAAATGAGGTTAGTCTATTCTAATCAACCGGATACCACACGGCGGGTAGACTTACCTTAGTCGCCTTTTACGACACCTCGGTAAGAATGAGGTTGGTACTATTCTATTCAGCCGGATACCACACGGCGTTCACTTATTTTTTAATATATAAATTTTAAATATTTTCTATTAAAAAATTTTTAAAAGTTTAGTAAATTTATTTAAAATTGATTCAACTCTGCAATCATTTACGTTTTGACACAATATTGACCGATCGTCATTATTAGAGAAAAATTAATCTGTGGTTTAGTGTTGGGCATCATGATTTACTAAGCAACCAGCTTCTCGGCAAAGTCTAATATGTTAGTCAATGTGGTTTATGGAAAATACAATGGCGTTGGGGATAAACCGGGAAAGCTTAAATCTCAATTTGGAAAAAAAGATTTTCTTAAAATAAAAATTATAATAACAAATAGGATCATAAATTTTGCTTAAGTAAGGACTACATTGTATTTGATAAAGGTGCTTATACAGGCGAAATTCTATTAAAACTATTTTGAATCGAATCGAATAAACATCGAATTGCGTTTATTAAATCAAAAGGTCGGTAGCTGAGTTAGAAATCTGAGTTAACACAACAAAACTTTTAGCTAATGTAAACGTTTACTTTTCAAAAACAATATAAACAGTTTGAAATCACAAAGTCGTTTGGGCGTCTCTGATTTCAAAATGAACCATAATAACACATATTTGCATATCAAATAATTGCACCCACGCTTTCGTCATACATTTAGAAAATATCAAAATACTGTGCGAGGTGAATGGTATGGTAACTAGTTTTCTAATTAGACATGAACTGATAAAGTACATATGAGTTTATCACTAAACACAAACAAATCCACTATTTACCTATACAGTGTGTCCCTGACATAGAGTTTACATAATTTGTGTTATTGTCATCAGTTTTTGCTTTTTTTAATTTAAATTCTTCTGTTTTTTCTACCTTGATATGGATGTTTGTTATTATTGTAAATGTTGTAGCCATTTTTAATTAATTTAGCATTTAGTTTCTATTTTTAGTGTATCTTTTTTAGTTATCTTTGGAACACGTATTTAATGTATATACTTTCGTTCTTACGTTCTTAATACTAGAGAAGTCATAGGAATGCATGTGAGTGACAGTGAAATTTCCCATTGTCTTTGATAAGATTCCAGATTTGTTTATAGTAAATTTATAACCAAATCTTTATTACCAACAGAGTGACAAACAATGCATAAAAGATCTTACTTAAAAGTTGTAATCTGTACAAATTTTAATATAAAATAATTTTGCATATTGGAGTAATCATCCACTTCCGAGAGTTAACAATGTGACTCTTTTTTGTTATAATTAGCAATCTAATTTTCGGTTTTTAACTGTTATTTTCATTGCACGATATGGATCATGAAAAAAACAATTGAAACTGATAAAATACAAGAATTAGGGAGTGGCTTACCATTTACGTTAAATACAAATAACAGTTAAAAGTTTACAGATAAAATTGATCACATTAATTAAATAAAATTCGTCTTTTATTGTAACAAATGACGCTATCACATTGACGAGTAACACAAAGAAAGTAACAAATGAGTTCTAATCAAAACGCCCTCATGTTAATTCAGACGCAATCGGGGAGAACGTAATTGATGCGTATCGATTGAATCATAGACTAAAAACATGGACCTTGTGATGATACTTATTGTAGACACAGGATATATTAGATCTTTTTAATATTTTTTTTTGACTGGCTCGTTGGTGCAGTGGGTAGTGACCCTGCCTTCGGCTCCACGGGTCGCGGGTTCGATTCCCGCCGAGGACCAACATTTTCTTTAAAATGAATTTGTCGGTCTTTGAGCCTGGGTGTATATTTGTATTTAAGTATGTATTTAAAAATATATAAGTATATATTCACCAGTTGTCTGTCTACCATAACACAAGTATTAAGTTACTTACTTTGGGGACGGATGACCGTGTGTGTAAGTGTCCCATATATTTATTTATTTATTTATTTAATATTTTATATATTCTGAATTTCGGAAACGGCTCCAACAATTTTTATGTATGTATTTTTTCAGTATGTATCGGGCTCTGGGGGGAAAATCGCTCTAGCTAGGTTTTTTTAAAAAAAAAAATTTTATCCCTGTTTTCGGGCATTGAAAAAATGCTAAAATATAGAATGGAATGCAAATGATTTTTTAGCTGTCAATCGTAATGATAAAGTTCCACATGTCACCGGCGCTTTCTTTCTTTTTTATTATTATTTTTATATCTTAAAAAAAATTACGTACGGTCGTCCACGTACTAAATACTTAAATGCGTTTATTAACGAACAATAAGTAAGTACAAGTAAATGTAAAAAAATGTGTATTATTCAAAAATTACTTTATAGGGATGACCAGAGATCTCATAAAGATCTGTGTTCTGTAAGAATCGTTGCATACGATGACCGCATGAATGAATTCTGTAATATAAATCATTGTATCAAGCTTACGTATTACACTACCTGTCGGATTGATTGAATTACAATATATTGTTGATCGTCCTACGACAAAGATCTCATCGTTTAAACTATCGCTTACGCCCACATCCACCTACATTGTTTACTAATAGTAAAAAAAGGATGAAATGGACAAACGAGAATCAAAGGAATATTTATCATCCCATTTATAATACTTTACAATACCGACAATTTTATTATAACCTAAGTTGTTATATTTATTGAATGCTAGTAAAATGTTGAATAGTTCCGTGTATCGGTTTTAAATTATTTACACCCCGCTTGGGATCCAGATGGGTACATTATTATTTTTCTGTTATCGAGAGAGTTTACAAAATAATGTAAGATTGTTAAATGATGATGAATTTTAATTTTTTATATTTTACTAGCAATCGCTGGGGATCCGTCCGCTTGAAAACATTAATACCGTTATATAGTCTTTATATAACTATAAAAATGGTTATAGTGAGTTAACCTTAAAAGCTAGACATATGCTGTCGGGGACTTTTATTTAGAACTCTTAAGGGGGAACAATTTTGTAATACATCAGTTTTGAATAACTGTTACCGTTTACTCAGCGCACAACAAAAGATTAAAATTTTGCCGTTTTCGCAATATTTGTTATTGCTGCTCCTCTCCTATTCATATTAGCGTGATGTTACATAGCTTATAAGCCTTTCTCAATGGAATATCTTACACTAAAATAATTTTTCAAATCGGTTCAGTAGTTCCTGATATTAGCGCGTTTAAATAATCAAACAAACAAACTCTTCAACTTTATATATTAGTATAGATTGATTTTATTTTGTTCATTAAATAATACCCAAGCGCATAGACAAATATCACGCCTGATGGAAAATGATAATGCAGTCAAAGTTGAAGTGCGATAGAGAGTGCCTATTTCTTAAAGCTCTTCCATCACATTAAGCTCAAAATAGCAGCGCCATTATGATATGATACTTAACTATTGTTTTGCCTTTATCCGCTGAAGTTGTTAACGTATTTACATCAAAGAACAAAATCAGTAATGAAGCTGTTGCACCTTATCCGGGAAACTTAATTTAGAGAATATTGACGTGAAACATTGATCCTTTTCACTACGTAAGTGAAGTCATGTATTATACAAGCAGACAGCCCGATGAACGTTGTAATCTTATCGCGTACGCGATCCGACCCTATTTCCATACTTTCATTTCCTCCATGAAAGCAGCTTCCAGCGTAAAAGTGACGTATGATTAAGTACAAGAATATAGTTTGCGATGAGTTAACGATGTATTAAAAGCTTGAGTGAAATTTAAAATGTATTATTACTAGTTACCTATATATTAGACGTATTTCGCGTCAACTTAAACGTTACAATACCCTCAATTATTTATTTTGTTTTTCCTGTATCCCAAAAACTGTTTTTTTATCCTGTAAGTTGTCTCTAATATTTATATGAGCTAATCTTGTATATATATATGTATATATATACAGAATCCTCCTGTCCTATCCCACTCTAAGTGGGGTCGGCACAACATGTTATAAACATGTTGTCATATGATTTGGCTACGTATTTTACGACCAGCCGCCTTCCTGAGGTCGACTTATCTTAGCCTCCTTTTACGACACCTCGGTAAGACATGAGTATAAGCATAAATTGAACCAAATATTATTCTCTCACCGCTCTAGTGAAATCGTAAAAACCAGGACCGATTTTGCATTTATAATATTAAGTATGAATATTACCTACCTTCCCTACCCATGACTTTGTCCAGTAAATACAGTAACGAGATACTAAGTATGAGAAATTCAAATTCAAATAATTCTTTATTCAAATTGGCTTTTAAAGCAGCTTTGAATCATCATATAACAATAAATCTACGACTGTTTCTAAAAGGTGTTCTTACCGAGAAGAACCAGCAAGAAACTCGGCAGTTATCTCCATACAAACAATTATATAAACAAACAAACTTTCACATTATTATTAGTACGGATGTTAAAGAAAATAATTCAAATACATATGTAATAAAAGCAGATCAGAAATCAAAAAATACACAAGTATCGACAGTATAGGTACATTATAGCTGTTTACAATAGATAAAAAAGCTTTAACGCGTTACATAAAAAAGCTTTATCGGTTTTATCGAATTACTACAGTTATGTTCCCAATATACAATATAATAACCAATCAAACTATTAATGCATCCATAGATAACTATAATGGCTCTTTAATTTAGAATAAAAATGTATTTCCACATACATTTCAGGCGTCCATAAGAACATACTTCCATAATAGGTCCCGTATTAATAAAGATTGAAAGTGCATAAGACTTGAATAGTAAATAAACGGACGAATGTTAAATAATGACTTCTTCATTACTATCTGAAATAACGCTATTAAACTACGATCATTTGTTGGGACTCTGTTATTTAGGTCCCGAGCACATTCGTGCAATTAATACAATGATATAAAAAAAAATATGGTTTAATGGGTAATGGTTTATGAAAATTTATATTGATATTCTGAATTAAATGTTTTTCAAAATTTTAACATTATAATCAATATATTCGCAGTTTTTTTTGTGAACCTTATACACTATATTCATAATGAACGTATTTTATTTTTATGCTTAATACATGCCGTGTGGTGTCCGGTATCAGGCTGAGTAGAATATTCCACCCTCATATCTTACCGAGGTGTCGTAAAAGTCGACTTAGGTAAGTTGACCCGCCGTGCAGTATCCAGCTGAATATAATAGACCACTTTCATTTTTACTGAGGTGTCGTAAAAGGCGACTTAGTTAAATTGAGAGTGGTTTATTATATTCAGCCGGATACTGCACGGCGGATCAACTACCTAAGTCGAGTTTTACGACACTTTGGTAAGAAATGAGTGTGGAATATTCTACTCAGCCTGATACAGTACAAAAATATAACTAAAAAAACATCATATAAGCAAACGCGTATTTATATGAAATAGCAAAATAATTTTTGTCAAATTGTGCATGCCGTTGCCATCTATAATTAATATAGCACTTAGCTTAAAATAATTTCACAATTTGTATTTATAGCTCTACATGGTGTGGATATTCTTGATGGTCTTTTAAAATAAATAAATAAATATATCTCGACATCAGACGCATAAGGTCGAATGTCGACATAAGACCAGAGGCGAATAATGTCTTCAGTTTCTTAAAAAAAAAGAGTTTTTTTAATCTAATAAGGTAAATTTTAGATTAGTAGTGTTAGGAATCGAAAGATATAAGCTTTCACTAAAATATTAACAATATTTCATTTAGAATTATCCATAAAAACGCAAATACTATCCCGATTAGTTTATAAATTTTCTTTTCGCTCTCTTGTCATCAAAACACACATCAAATCTTATGCGTCTAAGGTCGAGATATTTGTGTTTCAATAGTATACACGGAGCTTGACCATAAATATACCGGTAGCCGAAGGTTAATAGCAAAGTCATCCATCAACTATTATCAACGGGTGGGTCCATTCAAAGGGTCACGAGGAAGCATTGATTTAAAACGTTCTCAGGAACTGAATCAAATTACTTATAGATTACACTGTATAACTCACAATAGTGGTTGTGATTAAAAAAATCTTAAAATGTGTTTAGCTGCACAATGGTACACAATTTAAGCCACTTAACTTTCTTTGTTGATAACTTTTTAAGAAAGTCAAAATGTCTGAGTTTTGCATTTGAGCTATAAATGGATAACTATAAGCAATTTTTTTTAATAATATTTAAAAATTTGTATTTAAAGAAATGTATTAAAATTTGTACGCTATTCAATAGTATAATACACAAATAAATAAATAAGTAACTATGTGGCAGAACTTGGTTGATTAATTGTTTAAGCGAGTGTATTATATATACAAATAATAAATGTCAGTTAGCTATTTCACATTCATTCTCTTGCCCTTATCCCACTCTAAGTCAGGTCGGCACAACATGTTATAAACATGTAACGTGATTTGGCTACCTATTTTACGACATGCCGCCTGCCTGACGTCATTTTACCTTAGTCGCCTTATGCGACATCTCTGTGAGAAATTAGAGTGGTCTATTCTACTCAGCCTGATACCACACGGCGGGTCAACTTGCTTCAGTTGCCTTTTACGACATTTTGGTAAGAAATGAGGGTAGTCTATTCTACTCAGCTGGATACCACACGGCGGGTCAACCTGCCTCTGTCGCCTTTTACGACATTTCGGTAAGAAATGAGGGTAGTCTATTCTACTCAGCCGGATACCACATGGCGGAAGTAAGTTAGCTATTTCAGTGTGAGAAAAAAGCAAAAAGTAATTCTAGTTTCACAACCCTTTTTCTAAAAGATAGTATTAAGAGAGTAATGTAAGCAAAGTCCGCCATCTTCAATTTCACAAACTAAAGTTTCTTATCATCGTTTACACGCTATCGTGGGTGGCCCAACTTTTCTAAATTACGTCACAAGTTCCTTTATTTTCATGTTGATTGATCTATTACTGTACTTATTACGTAAAATAACTCGCCCACGAGTATTCTTACCACATTATATTTAAAGGTCTAAGTCTCTTACTTTACTGGTTTTGCCTAATGAACCAGTGGAAATACCTCAGAAGGCAGTATTTTGTGCGTAGAAAGAAAAGAACTTTTGGATAAAGAAAAGAAAAAGAAGCAGAAGAATAACTTTATTGCACAAACAAAAATACAAAGTGAAAAGAACAGATACAGTTAAATGTGCAAAGGTTGGTCTTATCACACTGTTGTGATCTCTTCCAGACAACCCTTTGAAAGAGAGGATATTTTGTATAATTATCCACGGGTTGGCAAATGCACACAAATAAGGAAAATAACAGTAAATAGTAACAACTAAATAAAAGTTAAAATAAAAACAAATAAATAGAGAAAAAATAAATCAAAAAGAGAAAGAAGGAAAATAAATAAATGATTTGATATCTTGATTATGTAGACAATATCTTCTATCAAATTTGGGCAAGAAGTAGAAGGCATGTAGTGACTACTGGTAGTACATTATGCAGTAAGTTTCACATGAAGCTGGTGGATAATGAATTAAATAAGCCTTACAGACTTATTTATAGCAACTTTCAGTATGAGTTTAACGTTTTGATATAATACTGTTACTTCACATGAAGCTGGTGGATATTGAATGAAATAAGCCTTACAGACTTATTTATAGCAACTTTCAGTATGAGTTTAACGTTTTGATATAATACTGTTACTTTTTAGCTGTTCAGTGTAGCAAAATATTCACATATCCGGTTATGACTTCCGAACAAAACTCAAATCCCAAGGTTTACCTTGACGGGCAAATAATTCAAATGGGTAATTTCGCCGTGTGGTATGCGACTGATTAAAATAGACCACCCTCATTTCTAATCGAGGTGTGTCGAGGTTTAAAACATGTGCCGAAACCACTTAAAGTGGAATAAGGGCAGGAGGATGATGTAATCAAATGATCAATTTACGTTTAGGTTTCAAAACTTACTTCATACTGGAAGATGCACTGATAAAAGATCTACCTATGATAGAAAGAGACACAACAGGAGCATTAGATATGGAGTCCCATTTAAAAGATCCAATCCATTAAAGACGGTTTTCGATAAAAATTAGGAAACTTTAATACGAAGTTACTTTTTGTAACGGAATCCCATAAAATATTATGTAAAATTATATTTCCTATTACACCAATAACCCGAAACACGGATAAACTTGTCACTAAGTGCGGGCCATCAGCCATTTATCTTACGGTGACAACGACCAATGTCACCAGCTGAGAGGGCGGTGCAAGCAAGTTCACTTGAATCCATGAAAGCCATACAAATATCGCTCTTAATTGCAGGGAAGAAGGACTATATGACAATATACTAAATGCAAACTTTGTGTGTGGCGTAAATCTTAGGATATCTCAAGTGGTATACAGTAACCGTGTTGGTAAATTCGTTGTATGGACAGCAGATAAATCTTTTCCTCATAAAGGCGTTGTGGACATATAATAAAATAAACACAAGCACATTTTGCTACAATAGAGTTATAAGTTGTGATTTATACACGTTTATAATAAAAATATGGAGGCTCTTGAACATTGACCGAACAATTTTGCTTTTTGGGACAGGTTTTATCACTCTGTCACCTGATGGTTAGCATACAAGCTAAGAAACGTTCATCATCCTGCCCTTATCCCACTCTTAGTGGGGTCGGCACAACAAGCAACAAACATGTTGTCACATGATTTGGCTACGTATTATACGACTGGCCTGCCAGAAGTCAACTTACCTTATTCGTATTTTACAACACCTCGGTGAGAAAGAGGGTGGTCTATTTTACTCAACCGGATACCACACAGTGGGTCAACTTAACTTAGTCGCCTTTTACGGCACCTTGGTAAGAAATGAGGGTGGTCTATTCTACTCAGCCGGGTACCACATCGTGGGTGAACTTACCTTAGTCGCCTTTTACGACACCTCGGTAAGAAATGAGGGTGGTACTATTATGTTCAGCCGGATACTACATGGCATAACGTTATGGGTATAAAATACTGTAAAAAGGTGCCAGAACGTGGCTATGCTGAAGTGGTACCCATTAAAATCTAATTATTCTCAACTTCACTGCTGATGATAGAGTCACAGTTAGCTCCAACCCTTCTGTCCACAAACGCCGCCTGCCTGACGTCAACTTACCTTAGTTGCCTTTTGCGAGACGTCGGTAAGCAATGAGGGTGGCCTAACCTACTTAGCCGGATACCACATGGCGGTTCAACTTACCTTAGTCGCCTTTTACGACACCTCGGTAAGCAATGAGGGTGGCCTATTCTACTCAGCCGGATATCACACGGCGGGTCAACTAACCTTAGTCGCCTTTTACGACACCTCGGTAAGCAATGAGGGTGGCCTATTCTACTCAGCCAGATACCACACGGCGGGTCAACTTACCTTAGTCGCCTTTTACGATACCTTAGTATGAAATGAGGATGGTCTATTCTACTTAGCCTTAGCTTAGATAATAAAGTGAAAAGGCAAATCCTATTTCATATTTTATTTCTTTTACAGATTGCGTACCTACTACTGGCGCTCGTTCACTTTTGAGTAAGTAAATTAATATTTTTAGCAATAATCTTATTCAGACCTCACAGACAAACCCCATTACCGCTAATAAACAACAAAAGCTACCACAAACATCCAATTCTTTCCATATACAAAATATTAAAACAATTTGTTTTGCTTCTCTATTTTTGATCTAGCATTCTGAATTATGATCGAATCTGACGATGTGCAGACAAATGGGCTGAAAAGCAGCTTTAAGCTAAGTCCCACGACCTTTTCACGATATCATTGTTAAATAAGTAATTTTCAGTGTAAAGTGTAGTTTTTCATGAATAAAGTTATTATTATTATTAAATAATCATAAATTATTAAATAATCATAAATAATTAAACAATTACGAGTATATTATTACACAGCGAGCATCAAATATCATTATCTTTCATTCGTTGTTGACATCATTAAATTAACTTACTCTAGAGAAGAAAAAAAATAATTAAATCTTTTGTATTCTCAGGTTGTGTTCCACAAAGCTTTCATTGACCTAATTTAATGTAATATGGAATACTAGCTTTTACCCGCAAGTTTGCGTGGACTTTTGTAGCGTGATAGGTTGATAATAGATGGCGCTTTTCAATGTATTCCTACTCCTGTAGAAAAAACAGTATTTCTGTAGCCTATATGTTATCCCGGTGTATAAGGAATAATTGTGCCAAATTTCATCGATATTAAAAATGAATGAATGAATGAATGAATACTTTATTGCACTATAATAATAACATACAAATAACACTACTACTACTACTTCTAAACAAATAAGAAACAAAACAAATAACATTAAACGAAAAATATTGTGCAATTGGCGGCCTTATCGCTATAACAGCGATAACATATATATTAGTTCAGCGGATTCGTCGTGAGAGAGTAAGAAACATACATACTCACAAACTTTCGCATTTATTATATAAGTAGGATAGGATAGGATATCAGTTCAAGCAGGACAAATAAAACATATTTAATTTTACCCTATAATCTTCAAACAATTCATATGAACAACAAAAAAAGAAATAAATACCTTATTAAATAAATAACAACGAACACGCATACGAACTTCTGTCAATTGTAAAAAAAACTTTTTGTAAATGCCTCAGGTACGAACTGATTATTAAAGTTCTGGATTCACCAATTGTTTTTACTGTAGCTTTTAATCACCTTGATTTATTTAGCTCACTGTTGACTTCACTGGGGATTATTAAACTATGGGAATGGCCATTTTTTTTAAAGAGGTCAAAGTTTTTCTTCAAGCGTATTTTATAATTATACAAATTGCCTTAGAGTGCTTAGCGTGATATCGTTGCTTACTATTTAAATAATTTGTGATTATTGTAGATTTTAAGGTGTGTGTAAAAGGTATTAATTAATTTCAATGAATAGTGAAATTAATGAAATTATAACATGTAAAACGTTATAATTTGATTAATTCACTTAATAAATGCAGTTTTTCGACTTGAAACATTTTGTTATATTCTTAACAATCTGTGCCTGCGGCTTCGTTTGTGGAAATCAGTGTGTGACAACGTTTTCCGCGTAAATCGGAAAGCCCCTAGAAATCGATTTCTAGTCTTAAAAACTATACGTTGATCTATAACTTCTTCTCGCTTGATGTCCGGATTTAATAAATTCGGTACAGCCGTTTCGAAAATTTTGCTAATAAACTAAAAAAACCGTTTAGAAACCGTTTAGAATTAAAAAAAACTGTGCAAAAAAACCGTTCGGTAAATTTACAGAAAATCAATCACATACAGACATATTTTGGGGACTGGGTTTTATATTTTGTATATATGAATTATTTGAAACATTTTTTAAACTCTTTTTGAACGTTTTTTTTTTAAATAAAAAAGAAGAATTGGATTTAGAATTGGATTATTTTATGATATAATTTAAAATATAATGAATCAAAGCTATCACTCTACCCAAACTGCACAATAATTTTAAGAAGATTCATTTAACTCTTTCATTGAAATATTAAGAAAAAAGCTTGAGTGCGTCCAGCATTTACTTATCTTATTGTACTTTACTACTAAAAGGTGCTCTTGAAATATTAAGTCTGTATTTCCGCTTTCAGAATATCGCCATATGTTTTATCAATATTCATATCTAAAATAAACCGCTTATAAGTAATTAAAACTATTAGAACCACTTGTTTGATTCATAGCAATTTCATAAAAAAATGGTTTTACGTTTTATGAATTTAAAATACCTGTTTCCATAACACTAATATAAAACTATAACTTTTATTAATTATTCTAAAAATACTGTTATTATATAAGTATAGAAATAAAATAGAAGGTTAAAATAGAATATAAAGTTTTGCATTGTTTTGAAAACTGAAAATAACGTACAATAAAGTTTATAAAAGGTGTTTATTTAATTTAATAAATTAACGATCGACAAAGTAAAAAATCTACCGGACTCCTTATCCCACTTTAAGTGGGTCGGTACAACATGTTATAAACATGTTGTCACATGATTTGGCTACGTATTTTATAATCGGCCGCCTGTCTGACGTCAACTTAACTTAGTTGTATTTTACGACACCTCGGTAAGAAATGAGGGTGGTTTATTCTACTCAGCCTGATACCACACGGCCAATATAAATATAGTATTTGTCAGAATCCAACAGGATCAAAGTCAATATCATATATAATTGACAATTATGTGTCTGAACAAATTAAAGTCTGTTTAGAACAAGTTATATTTATCTTAAATTACTTACAGGCTAGGACTATACAAATCATGCACACGTGGAATGTTCCCAAAAATGCTGGCAGCGTTTCCGCGCTGAATCGCTGAGCTGACTCTTTGTGCGAAAAAGAAGCCAGCTTACTTGTCACCTGAAGAGGCAATTAGCGTGTTAAAATGGAAAAAAATTGCACATTGACTCCATGGCATATTAAAAATTCATATTCTTTATTAAATATAATAGTAGTTTATTTTAACTATTGTAACAACGCCGATGTGTTGCTACTACAATCAAGCAAGCAAGGCATGACGTCACATCTTGCCATAGCCTTTCGCGCCATTTTGAAGTGGGAGATGTGACAGTCGCTGTCATTAGCAGCTAGCCCGCGAATAGCGAATGAGAGTTTGCTTTGATTTTATTTTTACATTTTTTCATGAAAATAATAAAACTGATTTATAATACTTCTTTTATTAATAAAAGTAGTGTATTTTAACTACATAACATTATTAAGCCGGTCCATTAAGCTTAGATCTTATCTAAGTGTTAGATGCGTTCTATAATTTATTAGTATTGATTAATTTTAAGCACCGCTATCGAGTGGGCGTAAATATGTACATATTAATATACTTCTTACACTGTCTGTATTACAGTAGTAAAATTACACATTTCATTGAAAGGACTCTAGGTTTGATTACGGACTTAAATTAAATGATTTGTATTTTATTCTACTGGTGCCTGCGACTTTTTTGCGCAAACTAAAACGTTAAAGTAGCTTCTACAGTGAATTATATTTTTTTCTGCCTTGCAAAATACATTACCTGAGCATTCGCTGGCGAAGAAGTCAAGCCCATTCTCATGGCGTGATTGAATATAATTTACCAGTTCATACCTAATTCCGCAAATTTTGAACACAACTGACTACTGTTCCCGCTGAGCGGTATCCGGCTAAGTAGAATAGACCACCCTCATTTATTACCAAAGTTATGTAAAAGGCGACTAAAGTAATTTGAACAGCGGTGTGGTATCTGTCTGAGTAGAAAAGACCACCATCATTTTTTACCAAGGTGTCGTAAAAGGAGACTAAGGTAAGTTGACCGACTGTGCGGTATCTGGTTGAGTAGAAAAGGCCACCCTCTTCTTTACCAAGGCATCGTCAGATAAGATTAAGGTAAGTTGGAATGTCTTCATAGGTAGCCTATCCCCGCCACCAGCCGCGTGGTGGGGCACACAGGTTGTTTTAGTTGGTGCGAGTCCGACATAACCATCCCCACGTGACAACATGTTTATAATATGTTTATATATGTTAACAGATGTTAACAGAAAAACTCATTGGCGTGGAAATTGAATCTGGGATCCCACCCGAAAAATTGTACGGTCTCATTGCTGGGCCATCGCAGCTTCCAAAACACATGTAAAGATATAAAGTGTTCTCTCCAGTATAAATGTTAATTAAATCGCTCCATTAGCATTAGATCTCATTTCGAAATGCAAGACGCGCTCCCTGATTTATTACTGCTGCACTGATAAATTCTATCCGGTCACTGCGATGCACTCGTGGTTACAAAATCGCCTTAACAACGCTATATTTGTCGCTTTTTTTCAACTTAGTATAAACAGGATAAATTTAACATCGTATTGAATAATTGAAACATTGGAATGTCCGAAATTTAAAAAAATATTTTCGAGAATCTATATACACGACTTCATTCGCATCTAAGTATGAAAATACCTTTAATTTTGTACTTAATGTTTTTCCTATTCCCGGAGTGAAAATGAGAATTTTTTCTCCTATTTGTTGAATCCAGATCCAAAATGACCTTTATTCAAGTAAATTGATTTTAAATAACTTAACTTATTATTAACTTATAGTAGAGGAGCCCATCTGCCATCAACGAAGGTACATACCCTACATTAAAGGTTCATATATGGTAGGGGTACATTACAGGGTACAACGTTTGTCCCCGTATAATTTTCTGACGCGCTTTATTAACGCGGAAAATCCCCGCTTGGGCTCCCCTACCATTATAACTTGTTGCATTATTACTGCTATCTTGTATAAGGTTGAAAGTTTCTGTAACCAAGCATTCTTATCATTTCCTGTAATCCTAGTAGTGAAAGCTGTGATAGCCTAGCGGTCAGAGCGTACGACTCTATAGTATAGTATAGTAGTATAGCATATCGTGGGTTTAAACTCCGAGCAGGCACGAATGAGTTATTCTATTAAAATTTGTCTAATTGATAATTATAATTTATCACACGCTTTTCGGTGAAGAAAAACATCGCGAGGAAACCTGTATATTTCTAGAGAATTCTAGGGATATGTGTAACCTACCAATTCACATTGGAGCAGCGTGTTAGGTTTTAGCTACAATCCTTCTCTCCTAAAAGGGAGGAAGGAAACCTATCCCCAGCAGTGGTATAGCAACGTTACTTTACAGCAGTGTATTCGTAGTACACTAAACTAGACAGTATAAGTTCTATATCAGTCTCCTCTTAATAGTAGCCCAGTACAACCTTTAATTGTACCAAATTATTAATTTTTGTTAGAAAGCGTCGAAGATATAGACTTTCGTATCTATATTGGTTTAGATATAAATTTCTCGAATATTTGAATTTCTGAAGGATTTACTTTTCAAAGATATGTCGATACAGCTTGCGCGGACCAAGTTGTACGCTTATACGACTTTGTTTCGGGAAGATTTTATAATCAGATTATAAACATTTCACATCTCTACATCAGGTGCGCGTTGTTTATTTTCTATTGTACTGTCTAAGGTCAACAAAAAAATAAGGGATCTAAAATATATTTAGTTTAAGGATATATATAGGTCTTTTCATAGGATTTCCACAGAACACGAGCTTGCGCCGCTTTGACCTACCGGCGCCCCGAGAGCTTTTTGAGGTCGTCAGTCTACTTTGTAGGGGGTCTACTGACGCTGCGTTTTTCGGTGCGGAGTTTCAACACCTTTTGACCCGCAACGCCCATCGGTTCTCCGCATTATGTGCCTCGCCTATCTCCCCTTCAGCTTCGCGACACGCTGAGCTATGTCAGTGACTTTGATTTATCTACGAATCTCCTTATTTCTGATTTGAGCACGTAGAGATACTCCGAGCATCGCTAAGCCTGAGTGACTCTGACCTTTCTTATGCCACAGTCCCCACTGCTCATTGGTCAGATGCTTTATGCTTGGTTAAAGGAAAATGTCGATAAATTTGGAAAGAATATTTTGATGAAAAATCATTGACCAAAGGAATTTGGTTTAAAATTATGCAACCAAATATAGAACGCATTTCATGGATTGCAGGTGCCGATATAAGCAGGAGGGACATTGTTACCGCTTTAAGGCTACGTTCAGGACATTTATCTCTAAACAGTTTTGGCTATTTAATGAGAAAAACGTCAAAGTCTTGTTGCTTAGAGTGTGGAAAGACTGAAGATATTTTTCATATTTTAATGGAGTGTGTCCGGAATGAAGCTGAAAGATTTGAATTTCTGGTTAAGTTAAACCTCAATCTCATGGATGTTGGTATTTGTAATAGCATTCTTGCTTTTCCTTCATCACGACAAGCAAGAATGCTGTACAAATAAGTTGATATCGGGCTAAAACGTAGACGGTAGCATTTTGTAAAGTGTCATGTTAAGGGTGGCATGTTCATAATTAAAAAGTCCTTTAAAAAATTAAATAAAAAAAATAGGTGTAAAATTAAAAATCGAGACATAAATTGCTTTATTAACTTTCCATCCATGAATCCATACAAATCCAAACAATATTTTCACTAAACTTTATTTTCACATAACTTTAGTGAAACCACAGGACAGATCTAGTTAATAAATCTACTGACATTGGAACATGTCTTATTGTGGAGAAAATATACTCAGAAGTTAACATTAGGTCAAAGCTTACATTAATCTAAACGTCATCGGGGACAAGGATGATTTGACATGAGATATAGCCACTTTAAATAGAGCTATTTCCATTGGAGTTTCAAGAATAAATCTCTGTCAGATGAGAACAAATCGCGGAATATGTTGAGTGAGAAGATTCTTATCAAAAAACGTAAACGATACACCGGACGCATCATGACTAAGACAAGAGTAGAGGAATTTAACACGTAGCATAACATATATTATATTTAGACCATGATACTGGTAGAGCTAACGGTATATAAAACATAATGATATCTTTAATATTTAAATGAGTTAATCTTGTATGTGTGTGTGTATATATACATTTTTTTTTTCAGAATCTCGGAAACGGATCCAACGATTATCCTGAAATTTAGCATGTAGGGGTTTTGGGGGAGAAAAAACGATGTAGATAAGTTTTATTTAAAAAAAATGTCGTTTTATTCCTGTTTTCGGGCTCTAATTTTTTTTAGAAATTTACGTTGAATACAATCACAATTTTTCGCTGTGAAACGTAAAGTCATGTTGGTGCATTTGGGGAACGGGCGGTCTAGAAATACCTAGGATCGAGCCCCACCTGCCCCTATTATTGTTTTAATTTTTCTTTTAATTTTTTTTTTTCTGTGCTATAACAACAAATGATAATAATGTAATATTAAATCAGTAATCAGTAACAGTGTTATAACGATTCGTACTTTATTTTTAGTACCTGGGTGACCGAACCTTGCTCGGAATTTTTTTTCAATATATAAAAAATGCAATTAATAAATTAAAAAAAAAGAATATATTATCTGGAATCGAACCTGGTATTGTGAATTCGAGACCACCCGTTCCCAAATGACTATCATGACTTAGAAATTGAAGAAGAAGAAGAAGAAGAATACTCTTTATTGTACACACAGAACAGAATTTTTTTTTACAGACATTTATAAAAATACAGGTACAATAAGGCGACCAAATTGACAGCGTAATGAAAATTTGCTTTCTCATGAAATTGTAGCATTTTTCAGGGATACAATGATATTTTTTTTAATAAGCCCTAGGTAGATCCATTTTTCCCCAAAACCCCCTACATGCTAAATTTCATGAAAATCGTTGGAGCCGTTTCCAAAATTCAGAAAAATATACAATATACGAGATTAACTCATTTAAATATTAAAGATTGACTTATTGCAGAGATTAATAATCAGAAATCTCCTTCAAAGTCAAAAGTAACTTTACAGTATTCAAAAGTAATAATAAAATTATTTTGCTATAATCCGCGATGAAATCATTCGCGATGAATTCATCGCGGATTATAGCAAAATAATTTTATTATTACTTTTGTATTATGGATCTCCGCAAAGTAACGCCTAATTCTATTAATTATTTACAATGTTCATAAATCATTTGCTTTATTATAGTGATATTGAATTATTAACAGGATTTTGAAGTTCTAATAATATAAAAATAAATCTCATACGGTCTCCGCAACGGGTAGATTCGGGTTTACTTAAATGACCCGTGGAAAATATTATTCCCGACAGGATAATAGACGAAACGAATGGCCTATAAATAAGTTCAATTCATCCACGTTATACGTAGAATAATATGACTATTTTAAGTTGCAGCGAAGATTTAATTCGGGTCTTAAAACGGAAATCATCAAACGGAAATGGAAATCATAAACACTTCAAACTTGATGAGCATATTATACGCGTAATTTTGACCGGAGTATAATGAATAATTTACCAATATCAATTCGCAAATCTCGACTCGAAAATATTTGTCTCAAGTAATTATATATTAATAGCATCTATGTACTTATTTTACTAAAAATAATTTATATATTAAATAGCTAAATTTACTATTATTCATATTGCATCATTTGGTATCCGGCAGAATAGAATAGACGACCCTTATTTCTTACCGAGGTGTCATAAAAGGCGACTAAGGTAAGTTACGTCAGGCCTGACGTAACTGTCAGGCAGGCGGAGGTCTAAAAAAATAACCAAATAATATAACAATATGCTTAAAAATTTTTGTACCGACACCACTTAGAGTGGGATAAGGGCAAGAGAATAATGATGAAGTTTAAACTCATTGGTGCCTTCACAGAATTGGAATCCGTGACCCCCCGAAAGGATCGCACAGGCTCACCGCTGGCTTATCACAGCTTTCTGTTGCGTATAAGACTATATTCATCATCTTCTGGGGTCGGCACAACATGTTATAAACATGCTGTGCTGACATGCACGCATCACATAATTTGGCTGCGTTTTTACGACCGGCCGCCTGCCTGACATCAACTTACCTCAGTCGTATTTTACGACACCTCGATAAGAAAGAGAGTAGTCTATTCTACTCAGTGGGATATCACACGGCGGGTCGACTTACATTAGTCGCCTTTTACGATACCTCGGTAAGAAATGAGGTTGATCTATTCTACTCAGTCGGATACCACACTGCGGGTCGACTTACCTTAGTCGCCTTTTACGACACCTCGGTAAGAAATGAGGGTGGTACTATTCTATTCAGCCGGATACCTCACGGCTAGTTCATAATCATAATAAGATATCCTTTATCAATTCACTCCCTTCTTTTACTGGTAGCTAATTGTAGCGTATTAAATTAAGACGAGTCTCGGTAGAGGAAACATTACGGTTTACCCGTATAAGACTTTATTATTTACTATTAAAATATATGGGATTTTTATATACTATAAAACATTACTCAATACAAGGATTACAGGTTCGAAGGAAAACTAATAACATTATTATTATTAGCAAGAAGTATTAATATATTAGTAGAGTCTATTCAGGGGCACACATATATAACATTCGTGCCGTAAAATGATGTCTTTGTTAAGTTCGCAGAAACTAATCACGTTTGAATTTCTCCAAGGCACCTTTAGTCTCGGAAGCATTTATCTAAATGAGCAGAGGCATACATCATGTCGAGCGAGGGACTATAGAATTAAATCAAAGACGAGCTTATGACGGGGGCATGCTAATTAGATGAGTTCAAAGGCTTTACTTCAATACGAGATGAAAGCTTGTACTGAGTGATGCGTGTTACACGTTTTAAATAATTATCTTAAACGACGAAAAAAAATCCTCGTTCGTTTTGATGTATACTGTCTGGCTATAACTCTTTTGCGGCTAGATCTTTATTAATGAAATTTCTTACAATTCAAGCTCCTACACCGGTACAATATATATAATAATCATCATCTTGTTGCCCTTATTTCACTCTAAGTGGGGTCGGCACAACATGTTATAAATATGCTGTCACATGATTTGGCTGCGTTTTCACGACAGACCGCCTGTCTGACGTCAACCCCTGTCATATTTTACGGACACCTCAGTAAGAAAGAGGGTGGTCTATTCTACTAAACCGGATACCACACGATGGGTTAATTTACCTTAGTCGCCTTTTACGACACCTCGGTAAGAAATGAGGTTGGTCTATTCTACTCAGCTGGATACCACACGGCAGGTCGACTTACCTTAGTCGCCTTTTACGACGCCTCGGTAAGAAATAAGGGTGGTACTATTCTATTCAGCCGGATACCACACAGCGTACACCGGTGCAATATATTGTATAAAAATCCGTTGTAAAAACAGTAGTACATTATAGATGGTATTTTAACTTGAATTGAGGTGAATAAAGTCACAAGGACTAGTAGTTAATAAATAAATATATGGGACATTTACACACACGGCTGTCCGTCCTCAAAGTACCTAAGCAACTTAATACTTATATTGGTGACAGACAGCTGGAAAATATATACATAACAATATATACATAGCAATTTTAAAATTTGCATAATAAGATAATTATTATTGTATTCAGTTTTGTGTACTAGGAAATATAAATATTGGCATTAGTCTCAATATTGTAAACTCAACTTAAGAGGAGATTTAAAAATGGAGGAGTAATTCATTTTGGTGGCATTCTGTTCTGACGAAAAATAGTTGTTATTAAAGTAATTAAGAGTAATAAAGTGTTTAGGAATTGTTTCGATATATTTTGGAAATCTTTTCTAAGTATTTTAATAATATATAATTTTAAGTTTGATTCGTTGTTACATAAAGAAAGGTGCAAAATAATACATAACATTCGGACATGGTCATTAATAAACCGGTATCGGGCAACATTTGATCGCACCTGCTTAATGGACTGTCAGACACACGCCTCTATTGTTTTTGGTATAACGTGAACATGCGAGAATAATTATGTTAATGATTACCTGTGCTCGGAACAAATCCAAAGATATTAATCATTTTGTGTCTTGTTTGTTCATATTTTTGCACGATTGTATTGTTATATTATTATGTCTTTTTGTCTTATCTTTACTAGATTTCTGCAATCAACGATATAATTAATTATTGTGGTGTAACTTTTACAATTACTCTCCTCATGTATACAAAGATAAAATATATTTCGGTAATGTATGACTTGTTCCGATATTTCATCTTACTGCTATAATATAGCTTATAATAGACATATTTTAATTTACTTCGAATGTAAATAGTATTAAGAATTATATTTAAAAAAAAGAGCAATCGCCGAGTTTCTTGCTGACTCTTCTCGGTAGGAACAGCTTTCCGAACCAGAAGTAGAGTTGACGATTCAAAAGTACTTATTTACAAGTTTATTTGAATAAAGAATATTTTAAATTTTAATTTGAATGCTACAGATGTATGAAACAATAAGGAGTTGCATTGGGGAGTCGTGACCAGAGATTGACTTAAATAATAAATTAATAATGAATTCATCATCTTCCTGCCCTTTTCCCACTCTAAGTGGGGTCTGCACGACATGTTTCAAACTTTTTGTCACATGATTTGGCTACGTATTTTACGACCGGCTGCCTGCTGACATCGTCTTTCCTTAGTCGTATTTTACGAAATCTCGGTAAGAAAGAGGTTGGTCTATTCTACTTAACCGGATAAACGGTTTCGTAAAAGGTAACAAAGTTAAATTGCCATCAGGCCATAAAATACCTAGCCAAGTCACATTACAACATGGTCAAAACACAATGACAACGTAACTTCACCGTTTTTTTACTTTTGTTGCCGATGTGTAGTAAAAGGCGACTGAGGTAAGTTGATGTTAGGCAGGCGGCCGGTCGTTAAACACCTAGCCAAATCATGTGACAACATGTTTATAACATGTTGTGCCGACTTCACTTAAAGTGGGATTAGGACAGGAGGATGATGAATTTCTTACTGCTTTTATCATCATCATTCTCTTACCCTTATCCCATTCTAAGTGGGGTCGGCACAATATGTCTTCTTCTTCAATTCTCCTCTATCATTCGTAAACTCTGTTGCCACTCCTTTAACATGCATATCATTATTCACACTATCCATCCATCTTACTGCTTTTATATTTTCCTAAATAAACCACTTAATCAATTGTGAAAAAAGTTTTTTTCAATATGCGATTTAGATAAACGTTGGTTAACCAACACAATCGTTATATATACGCAATCACAACTGGGCAGAGTGACCCGCATACATATCAGTTAGTGACAGATATAACGATTTATGTATCACGTTACTCATGCATACAAACCAAATATTTCACTAATCTACGGCTAACTGGAACAGTCAATGGTTACCGACCAGTTACGATAGTGTATTTGAAATATATCCGGAGCACATTTCAGTATAAAATACGATCTCAATAGCGTTCGAATTGAGGATTTCCTTTCAACGAAATCCACAGAATCTGGATCTCCGGGGGTACAATGAAAGTTTTATACATTCCAACAACGGAGCGCAAAACGTTAGATTGAAATAGTAATGCGTTGTTGGATTATGCTTTCCGATGAGATTGATTGAAATTGTTTTCTTCAATTGAAACTTCTATGTTGTTTTTGTTTTAATATGCTTTTAGAGGATATTTTGGGTTTTTCCCTATTTACATTTGTTTAGTGATGTGTAAATTTATACCTGAGAGCCGTTTGAGTAATGTCGGACTGGCATCGAATAAAACAACCTGTGTGCTCCACCACGCTGGTGGCGGGAACAGGGTACCATTGTACACGTTGCCCCCATCCCCGCCAGCAGCAACTCTGAACCCCAGAATGCGTCACCTCTGGGTCGGGGCCTGTTTAAAAATGGTTCCTCCCACCGCGATGCATCGGGAGCGCCAGATTCATCAACCGTCTCGAGGACCTTATAAGGCGGTCGTCCGATAAACCCCGTTCTTAACATCCGGAAGCTCCCCGTTAGGGTGGCACGCGATGGTTGAAATACAAATAGGTAGCTCAAGCACCAACTTGGGGTCACAAGTTGTATGACTTAACATTACAACGTTAGAGTCAACGTCATCCTTTGAAATTAAAATGAGAAGGGTAATTACTTATTTCATATTTTCAAATACATTCAAAATATTTGAAAACAATAGACGCCTGTGCCTGACACACAATTAAGCAGGTGCGATCAAGTGCGGCCCGGTATGGCTTTATTAATGATCCGCGGCCGAACAATATATCGTGTTAATTTCCCTTTGTTTTATATGCACAAATCGCTATATTTTAATATTTAGGGCTTTAAGATTTAGGACTTCTAAGGTAGTTCTTTCATTAAGAATGAACGTTAATGTCGTCCTATCCCTCGTCGGGAAGCAAACCCGTGACCCGCAGAGCTGAAAGCAAGATCAGACCTGCGTCAAAGGGTAATTATTAAGAACTTTTTCAAGACACTGCGTGCGTAATTAGCCATAGATTAGACACTTACTAGTTTTCGACTGCTCATTGACTAATTGGAAAATTTCAAGATGAAGATGAAGAAAGGGTTGTGTTTGAGCCACTGCACAACGTACTAGGAATATGTATAGATAAGTCCTGCCAAGTCCGGGAACCGCAACGTCGGTAGACTCCCTCCGAGGTAGACTAATGACTTCAAAAAGGTTGCAGGGAGACGCTGGATCCAAGCGGCACAAGATAGTGTGGTTTGGAGATCCCCTGAAGAGACCTATATCTATGGGTTAAAAATGATAATTATGATGATGAAGTACTGTCATGTAACAATTAAGTACCCGATATTGTAATACAGTAAGACTTATTAGATGGAATTTCTTGGAATGATATTCTTATTGTAACGTAGAATTTTGTTCTACGTTACTGATACATGCAGGATTCGTGAAAACAAAATCTCTCCTGATGATGCTTCGGTTGCGGGGCGAAACGATTGTTGAGTTTTTGATAGTGAACGTATGTAGTGCTTGTGTATTGTGGTGGCGGTGGTGGAGGTTTGTGCATGTGTTTTTACGAATCCTGCATGTATCAGATATGATAACCGATAGTCCACCCTACATTTAGCATTATATTTATTTTATATTTTACTTCATCGCGGATCATAGTAAAATAATTTTATTTTGTTTTAAATATGTATTAATTTTTCTTTTTTATGAGCCCTATTTATTGTTACAAGTAAAATACATATGCTATTGGTCGACCTTGTATAATAAAATATATAATAAAAATGGTAGTGAGCTAGCTAGGGAGTAATCATTTATAAATACTGTACTATGCCCATATATTCAGAATATTCTGAAAACAATAGAGGCGTGCGCCTGACAGTCCATTAGGCAGGTGCGATCAAATGTGGCCTGATACCCGCTTATTAATGATCCACATCCAAACTATACAGTGTTAATTTGCAAGTTACTAATTAAATCGCTTGTTAAACTAAAGGGAAGAGTAATTTTGACTTGAAAATTTGAAACACTTTATAAACATTAAATTACTTGGTCATTAATGGCTTCCTGATTCTTTTTAATAACCTGATTGTCACAGTAAATACTACGCATACACATTTTGAAAGATTTCCTTCGTTATTAACAAAGCTTTTGCGCTTTACTCCCCACGTGCTTCCGACATTAATGATTACCATGTCACTATGTTCTAATTCATTTTATTATTTATATTAATGTTTTCCTTAGTTCACTTATATTGTCGTGTCCGACTGAGTAGAATAGATCGTCCTCATTTCTTACCGAGGTGTCGTAAAAGGCGACTAAGGCAAATTGAGCCGCTGTGTGGTATCCGACTGAGTAGAATAGACACATTACATGTTGTGGCTACCTTAATAAGCTGCACATTTAATAAACGATATTAATATGTTTATAGTTTAATAATTTATTTAAATTTTCTTTTTCAATTCTTGTCCTGTTCCTTCTATAACTCAAAGGTTGACTGGAAGAGATCCCTTTTAGGGATAAGTCCGCCTTTATACATGTTCTTTTTTACTTTTTCTTTCTCTTTTCGAAATATATGTATAAAAAGAAATAAATAAATAAAAAAATGTAGTAGCTAGGTACTTTTGGTCCTTAAATAAATAAATAATCTTCTATCTTCTATCTATACATATAATAAAATCGTTGAGATTAAGAACTCTTCCTCTTTGCGATTGAGAACCTCTTTGCGTTTGTTCCCGCTAATCTCAAAAACCGCTGATCCGATTTAGACGGGGTTTTCGCTTATATGTAGTAGAAAGCCTCACTTAACATATAGGGTATGTATTATTTCAATAGGTCAGCGAATAATAAATATATGACAATTTTACAACATGTTTTTAATACGACCTCCTTCATAGAGTTGGTCATTAATATGAAAAAATATTGTGGCCGTCATATTGTGGCCGTCATTATGTGTCATTGAATTGTTGCGAAAGAGTAAATGGGTTGAATTTGGGAAAATTGCTTTGTATTTATTGAATAAGAATAAAGGAGCAATATCGTTGTTAATTATATACAGAAGGGGATGTAACCTAAAGTCACAAATAGAGTGGACAAAAGGAATATCTGGAAATTTTAAGAGTTCAGAGGAAAGACAAATGACGATCAATATCTTGAGACGACGCGGAGAGTGCGAATTTCGTATAGTTTGAGAGATAGTTGCGATATGCGATGCTATGGAATAAAAAATGGAGTTTTTATTGGAGAGGTTAATGATGGTAATTGGTATTTAGTTTATTAACTCTGTAAGATCAACATGACGATGTGCTATGTGAGGCCTTAGACGCGCCCGTGACTTTTGTTCGATGGGATTGTCTGCTAGAATGACGATTGTTCTCTGGATCTTTCCAGTTGTAACGATTGTTTCCTAGACTGTGGACATCTGCAACGACTGTCAGCTAGGCTCTGCCTGGAAGTGGTGATTGTTCTTTGAGCGTTATCATTTGCGAGTCTGCTTACGTGTGTATCTGCTGAGTTGGTTGCCACTAATTGAGCTGTGTTATGCCATGACAGTGATTGAGGGTGAGCTTAAGGTGCGAAATGCTTACAGTGCAAAAAGCCTAAGGAGTTGAGCTTAAAGAGTTGGGCATAAAGCTTGACCTTAAAGAGTTGAGCATAAAGCGTGAGCGTAGTCCTGTCATGTCATGGCATGTGCGGTGTTCATTTACAGATTTAAAGAGCAAGTATTGAGTTTCTTGCCGATTCTTCTCAGAACAATCAGCATTCCGAATCGGTGGTAGATTCATTCCCAGAAGTCAGCTTATGAGATTTGCGGGGTCGAAAATGTTGTCAAGATGGTCGACTGTTACAACATGTTTTTAATACACCTTCCTTCATAGAGTTGGTCATTATTATGAAAAAGCATGTCATGCAAGGCTGTCATATTTTATTTGTGTCATTGGGTTTTTGAGAAAGAGTAAATGGGTTGATTTTGGGAAAACTGCTTTTTATTTATTGAATAAGTATAAAGGAGAAATATCGTCGTCTTTTATATTATACTTATATATTTTTTAAATATATCATCATCATCAATCAATATACATATAATAAAATCGTAGAGATGCCAAATCTGTACATTTGATATTTTTTAGAAAAAAATTGTCGTCTCAAAACACGTTTCTAAACATGAAACAATAGTTTTTGAAATTTTTGTCTGTTTGTCTGTTTGTCTGTATGTCTGTGCGTTTGTTCCCGCTAATCTCAGAAACCGCTGATCCGATTTGGATGCGGTTTTCACTAATATGCAGTAGAAAGCCTCACTTAACACATAAGGTATGTTTTATTACAATCCGTCAACAAATAAAAAAGAAATGTCAATTTTAAGTTGAAAGGTCATATACTATGATACTGGTACTTGCATTATTTCCGTTTTTGCCGTTCCTGAAGCGATTTTACTTACTGGATTGCATGTATTACCATATCTAAGAGAAGCACAATTATTTTTATGAGACCTAGGCCGGTCTAAAGCCGACTCTTTTGAAGAATTTCACATTTTTATTCCAGCTTTTTAGCCATTGTGCATTTGTTCCCGCTAATCTCAGAAACCGCTGACCCGACTAAGACGCTTTTTTCACTAATATGTAGGAGAAAACCTCATTCAACATATAGGGTATTTTGTATTTCAATCGGTCAGCAAATACTGGTACTTACATTTTTTCCATTTTTCGCTGTTCCTGAAGCGATATAACTTTACTGAATTACATATATTACCAAGAGAAGCACAAAAATCTTTTTATGAGAAATAATCTGAAGGCAGGCGGGTCTGAAGCTGATTTGGACGCGGTTTTCACTAATATGCAGTACAAAGCCTCGCTTAAGATTTTATGCTGTCGCAGACTTTTATATTTTTATTGTGAACTGTTAGAGAGGAACAATCTTAGCGTGATATTATATAGGCTATAGCCCTCCTTGATAAATGGACCATCTTACACTCAAAGAATTTTTCAATTCGGCACAGTAGTTCCTGAGATTAGCGCGTTCAAACAAAACAAACTCTTCAGCTTTATATATTAGTATAGATTTTTTCTATTGAATGAAGTCCGTTATTTAGCTGTTAAGTTTATTGTAAGCAGACAGATAGCTGCGGGGACATTGTTGTTTCATAATATAGAGTGGTTCTAAATTGTTAATCTATCGTTATCCTTACTAATATTACAAAATGCAAAAGTCTGTCTCAGTATGTCTGTCTGTTTGTCTGTCTGTCTGTTTGTCTGTCTGTCTGTCTGTCTGTCTGTATGTCCCTGTCTGTATCCCCTGAACCAATATCGATGAAATTTATGCACTGCACATTATTCCTTATGCACTGTGGTAACATATAGGCTATAGAAATTATTTTAATTCAACAGGAAATAAATAGGATGACATTCAAAACGCCATCTGTAATAAAACTATGGATTTTTTTATTCACGATATGTCAAAATCAAGTCAAATCTGAATTTACAAAAGTGTTTAGATTCCAATTTTTTCGGTTTACGTCTAAACGGAAGTCTTTAGAATAGTAGTCTATTGCAACAAGTAAAAAATGACTAATAATTGACATGTATTTTTTACTTTTAACACCATTTTTAATATTTGAAAAGTCATTACAGTTCATAACGAGACGTTAATATATTTTCAGATAATTATTTTAAAACATTATGTTCACAAAAACATAATTTAAAAATGTTGTAATAATATATTTTTTTCGTATTTATACTAAAAACTTGGAATCCAGCGCTGAACCTATATAGGTAATTAAAAAAAACAGATTGACAATTCATACGTTACATATAAATGTTATTATTAAAGTTTTCTTGCACGTTATTAGTTTATAATATTTATAATGATATTTAATACCTGAAAAAAATTAAGAATTTTTTGATGTACATATATGGAGTTTATTGTAAGAGATAAGCCCAATCTAGGAAGTCTCCTTTTAATATTTGTTTCATGTACGGATTTTTTACTAAAATAATAAAATTATGCTCTTGATTAAACTATAAATCTCTCTGACTATTCTGATTATTCTATAGAGATATTTGCAGTTGGAGAGTGACAGAAGCTACTGGTAATTCCAAGACAACAGTCCCCGCGAACGAAGTTGCGGGTAAAAGCTAGTAAATAATAAAAATAATACACGTGACCATAAAACAAAGCAACCAGTTTGTTTATTATGTATGTTAAATAATGTTGTCAAAATATTTATGTTTTAAAGAGAATGACAAAGTACCGTAATAAATCTTTAAACTACTTAAGAATGTCTTGAGACTTGACAATCTCAACAAGCAACGATAATACCCTAATCGTCCCCATGATATATGATATCGTAGAACTTAAACTGTCTACTAGCAGTCATCTAGATTTATGAGTCTATCTGTTATTTAATCTGTACAACTTAATTTCTGAATGGCGCATGCACAATAAATTGCTTGACTGTTTTAATGTGTAAAGTCTAGTTAATAACAATGTATTCCTCCTACTCTTCTTAGATTCACCCATAATGTATAGGAAACCCAAAAGTGTGGTATGAGCCTGGTAATGACTGACTTATAGTGCACACACCTAAAATTCATTGTAAGACGTATGATACTCGTAAAATAAGGGTGCATTCACGTAGGTACAGGTGGACCGAGATTTTTGATTTCATTCCATAAATTAATTTTTATACCACGATTGAAAAAATAATTATTATATTTTCTTTTTCGTGTTCAGCAATTGAATGGATTATTAAGCGTAATAGTTATCTTTTTATATCCTTGTGGGAACACTGCCTTTCACATGAATTCTCTTTCACACATAAACACATACAGTGTAGTACTGTGACAAATTGTGTCACAGTACTCTATTCAGTGATCAATAATAAACTGTTATATATTACTATTATAATTAGGTATATGACCATATATTACATACATAAAACATACGAGTACATCATACTAGGAGAACAGCGCATTACCCACCTGATTGAATTTACTTGTACAATCTATTTTATAAGAACAAAAATATTTTGTATTTAATTTTAATTATATATCAAATATATATTTAAGTTTATTTTAATTTAATATAGATAAAGAAGATCACAATGAATTGCTCACTGATAACAAATGAGATATATCATTACTGCTTTGTAGAATCAAGCGGTCATGCATACATGTTTGCTTCGATAGCTTAACTAAACGCGTATTGATTGTGTGGAACTGATTCTGTGCGGTGGTACGAATAGTTGATTTCACTGATACATGGAAAACAGACTGTTAATTGAAACTTAGTCTGCATAGTTTAAGTACCAACTTTCAACTCCTTCGTACCAAAAATCATATCAGTGTGTTCTTCATTTCGAACATAAAAGAAGGATTTATGAACACCCTTCGAAGTTTATCTTTAGTATTTAAATGAGCTGATATTATATATGTACTGCGATAAATCGATCTAGCTAGGTTTTACTTAAAAAATTTACTTTAGCTCTGTTTTTCAGGCAACGAAAAACTTCTAAAATAGAAATATAATACAAAGGTTAATTATGCTGTAATTGTGTTTGTAAAGTTGTCATAGCTCTGTGAGGATCGGGCAGACAGAAGAAATGAAAATATCCGAGATCGAGTCCTAGATATCAGCAGCCTTTTCTTTCTTTATTTATTTTTTAATTGCATTTTTTTATAATTTTTAATAACATTATTGAGCAAGGCGCGATCGCCCACGTGCTATTAATTATAGGAGTTAATAGAAACCTAGGATTAATATTTATAATTCATTATTTAGTTTTTTTTAATGTAATTTTCGTAATACCCTTCCATTAAAATCAAATCTGGCTTGTGGTTGTGGATATCTTAAAATTAGCGCATTTATTAATTTCAGTGTTAAGATATCTGCCATCGACTGTACCACCAAGTCAATATTCCTATCAAAGAAATTGTTCACTCCATACTATATTAAGCACTGTCTATTGCACTTTGATCTTCACGGAAGGAAAATAAAAATCCTCAGTGAAACATTATTATAAATCTAAATGTGCTCTCGCTAATCATCCCAGCACTACGCAGCTGGTATTAATTTGTCTGAACGTTTCACACTGCACGCTGCACTCGCATAAAGGGCCGTCTTGATTGGACTTTTTCTTTTTAATCTAAGTTAACTAACTTAGTCTTTTTTGCTTTAAGATCGTTGATTTGAAACGTAATTGAAACTGATAGCGGGTAATGTGAGATCATCACGTATAGAATAACATACATCTTTGAAACTTTAATACTTAAGTTAAAAATAATTTAATATCGTTTACATAGTAAATACTTATAATATTTGTAAAATTTTCTTCAATCAAAAATTTTATCGGATTCTCGAAATTACACTTTATGTTTCGGTTCTTTTTGCATTCACAGGATTAAAGTAGGTATAAAGTATATTATTTTAGTTATATTGCTAAAAGGCAATCTAATAATCCCGAGAAATTCTTATTAAAGAAATTCATAAAATCAAATGAAAGGGCCGAATTATGTACTCTGTGACTTCGGTTGCATCGCAGATAATGTTGAGGGTCATTTACTCGTAGTGTCTCTTCTGTAAAGATCCCTGTACTTACGAGTAAATGCTGAAGACACAAGATCTGCATGAATGAACAAAGAATTTCAACTGCAAATTCCTGAAAAAGGACGTCGATAGTACTTTCCTTTATGACACGTTATCCAATAATCCATATATAAAAAAGTTAAGTTATAGAAATTGTTCCTTTATAATGGTCACATTTTAAAAATGAAATACTAAAGATCAGTTCTATGTACAGTCTCTTTTAGACACCTAATAGCTCGCTGCTCTTTGCCCCTTTTGTCGATTATTAATAAAAGATTGTTTCTGTCTGAAGATTTTTCAACGAGTCATTCGCTAGTTTGAGCTTATGAGAGAAGTAATATCTTCAATGCTGCTTATTATAGTTTGAAATATTGAGTAACTCTTGGTATAAAAATAGGCTATTTTTATACATTTTATTGTAGGGGGCCGACGTTATGTTTTTAGGAGGCAGGTTCGTTGGTATGATGCCTATAGGTTCTTTGTATTAATATTTTGTAATTAATAATCTGTTCTGAAATCTGTATATATTCTGTATGTTTTGGCTAAATAAAGATATTCGAATTTATATTTTTATGCACATTCGTAGATTTGGACTTTTCACAATACCTTTTACCCGGACTCTATATATTTATGCGCGTTAGTAAAATTAAACTTTTTATCATACATACATATCGCCTTAAGTTCGAAATCAGTTATAGTCTAATGAAAAGATTTTTTTCTTAAATGTTTCATTAAAACATTTGAAAATTTATATTTTTTGTTATTATTTTTACGTTGACTTTCATTAGTCTACTAAATATTAAAATCTTAACTTTCATTACGACATGCTTCATTACCCGGATTTTATGAAAGAAAATTTCGTAAAACTTTAAAATTTAGCCTCTTAAAGAAAATGCTGAGATTGTAAAATTTTACTTAGAACATTAGCAAACAAGCTATTTCAATATAATATTCATTTTTTAAAAACTTATTTCAATATGAACTTATAATATATAACTTAATGGTAGTGTTAACTTAAAATATATAACTTAATGTTGTGCCGACCCCACTCTTGGTGGGGTCATGTAACATTTTATCAAGTCATGTGACAACATGTTATAAACATGTTGTCACATGACTTGTGCCGACCCCACTTAGAGTGGGATAAGGGCAGGACGATGATGATATAGGTATATATTTGAGTATAACATTGTATTATTCGATTGCGTAGCTTTATATTTAGCATGACAGCCCTACCACGTTTGGGTCAGGTTGGGTCAACATTTGGCTTTTGATCGCCGTGCGAAAGTTGTGGCAATTCATTATGAGAAAAATATTTTGATTTTATTGACATGAGAATTTTTTTGAATACTGAACTTTGGTTATTGAATTAATTTTGAATTATTCAACACGAAAACTCAGCCTGCATACTAGTATTTGCGTAGACGAAATTTGACATCTTTAATAATTAAATGAGTTAATCTTGTATATATAATAATGTGACTGTCCCGCATACTCTTTCCACAGGATTGAGCGTCTAAATTGTTGCCTAAAGAGTTTCTATCGGAATTTTAGACGCATATACCTACAACATCTACAGAACCGTTTTCCGAATATTAAAAAAAAGTTTAGTTTTGAAAAAGTGTTATATGCATTCTGTATTCGCGACAACTTAAAATATCAAAATACCCTCAATTATCTACTGTGCGTTTTTTATACTCGAAGGAATGGATTTTTTCTAAATTTTAGTCTTAGATAAGTACTTATTCAAACAATATTTCTCTAGCATATAAGCTTTGAAAATGTAATAAAAAAGAAAATAAAGCATTTATAATATTAGTAGGGATATAAATTCTTCAAGAGCAAATAAACGATAACAGCAATACAAACTAAGTAAACGTTCGAATCGTCACCGTACTAACCTAATAGACACCTATAAACCATAAATCAGGGACGTACTGCAGATCGACAAATCAAAGCGTAATCTCGTTCGCCCCAATAGACGAGAATCCGTAATCTGTATTCGAGCCACGACTAATAGTTTCTTGTGATAACAGGGGATCGCTTGTGAACTACATATTATCGAATTACGTTATCACTTGTTCCTATATAAATTGTCGTGATAAATTGTGAAAGAGGCTAAATGATTTAAGCAGATATTACGATGTATTATATAAAAATAAATAGTAGGTAAACTATGTGATTGTTCGTTCAAACACTATAGGTATATCTATTAATTTTGTAAATAAAACTTTTTTGCTTAATTGCTAGTACCTGGTCGAGCGAGCCTTGCTCGATAATTTAAATAAATAAATAAATAATAAATAAATTAACCTTTATTTAGCCAAAAAATTACAATAAATACACCTGGGCATGATTTGTATAGTCCTAGAAAAGTGATTTATGATAGATATAACTTGTACATTTTTGCTGTAAATAAATGTAGTATAAATACAAAATTCAAAAATAAATAGTAAAATATAGCTTGAAATAAAAATAAATAAATAAATGGGCATGTGGGGCTCGATCCAAGGTATTTTCGCTTCTCCACCTGTTCTCCAAATAAGTTACCATAACTCTTACAATTGACAGTAAAAATAGTCTTTTCTATTCAACGAAAATTTTTAAAATTTTTTAGTGTCATCGATCTAGTTAGGTTTTATTTTATCTGCCATTTATTTCATTTGCCGTTTTATCCCTGTTTTCGGGCCCTGAAAAAATGCTAAATTATTGAATAAAATCCTTATGATATTTCTGTCATTTCGGACGGACGGACGGACGGACGGACTAGAGAAGTTAAAAAACCTGGGATCGAGCCCCTCTTATTACCAACATTTTTCTCTTTTTTTTATTAAAAAAAATATATTATCGAGCTTGGCTCGATCACCCAGGTGCTATCAATATCAATATCAATATTAATTAATTCTACAAGTAATAAGTTTAGTAAGTATTAGTTACGTAAAATAACAGCAATCTTACGAGCATTTACGTTTCAATTCACTCTTAAATGCCACGCTTGATGTCCTCATTAAACTCGCTAAAGGCGTTGTTTCACACGTTAACGCCTAATTATAGTCTTGGTTATTGTTACCTTTTACTTAAAGGCTCGTTTGAGACTGGCATTCGAAACATTTTATTTCGATTTTATAGTTTTGTGCAAACATTAACTCGTACAGAAGAATGGAAACTTGAGGCATTAGTAAAATTAGTTAATTGTACTGTAATGATGGAGTTAGCAGAACTTTGAAAGCCTATTGGTAAGATCGTATCTCTTTTGAGAAAGCCAACAGGTTCAAATTCCAAGCAGGCACAAATGAGTTAAAAATTAACTGTCTAATTGATAATTATCACACGCTTTATGGAGAAGGACACATCGCAAGGAAACCTGCATATCTCTAGAGAATTCATGGAATATGTGTAATCCGCAGTGAAGCAACGTGGTGATTCTCAACTGATTTCCTTCTATGCAAAAGCACGGTAAAGTCCAGCTAAGAGCTATGACCATTCATTGAATAGTAACCAGCCGTTACTTTTATCAAATAAACAATTACAGTTGTTAAGTAATCGTTATATGCTTTTTTAGATTAAGACATTTGTACTGTTTTCTTTAGATTTTTTGCAATTAATTTGAAAACCAGATAACAAGATTTAACAATCATATAAGTTTTTGGCAATGTCATTGTTTTAATGGTGTTTTATTTTGGTTACTTAGTGAAAGGGGGTTATACTAGATCAGACAAAGACCAGTCGCTTTGCGGACTGTCCGGCTTGGGCGATTCAACGGGCGAAACTCGCGGCACAGGTGGGGAAAGATATCTCCTTGCACACCATGGTTCGTGCCATGGTGGACAGGGAGAGGTCATGGGCAGTGATGGCCTCCTTCTGCGAGCACGTTATCTCGCGGAAGGAGGCGGCAGGGCGGATCCGGGAAGTCGAGTCCTCGGATCCGAGCAGGCGAACCGGGCGCAGGCGAATCGCTCAAGACCATCGCGTGCCGCCCTAACGGGGACTATCTGGGCGTTCCGAACGGGGTTTATCGGACGACCACTCTTTTAAGGTCCCCGAGGCGGTCGATGCATCTGGTACTTCCGATGCATCGTCCAGTGAAGGGAAGGGCCAGTTTTAGAGAGGCCCCGACCCAGAGGTGGCGCACTCTGGGGTTCAGAGTTGCTGCTGGCGGGGATGAGGGTAATGTGTCCCACGGTACTCTGTCCCCGCCACCAGCAGCGTGATCAAGCACTGTCAGGTTTTTAGTCGGTGCGAGTCCGACATACCCGCCGCTCGTCCCCTTCGGGCGGTAACGACCCATAATGGGTTATAATGACATAAAAGAAGACCAGTCGCTTTACTGTGACTAAGTACGGTCAATAGGCCGCACCCCAGACCAGACTCAGCGTTAAGCAAACTGATCGCTGATTGGTGCCCAGTAGTTACACTGGAAGAGACTGAGACTATTCTGCCCCTTACGTCCAACTCGAAATCAAAACCCTGAATCTCTGACCTGTCAGACGTCATAGCGACAGTGCCAAGAGGTAAACTAATAGCAGTGACTCAATACTATGCAGCGAGATAAGAATAACTTCAAGATAAACTGTTGACAAGCGGTCTAGGCACGTTCGGACTAAGAAAGTAGCACTAATTGGCCATTACTTTCGTAGATACGACAATTTGAGTTAATAATACAATGTTAGATGATTTATAGGAGCAGGCGTTACTTTGCGGAATTTCATAGTAGAGAAGTTACAATCAATTAAAATTTTCTCATATCAAGAATAGCCAACCAAAACTCAACTTATTTAGTTTTATTATATTTTGTCATTGCCATCTTTTGCAAGGTCAAATAAGCTTTACGATGAGCGGGTATGAACTACGTGAATTTGTATATATTGCTTAATTTCAAAAAAAATATTTCAAAAAAATATTTCGTTATCTGATGATTTTATCTGATGATGATGACCTTATCTATTATCTGATGACATTTTGATCCCGTATATACAGAGTATGGACCTCGCTGCCAATTCTAAAAAAATCGACATTTAATCAAGTACATGGATTTGAAATTCAGGTATTTGTTATTGACATTCCGTTTAATAATTATTATAATAGAATACATGAATACAGCAAACTTCGGTAAACTATTTTTCATTCGCAACGCAATGTTATTAAAATGTAAATTTTATATATTAATATACGCGATATAAATCTATTAACATAGTTCTAGTGACATATTTGAAATACGATATGAAATAAATTTGAAATTTTAAAAAATTCAATCACATTCAAAAGCGGTTCAAAGCCACAAAGGCATCTGGGTCAATCACAGTAAACTAATTCTCTCGGAGTCTATTTTACTAAGTTATGTCAAATAGAAATCTTATAAATGAGTTTTATAGGCAATCCAGTTAACTCGATACCCATAATGGATAGCCCTGATTTGCATATTGATTGACAATCACCATACTGCAACTTCTGTAAAAGTCGATGGTATATTTTGATAATGCCATGGTACAACAAAAATTTTGATAGCGGCCTTTGAACAGGTATTGTTTTTAGGTTAAACCTTATGTAGGGCATAGATAAAGCTTACGTTATATTTATAAGAAGACCTATTTAACTGAAGGACAATCCATGAATAGATGTCTATACAAACAGCTTTTAAGATTATAAATATTGACTTAGTAGCTGACACGGTTCCACTCGCGTTAAAATCAGGTTGTCAAAAAGCGCGTCTCTTTAAAATAAATATTTATATTAAAACCATAGAATCTTAGAACCAATAAGAGATAGGGACAAGCTATCGCGAACTTTATTGTATAATTAATACGTCCAAACGTACTCTTTACAAAAATTGAGCGGATTGAGGACGGATTATTTATCTTTTATACGAGTAGGTCTACAAAAATTCCGCGTTGGTCCCAAGCTATCTGTAGGTATTCACAATTTACGGTACTTATTAGTAATAGACCAAAGCAATATTTTACGATGAAATGCTAAGAATGATTAACTATATTTAGCAACACCAAAACTCAAGTGCGACTTTTATTTTAATTTCTTGTTATATATTATCTTTAATATTTCAATGACTTAATCTTGTTATTTATTTAAATGAGTTAATCTTGTATGTATATACATATATTTTCAGAATCTCAGAAACGACTCCATGAATTTTCCTGAAATTCAGCATGTAGTGGATTTTGTGGAAGTAAACTCGATCTAGCTAGGTTTTCTGTTTTTGGGCATAAAAAATTTATTAACATTTAAATTTAAAATAAAACACAATTTTGCAGTAAATTGTCAAGTCAACGGGCGGTCTCGAAAAATGAAAATACCTTTGATCGAGCGCCACCTACCCAATATTTTTTTCTTTTTTTTTTGAAGTTTCTTTTTTTATTTTGTAAACCAGGTCATACTTATTGTATGTGCAATAAAATTACACCCTAACTTAATAACTTTAGTACCTTAATGTAACGAATTCCTGAAATACCCTTAAGTTAATTTTAGACATCTTAATCGTGATTCAAAGTCGTGTCTACGGGCAGTATATCACGTGACTATTCTACTGCGATAGCTGCAGTATATTAGAACACGGAATAATTATGTTAATCCGTAGATTAGTTAGTTGCTTGTAACACTATTCAAGCCATATGCAATTTGCTTGATCGCTATTATAAGAGGCGTTCGGCTTTCGTATGTTATCATAAAAGAGCCTATAAACAAAACTTATATTCTTTTCATTGATTGGCCCCGATGGCGCAGTTGGCAGTGATTGCCTTCCACTTTGCGGGTCATGGGTTCGATTCCCGCCGAGGACCAACATTTTCTTTAAAACATTTGTTGGTTCTTTTAACCTGGGTGTATTTAAGTACCTATATATTTACAATTATACATATATGTATATATTTAGTAGTCTATCATCCATAAAAATAGTATTAAGTTACTTACTTTGGAGACGGACGTAAGTGTGTCCCATATATTTATTTATATTTTATACCCGTGATTGCTAAATAATGATTCCACGTTTCCCTTAAGAGTGTTACGTGTTCAAGTTTTGTATAAAATTAATGAATTAATATTTACAATTTATCACGTACCTTCCGGTAAAGGAAAAAATAAACATACTTCCACATCTTCCGCATTGGACATTTTATTAATGCCTTGGAAACTTGAAAAATGTCATGTTCTACACGTCGTGTATCCGGTTGAGTCGAAAAGACCACCCTCTTTCTTATAGAGGTGTCGTAAAAGGTAACTAAGGTAAGTTGACATCAGGTAGGCGGCCGGTCGTAAAACACCTAGCCACATCATGTGACCACATGTTTATAAATTGTTGTGGCGACCCCACTTAGAATGGGATAAGGGCAGGAGGATGATGACGTAAATTGAATCTTTACGCAAAAGTTACTGACATCATTTGAAAGTTTAATAAATGTTACACAATTCTATGTATTGAGAAAACAATTCAGCACCTTAAATAGTGAGTCAACTGTGTGCTAACAGTGTCGCAATTCTTAAGAGAAATATTGTCATTTGACACGAGCCTAAAGCACGAAATTAGGTACATTAATTGGCATACCTTCGATAATGAACTTATGAATAATAGATTAGAAATAAGGTAAGCAATTCACTTAAGACCTTCAAGAGTTTTTCATTTATTTATTTTATTATTTTATGTACCATGAAAAATGTTAGCAAAATATTAGTAATAATTTTTTTTTACAAAAGTCAACCTTTTAACAGCGATGTTTGCCAGCTAACCTACGAAGTTAGACAATTATTAATAGCATAGCAATTTTGGTACGCAAATATCAATAAATTTATATAAATAAATTGAAAAAAACCCCTTAAATATGTTATCTATATAGTCATCCTCCTGCCCTTATCCCACTCTAACTGGGGTCGGTACAACATGATATAAACATGTTGTCACATGATTTGGCTACGTATTTTAGGACCGGCCTGCCTGGCGTCAACTTATCTTTGTCGTACGAGTATTTTACGACACCTCAGTAGTAAGTAGTAAGTAACGGCCTGTTACTATCCCGCTGGGCATAAGCCTCTTCTCTCCGTTTTTTTTTTTTGGAGAGAAGGATTGGAACTAAGACCTACCACGCTGCTCCAATGCGGATTGGTAGGTACACATATCCCCAGAATTCTCTAGAGATATGCAGGTTTCCTCACGATGTTTTCCTTCACGGAAAAGCGTGTGATAAATTGCAATTATCAATTAGACACATAAGTTTTACTAGAAAACTCATTGGTGCCTGCCCGGGGTTTGAACCCTAGACCTTCTCGAAAGAGGCGCACGGTGATACCGCTGGGCTACCACAGCTTCACCTCAGTAAGGTAAGAGTATTTTTTTTTTCTAAAAATATGTATGTACAATAAAGAAATAGAAAATACATTTTTATTAACACACAATTCATTATTAACAGTGTTACCGTTTATATATTTACTAATTATAATTGCTAATATCACAACACTACCCTGAAATTTGTACTAGATACCGTATTTGGCGTGTCCAATATAAACGAACGTGATATATTAATGACATAATCTGATTTATCTCGAATTTATCTCACGATCTTGTTTATATATTAGAGTCACGCCAGTGATTTCATAACGCCTTATACGTGAAATGAATGCTAAAAATATGCTTAAACGGGACAATATAATTTTATTTGTGAGTGAAGTTTTAAAAAAAAAAGTATCAATACATTTTATTGATGAAGGTTATGTCATCAATTGATTATGTCTTTGCAACCAATAGACCTCCACTGTTAGACATTGGTTTTTTCTAGGGTTTTACCTTACCTTTTGCCACCTCCACGTGACTTTTTTTAGGGTCGTTTGTCCACAGTGGGGCATCTACATATTACTTCTATATATTACCAAAAATGCATTTTCCGGATCGGGGTCGCCTTTCTAGCACCTTGAGAGCCCAACCTCTATCAGTTCTTCAAACTATGTGCTCAGCTTATTGCTATTTAAGCTATGCAACCCGTAGGACTATGTTAGCCCGTTGGGTTATCTATGCTTCTTCTACGGATCTCATTTCTGATTTGATCACGCAGGGATACTCCGAGCAGAGCTCTTAACATCGCCCGTCGAATGACTCTTAACTTTGTTATGAGGCCCATAGTTAGAGAACAAGTTAAAGGTCAATTATGTCATCATTGGCAACACGCACAGTTCAATTATACATGTAAAAAGAAAGATCTTCTTTTTAAAGCTTTTTCAACTTCCAATTGTTTATAATAAGTGACCTCATACTGCTGCTAGGAATTGGCTCCAGACCAGCAAACTCTTCAACGGTTAACTTGAAACGACATAAAAAATTTAAAAGGTTTTTAAAAGCATTTTTAATAGCAAAATTTTGTCATAACTTTTGTATAAAATTACTAGTCATATATGTAACAAATCAATTTCGCGTGAAATGTATATAAATGAATGCTTGCAAATTAATTACCACAAGGAAATAATTTACGTCGCATCGCTTAAACACTGCAAAAGCTTTACGCGCGTTAAAATTCAATTAGTATTCAATACGATGTTTTAAAACGGCGTCATTCTGTAAGCGATACACATGGCGATACGATCGGTACAAGTAAAATGGTGCATTGTATATAAACAATGGCCCCGCGGCAGTGTTTATCGTTTTTAGGGTCCCGTAGTGAAATTGAAAACACGAATCAATTTTATGGCTTTTACGCCATATAAGGAGCTCATGCATAAGGAGGGGCGGATGGGCTTGAAACTAGTCGGGCTGACTCGATAGAATAAAACATGAGTATAGCCAGTTTCTATAAATATATTTTCCTTTCCTATAAATAAAGATTCCTTAATTCATTCATGATTATTTAATTATTTATTCAAATTGGATTTAATAATAAATATATTTGTTCCTCTGTAGTGAAAAGGAGTGGTTCGTTTTGAAGATGTAAAATTCTAGAAAACACAAGAATATGCACTGTTGTTTCAATTGAACGTGTAGCAAGTAAACCAAAAGATAAGCACGGTTGGAAGAAGTAAGCAGAGAAAGTGGAAAGCGTAAAAAGAGTTCTCTAGGTACTTTATTACTACTACTACACTACATTTAAAGTAGCCAGATATATAATAAACAATTTTATTCAAGTAATATAATAATTAAGGAGTTGAAGCTTAGATTGTATAACTACTCTGGTCTACGTGCCACATACATCCTGTATGAAGTGACGACGAGAGACGCACTATTAGAAATTCAAATTCAAATTCAATAGGAAATTTCATTAGGAAATATATCTTTAATTTAAATAAAATATATTGTACGGAACCCTGTTTTCTTAAGTATAAATCAACTTGACTGATATTGTATTTGTTTTTTCTCTTACACATGAATTGCGGGAGGGATGTAAGTATTGTTTATTTTGACTGGCCCTTTCTTTATAATATGTGTTTTTGAGTACTAAAGCGACATACGGAAGCATAAAATATTCAGTCAAATCAAAATATGAGTTAATTTTGTATATATACATAAGCTGTGATGGCCTAGCGGTGCGAAAGCTATGATGGCCTAGCGGTGCGACCGTGTGAATCTGACCAATGAGTTTTTCTGTTAAAACTTATGTGTCTAATTGATAATTGCAATTTATCACACGCTTTTCGGTGAAGGAAAACATCGTGAGGAAACCTGCATATCTCTAGAGAATCCTAGGGATATGTGTAACCTACCAATCCGCATTGGAGCAGCGTGGTAGGTCTTAGCTCCAATCCGTCTTTCCAAAAATGGAGAGAGGAGGCCTATGCCCAGCAGTGGGATAGTAACAGGCTAGTAGTACTAGTACTTTTACTTACTACATATATCTTAATCTCGGAAACGGCTCTAACAATTTTCATGAAATTCAGCATTCTTTTTGTTAGGGGTTTTGGCGAGGAAAAATCGATGTAGCTAGAGGTTTCATTAGATAGAATTGAATGCAATTGATATTTGATAATGATAATGATTCCCACATATCACTCGGCGCTTTCTTCCTGTTTTCATTTTATGTCGGTAATTTTACATTGAAGTTTCTTACTAAGTTAAGTCTACCTTGGTATGTCGTCAGAAAAAAAAAGTAATATTATCCGTAACATTCAAAGAAATGTTATTGATATTCAAAAATGTTGTGGAGTATGTGTGGTCGTGCTCAATATTACCATTTGTATGCAACAGCGTTGTTCATAAATTACGACACCATTATACAGAAAACAATATGTCACTTTGAGTTATTTTGTTTAGTACTTTAGTGCTTAGTACACTTCTCCAATAAGAGTGTTATATGTCTTTCGTTAAGTGATTAGAAGTATCCTATCCTAATATTAATTGAGATATTTAATACCGGAAAAAACATTAGGAATTTTTTGATGTATATGAAGATATTGTACTCCTTGTACTGAGCTAATTTAATATATATTTCATGTAAGTACGGGTTATTTACTAAAATTATCAAATTACGCTCTTGATAGAACGATAAATCCCTCTGATTCTTCTTAGATCGATCAGATTCTTGTGAGGAGGTATTTGCAGGGTTGGAGAGTGACAGAAGCTACTCTTAATTGCAAGACTACAGTCCACGCGAACAAGTTGCGCGGGTAAAAGCTATTAATATTATAAATACGAAAGTTTGTGAGTATGGATGTATTTTTGTTACACTTTCACGGCGAATCCGCTGAACCAATATCGATGAAATTTGTCACAAATATTCCTTATACACCCGGCTAACATATAGACTATAGAAATCGTGTTAATTCTACAGGGATAGGTTGACATTGTGCCATCTATTATCAACCTATCACGCCACATCAGTTCACGCTAACGAAGTTGCGGGTAAAAGGTAGTCTATAAGTATATCGATGTAGCAACAATGTTATCATCTTGAATGTCTTTATGACATTCATGTTGTATGTGTGTTGAATGTATGTATGAAATGTTATAATCAAGTCAAAACAGCCGAATGATAGGAAAGAATAGAAGAGAAAAACATATTGTGCCTCGCTTAGATAAGGATAAGTGCAGACGAATGAAAATGAAAGTCATAAGGAATTTTAGTAAATCACCGAAGGAAAATATTATTATATTTTATTTATTTATCCAATTCTTTGTTGTACATTAAAAAAGGAAATTTCAGAAAGGTACCTTTGCTAAAATAATAAGAATGTGCAAGGCCGGTGATAGCAATCTCTTACACATCTTAATTTAAGAGAGAAGGTCAGTACAATTATTATATCCACATACGGACAGTATAGCTTACTAATAAATAACTTGTATTAATCTAGGGATTAGAGAATAAGTACTATAAGTTTAGATTTCAAAAAAGTTCAGTGGCAAACGTCAAACGGTATTCGATTCCACAGTGCGTCAGTTTTAACACAGTGTATCAGTTTGACTGGTCCGTTGGCGCAGTGGGTAGTGACCCTGCCTTCAGCTCCACGGGTCGCGGGTTCGATTCCCGCCGAGAGCCAACATTTTCTTTAAATAAATTTGTTGGTCTTCGAGTCTGGGTGTATATTTGTATTTAAGTATGTACTTCAAAAATATATAAGTATATATTCACCAGTTGTCTCTCACCCATAACACAAGTATTAAGTTACTCACTTTGGGGACGGACGACCGTGTGTGTAAGTAAGTGTCCCATATATTTATTATTATTTATTAAAACAAAAAAAACAAACACCATAAATGATTAACTGTAATTTTGTACGATTATGTGGAAATTTGAAAATCTGTTTTAATGGTTAAACATTTTATTGTCTATCCGTTATTATTTTGTAATTGGATCAACCGCCATAAGCTTATTTAAGCCAGAAAACGTTAATTAACTCTGAGCCTACATAGATCTGGATTATGCCTAAAATAATTTAGGCATTCAATAGTATTTCAACCGCATGTAACATACTAATGGATAACGGTTTTTTTTTGTATTAGAATAAACAAAAAGTCAGAAATTAATTATATATAAATTTAAATATCTCTTTCTATCAACTCCCGTAAAAGGTGACTAATGTAAATTGACCCGCCGTGTGGATCCGGCTAAGTAGAATATACCTCATTTCTTATCTACGTGTCATCAATTACATTTTTTTCCGCTTAAGTTGCAAACGCAGGCTAAACCCTACGAGATTTATCAAAATGATGTACTAAGTACACCTTAAAAAGGTCTATAGAAAAGTCCGCGTTGGTATATGTCTATCTCTTATGGATAACCCACAATAGCATTTTTTGTCATTTCGAAAAAATGCCCTATTTTCGAAGCCATTTTAATACATTAATCCTTATCCAATTAAGTACCTTAAATACATTGTTGATTTAATATAGATCAATATGGCCATGTAATTTAAGTGTATATTTTCGAGGATATTACAGATTTAAAATCCCGCGAGAAGGCCGCGGCTCGTCCTATAGTATTTCGAATTTAGCAGCGATCGGACGCGCAACTAATTGTCGCTCTTTCAAGAGTAACCTCTAAAGAAAACATGTTTGTATTGTCCAATGATAAGAAAGCTATGAATGTTGTTAAATAAAGACATTCTGTAATTCATTTTAAAAATAAAATACATAGGGAAAAAAGTAAATATGTAGTATATGAATTTAGATATTAGATATAGCAGGAAATCTTCTTGCTATAGGGAGACCGAAATTGTTTAACTCCAAATTTAACGCGTGGGGGCCACGGGCAGTAATGAATAAATCAAAACTACTGGATCGATTTTAATTTTTTTTTCACTGAGTAACATGGGCTATATATTTTTTACCCGTGCGAAGCCGTCCGCTAGTATACAATAAAAAAAGTTTTCACTTACGGACAGGAAACAACCAAATAAATAACGGTACATACTCGAAAATAGATGATCACTTCGTGAAAAGTAAGTTAGTCCTTGTGTTATATTTTAATTACTTTATCAGCAATAAAATACTACTTAGTTGTTGTATTGTAAAATATAATTTTGATATTCGTGAATTCGCCATTACGCTTTATATTTCTAGTCTAACTTCTTTTAGCACGCAATTCTTGGATTCGAAGTTGTTATTACATTTGTAACGAGGCTACATTACTATACAATGTCAATTGTTATTACTTGAAATAGTCCTCTTAAAACCCTACACAACTTATCGCGTTAATTTGATATTTATTTTGTTATTTATATCTCAATATTTATATAGACAAATGTATAACATACTCCAAAGTAAAGTATGTACATATTCTAAAAGTAATTATAACATTATTTTGCTATAATCCGCGATGAAGTAAAATAGAAAATATAATGCTAAATGTAGAGTGGATAATCCGTTTTACATACCTGATACATGCAGGATTCGTAAAAACACATACACAAACCTCCACCGTGCTAAATACGTTGTGCGATATATATTCGATATATAGTAGTATAGCATTGTATAGTCTTGTACGATAAATAAGAAAAATTCCGACAAATAATAGCGTCTGTCGTAAGATCTATGTAAGAAGAACCTCGAACGGTTACACTACAATACTTCATCAAACTTTTTTTATCTATCTATGCTCATTATAAAAGAAAGTCAAGAGCTGTCTGTCTATGTGATCGATCTCCAAATTTACTAAACGGATTTTTATATGGTTTTTAAGTTAAAAAGGTTTAAGGGACATTACCGTTTTATGTAAAATATGTTCAAGAGGTCGCGCGTTGTAAAAAAAACTTGTCTACTTGGAGCTTTTCCTGCGTATAAACTACCAGAGATACACTAAAGTAATGTACTAGAGAATTGTAGATCTACAAAAATATTAAAAAAAATCTGTAACAACATGGGTTTACATTACTCTTTTGGTTAGCTCACAATAACTATATTTATGTTGAAAAGTTCAATTCATGAAAAACAGAGATACACTAAAATAACGTAAATATTAAAAAAGTCAGTAACAACATGTCTCTATCCCTTTTGGTTAGCTCACAATAACTACACACCAATTTCAATGCAGACGAATCGTAATTCTGTTCTGGTATATTCGAACATTTTCTGATACCTGCTTTACTTGTGTTACCATGTGTGATCACTGTATGCTTACATTCTGAGTTAGTATAATCCTATCGGGATTAAGTGCATATTCGACAAGCTCCCGTTTGGCAACTGCCTGTCAGATATGTGTCAGAATAATATTGGGAGGCTCCTCCATACATCCCTATATTGTAACGGTGCTTACAAAAATTACAGCGAAATGCAATGCAGCAACTAGTTAACACAGCATAAGAGAGAGCTAGTTCTACTACTACTACTAACCTAACTTAACCTACCAATCCGCATTGGAGCAGCGTGGTAGGTCTTAGCTCCAAACCTTCTCTCCAACAAAGGAGAGAAGAGGCCTATTCTCAGTAGTGGGACAATAACAGGCCGCTACTTACTTTTACTTACTAAGAGAGAACTTCCTAACGAGTTGTTAAGAAACACGTTTAAAGAAAAAACATTTAAAGTTCTTTAACTTTTTTTAAATTTATTTACAGCAAAAATGTACAAGTTACATCTATCTTATTACTTACACGCTAGGACTATACAAATCATGCCCACGTGGAATGGTCCCAAGTGGCTGGCAGCGTTTCCGCGCTGAATCGCTAAGCTGACTCTTTATGCGCAAAAGGAGCCAGCGCTCTTGTTACCTGAAGTGGCAATTAATAATTCTTTAACTTAAAAATATTGAAGTACCTGCGTGATAGAGCCTTGCTCGGTAATTTCTTTTTAAATATAAAAAAATGCAAAAAAAGAAAAAAAGGGGTATAACAGGGGCTTAATCCCAGGTATTTTCACTTCCTTAGTCCACCCGTTATCCAATGAGATATCACATCTTTACAAGTGACAGCTAAAATATAATTTACATTCTATTCAGCACTTTTGAAGTGCCCGAAAAAGGGGAGAACCTTTTTTTAAAATAAAATATATCTCAATCGATTTTTCCACCCAAAAGCTCCATCATGCTGAATTTCATGTAAATTGTCGGAGCCGTTTTCGAGATTCGGAATATATACAAGATTAACTAATTTATTTATTAAAGATAGAAAACTAATGAGATTATTATTTTGCTATAATACACGATAAAAGAAAATATATGTAATGCTAAATGTAGAATGCACTGTTCTTTCTCATACCTGATACGTGCAGAATTTATAAAAATTCATACACTACCAATAACACAACAATATACAAGCACTGCACACATTCACCACCACAATCTCAACAATTGTGTCGCCCCGTTAACCGAAGCATCATCAGGAGATAGACTCCACGACAAAATCACAAAGCTTATAGATAGGATAAACTATTTATAGTCAGATCATATATATCGTCCTCTAAAACCTTGATGGCGTCATGGGTCAAGTTTGTTGGCAACGCACCATATGTTATTAATGAATAGTTAAAAAGGTATTGTTTGTTAACTATTTGACCTAACCTAGTCTTTGAATATTGTATTAACTTGACACGATTATGATGTCAATCGAATATATTTACAGGCAAGATTTTATTATTATATATGTGCCGTGTGGTATACGGCTGAGTGGAATAGACCACCCTCATTTTTTACCGAGGTATTATAAGAGACGACTAAGGTAAGTTAATCCGCTGTGTTGTGTATGGCTGAGTGGCATAGACTATCCTCATATTTTACTAAGGTGTATAAGAGGCGACTACGGTTAGTTGATCCGCCGTGCTGTATACGGCTGAGTAAAATAGACCACCCTTATTTTTACCGAGTTGTTATACGAGACGACTACGGTTAGTTGACCCGCCGTGTGATATACGGCTGAGTAGAATAGACCACCCTCATGTCTTACCGAGGTGTCGTATAACTGAACTAAGTTAAGTTGTCTCGCCATGTGATATCCGGCTGAGTATGATCCACCTTCATTTCTTACCGAAGTCTCGCAAAAGGCGACAAAGCTAAGTTGACGTCAGCTCGAAGGCCGCTAGTATGATTTTATTATTATATGTAGAAATTCAAATTCAAAATATTCTTTATTGAAATAAACTTGTAAGCAAGTGCTTTTAAATCGTCAATTCTACTGCTGGTTCGGAAAGCTTGTCCTACCAAGAAGAGCCATCAAGAAACTCGGAACATATAAAGACCAAAAGAAAAAGTTCCATAAGCATGATTCTTCCAGATAAGCTATTTTCTTAAAAGGTCAAACGAATTAAGGTCATATTGCATCATTTGGAAACTTAATATCAGAAACAACTTAATACAAAGGTACGCCGTTCAAAACATGACTTTCACCTTCTCACATTAATTTCCGTTAACGCATGATATATGTATTGTGGGTGGTAGAATGAGTTATCTAAACACGAAGTTCAAAGTTTTAAGTTCCGAATGTATAATATTGAAGCAGCTAACGGTCAAATCATAAATGAAATGCAATTTATTTATATAGACACAATATCGTCGGTAAGAAATGAGGGTGGTCTATTCTACTCATCCTGATACCACACAGCGGGTCAACTTACCTTAGTCGCCTTTTACAACACCTTGGTAAGAAATTAGTAATGTCTATTCTACTCAGCAGGATACCACACAGCGGGTCAACTTACCTTAGATGTCTTTTACGAAACCTCGGTAAGAAATGAGGCTGGCCTATTCTTCTCAGCCGGATACCACATGGTACTATTAATTTATTTTTATTTATTTATATCTTTTTTTGCATATATTTAGAAAAGAGAAAGAAAAGTAAAAAAGCACATGTATAAGGGCTGACTTATCCCTAAAATTTTATATCCGCCAACCTTTGAGTAACAGAAGGAAAAGGACAAGGAAGCAGAAAGAGAATACGGGTAATAAAGAGAAAAAGATAAAGTTTATATAAATTAACTATTTAGTCTATTAATTAATTTTGGTAAAATAAATAGATGAAAAGAAAAGCAATTATCCTATTTAAAGGGATACTAAAATTTACATTGAGCATAGCTTGCAATACTTTATGATGCTTAAATTTAATTAACGTTTATTTATTTGAAAGTTGATATATCTAGTTTAAAATGAACATCTTAGAAGCTTAAGTGTGAATTAATCAAAAAGATATCTAATGTTACTAATAAATTTACAATTAAAGTGTAGTTCAACAACGTTCAATAAATTAATTAGTATCGTCTCTGATCTGGATAATTGATACTGTCTAGCCTTATTGTCTGTGTCTGATATAGTTAACCGGCCGAGTAATTGGAATTTGCATCTGAAAGGTCATTAACACCGAATGAACAAAGGTTATGCACACATCCCTTTAGGTAATTAATATCGTTGCTCATAACGACGATTTCATCTTATTGATGTGTATCTTTATTTAAACAATCTTTTTCAAGCACTTTTGAATTGTCAAGGTTCAAAATGATTAATGAGGTTACGACTTCTTTGCTATGGTTATTTTAATCTGAGAAAACCTATGAGTTCCGCCGCCCGTCTGAGACGAGCGGCGGGTATGTCGGACTCGCACCGACTAAAACAACCTGAGTGCTCCGCCACACTGCTGGTCGTGGGGGCAGGGTGTCGTTATACACATTACCTCCATCACCAGGAGCAACTCTAAATACCAAGGTTCGTCACCTCTAGGTCGGCCCCTCTTTAAGTGGCTTTCACTCTACTAATCAATGCATCGGGAGCATGAGAAGCACCGACCACCTCGGGGACCTTTTCCGATAACCCCTCTCGGAACGTCCGAAGGTCTCCATTAGGTCTCGCAGATGTTCGCGCGTTTCCATTAGGTCCAGTCACGCGTTGCTGGCTCAGTTTTCAATTTTGCGATAAATTTTAAGACATCTATTATAAAAATTGTCATCCTCCTGCCCTTATCCCACTGTAAGTGGGTTCGGCACAACATTATGTTCATTGGACGCTAGCTGGAGTTAGGTCTCTGAGGCGGTCGATGGATCTGGTGCTCCCATGTGAATGTAGTCTGCTTCATACACTTAGCTTTACATAAATTCTCTTAAAAAACGCGGATTACAGCAAAATAGTTCTACTGTAACTTCTGTACAAAATAGTTCTACAGTAACTTTATGGAATTTCATAGAATTCCACAAAGTAACGCCTGCTTCTATAAATTGTTAATAAATTCGTATAACTTATTTTTTCTGCTAATGTCATTTAACCCGAAACAGCCCAGTTTAACACATGTCAGGCGATGTATAAAAAAATCCATTAGACAGATGATTACGAGAAGTTTGTTTGTTCAGGATTGTTATTTCATATTTTCACCGGCATCGGTACCAAAGCTTACTATATTGGGGGATTCGAGTCAAAATCCAGGTCAACAAAAATATATTTGTTATATTACCGAGGATTATTATTTGTTATATAAACTTTAAGATGGCGAATGGATTTTTAACTGGATGGAGGTCAAAAAGTAATGGTTGGATTATGTGTCAGAGTTGATGAACGACAAGAGAGAATGGAAGCAAAGAACATGTTGTGCCTTATGCTCTTAACGTGGGATAAAGGCAGGAAAATGTTAATTACCAAGGATAAATAATATAAAATGTATGGGTAATCAATATTTAATTAAAGCCGTGTGATATCCAGCTGAGTAGAATAAACCCCCTCCTTATTTCTTACCCCGAGGTGTAGTAAAAGGCTACTAAGGTAAGTAGACCCACCGTGTGGTATCCGGTTGAGCAGAATAGACCACACTCTTTCTTACAGTGGTGTCGTAAAATACGGCTAAGGTAAGTTTGATATCAGGCAGGCGTCCGGTCGTAAAATACGTAGCCAAATCATGTGACAACATGTTTATAACATGTTGTGCCGACCCCACTTAGTAAGGCAGGAGGATGATGAAATCATATTAAATATTAAAACCAACTGTCGTTGTTTAATAGTGCTTAATCCATCAAAAACATCAAATATCATCTATATCGTTATCTAAATAGTTAGGAGCTCTTTAGAACCTGGAAAATTTTGTAAACTGTCACGTGTGGCTCTTTAGTTGAAAGGTTGACGACCCCTGACCTAGCTCATTAAAACTAAAAAATACCATGTAAAGATACCTGTCATTTAGGTTAAAAGCTGAGTTTATAAACCCCAACTTTAGTTTACCTTCGGCACATCCGTTATGAATAGTATTTAATATCAGAATGTATTTATTGGTTCAAACGAGAATGCTGTTTCGAACAAGTTATTACATTGTCTTTACGAACTGAACAGTTGATAAATAATGCATTCAAAGCAATGATATATTGTATTAGGTCACCACAAATGGTCACAATGAATGTAATGAACTCTATTTGGGAGAGTCTAATATCTGTCGACCCCGTAGTTGAACTTCAACACGACTTGCAGATATAATACGAATAAGGTTCGAATGTAATTTTATGGTTGATTACAATAACAAAGTAAGAACTGAAGCTTAAGATAACTAATATTATCTTAACTCATGATTAGAATACAAAAAGTAACTATTACACCTGAGCACTGACATCCTCACTACCTTTGGAAAAGGAACTAAAACTTACCTCGATGCGGATCCAATCCAATGCGGATTGGAAGGTTATATAAGTAGAGTAAAGTAGTAAAGTAAAGACCTGTTATATTCCCACAGCTGGGCAATGCCCCCTTTCACCGTTTTTGGAGTGAAGGTTTGGAGCTAAGACCTACCACGCTGCTCCAATGCGGATTGGTAGGTTACACATCCCTATAATTCTTTAGAGATATCCAGGTGTCCTCACGATGTTTTCCTTTACCAAAAGCTTGTGATAAATTGCAATTATCAATTAGACACATAAGTTTTAACAGAAAAACTCATTGGTGCTTCTCCAGGTTTTGATACTGTGACCTCTCGAAAGAGTGGTACTGTTTCACCGCTGGGCTACCACAGCTCAAATATATGCCGAAAAATCTCTGATATATATGAGTTGTCTGATATATTACATACCTATAGGTTTCCTCATGAAGGTAAAACTTCACCAAAAAACGTGTGAAAAAAGTTTTTATGTGGCAAATTGCAATAAAGCGTAGTGTAGCGCCTACAAAGCGCCTTGTTTACAAGTTTATTTGAATAGAGAAAATTTTTAATTTTGAAATGACGGTGGTCTATTCTAATCAACCGAATACCAAATCGTGCGATATATAGTTATAGTGCTTTTTCTGTAATCAATTTAAAACATACCTTTACATGTAAGCTTTTGCGTCGGGGAGTAAATGAGGATTAATGATTTTAATTACATACATAGAGTAAACTTCAAAAGGACTAACACAGATATATTACGGTAATAAGAGATTCTCAGACGAAACAGACCGCTGTCATACCGTCCTCAACCTTCACTCAGATGGATCCGTACTTATAACTTTTGTTTGTACCCCGCGATTAATGCTGAATGTTTAAGGGATGTTCCGAGTAATTAATTGGTGGCAACATTGTGGTACATTAAGTTCATTAGTTTGTTTACATTTACAACAATGCTCGCCATGCAGTTTATTTATTTATTTTAAACTTTATTTTTATTGCACTTAAACATCAAAACATACAAAATTACAAAAGAACTTATCCTTATGTATATGTACAAAGGACGGCCTAACAGTTATTAATTGAGTGGCTCGTTGGCGCAGTGGGTAGTGACCCTGCCTTCAGCTCTGCGGGTCGCGGGATTGATTTCTGCCGAGGGCCAACATTTTTAATAAATGAATTTGTTGATCTTTGAGCCTGGGTGTATATTTCTATTTATGTATGTATTTAAAAAATAAGTATATATTTACTAGTTCTCTGTCGCCCATAACACAAGTATTAAATTACTTACTTTGGGGACGGACGACCGTGTGTGTAAGTGTCCATTTTATATTTATTTTTTTATTAATAATAATCCATATACATCTTTTTTATTTAAAAAAAAACGAGTGATATTTTTTATAGGCAAACCAGGTGTAGTAAATGCGAGTTGAGATGTGTGTAACTTACCTTGTATATTTATATACAAGACACATATGTAATACATACATAAACATACTCACGCTAACTCACACTAATACTAAGGTACAAAGGAACATACACGGTCTCAGAATGCACCACGTTAGTCACAGGAGAGCCCATGGTGACAGTGGACGTGAAGTGATATGTTGTTAGTGCGTGTTTGAGTCTGTGCTTTATTTATACAACATTGGTTTATATGCACTACACCAGGAATGAATTATAGCCGAAATAAAGTAATAATACCAAGGATGCGGCTTCAAAAAGTACGAAAAACGTTTGAGGGCTTCTGTAATCATATTTATAATAAAATTTCACAATCTATTTTGGACTTGCCTTTGCACAAGTTCAAAAAGCAATTAAAAAGACACCTATTCATAAAGTTTACTATACTGTTGAGGACTATGTTTATTATAAGAAAGCTTGGATATAAACTGCGCCCAGCTACGCACTAGATTATATTGTAGATTTTGATTTGTTAACATTTGTAAATACATTATTGTAATACTTAATTTTGAAAAGAGCAACCGCCGAGTTTCTTGCTGGCTCTTCTCGCTAGGATCAACTTGCCGAACCAGCAGTAGACTTGATGATTTAAGAGCACTTGCTTACAAGTTTATTTGAATAAAGAATATTTTGAATTTGAATTTGAATTTGTATGTTTATTTTTTATCTATCTACGTTGGACCAATGCGACTGAAATCTACTCGTACTAACCCACCCAAACATATAACTAGGGATCTTCCAACGCGCACTCCGCTGTCAAACCCATTTCAATGTTGCCATGGATTTGTACCTAAAAAGTTTTATGTTCGCACTACAATTTCTACTATAAATATTACTTCTTTACACATTTTAGTCTACTCCCGACGCCATGATGACTAATCGTCTTACTATTAGCCCTCCATTACACGTCGCCCTAAACCGTGGTATGGCCTCACAGGAGGCACCCTTAGGACGACGTTCCCCGACGCTAGTAGAGCTTCCGCGCTCTACTCTCCGCATTTCGCAATGCTTCTACACTCGCTCTTCCCACCTGGTGACACTGTAAAAGCCGTTAGGGCTCACAGCATATAGTCAAATCGAAAAATACACAATTTAGGTCTCTTCCCATTCCCATTGCGTAATACGAGGAATAGAGAACAGGTGCTCTACAAGCCTTATTATTTTATTACTGGCCCTTATATTTTTTGACAGGCCCGTTGACACAGTGAGCAGTTACTCTGCTTTCAGCTCCATAGGTCATTTGTTCGATTCCCGCTGAGTGCGAACATTTTCTATTAAAAAAAAAATTGTTGGTTTTTCAAACCTGGGTGTGTATTTGTGTTTATGTATGTATTTAAAATTATAATAAATAAATAATAAATGTATGGGACACTTACACACACGGTCAACGACGGTGTCAGTCAATTCAGGTCGTCCGTATCCAAAGTATGTAATTTAATACTTGTGTTATGGTAGACAGACAACTGGTGAATATACTTATATAATTTTTAAATACATACTTAAATACAAATATACTCCCAGACTCGAAGACCACCAAATTCATTTATAGAAAATGTTGGCCTCGGCGGGAGTCCAACCCGCGACCCGCGTAGATGAAGGCAGGTTCACTACCCACTGCGCCAACGGGCCAGTCGAAATTATATATTTAACAGTTGTCTCTCACCCATAACACAAGTATTAAGTTACTTACTTTGGGTGTACCATAAGTAACTGTGTAAGTGTACCATATATTTATTTTTTATTTTATCATTCCTTATTCTGTTTAAGCACCTCAGGTAGTTATTCTCGAGTTGAATTGTTATCAATTATTAAATTTATAACAATTTATGGAATTAGGCGTTACTTTGCGGAGAACCATAATACAAAATTAATAATGAAATTATTCGCGATTATGTAAATGGATTATAGCATTAGTGAATTGTATTTTGTAAATTGAATTTAGACTTAATTTCTGACACTATCTAATATCTAGTTCATAGATAGTCTTCTATCTATGAACTAGAGATAGGCAGATAAAACTGCAACTTCAGATTCTCAAATTAAACATGCCGCTGTCAAACCTCCTTCAACATCCGCTCTGATGGATTGAACAAAGTCGTAAGACTTTTGTTCTCTGCCCACGATTAATCCCGATCGTTTCTAGGGATGCTCCCTTTAATTAATTGTCAGGATGAATGATGTCGCTTCCGCTTTATTGAATGTCGATGTCTGAAGCGAAACGCCGAAGGAATTATTTGGAGAGGAAAATGTGTGAATTCCGTGTGTAAAAAAAGTAATTTTAGGTTCATTTTAATTATAAACGATTGGGGGTCACGGGTTCAAAGCCCTGGGACGTACTAATGTTTTTTTTTATGAATTGAACCTTGAAATACTTTTTATAAATTTTAAAAATTGTTATTAACAATTTATCGACTGGCCCGTTGGCGCAGTGGGTTGTGACCCTGCCTTCAGCTCCGCGGGTCGCGGGTTCGATTCCCGCCAAGGACCAACATTTTCTATAAATGAATTTGTTGGTCTTTGAGCCTGGGTGTATATTTGTATTTAAGTATGTATTTAAAAATATATAAGTATATATTCACCAGTTGTCCGTCACCCATAACACAAGTATTAAATTACTAACTTTGGGGACGGACGACCGTGCGTGTAAGTGTCCCATATATTTTTATTTATTCTATTCTATCACATTGTTTTTCAATGATGGTAAACATCGTGAGGAAACCTGCATATCTATGGAGAATTCCTAGACTATGTGTAACCTACTAATCAATCTGGTTCTAAATCCTAACTCCTATATCCAGAAGAATTAAGAAGAGACTGTCCAGTACTTAAACAATATCCAAATCAAAAAACAACTAATCTTGGCCTTAATATGTTTTTCTTATAAAAATAATAAAGAATACATAGTATATAAGGTAATAATAGAATTATAGCTTATCGTGTTACTATAGTAATATTCATTCTGATCGACTTACTCGTAGTACAAAAAAGTTAACTTGCACGTATATGAACGTGAATTAGTATTAGTATACATAAGAAATTATATTTTTATAATATAATCCTCAATTTAATTTTCGTCCCTTAATTAATATTTCTTAAAACATTTTAGTTATATCATTTGCACAGACTTAATTAGTAATTAAGAGCGTATTTGATACTCCATACGATAATTAAGCTTAAATGGTTGCTCTAACGGTTCATTTTAATTAAATATAAAATTAGCGAATATATTAAATTTGTTTGGCCCGTTGGCGCAGTGTACCCTGCCTTCAGCTCCGTTGGTCACGGGTTCGACTCCCGTCGAAGGCCAACATTTTCTATAAATAAATTTGTTGGTATTCGAGTATAGAATGAAAAATTATATATGTATATATTCACCAGTTGTCTGTCTACCATAACACAAGTATTAAATGACTTACTTTGGAAACAGACGACCGTGTGTGTAAGTGTCTTTAAGTTATCTTTAAAACAAAACTAATGAAAATATTATTTTAAATTATAGCAAAATAATATTATCTTTAGTTTTGTATTTTATACCTCCGCAAAGTAACGCCTAATTCTATAAATTATTTATCTTTAATATTTAAAGTTATCATATACATATATATTATATATATATACATATATATTATATATATATATATGATAATTAATAATTATTTAAACTGTTATATTGGAACTGGAAGTTGTAATAGCTCGTTTGGGAACGTGAGGATTGAATCAGTGAAAATACCCCGGTTCAAGTTAGAGATATAACCAGTATCTACTTTTTTATAACATTTTTTTCATATATTAAAAAAAAAACGAGCAAGTCTTGTTTTTTGGTCTAAAAAAACCTTCACCATTGAAAGATTTACTTTTTTTGATAAGATGAAAATTTTTCAATTCATTAAAGTCATTACCTAAAATTATTTGCTTCTGATAAAGATTCTTGAATGAAATTAACGTATCAAATTATTTTATAGTTAATTCCTTTTTGCAAACAAATCGGCGTCATGAAGGCAAAAGGCGTGGGCACTGAACTCAAATTATATGAAAGGAAATTAAGCAATAGCAACGTAATAGCTGAGTGAAAAGGCTTAATTTTAACGAAAATAAGCGTGAAATGAAATATTCCATAATAAGCGTTTTACCTTTAACTTATTAGCGTTTATAAAACATAAATTTTAAATCAGAATTAGTGTGTGATTTATTGGAATAAGTAAATGTAGTTTGTTCCCTCATTTTTAAATTATTATTATGTTCAAGCCATCTTACACAAACCTTAAATTATACATTTAAAACTTAATCATTTTTTTATTGTCGAAAACTAAATTCAAATGCGTTCACTAGTATTTAAGTATATTGCGATCGAAAATGTTATATTTTTTTCATCAAAACGCGAAAAGCAGATGGTCGCGGCAAGTGATATCGGGCTGAGTAGAAAAACCACCCTCATTTCTTACCGAGGTGTCGTAAAATGCGACTAAGGTAAGTTGTCCTGCCGTGTGGTATGCGACTGAGTAGAACAGACCTCCCTCATTTCTTACCGAGGTGTCGCAAAAGCGATTACGGTAAGTTGACCCACCGTGTGGTATCCGGCCGAGTAGAATAGACCACCCTTATTGCTTTCCGAGGTGTCGTAAAAGACAACTAAGGTAAGTTGACCCACCGTGTGGTATCCGGTTAAATAGAATAGACCACCCTCTTTCTTACCGAGGTGTCGTAAATTACGACTAAGGTAAGTTGTCCGTCGTAAAATACGTAACCAAAGACCAAGGATAATATTCCTCACAAATTGTGTACATTTCGAACAATGTTAAACAGAAAAGCTTTAAGTTCAAAAGCTTTCAATTTCTATCAATTAAAGCACACTTCATCTCGCTGCACCCGAATATCATTTGAATTGCAGATCGACACTTCTTTCAACTCGGTACACTGTATAAATGGACTTGATTGGGGATTCATCGTTTAAATTGGCCGTAGAGTATCATGATGAACCTTTAGAATCTATTGGTTTTGTTCATGCTTCCATAACGGATATAGGTGAAATGTGAAATTAAAAAGTGAAACAAAAGTAATAATAAAATTATTTCCATCAACCTTATAAATCCGTTAGATATATAACAAACAAGCTGTACCCACGACTTCGATGGCGTAAACTTAAATTTAAAAATACCCTCATTTATGTAATTTGAATTAAGTGATTATTATTTTCATTACCCTACTATTCTACTAATTTGACTACACTTTTTTTATATAATAGATCTATTGTATTATTATTGTTATATAATATAGTTAATTCAAGTAGGATTTTTAGTTTACTATATTATTTTGCATACTATTTGTAGTTGAATGCTACGGCTGCCGTTAATCATGTTTGTGACCAACAAAATTATGTACCAACATTGTAGCAAATAAAATGATTATATTTATTATTCTACTTACTATTGCAACATTTAACAACAAACGACATTATCCTAACGATAGGTAAGGTATATAGATATATAAATTTATAATAATAGTTTATAGTAATCACGCGATACAAAGTCTTTTTGTATTAATGCATTTTATAAAATGGTACCTGCGTGACCGAGCCTTGCTTAGTAATTATTTACAAAATAAAAAAAAGAAACAAAAAAAAATAAATAAGAGGGTAAGTGGGGCTCGATCATAGGTATTTTCATTTCTCGCGACCACCAGTTCTCCGAATACGCTACGCTGACTTGACGTTTCCGAAAAAAAAAAATTATACCTATATATATATATATATATACATACAGGATTAACTCATTTAAATATTAAAAATCTGTGCGGCAAATGACCATCATTTGGCCAGAGTTAACAAAATATTTAAACATATAAATCTTTAAAAGTGGCAAAATATATGGAGTGGAGTGTTAATCTCATCTGTGTTATTTCAGGTACATATGGCTATTGATAGTCCTCTGTTCAACAACATGTTCGGCCAATGACAGCTTGTTTGGATCCAAGTATGCTAACGGTAAGCATTTTTAGCTTATTTTTATACATTACATTTTATTAGTTTTTACCTTATATTATAACAATATAATTGAATAAAATAAAACAGGTTTTTGATCATTGCAAGTAGACTTTTCCAATTATCAGATTCATCATCCTCCTGCCCTTATCCCACTCTAAGTGGGGTCGGCACAACATGTTAAAAACATGCTGTCACATGATTTGGCTGCGTTTTACGACCGGCCGCCTGCCTGACGTCAACTTACCTTACTCGTATTTTACGACACCTCGGTAAGAAAGAGGGTGGTCTATTTTACTAAACCGGATACCACACGGTGGGTCAACTTACCTTAGTCGCCTTTTACGACACCTCGGTAAGAAATGAGGGTGGTACTATTCTATTCAGCCGAATACCACACGGCGTTTCCAATTATCAAATATTTTTCAAATTTTTCTAACTCAAAAACTTTTTACGTTCTTGTACAAAAATCTTTATTGGAGTATAACCTCCTTATTTTCAGAATAATACATACCCAATGAGATATACCGCATTATAAATATCTATAGATTTAATTGGGTAATCAGAACAATATTTTTTCTCAAAAGCCCACGATGAATTTTATACATGGATTATGTCCAAATATATTTTTACTAAATCTCATACTAGCCCCTCAAATAGATTTTATAAAGGTAATTCATAACTTTAGAAATCAAAAATTTCTATTAATTATTTTTACTTGTATCTAAAATTATTATCTTGTATATAAAAGTCTAGTATCACAATGTTAGTTACCAAACTCCTCCGAAACGGCTTGACCAATTGTTATGACATTTTATATCCATATATATGAGAATCGGCTTCTATATTTTTCATACCCCTAAGTCATATTGTTATCCACCCCTAATATTTTTCTTTATTTTTTGGACAATTTTTTGTTTTCTAATGTACACTATAAATTCCTAGAAATAATTTATATGGCAAACAACGCTATCAGCGTCAGCAAGTATTTTATAACATTTCCTACGAATTTGTTAACCAGTGACACCAGATTTCTTACAAAATAATAATCAGTCCATTGACATAGCGGCCAAAAAAATAACGGGTCATAACGAACTTAAAGAACGGCTTACCCTAATAATATCGACATTTATTGTGATATGTAAATATTTATAATAAAAATTTTAAAGCATATAAACAAACCGCGGGTGGTTGGTCTCCGGATTTTAACCTCTAGCCTATCCTATTCATTGGCAATAACAATGTAGAGCATAAAACTAAAAAGGACGCGTTAATTTTAAGTCTTTAAAGTAAAGAAGCCAAATTTTTTAAATATAAGTAATTATAGATTTTTCCACTTTTTAGCATGGTTATTTAATTATACATTACTAGTAATATCCCGCGGTTTCATCCGCGTAATTTTTATTATTCACTAATTATTATAACTGATCCCTATTTTTTTAATGTAATATATATATATAAGCCTATGTTGCTCAGTACCGAATCAGCTTTCCAATGGCGAAAGAATTTTTAAAATCGGTCCAGTAGTTTTTTTGTGAAAACATTGCAAACATACATACAAATTTTTCCTCTTTATAATATTAGTATAGATTACACGTAAAATACGTAGTCAAATCACGTGACAACATGTTTATAACATGTTGTGCCGACCCCACTTAGAGTGGGATAAGGGCAGAAAAATGATGATGATGTACGTTAAACAAATAGTTAATATTTATAGGTAACGCAAAATTTTACTTTGTAATTTTTTTTTCTTTGTCATCTCAATACAAACAAAATAAATGTTAATTAATTGAACAGTTATGCAAGACTATATAATATGTACTACCTATATACTATTTACTAAACTAAACTTTTTTACAAAGACAAGCATTAAAAAAAAAGTTAAATAAATACATACTTACAGATATTTATCTCACAAATTGCTAGTGATTCGTATCATTTTAATCATCGACCTATTTTTCTCGTTTTTGGTTGTGTGAATATCTTATACGAGTGTTAATTTTAGAACAAAAAAATGTTCGCCTGACCTATGTACGACTATGAATGAAATTTGAAAAACAAAAACAAACCATAGACATTTAGAAGGCCACATGTCTACAGGCACTGTAACGGTTATTGCGAGTGACTTTCGTGCACTCGTTGGCAATAAAAATGTACGTCGTTAAACTAAAAGGGACGCGACAATTTTGAGCCTGTAAAAGTAAATTATAAAAGTTTTGTCCTAAAATTTTAACTTCAATTTCAGAGTTTTAAGTTCCTAACATCTGATAATAATTGTAAGATTTTAATTGAATTCGTTTTATTTTATATATTTATTAGAGTTGTAACTTTAACTCATATTAGAAGTCTTGATTTATTAATTTATTTAGAGTGAATATTTTGATAACGAGATAGACTCTATAGAGGCGGTCGTTAAGTCACTATCATACCAGACAAACCTCTTTGGTTTTTGTTTTGTTTGTTTATTTATTCATTTAGTTGTATTTAAATATGTTACATATTTGCTTGGTTAGGGCGTTGCAAAATATTGTACGCACGTCTAACATTATACAAAAAATTAATTTTATCATTTAAATTTACATAATCAACAATTTCAATTTAGTGGGAAAAATAGTATTTAATTATATTAATAATGTCGCAATTTTAATAATGTTCATATGTCAAATTGAAATTATTATTTTTAATTGTATTTCTTTGGTATTATCAATTTAAAAAAAAAACATACCTAAGTCTATTGACTGTTACCAGACGGTCAATTTCGCACAGGTACCAACTTTTTGATCAACACATATGTATGTGCCTTATAAAATTAAATTATATATTATTAAATTATATCCAAATTAGTCCAGCCATTTTTATGTGATTGTGTTGCAAACATATATAAATTAATGGGACACTTACACACATGGTCATCCGTCCTCAAAGAAACTTAATACTTGTGTTATGGGTGAAAGACAAATGGTAAATAATATATATAATTTTAAATATACACTTAAATACATATTATATATATTATTATTACAATTACTATTATTACATATTATCACACCCAGAATCGGAAAAATAACGGTATGTATTTAGCAAATTTTGAAGTCAAAGATACAAACCTTAGCGCGTACATTACCAATACTAAGTTTTAAATCAGCTTATTAATAACAAAAAAATCCTTTTTTGATTTAAACTATCGTGAGTGGCATTCATAATTAATGTATAGAAAACCGCTGAAGTAGTCGGTATAGAAAGTAGTCGAGTCCGATAAAATAATAAGTGAGTATAGCCGGTTTCTATACATTAATGTAAAAAACCTTGTTTATTTTTAAATTAATGTATAGAAACCGGAAACTTCTAGAAAAATACATCTATAACCCGTTTGGTTTATTGCAACAGCGCACAGTAAAAATGTACGTCGTAAAATAAAAATTAACGCTGCAATTTTAAGTCTGTAAAAATGGAAAAAATACCACGTAAATTACTATACGTATAACGGCCTTTATAACTCCACTGCTCTCTCTTGGAAAGAACCATTATAGCTTTTACCCATCATACTCTTTCAATAGGGATTGATAGGTAACACTTTTTCCAGAAAATCTCCAGACACAAGCCAGTTTTCTGACGCTTTCTTTGTAAAGCACGTAATTCATCAATTCATATAAATTAATAATGTACATTTTTATTATAAATCCCATCATCATCGTACATTTTTATCATAAATGATCACAACGTTAGTACAACACTAACGGTGAGGTGTTTTAGTGACTTTATGACTTTTATCCTAGTCCATAATATAGGTTGCAACAATTTTGCATAATTTAGTTTATTATTCTGCATGAAGAAGAATGGAGAGACTAGTTTGATAATTCGAAATAAGAGATCGTGAAATGTATCAAAAAGAACGCTTTGTAACATTTTTAGATTGTGTCTGATCGGTGCGGGCTGTAAAAAGCGCCCGCGTGCTGTTTTATAAACAAGGAGAAATAGCAAGTGCCAAAAGCGTTTTATAGATTGGGTTTAGGGATTTAACGGATTAGCAATATATTAAATACCTGTATGCTTAAAATTGTACGTAATCAAACTAATTTTAACATTTATTATACTATGGGTCTGCCCTCTGACTTGAGCAAGTATTATGACGTTATGATCCACCACGTCACTCCTATGTTCAGTTTACAAGTTATACTAAATTATCTCATAACATGCAGGTTTCAAGTCTTACTAAGGGTCTTAATGTTCAAGTTTGGACAATAATTTTTTCATAAAAAACAATAGAAACGGACTGTACTATAAAAAAAAACCAGCTAGAGATTTAGGGAAATAGGGCACGGATTTTTCGTAGTGCAGATTTAAAAAGTGGTTAAAACGAGAAAAGATGTATGAGCTTTGAAAATCGTTGGCGCGTGTATAAGTATGACGTATGACTGTTTGTCCCAATCAGTAATACGACGTATGTTCCTTTTCCCATTTTTTAAATAAAAATATAAGTTTTGACAAATATTAGTAATTAATAATAAATTGTTATTGCGCCCCTAACAACAATTATTGTTTAAAGTACAGTATTTAAATGAAATGTATTGCATTTAATACTCTTGATAGTCTAACGGCGAGTGCGCTATCCTCGGCAGAGACTTGGGAGGGATACCTTGGGCAAGCTACTGTCAGTTGATTAGAATTAATAATTTATAGTGAGATATTACAGAAAACATTGTGAACAAGAGAGTTTCTGGATTGTTTAAACTTGCCTATTAATATTCGAGCAGCGTTTTTAGTTAAAGCTTCACATTCTTTTCTCCAAGCTAAAAAAGCCTAGTCTAAATCTCATTATTGCTTACAGTAAGAAACTGTTGCATTAGATTATTGCATTCAATAAAATTGAGAAGATTCGAACTGTTTCCTTTAAAACAGTTGCATTTAATTATATGTTTAGTTTCTTCAGTACTTTAAATACATAAAAACTTTATTCCCAACGGCTAACTATAAATCTTTTGAAGTACAACAAACCGCAATAAAACAAACTTGTAGCGTAACCTAGTAACTATAAATTTCAACTGAACTAGTTAAGAAATTAACACAACAAACATTAGACCAGACTAGAATAAAAGAAGCGATGTAAAGTGCTAACAAACTGAAAATACGATTATCGCTTTCCAGATATCCCGGAATACGACTTGCTGCACGCGATCGGGGTTCCGTTCAGCAATCCAAAGACCCAGTACTTCGACGAGGGTCTCGATGGCTTCCCGGCTTACGGCCTTAAACCAGGATCAGACATCAAATCACCGTACCGACTTTTCATGCCCGAGAAACTATATGCGGAATTTTCAATAACCGCCACAGTGAGGCCCGCAAACAAAGACGGCGGATTTCTCTTCTCCGTTGTAAACCCTTTAGAAACTGTCGTCCAATTAGGCGTCCAATTAATACCTTCTGGCCCCGGACTCACAAATATTTCGCTTCTATACACCGACGCTAATATATACGCTTTAAGCCAGACTATCGCTTCCTTTGTTGTGCCGTCGTTTGCTAAGAAATGGAGTAGATTCGCTCTAAAAGTTACACACGATAATGTCACGTTATTTTTGAACTGTCACGAATTTGACACGTTGGTGGTTAAGAGAAATCCGTTGGAGTTGGTTTTTGATTCGGCGTCAACGTTATACGTGGGTCAAGCGGGGCCTTTGATTAGAGGAGCTTTTCACGTAAGTACAAATTTGTATATTACAATCTACCAAATATATAGCCAATATTATTGAGGTGAATTAAGCAAAACAATATAAAAGAGCGCTAAGCAATTCAAGTATTTTAACATAAATAAACTGAAGCCTCATTTCACTTCACGAGTAAATCTAATAAAAATGCAAGTCAAACAACATTTGAGTTAAACAAATACGATATACATTTATTAATATATAAATTAAAACTTGATACATTCAATGATATTTCTATAAATTTTTCATAGTATACTTAAGAAGTGAACTATAATTTTATTTTAATGAAACCCATAAATCGTTTGACAATTTATCGATCGTAAAATGTATCGTCGATTATAAAGTGGTAGTTATTTCGGATCATTATTTTAAAAGGAGACTCCCTTCTAACGATTATAATATTCCCACGATAAAGGTTGATTTTTTACTGATAAGGATGAATTTATTGATTTTCTTTAATGCATATTTTTTATTAATAGAAATTTAATGACAACATACCATAAACCATAAACAACATACCACCATACCACCTGTAGTTTATCCAAAAGTCCCTTACACCATGCGTAATATCTAAAAAGCTACATTCTTAATATTCTTATAAAAATACTCAGTTAAATGGGTATTTACGTAGGCAAATATGTAAAAATGGAAAAGGTATGGTAATGATTAGTAAATAAAGGTAAAATACAATGTATAATCTCATAATAATCAAACAAACATACAAGCATTGAAAGATCAAAGTAATAATAAAATTATTTTGCTAGAATTGCGATAAAGTAAAACAGAAAATAAATGTATTGCTATATGTAGAGTGGACTATCTGTTTTCATACCTGGTACATGCATGAACCGGAATTTGAAACAAAAAACGATTGTTGAGTATGTGATAGTGACGAGTATAGTGCTTAACGGATCCTGCACGTATCAGGTATGAAAACGGATGTTCTACATTTAACGTTATTTATATTTTCTATTTTACTTTACTTTATTGCGGATTAGAGCAATGTTTTTTATTACTTTTGTATTATGGATCTCCGCAAAGTAGCGCCTAATTCTATAAATTATCGTAGTAACAATCATAGTTATGCCGACAGAAACGGTCGATCCAGCTTGCTTGATTTAACTATAAAAGTTCAATACAACAAATCACCTGACAGTTTATCGATCGTAAAAAAAGCATCTTCAATTTGATTAGACAGCTTCCTTTATTATATGAAAAGTTTCATTTTATTATAGTAATAAAACACGCTGTAAATATATAAAAAAAAATCGGATTCGGAAAAAAAACGGAGTCCAATTGTCTAATTGGACTCCGATATAAAGTAAGATAAGTAGTCTTACCTATGTAGTTAATTTTAGAGATCCGTAGAAAAACCAATTTTTTTTATACATATATTTAGAAAAGAGAAAGAAAAAGTATAAAAGCACATGTATTAAGACGGACTTATCCCTAAAAAGGATCTCCTCCAGACAACCTTTGAGTAACAGAAGGGAAAGGACAAGAATTAAAGAAGAAAGAGAATACGGGTAATATTGAGAAAAAGAAAAAGTTAATATACATTTAACCATTGAATCTAATAATTAATTTTGGTAAAATAAATACATAAAAAGATGCTACCAATATATAATTACTTAAGATAAATATTTTCTAGTCTGTAACTTAAATACCGAAAGGGAAAGAGATTTGCGGATTGATACTGGTAAATAATTCCACAACTTAACACCTTGAAAGCTAAATGATCTCGAGTAAGTCAGTGAGGAGCATTCAGCAAAATTTCCGATACAAGTCAGCACGGCGTCAATCTGAGATGGCAATGGGCGGGGCCGTTATCGTAAAATAAAATTGAATAGAGAAGGTGGATTTCTAATTTATAGAATTACGCGTTACTTAGGCGTTGCTACTTATTTATAGAGTTAGGCTTTACGATTTTGTCGTGGAGCTTATCTCCTGATGATGCCTTAGTTACGGGGCGAAAAAATTATTGAGATTGTGATGGTGAATGTGTGCTAGTCTTGTATATTGTTGTGTTATTGGTGGCGGGTAATGATTTTTTACAAATTCTGCATGTATCAGGTATGAGAACGAATAGTACACTCTCCATTTAGAATTACATATATTTTCTTTTTAGCAATATACAAGATTAACTCCTTGAAAAAAGTCATAGTGCAAAATTTTTTTTATCCGTTTTATCACCTCGATTGATTGCCTCTTCAGGTGACAAGAGGGCTGGCTCCTTTTTCGCAAAAAGAATCAGCTTAGCGCGGAAACGCTGCCAGCATTCTTGGGACCATTCCACGTGGGCATGATTTGTATAGTCCTAGCGTGTTAGTAATTTAAAATAGATATAACTTGTATATTTTTGCTGTAAATAAATAAAAAAAAACTCATTTAAATATTAAAGATAAAGATATAGTTACACTACAGAGTACAAAATGCACCCATTACTTTTGGAGAGACAGGTAAACCCTGTAACATTTCCGCAGTAATCCAAGTTCCCATTTCTTGCGCTATATCACATTCACTTATCTATTGGGTGTCCATTACAAGTTGGAAACTTTTCTATTAAGACCAAGTTGGAAATAGAAAAGTATACTCTCCGTTTTCACCAACTACTTTATGTAATTACACGATGACAAGATGTTTGCGACTAGAATTTCTTCCTTATTTGTACTATTATAATTAATTCTAATCCATTGTCATTTAAGATAAAAAGAACTGTTATTGCAAAAGCGCAGCGTTCGGCATATATGACTTGAATCAAATGAATTGTGGTAACGAAGCGATGGCAACTAAAGCTTTTAATGACTTTCGTTTGATATATTTATTTTTTAGCCGTGTGGTATCCGGCTAAGTAGAGCACCCTTACTTCTTACCGAGGTATCGTAAAAGGCGTCTAAGGTAAGTCGACCCGCCGTGTGGTATTCGGCTGAGTAGAATAGACCAACCTTATTTCTTACCGAGGTGTCGTAAAAGGCGACTAAGGTAAGTTGACCAATCGCGTGGTGTCCGGTTTAGTAGAATAGACCACCGTATTTCTTACCGAGGTGTCGTAAAAGGCGACTAAGGTAAGTTGATATTAGGCAGGCGGCCGGTCATAGAAACACAGCTAAATCAAGTGACAGCATGTTTATAACATGTTGTGCCGACCCCACTTAGAGTGGGAAAAGGGCAGGAGGAGGATGGTTTAATATCCTCCTCCTTCAGTCGTGTGCTCACTGCTGAGCATCGTGATGGTCCCGATCCCTTTTGTTGTGGATTAACTGCCGCCAATTTTCCCGGTCAGCAGCACTGTGTATAGCATGGTTTAATATATTAAGATTTAAATTTATATATACTGTTGTATTTAAATAATAGTACCTGGGTGACAGAGCCTTGTTCGGTAATTTTTTTAAAGTTATAAAAAGAAACTTGAAAAAAATAAAAAAAATAATTGGGCAGATAGGGCTCGATCCCAAGTATTATCACTTCTTTATTCTGCTTATTATCTTAGCTTAATTAAAACATCGTTTGCATTCTATAATATACTATAATATAATATACATATATAAGATTACCTCATTGAAATATTAAATATTTACAATATATCGTGCGCTTTTCACTGATGGAAAATTATTTTTGTGTGTCTGAGTTACACAAATTATCAATTTAATTTTTTTTACATTATTTTGTTATAAGGAAAAGGCAGTTCTATTTCTTTACTCCTAAAGAATTACTTGATACCTTTTCTATAAAACGAATTGCATATAAAAAAAAACAAAAGTTTTTTAGAAAATACAACTAATACTTTGATATATTCAACCAGTCTTTTTCACGTAGCTGAGTGGAATAACAATGAATTATTCTACTCAATACACATTCTAACAAGAACAATATCAAAATAACAAATACACCAATTAACTTAAAATATTTTAAACACAAAAACATGGTAATATCAAAGTTTCCTAACTTTACGATTGTAGCTAAAGAAATGTCACGCAATACTTCACTACAAACAATTTCCTGGAGGCCTAAATACTAAGTACTTGGTCAATAAGTAACCAACACGGCATCTAAACTATTTTGCGTAATAAACTACGTAGATAACGACACCATCAATCATGGTGATTAGAACACAAATAATCCTTTCTACGATCCTTATACGCAAGCTTGTTACGGAGGGCGATGTGCCCAATGTTTTATCGCCTGCTTTTATCAACAATGTCTTTGACACATTTAAATAGAAGAGTATAGTCCCAGACATAGCTGTCTAATATCGTATATTGTTATTACAAAAATGTTTAAATAAAAATGCTGGATAGGCCCGTTGGCGCAGTGGGTAGTAACCTTCCCTTCAGCTCCGTGGGTCGTAGGTTCGATTCCCGTCGAGGCTCAACATTTTCTATAAACAATTTGTTCGTGTGTTTACCAGTTGTCTGTCACCCATAAAATATTAAGTTACTATTGGGACGGACGCCCAATGCTTGTTCAGAGTAAATTTTTTTATCAGGTATAAATACGCTTTACGCCACCCTTTAAGAGAGAACCCCTTATAGTATGTCGAACTCACCAACTAAAACAACCTATGTACTCCACCACGCTGCTGGTGGTGGGAATACAGGGTACCGTTAAACACATTGCCCCTATCTCCACCAGCATCTTTAAACCCCAGAGTGGGCCACCCCTGGATCGTGGCTCTTTTAAAGTGACCCCTCCCTCCGTTAATCGATGCACCGGGCGCACCGTGCATTTTAGATAAGCGTCCAATAAAATAATCTCTATCTGAAATTCTATTATCATTTATGATTAGCTTAACTTATAAAGGAGTTGTTAATTTTAACAAGTTAAAAAGGCCTTATTGAGATGTTTGAATATTTTTTATTTGTATTTGTTTCTTTAAATTCGAAGTCAAAAAAGGCTTAAAATAACGCTATTGATTAAGTCTCATTTTACGAGCAAGACGACTTATAAGACTAAAATATTGAACTTACTGTTCTGAGGGTGGTAAGTTTCATACACTGTATTAAATTAGTTCTAAACCAAAGAGGACTGAGTTAGATAAATTGTAAATACTCTAACCCTTTAATGTAAAATCCAGTCAATTACAATTTGACTCACGACGTATCTCATGATACAAAAATAATTATAGAATTACTAGATTTTACTCGTGACTTCGTTGGCGTGGACTATTGTCGTGTGATAGGTCGATAATAGATGGCGCTTTTTAATAGCATCCTATTTCTGTAGAATTAACCTAATTTCTATAGCCTATATGTTATTCCGGAGTATAAGGAATAATTGTGCAAAATTTCATCGACATTGGTGCAGCGGATTCGCCGTGAAAGTGACAAACATACATCCATACTCACAAACATTTGCATTTATAATATTGGTAGGAAGTATAGGATTTTCGTAAAATCCCTGTTTTTTACCAAAATAATTTTACATAACTTTCGTAATCTTAACATTCGCAACGCCTTCGTCTATAAATAAAAAAGTGGCTAGTGTTGCTTTAATGATTTATTATCCTTCACCGCTTCTTAGACTATAACAAAACCGAGGTAACAATCTATATGAACTGAATACTCACTGGTTCGGCGTCAAGCGAAGCATATTAATTTAAAAGCGTCGCTTTTAAAAATGTTCCCTGTGTGAAAATTCTACGGACTGAGAGAAAAATTTTACTAAGCAAAATTGTGAACGGAAAATATATTTTATCTCGTCAAATAATATATTTTAGAATCAGACTCTAGATGAAAGGGTTATAATACGATAGCTGAAGCAGCTATTATGAAAATATTTTAGAATATCAATTAATAAATAAATAGAATTAAAAAGTCCACGCGGCTATTTAACGATGTTTAACTGAACTTTCTTAACTGAAATTTCTTACCGAGGTGTCGCAAAAGTCGACTAAGGTACGTCGACCTGCCGTGTGGTATCCGTCTGAGTAGAATAGACCACCCTCATTTCTTACCGAGATGTCGTAAAAGGCGACTAAGGTAAGTCGACCCGCCGTGTGGTATCCAGCTGAGTAGAATAGACCATCCTCGTTTCTTAACGAGAAGTCGTAAAAGGCGATTAAGGTAAGTCGACCCGCCGTGTGGTATCCGTCTGAGTAGAATAGACCAACCTCATTTCTTAACGAGATGTGTTAAAAGACGACTAAGATAATACACAAGACTAAGGTATTAGACAAGGATACCACACGGCGGGTTAACTTACCTTAGTCGCCTTTTACAATACCTCGGTAAGAAATGAGGGTCTATCTTCTACTTATTCTTTGTCAACCGATGGACTTCCACTGCTGGACAGAGGTCTCTTCATGGGATCTCCATACCACACGATCTTGTGCCGCTTGGACCCAGCAAAAACTGCCGGGAACTAGGGGCTGTGGTTTAGTTGCCAGTTGTGTTTAGTGGTATTGCCAGTAATCACCACGCTTGGCCTGCGGGTTGGTGATCGCAGTGCTGACCATGTCGCACCGACAGTGCTGCTGCCCACTGTCGGTCGAGTGAGGTTGACAATTGAGGAGACTGATTGGGACGAGCTTTCTCCTTACACCCCATGAGGGTCTATACTACTCAGGATGTACAAGATATACTTGTCACTAAGAAGTCGCTACTTTATAGTTCCACTGGCATTACAAATTGATCAAAAATTGTATTGAGCGACTCCAAATACTAATACGAATATAGACTGCTGTAGATATACTAAAATCAGCAACACAAAAGACCACTTCATCGTTTACACTTGCTACCCAAATTCAGGTGAAGTTTCCCAAACTTTACCAGTGAGGCTAAATTTGCATATCACGTGCAAAGTTTATGTGTCACTGCTAAATTGCACTGCACAAGTTCCCTGCAACTCAATTCGGCATCATTCGTAGTGTTTAATAGAGTTCTAAGATTTTGAAGTTTAATCGCTAATATATTTTTTGTTTTCATACTTCTTGTATGCAAACACGCCGTGTGGTATCCGGCTGAATAGAATAGTACCACCCTCATTTCTTACTGAGGTGTCGTAAAACGCGACTAAGGTAAGTTGACCTGTCGTGTGGTATTTGGCTGGGTAGAATTGACCAACCTTATTTCTTACCGAGGTGTCGTAAAAAGCGACTAAGGTAAGTCGACCCACCGCGTGGTATCCAGCTGAGTAGAATAGACCATCCACGTTTCTTAACGAGAAGTCGTAAAAGGCGACTAAGTTAGTTAGACCCGCCGTGTGGTATCCGTTTGAGTAGAATAGACCAACCTCATTTCTTACCGAGGTGTCGTAAAAGGCGACTAAGGTAAGTTGACCCACCGTGTGGTATCCGGTTTAGTAAAACAGACCACCTTCTTTCTTTCCGAGGTGTCCTAAAATACGACTAAGGCAAGTTGACGTCAGGCAGGCGGCCCGTCGTAAAAACGTTTTTTATTTACAACAAAAATGTACAACTTATATCTATCTTAAATTACATACACGCAAGGACTTTACAAATCATGCTTACGTGGAATAGTGGGCATTATTTGGTGAGCAAACAAATTATTTTACTAGCAGTAATTCTTTCGCGTTAACTTAAACGTTAAAATACTCACAAATATATAAAAGAATTTAAAAATATTTTTTTCTGTTAGTGATCTGTATTTGATTTAATCCTGCTCAGTGTAAAACTTTAATTTAACTAAATTTCTTAAATATACAAACAGATGTGATAGCCGAACAGTGAGAACATTTGCTTCTCTCGAGAGGGTAATGGGTTCAAACCTCAGGCCAAATCAATGAGTCTATAAAAAATGTAGTCCCTCATTGATATTTGCAATTTATCACACGCTTTTCAGTAAAGCAAAATATTGTGAGGAAACCTGCATATTTCTAGAGAATTCCTGGGTTATGTGTCACCAACCAAGTCTCATCTCCATATAAGGAGGTCTATGCCCAGCTGTGGACTTATAAAAAATTATTTTGCTAAATGATAGAATTATTTTGCTATAATCCGCAGTTGTTAAGAAATTCTTTTGTACTATGAAATTCTGCAAAGTAACGCCTAATCCTATAACGTAAACAGACATACATTATGGATATACATACTTAGTACAATTACATACTTTTGTATTTCTAATATTAGAATATTATGCCTTTAACATCAGGTTTATTGAATCCTTTAATCCTTTAAACTAATTTAAACGATATTAGAGTCAGCCCGCGATTTCGTGCGTCGACGAGCATACAATAAGAAAAATATGATTCAATCTGAAAAATAACATCTATCTTGAAATCAACGCGCCAAGGAGATTGTTTTCCTACCTCCCGCTAGTTATCTACGTTAAAGTTAAATTCTGCAAACTTCACAAACAAGTTTGCATTTGCATTCACATCTTCAAGTTTACGGGGTCAGTTGCAAGTTCGATCGAAAACTCTCGACTTAAATTTGTGTAACTTCGGATATGTAACTTGTAGATTGACTATGTTTACTTATATGTATTTATACTTTATATGTACCTATATACTAGCTTTTACCCGCAACTTCGTTAGCGTTGACTGTTGTCGCGTGATAGGTTGATACTAGATGGCGCTTTTGAATGTCATCTTATTCATGTAGAATTAACAGGATTTCTATAGCCTATATGTTACCCCGGTGTATAAGGAATAATTGTGGCAAATTTTATTGATATTTGTTCAGCGGTTTCGCCGTCAAAGAGTAACAAACATACATCCATACTTACAAATTTTAGCATTTATAATATTAGTAGGATGTAATACTTGTATACTTCATTATTTGAGACTCTACATTACTTTCTATTTATGAGCTTTACCCTTTTACTCCTTTTTTTTTAAATTTACTTAATTAATAATTTAAAATAATAATTTAAAATTCCTTATTCCGTGGCCAGTCCAGTTGTCCCTCTGATTAGCAGAGGGCAATCTGGATGGGCCGGGGGACTCCGGGGGGGTTGCGGTGGAGTCCCTAACGAGCAACAGGTTCAGTTGAGCTTGCTTAAGCCTGGCTGGACGTGGTTTTTGGCGATCAGTTAGCGGAGGGGGACTTCTCTTTTGAGAGGTTCCTACCCAGAGTCTCTGGGATCAGAGCGGCTGTCGGCGGGGATGGGGGCAATGTGTACAACGATACCCTGTCCTTGCCATCAGCAGCGTGGTGGAGCACACAGGTCGTTTAAGTCGGTGCAAGTCCGATATACCGCCCAACTAGGACTGGCGGTGGAAACCATAAGGGGTTTTTTCCTGTAAAAAAACTCATTAGGTTCATTGTTTTATTTATTTTACTTTTAGCACTATGGATGTTTAAATAACACTGTCACATGATATTTATGCACTTTATAATATGTTCATTCACTTTTAATGTATTTATTATTTTCATTTTTTTATACTGTAAAATATTTTTTACACGGAGCTATTGTTTGTGCTTGCAGCACCCAACTATGAATTTTGAGAAATAAAAGACAATTGAATTTAATAGTACAGTGGAAGTGAATGAAGTAGCGGGGAATTTATATAAATTAGTTATAATGACACTTCTCACATAAACTTGGTAATGGAATTAGTACTAACTTTGTTTTTCTCAGTTCCCGCTGGCCACTGCGATAACCAGTTCAGGTAAAGTTTTGCGAACTTAGTTCAAGTTTTTAGAACTTAGTTCGTCTTTGCATAACACATTGCTTACGTTTAGCTCCCAAACAGCATTGGATAAGTTTCACTGCGGCTAAAGTTCGGACTACATGTAGTTTTGATGTTATTAGCACATGCAAATTATAAATTACATAGAATGAGAAGTGCGAGGTTAAGAGGTTAAGTTGGTATGGTTATGTAATGAGGAGGGATGAAAATCATGTGACCAAAAGAGTTTTAAATATGAATGTGGATGGATGTATGGCTAGGGGGAGGCCGAAAAAAGATGGTTGGATTGTGTGAAAAATTATATGCATAATAAAGGAGTAGCACCAGAGTTGCAGAATGATAGAGGAGAATAGAAGAAGAAGATATATTATGCCGACCCCACTTAAGTGGGATAAGGGTAAGAGAATGATGATAGCCATTAATGTATTTAATAATAATTAATTGAAGCTTCAAATTTGATAAACTTAGCATATAAACATTACTTTATCATTAAAATATAACATCATAATAATTATCAGTGTGACCTATCTTGAATTTTGACTAGCCCGTTCGTACAAAGGGCAGTGGTCCTGCCTTCAGCTCCATGGGTTCAATTTCCGCTGAGGGCCAACATTTTCTAAATAAAAATATTGGTTCGTTGAGCCTGGGTGTATATTTGTATTTAAGTATGTATTTAAAACTATATATGTATGTATTTACCAGTTGTCTGTCACCCATAACACAAGTATTAAGTATTTACTTTTGCAAGAACGACCGTGTGAAAGTGTCCCATATTTATTTATTTAAAGTATATAATTATTGATATAAGCTGTAAATTGGGATTGCTTCTATTTATCCAGTAATTAAAAAAGATTGTGGAATTAATGATTACATTAAAATATATTACATGTAAGCATATATTACAAGAACCAGAATTTAAAGGCGTTTGTTATTCTTAACAGTAAAGAGGATAAAAAGTAAAAAATATAGACCATGCTCATTTGTTAATGCCTGAAGCTACATTTAGTTAGTTGGACTATACAGTGGAGGCGGGAATTCTCTGAAACTGGATTATACACAATTCACTAATCATTACCGAAGCTTTACGCTTATTATACAGGATGTAATTTTAAATACCTGGTTAGTAATATTTTACATGAGGTAATATAATAATATTTTACATTTTACATGGTGAGGCTCGATCCTAGGTATTTTCATTTCTCGAGACCGCCCGTTTCCCGAATAAGTTACGTTAACTTGACAGTTTTCGGCAAAAATAGTGTTTTATATACTATTCAACGTAAATTTTTTAATTTTTTTAACACCCAAAAACAGGGAAAGAACATATTTTTTTTAAATTAAAACCGAGATTCCTCCCCAAAACTTTCTGCATGCCGAATTCAGGAAAATCGGAAATATGTGCATATGCCGCTTGGATCTAACGGCACACTGGAGCTTTAGAGTCAACTTCTCACAACGTTAAAAATCACCAAAAATCTACCAATGCTCCTCGATCCAGGTCTAGTCTTCTTATCGAGGTGTCTTAAGGGCGACTAAGGTAAGTTGACCCACCGTGCGATATCCGGCTGGGTGGAATAGACCACCCTCATTTCTTACCGAGGTGTCGTAAATTGACATCAGGCGGGCAGCCGGTCGTGAAATAACTAGCTAAAACATGCAACAAGTTGTTGTGCCGACCCCACTTAGAGTGGGATAAGGGGAGGAGAACAATGTTGCTATTCATTTTCATCTTGTCTAAAGCAGCGCTGAAAATAATAAATCTAGATAAAAGCGAATTAAGTCTTTAAAAAGTCGAAAGAAAAATTGAAATTCAAGCCTTTGAGTAGTGAGAAATATTGATTTTCAAAAATAGAATTATGTTGCTATAAACAACAAAAACAAAATAATGTAATTTTTCCTTTGGGAGTAAGTATAAAATGTCGCTATATAACGCCTACTTGTATAAATAATTACAATTCAAATTTCAACCTGTATTTCTTTTAAGGTAATAATGGCATACAGTTTTTTAACAATAAGTTAAGTAAGATACTGCCTAGATGATAGAGTCCTCTATATTTACAATGTAGTTAACCATCTTTCAACGCATATTATGCTTGGGGCTATAAACTTGCATGATCCGAGTAATATTAAATTATACACTATCCATAATGAATGCGAAAGTCTGTCTTTCTGTTATGTCTATATATGACAATTTGTCGGCTTATCTGCTAAATCATTAATGATGCAATTTGGTACCAATATTTAAAGCTTATATAACTGACTAACACACTTGTAATTAAGGTATAGATTCATGAGCTCTTTACGCGAATATATATAATACTTTGGAATACTTTACGCCGTGTGTTATCCGGCGGAATAGAATAGTACCACCCTCATTTTTTACCGAGGTGTCTTAAAAGGCGACTAAGGTAAGTCGACCCGCCGTGTGGTATCCGGCTGAGTAGAATAGTACCACCCTGATTTCTTACCGAGGTTGTGATGTCAGGCAGGCGACCGGTCGTAAAGTACGTAACCAAATCATGTGACAACATGTTTATAACATGTTGTGCCGACCCCACTTAGAGTGGGATCAGGGCAAGAAGATGATGAATGATGGTGAATGTGTGCAGTGCTTGTGTATTGTTGTGTTATCGGTGTCGGGTAGTGCATGAGTTCTTACAAAATTCTGCATGTATCAGGTGTGAGAGCGAATAGTACACTCTACATTTAGCATTACATATATTTTCTTTTATCGCGGATTATAGCAAAATAATATTCTCATTAGCTTTGTACTATGGACCTGCGAAAATAATGCCTAATTCTATAAATTACTACCTTTCAGCGTTAGAGCAGCATAATAGGTTAATGATCTCTAAGGAGAGAAGATACGTTTTCTAGCAGTAAGTAGCAGAATATTATTTTAGATATATATCAGAGGTAGATAGAAATTACAATGGTTCCAATTTAAAGTTTCAAAGTCTTCTAGAACTAGAATATAAGCTGTTTAATATGTTATTTACTCCAACTTTATAATAGACCGACTTCTCAACAAGATTGCCTATCTTGATTAAGTTTTAGCAGTTTAATACATAAAATTACTTGATTCAAAGTCATGAGGTCTTCTTATAAAATTTCAGTTGAATTAGTTCAGAAAGTCATATTTAAGTAATTGACCTCAGTTTGTTTGTTAAATTTTATAAAAGATGTGTTATTCAATAACATATTTATATAACCAAAAACATCAGCTAGCACAAATATGAATATAATCCTAAACCTCTTTTAAAAATCGATTCAGATCTTCAGTTTTTTATATATCTTATATATAAAGACCGCCGTGTGGTATTCGGCTGAGTAGAATAGACCAACCTCATTTCTTACCGAGGTGTCGTAAAAGGCGACTAAGGCAAGTTCAACCACCGTGTGGTATCTGGTTTAGTAGAATAGACCACCCTCTTTCTTACCGAGGTGTCGTGGAATGCATCTGAGGTAAGTAACTTAGAGTGGGATGAGGACAAGAAGATGATGATGATCAATCTTTAGTTTTTTACATTTTAAAATATTTAGTGCAACGAGAGAAACTTGTTAAGTACTGGTAGTAGAGCCATAATAACAGAAGAATGATAACTGAGGAATTTTAAATTTTAATATATCTTGCACTTGATTTGAACTTATAATATTGGAGATATTTTATTATTATTATGTATTTAAAACATCAACCGTAAAATTGGAGTTATGTCTTAATTTATATCCTTGTATATTTGCCAAATATGACGCGAGGGTCATCTCAGTCTAGATTCGCCGGCTGTTCCGCGTGCACGTTCTGACGTTGCTATGTCTCGATTACGAGTGTCACTGTGACGTCACGTGACGTAATCTGACACCTTGTTATAAACAAACACACGTGACATAAACAGACTTCGTAATTCATACATAAGTCTAACTTTCAAACCGCATTTATTAGTGAATATAGTGAAAGTTTTTGACTATAATTTCGTTTAAATTGTACTAGTACGTTAGAACCCGTAACTTTAATTTATGGTGAGAGTTTGTTATTTAATTGACTATTTGGAATGAGGTAGATAATTAGATAAATGGAAATAAAAGTCAAAACTTTTAAATCTATTTTTTAATAATGCACAATCATAAATTTATTTATTTACTAGTGGTCCGCTCCGGCTTCGCACGGGTATAAAATATATAGCCTATGTCACTCAGTGTAAATAATTATTAAAATCTATCAAGTAGTTTTGTTTTATTCATTACTGCCCGTGGCCCGCACGCGTTAAATTTGGAGTAAAACAATTCCCCTTACTCTATACCATGAGGATTTATGAGATAAAATAAATGCGGTCGAACGGGATAAAAAGTATCCTAGTCCGTCTCCCGGTTCTAAGCAACCTCTCCACCAATTTTCAGCCGAATTGGTTCATCCGTTCTTGAGTTATAAATAGTGTAACTTAGACCAACTTTCTTTTATATATATAGATTTATATCCACTTCAATCAATCTTTATACTTCCACTGCTGGGAATAGGCGTTCTTTGACTTTTTTGGATATTTTTTTTAAGTTTAGACCCACCGCGCTGACACAATGCGGATTATTAGGTCACAGATATCCCAACAACTATCCAGACATATGTAGATTTGCTTACGATTTTTTCCTTCACCATATAGCGTGTGATATATTATAAATATAAATTAGAACCACATTTATTATTATATATTGTGCTAAATGTAGAATGGGCTATCATCTGTTTTCAGGATTCGTGAAATCACTTGCACTACAAATCCCACCACCAACACAATACACAAGCACCACATACGTACACTATTAAAACTCAACAATCGTTTCGCCCTACAACCGAAACATAATAAGGAGATAAAAAATTTCCTAGAGTTTTGGGTTAAGTGTGTTTTGTAAGTGTACTTCTATAAATCATTTTATATCTATTTGTATTCTATAAATCGTTTTACATCTATATCTTCTATAAATGAATTTAAATTATCCTCGTGCCCTTACCCCACTCTAAGTGGGGTCGGCCTGTTATAAACATATTGTCACATGCTTTGGCAACGAATTTATTGATCGGCCACCTGCCTGACCTCTACTTAACTTGGTCATATTTAATGACACCTCGGTAAGAAAGAGGGGTGGTCTATTATACTCAGCCAGATTCCACACGGTGGGTCAAATTACCTTAGTCACCTTTTACGACACCTAAGTAAGAAATGAGAGTGGTCTATTCTACTCAGCCAGATACCACACGGCGGGTCAACTTACCTATGTCAATTTTTACGACACCTCGGTAAGAAAGAGGGTGGTCTATTCTACTCAGCCAGATAACACACGGTGGGTCAACTTACCTTAGTCGCCTTTTACGACACCTAAGTAAGAAATGAGAGTGGTCTATTCTACTCAGCCGGATCTATATTTCTAATCTCAGGTAATTCTTTGAATGTCAAAGCTGTACTCTTTTGGATCACACTTCCTCTAGATATAAAAAAATCTCCTATTTTCTATTTTCAAATCTAGGATCAAGCAACACTACTTAACAACATAATTCATTTTTATCTCTTTACTATATATTTTTATTTCTTTTACCCCATGTGTTAATATTACTTTTAGTTTTTTGTAAAATTAAGTTCTCTGCCCTAAGGTTGCCTGGAAGAGATCCCTCTTTAGCGATAAGGCCGCCTATAGTACCAAACTCTTTTGTATATTTTCTGTATTCTTTTTTGGTATACAATAAAGAATATTATTATTATATTATTTTAAATATTTATTCTTTTTTTAACCATATTTCATAACACGGTTAAGTAACTGGCGTGTTTTGACAGTTTATTCTGGAAATAGTGACATAGTGCTTGGCAAACGCTCGCCATTGCGACCTATCTTATGAATTTATTATTCGACCACGAGAGAATAATAGTCACAAGAGTTCATGTATAACAGCATCATATTTGACCTTTTTAACCAGGTCAGATGCGGAGCCTTTCAATTGCAATTTCAACAAAATTTAAATATTTAATTTAACGAAAACCTAAATATCTTTAATATTTAAATGAGTTAATCTTGTATGTATATATATAAATATGTTTTCTGAATCTCGTAAACGGATCCAACGATTTTTCTGACATTTAGCATGTAGGGTCAATGGGGGAGAAAAATTGATCTATTAAGGTTTTATTTTAATAAAATCTCGTTTTATCCCTGTTTTTGGGCACTAAAAAACTACGAAAATACAAACAGATAGATCACATTAAAGCCTTTGAAAAAACCTTCTTTCAATATTTTATTCATATTCGTATAGCTATTTTTGCTTAAGTAACATTTACACAATCTATTTATAATGATAATGCGAGTAGAAATAACGAGTAAGAATAATAACGTTATCACAACCCCACGATACGATATATCCTTGACAGAAGAAAAATATTAATTATCAGGGTTTACAAAGGCATAAATATAATAATAGTATGGCATTCAGGGTAACAAAAATATATCCTTATACCCTTTCAAGACATAAAATTAAAATCCTACCTATGTTTTTTTATAATTTGTAATAAGCATAAAAAAATATAACTTCATATAACATGGTAATATAAATTCATATAACATGGTAACCCTACTCTTACATGAAAACATTGCTGCCTTAATGAAAAGAGATCAGACCTAGTTTATAGACTCTTTGACGCTTTGACGATTACCATGGATCTCATACTATCGGTAGTCGATACAAACTCGATGACTAGATCGACTTTACTAATTCAATACAAAAATACTAAAAAATAAAGTTCTTATAAAACTTGTTTTATTACGGATTATAGTAAAATATTTCCGCAAAGCAACTCCTAATATTATAAACTAAAGCTGGTTTTACTTATATAAGTATAATTTTTACTCAACTAGTTTTAAAACTGCCAGGGTAGAGTCAGAAGATTCGTTTCGAAAAGTTATCATGGCGCGAGCTAATCTAAAACTATTTTTTACTCGTTTTTATTACACACGTTTTCATAAACTTTTTACACATTATTTATATATCGAAATATTCATTCAATGTTCATATGTTCAATGTTCATATGTTCAAACGATACTTTAAACCTGTTAATTAATACAAAAGTAATAATAAAATTATTTTGCAATAATCAAAATATAGCATCATCAGCAATCATATAGAAAAATAATTTTATTATTACTTTTGTATTATGGATCTCCGCAAAGAACCGCTTAATTCTATAAATTATCTGACTAATCTTAAAATTGTAGATATAAAATTTACGTTAAAAGTTTTTGCTTCAACGCTTCTCAAATATTTTAAGTATTATGAAATTTTTAGATCCTTTTTGACAATTATAACGTTATGATATTACCTTTGAATTTATCTCCTCTTATAATGTCAGTTGGGCATAATAATTGAAGATAATATTTCAAAACTACTAAATTAATTATGTTTCAATTCGCGTAGCTTGGTAAAGTTGTGATGATATGATAAAGTTGAAAATATCAGTACTAACAAAGATTATAGTACATTTATAGTTCGATAATAAAATGAAAGAGACACCAACTTCCATAAACACTACTTTCCGGAAATTTTATTTATCAACATCTTCTCATCATCAGTTTTTGTATCATTATTTAAGGACGACCATAAGTTGGTATGGTCATGTAATAAGGAAGGTAGAAATCATGTGACCAAAAGAATTTTAAATATGAATGTGGATGAATATATGTCTAGGGGAGGCCGAAAAAAAGATGGATGGATTATGTCAAAAATGATATGCACCAGTGACACCAGAGTTGACGAATGATAAAGAATGGAAGAAGAAGACATATTGTGCCGACCCCACTTAGAGTGGATAAGGGTAAGAGCATGATGATGATGATTTAAGGACGACCATAATCCAAAAATAATGTATTCTTGATTACGGAGAATTTAAGAATTTTATTTGAAGGCTGACACTTTTAATGCCACTTTTAGTATATGTATTGGTGATTACGGAGAATTTAAGAATTTTATTTGAAGGCTATTACTGGCAGTTTTAGTTTTCCAAACATAATTGCTACCCTACTCAGAACTGGCTCACTGCGGCGCTTGAGATAACGAGGTCGGATCCGCAGACTGGACGACGCCATTCACTGCGTTACAACTACTACGGATAATCGATACGAACACGATAAAAACTGAGTCGTAAATTTACCCGTTCAATTCCTACCGACTTATCACATTCGGAACTTTTGGAACATTTTAACTCTCTCGTCAACAAATTCTTTAAAAGTCTGATATTGGTTCTGAACTGTAGTTATTTTTGAATACAATGTTTTGTTGTTTGTAATCTCTTTATTTGCAAAAAAAAACATAATTTGCAATGGCGGGCTTATTCCGGAATCGGAATCTCTTCCAGAAAACCAATCGAATTAAAAAGACGTAAATAAGTACAGTGAAATAAATTAAAAATTAACTTAAAACTCAACCAATAATAACAAACAGAAAATGGACCTTTTAATAATATGAAATAACATTATAATTAATGGGATATATTTATAAAAGTAAATATAATAAAATGATGAGTAAATATCACTGATTATCTGCGTAATTTTTTTAAATATTGTGTTCAAATAAAGATATGTGGTATGACGTTATTTTAGCGTCTTTTTTTGTTATTCCTAGCTTTCGAAAAACGGTTGTTTTTGATAAGTAAAGGATTTTAATTCAAGTTAGTAAATATAATTTAGGTAATACTACTTATATTGTTAAACTAAAAAGTTACAAAAAATTTAATTATTTTTTTTAAATATGTTCTGATCGTTGTTAAACTTTACAGCAATATCGGTTGTCTCAATATAAAGATTATTTAGAAATTTCATTAAAATCGATATAGCCGTTTCGGAGTCTATAAATCGGATTCATGTTATAATAGATTCTGCTATAACCTAGTTCGCGTGGACTTTATTAATGTTAAGATTTTATGTAGGTTTTTTCACTCTCCAGACCTTCAAATTTGTAAATTTGAACTTAACCTTAGGTTATAAAAACCTACTGATATTCAGTAGGTTTAAAAAAAATTAAAAAAACGCAGTAGGTCTGGGAATCAATATTCCCAGACGTACTGTTTTTTATCTATTTATAAGGCTACTATTTTTTATTTTTTTATAATATACACTAGAAATTCACTAAAAATAATTTATAACACAAAACGTTTGCCGGGTTAGCTAGTGATTCTATAATATTACTATCAAAATATATCTAGTTATAAGACTTCATGCTAACCGTGACTGGCGTATAACAAAATATGAACGAACGAAAAAAGAAGACGCAACGCCAATATTACGACCCCCTTAAGCAAAATGAAAATCTGACGAAGCTCCTCAAAGTCTTTAGGCATCCGGATAACGAGGTCAGCATCGCAGACTAGACGACGCCAGAGATATCGACTTCGCAACAGCTGATGCTACCAGATTCTAGTATCCAGTAAGCGGGCGGAGAGTTGTGCCGAAATTTATCCCGCTGTTCGCGAAATTATATGCGTGCTGTGTGTGAAAAAGTTATATTAATAAAAGTGCATATTTAACAAACATTTAAGTATGTATCAACTATTTTTTTATCACTTTCATATGAATAACTAACGAGGTCGACAAAATTTATACAATGTTTCTAAACACAATTTAAATATATTATATCTACGTAAATTGATATATGTATTTTTCGTATATATTTCGCGTCAAAGGTATTCGAAAAATCATAGACAAACATAAAACTTACAATTTTAATTTGATTGCTTTTGTTTTATCTGTGCGATATTACGTTTATATTGTTGTAACTTAAGTAATTAATTAAGTAAATTTTGAAAGTTGAAACCATGGTTTGAAAGGTAATATGTATATTTTCCCCTGGGATTGAAAATGATCGAAATTAATGTAATATCTTAAGGTGAGCCCTGTCTAGTAAATTTGTGAGACGCTAGTAAAGTTTGGTTTCGAAGGTATGTACTATTCACGAATACTGGATACAAAAGTGATAGATTGTCACTTATTTTATTTATATTTAGATACTTTTGTAGTTAATTATAGAAAAAAAAATATTGTCTATTAACTCTTATGAAATTTAACAATGAAACAAACTTTTTCTTTCATAAAATATTTAAAATACATGCTTATTAATTTGTTTTTTCTTGTCAAATTAATATGATTTGCGTATTATATTGAACGCTATCAAAATTTTCATGTATTATTAATTGATTCAATTATAGTTCATTAATTATTGGTAATTATTTTTTAAATTATATAACATTTTATCTGCAGCAGGATTGGATTAGTCGCGTATGCGTAACAGACTATCAGACAGATCTTCGCATTTATAATATTATAGGCTAGCTTTACATGACAATACTTTGTTGTGACTCAGTTGGGTACTTTCACAAATGAGCTTTTGGACTCTACTCTCGGCATCAATCGCGCAATCTCGACGTACTTCCATGCTCGCTCTTTACTTGATACTGTAAATACCATGAGGGCTTATATAAAAAAACAAACTGGTACTTTTAATAAACGCTTAGTTAGAAATCAGATTCTTCAAGTGGTGAAGTATGAAGTATTATATCTAAGATACTAGCTTTTACCCGCGATTTCCTTCGCGTGGACTGTTGTCGTATGATAAGTCGATAATAGATGGCACTTTTCAATGTCACCCTATTCCTATAGAATTAATAGGATTTCTATAGCCTTTATGTTATTCCAGTGTATAAGGAATAATTGTGCCAAATTTCATCGATATTGGTTCAGCGGATTCGCCGTGTAAGAGTAACAAACATACATCCAAATTCACAAACTTTCACATTTATAATATTAGTATGATAGGAAGTAGGATAGGATAGAATGAGATAAAAGAAAACAAAAACTCTTTTATATATAACCTTGTATAGACATGTTATCCAAAAACCAATTTCGAATTGTGTAAAACAGTGATATGGACACTTATTTATCAAATATAAAGATTTTACCGTCCGAGTTTTAAGTAATTGAGATCGTTAAATCAAAAATTCAAGATCGTCTAAAGTGTTTGTGGGTCTCTTAACAAAAGTTAGTTCCACTTAACACAATGGAGCCGCGCCAAATCCACCTTCAGCTCGCAAAGTTGTACGTAGCCACTTGACATGCTTTAAAAAACTTTATATTTTAGCCAGTTTCTTAGATTAATCATTCTTGAGTTTTGGAAAACGTTAACGAACATTGTGTTTTTCATTCTTTCATTATTCTCCTGCCCTCTTCCCACTTATAAACATGTTGTCACATGATTTGGCAACGTATTTTATGACCGGCCGCCTGTCTGACGTTAACTTACCTTAGTCGTATTTTACGACACCTCGGTAAGAAAGAGAACGGTATATTCTACTTCGCCGGATACCACACGGCGAGTCAACTTACATTAATCGCCTTTAACGACACCTCTGTAAAAAGTAAGGGTGGTTTTTTTTTCTTAGGTGGATACCATACGGCGGGTCCACTTACCTTAGTAACCTTAACCGGGTACCAAACGGTGGGTCAACTTACTTTAGTCGTCTTTTCCGATGCCTCGGTAAGAAAGAGGGTAGTCTATTCTACTCAACCGGGTACCAAACGGTAGGTCAGTTTACTTTAGTCGCCTTTTACGACACCTTGGTAAAAAATGAAGGTTTTCTATTCAGAATTTACCTCAGAAATTAAAATAAGATTTTAATTTTCGTCAGGTAAGATAGCTAGAAAGAAGTAAGCAAGAATAGCTAGTGAACCTCTTACCAATATAGAAAGTAATTTCTTAATATAAATACTATTCACCCTATTACAGTTATCTATAAAACAAGCTTTTGTTGTTTTTGGCTATTCACAGATCCTTTTATCGGAATGCATTACACAAACGTTCATAAATAATCCGAAATACATTTTGACGTATTGATTTATTTCTATACTTAGCACGTTGCAAAATGCACGTTATAAATATAACAAGGTAAAAGCATTTTGTATATAATAATAGGAGTTGCATGGGATGAGCCAAATAAAATTTAAAGGTTAGCAGAAGTAACTGCAAAGTGAGTGCAAGATTATTCATACTTGAATAATGTTGCACATACGCGATTTTTGTTTGCATCAGCTTAAGCTTGTATGTATTTTTTAACTGTTCCCAAAGAAAACATGACTCTTTTAAAGTAAGCCGAAAAACTTGGATTCTACTTCTGTAAATACAAATGTGACTTGACTTTCACACATCGTAAATAAACTTCCATAGGTTTATTATAGATGGCGTTTTTTAATGTCATCCTATTTCTGTTGAATTGACAGGATTTCTATAGCTATATATATATGTATATGTTACCCCGGTGTATAAGAAATAAGTAATTGTGCGAATTTCATCTATATTCAATATATAGGTTCAACGGATTGGATAGTAACAGATAGACAGACCGACTTTCGCATTTATAATATTAGTAAGGATTAGAGGTGATTGCATATTAAAGCTTTTTGATTCTTAATTTAAAATGTCATTGTACATGCCCCAACACCAACCTGTCAGTACAAAAAAGTTGATTAACGCCATCTTCGTTTAAATTAATCCATTTGAATTATCAAAGCCGTAGAGCGACCGCAAACGTAATTACTTCCACGACCAATTTTATTCCAGGCATTGTGACCGACTTAATTGCCTTATCCTCGGCGGGAATATTGCGATTTGGCGGCACAATTTTGATACCCCGAGGTGGAGGTCTGTTAAACTTTATTAATAACAAGCCGCCTTTATGAATTTGATCACATTTTACAATAGCATAATAGTGCCTTCCACCTATCTCCTCCCACTTCTATAGACATGTACTCACTGATGGTCCCGATGAAGGATAGAGTCGCTCGCAGGAGTAACCTTCCAGCACCCTCCACCTATCCGTACCTTACCCTACCTATCCTCTGGATGGTACTTAAAGAGCTGACAAAAGCCGAACATCGGTCGACGGATATGATAACCCAAACCACGTCCTGGTCAAGAGAGGCTATGGGAGCTTGGAGAAATTAAATAACCTCCGAACAGCGTGGAAACTAAGGGGAAACCACTGGTATTATTCTCCCAAGAGAATGTCCCTGATTTCTTCCACCTATCTATACGCAAATATATCGTAATATTGGAACTAGTGACAGAGTAATGACATCGAGGCCAGAAAATGCAATGTCGGTAGATGAAAATGCAGTCTCGCCCATATGAATCTCAAAAAGGTCGCGAAGACCCGCTGGATCCAAGCGGCAAAAGATCGTATGGTGTGGAAATCCCGTAAAGAGACTTATGTCCAGCAATGGGCGTCCATCGGTTGACGAAGAAGTAGATTGAGATCTACAATTGAAAATAAGATATTGAGAGAAAAATATATTTGTACCAAAACAGGTACAAAATAAAACGTGATTATAACCGGTTTTTATAAATTAACCATGAATACAATCCGATATTCTAAATTCAAAAGTTGCTTACCTTCACGGGAGGGTATGTCAAAACAAAGTAAAAAAGTTCTCGAGATTATGTTTAAAACATGGAGTCCAAACATGATAACGCCGCATAAAGAGCTCATGAATTAGGGCCGCGTATGAGCGTGAAACTAGTCACATTTACCCGATGAATATGACGTGAGTATAGCCGATTTCTGTACATTAATTATGAATACCACTTGCTAATTTTTATGACACAATATAGCAAAACAAAGAGTAAGAGTTCTTGCCTCTAAGAATGAAACGTGCACTTTTAAGCGCGATAACGCCGCAAAAGAGCTCATGAATAAGGCATTTAAAAGCCTGGGCTTGAAAATAGTCGGGCTCACCCGATGAATAAGTTCAGTAAAGCCAGTTTCTATATACCTATTAACTACATTATAATTTCTATTGAAACAGATATGTAACAATACAAGCAGCTAAAATATTGAAAAGTTAACATTCAACAACATTTTACACATTGGTTAACTTATTAGAGGTTAGCCTTAAATGAAATTAAATCCGCAGCCAAATTGATCCCTTACTTGCGGTTCACTTAATTTAATTTGATAAATCTATATATATACTCATATTGTAAATGTGAAACTCCTTTTGTCTGATTTTAATGTTGTCTTGGTTTATACGCTAACAACAATATTGATGAAATTTAGTATAATTGAAGCTTATAATCTAAGGATAAAGAATAAGGATTAAACCAATATAGTAGACAATTGAAGGGATATATATTTTTGTTTAAAACAGACACTTGCGGAATTGCTGGTACCACTAGGATTCGTTTTAGACCACCGCCAATCCTTCACTGCACGTTGTACTTAGGCGTAAACTATAGTCTGCAGAAGGTATAAATGTAGGAAAAACTGTCAATTTGAAACAAAAAGTTTCTTACTATGTTTTTTTTTTACAAATTTAGCAACTTTACATCTTTTTATGGATCTAGAAAGAGTGATAACAATATTTGACAAATGAATTCAAATCCGAAAATATATGAATAAAGTTCAATCAAAGGTCTGTCTGTCTAGTCATACTTATCCTTTCTTTTATTCACAACGTTTTTTACAGCTATACAACTTCAATACCTTTTTGGAGAGGAAGTGTTAAAATACTTTTAAAATGTAATGAACCACGTCTACGATCAGACTTTTATAAGGTCTTAAATGTTTGATGAACAGTAAACAACTATGAAAATAGTACCAAAATAACATTCCCTATCAAATAATCAGGGTATAATGTATATTTAATATTAAAATGAGTTAATCTTGTATTGTATATATTTTTCTTAATTTTTGAAACAGTTTCAACGATTTTTATAAAATTTTGCATGTAGGGGGTTTGAGGGAAAAAATTGATCTCTAATCTAGCAAGATTTCAATTTAATAAATGTCTTTTTATCCCTGTTTTCAGACACTGAAAAAATGATAAAATTTACATTGAAAAGAAAAGAGTATTTTTGTTGTCAATTGTAAAGTTATGGTAGCTCATTTGGGGAACGGACGATACCTAGGATCGAGCCCAATTATTTTTTCTTTTTTTTGCATGTTTTATCTTGTAAAAAAATTACTGAGCAAGGTAGTCACCCAGGAACTAGTGAATATGTAATAGGATATATATAATTTCTGCATTGTTATTATTTACCATTTTATAAATGTTTCTAATTATACATAGAGTAATAGCAGATATCAACTGAACTTAATCCTTCATTTCAAAATAAATTACTCCACTTTTCCGGATCCTGTTAAGGGCGACCACAAACGTAATTAACCTCACGACATCCAATTTCTGGATTCCAGAACTTGTAACCTATTTAATTGCCTTATCGCTGTCGGAAACTTTATAATTAGCAAACATAGTTTTGATGTGAGGTACACCTCGAAACTTTATTAATATCTCACAAATCTTAGAACTCAGTATGCCGGTTAAATATTCCTAATACAAATTTTCAAATTTACATTATGTAGAGATGAACCATTATAAGATGGCGCGCCTCTCCAATTTACTGTTTCAATGAGTCACATCATCACGAACGATTTTGCACGTATTAGTCAGTTTTTGTGCAATCAGTTCTCATCATCCCCTTGTTGCTCAGGATGTGCAGGCATTTGAACGAATTTGTCAATAAGAATACCTCAAAAGATATTAGTGATAAATTCGATTTTTTTCAAGAAACAATTATACAAAGCTTTGCATTGAGAATGAACGTAATTTATACGTATCCTTAAATTTGATAGCCTTTATATTCTCTATTTTTTTCTTCTAATTTTGGTTCTAATAGTTATTGTACGTTTGTTACCTTTTAAGCACGCTGCGACTACCTTTAATTAGATTTATAATATGTTATTAGCAACCCTAGGAAATATAACCATGTTACTTTAGTTACACATGTAATTCTGTTAGTAGTTCTACGGTATAAATATAAAAAAAATCATCTAAAATGTAACTTATTACCAGATTTGTTGGTCAACTAATCATAACTAGCCATATAGCGCGAGAAACGCGTGTCCTTTTCATAGAGTAAATCAGTGCAGCGCCATACTATATTAATGAATAATTATAGTCGTACAACTAGTCGAGCAACAAATTCATGGATTTGTTTTTGTTTGACAGTCGTCTCAGTACGCACACATGCATTGAGTATCTTGATGGCGCTTTATAAATGCTATAACAAATACTTTCAAACGTTTTGAATTTTGGGGAGGGGTGCGCCATGTTATCTTAGTTTATCTATCTTTAATATTTAAATGAGTTAATCTTGTATGTATATATATATAAATATATTTTCTGAATCACGGAATCTGTTCCACGATTTTCCTGAAATTTAGCATGTAGGGGGTTTTGGGTGAAAAAAAAAGATATAGCTAGGTTTTATTTAAAAAAAAAACTCGTTTTATCTCTGTTTTTGGGCGCTAAAAAACTACGAAAATAGATACGAATTCATATTTTGAGCAAAGCAATAACAGTCTAATGGTAACGCGTGGACGAAAAAAAAGTCCGAAACCTAGGTTCGATTCCCACACCCGGTGCTTTTTTATTTTTTTTAATTGCATTTGTTTTTTTGTATCTTTTAGAAAATTACCGAATAAGGCAAGTAGTAAGTTAGCCTGAATTCCAAGACAATATACAAGGCTACAGAGATCTGCAATAAATGCAAAAACATACAAATTCGGTTAAATGAAGTATTAGACCTACTAAGATGGGATAAAATACTGGGCCTTAAAACGTAGGGAATAATATCAACGTCTAGACTTAATAATTATCCTACTAAGGATACAGAAGGAATTATTGCTTGAGACGGCACGTATAATGAGAAAGTTTCTCACTGAGGAATCCTAACTGCCGGGAGTTTGGTCCTTTCTCCGCTGCCTTGGTTGCGTATTGTTTTAAATATAAAACAGACGTAAAATCCTGGGTATGACTAGGTTTATATATGTAGAACAGAACTTCGAACTTAAATATAGAGGAATTATAACGCAACATTCTAAGTTTTATAAAATAACACCGGGGTAAGTCGAAAGAATCGGAGTGATAGCTAGTAATTTGACTAAATTAATTAAAAACTCAAAATATTCTCTATTCAAGTGAACTGTTTACAGTTCTTTTGAATCATTAAATGTTTTTAAGGAAGCTACCCTGATTCGGAAGTTTGCTCCTACCGGGAACAACCAGCAAGAAACTCGGCGGACGATCTTTTAAGGGCATATTTCACAAGTTACCAATAAACTGTTACTTGACTTATTCGGAACATATCTGACAAATATCTCGGAATTATGCGTTGCTCAGGTTTCTGATATTTAGCACTTAAATTCCCTCAAAAGTTAACAGTTAGATCATGTGGCTGTTATTTTGTTTATCTGCTGTATAGCATACCTATTTCAAAATGGCCGCTATTTTATTGTTTTTTATTTTTTCACTTTTTAGAGTCTCTTTTTAGAGACATTTATCTGCTACTTTGTTTATTTGTCGGTTACCTATCCGACGCCTTATCAGTAACTTGTGAAATAGGCCCTAAAACTAACTAACTAACTGGCAGTTAAATATCAAAAGAATCGTCCGAAAGATCATCATCAAAAGAAACCGGATAGATTACTTTTCAGATTTTTTTAAAGAAAAACTTTTAAAAGCACTTTACATTACATTTCTAATTTAAGTTCCGTGTCAGCTGCATGCGATTTATACTTTTTCGATAGTTGGTTCTCTATTCAGACTCTCAGAGTGACTTCGCGGGTGACTTTACCTACGTTCAAAAGTAAATTTTATACAACTGACTTTTCGATACCACTCTAAAGTTCAAACCAACTGAAGTATTTTTAGTACACTAGAAAAAAACTTTAATGCAATATGAGCGGTTGTAACATAAAACGACAATTTATAGAAGTAGGCGTTACTTTGCGGTATTGACTGGCAAGTTCAAGTTCAAGTTCAAGACTGGCAAGTTGGTGCAGTGGGTAGTGACCTCAGCCTCACCTTCAGCTCCGCAGGTCGCGGGTTTGAATCCCGCCGAGGGCAAACATTTTCTATAAATGAATTTATTTGTCTTTGAGTTTGGGTGTATATTTGTGTTTAAGTATGTATTTAAAAATTATATAAGTATATTCACCAGTTGTCTGCTATCATAACACAAGTATTAAGTTACTTACTTTGGGGTCGGACGACGGTGTGTGTAAGTGTCCCATATATTTATTATACTATTAAAAAAAACCATATTTAGTACAAAAGTTATGACAGAATTATTATAATATAATCCGCCTTTGTTAAAAACATCTATGTTATGCGAAGTGTAGAAAGTAAAAAACGTTCTCATACCTAATATATGCAGGATTAGTATCATCACGAGATCAACTTTACGATTCTATTGTGATACGTGCTGTAACTAATCCTGCATGTATAAGGTATGAGAATGATTTCTGCTTCCTACACTTGGCATTACATATTAATTTAACAGACGCGGATTGTGGCAAAATAATCCTAATTTTTGTATATAACAACCTTAGTTATGTTCAAATATACTTTGATGCAGTGAAAACACCAAATGTCTTCTTCAGTAAGAGCAAAAATGCGAAACACTTAATTCATATTGTCTTAATAAGATTCTGTTCTCTTACTTTAACGAGCAAAAACATTTTAACACAAAATTGCTAAAACATTTCTACAGGCGTTAATTTAATAAGTGCTTGAGTTTAATTCCAGCCGGTAATTATTTCTTCTCAAAAAAGATTTATTAATGTTGAATTAGGCTATAGAGCAATAAAAAGTAAAGTAATAGCCTCTTATCATCCCACTTCTGGACATAGGTCAGAGCTAAGACCCACGACGCTGCTCCATTGGATTGGTAGGTTACACATATCCACAAAATTCTAGAGATATGCAGGTGGCCTCAAACTCAAACTGCTGTGGCGGTCTAAAATGTTTTTCCAGTAAATTTATATCACAATAACATATTTATTTTATTACGTACAGATATGACTTTACTATGACAGTAGGTGCTTACGCCGTGTCGTATCCGGCTGAATAGAATAGTACATCCTCATTTCTTACTGAGATGTCATAAAAGGCAACTAAGATAAGTCGACCCACCGTGTGGTATCCGGTTTAGTAGAATAGACCACCCTCTTTCTTACCGAGGTGTCGTAAAATACGACAGAGGTAAGTTGACGTCAGGTAGGCGGCCGGTCGCAAAAACGCAGCCAAACCATGTGACAGCATGTTTATAAAATGTTGTGCCGACCCCACTTAGAGTGGAATAAGGGCAGGAAGATGATGATATGACAGTAGGTGCCTAAAAATTTGAACCTGTAACACTCTCGTAGAATAGATACGTATGGTCTCGTAGAATAGATACGTATGGTCTTACTAATATAATATATTACAATACAATTCAACAAAAAATACAACATAGTAACTTTAATAGGTGTATAAATTGTTGATACCGCTTTAAAAATTCTCTGTCGGCTCCGCAGTGCCCGGTATCTAAATAAAAAAACGTTTTGTGAATCCCGCATTGTGCGATGCTTTGTGTGCAAAACGTTCGCCGGTTCACTTCCACTGTCAAGCGAAATATGTAGTTTGTCGTTTCGAATTAAGTTCTCACAACGTTTGACTTTTGTGATTGACACGGCAATATTTTTGTTATTTTTGACATTCATCCTCGCGCCTGGGGTTTGAATCCGTGACCCCCACGAAAGAGTCGGACATGAATATCGTTGAAGTCAAACGACACTAGGTTTTTATATTCTATATTTTAGCCAGATATATAAGCCTTAATAATACGAAATTTTATCAATATTACTTCAGCTAAATAGCCGCGAAATCATAATCAAACAGACAGACTTTCGCATTTGTATTATTCAATATTGATGTCGCGTCAAGTAAAAACCTATTTTCTCTAAAAGAAAAACTAGAAATGTCTTTGCAAAGTCCATCTAAGGTAAAGATTGTTAAACTATAAATTAGTTTAAAATAAAACATATAAGGTGAATGGATATAATAAAAACACTGCTTTCTCTTAAATAGAGGCGATTGAAGAGAAACTAGAACCATCCGTTAAGATACCATTTGAGGAAATAACAAATATATTGACTTAATTTTAGTATTGAAAGTTGTACAGTAGTATATCAAATTAACAGTAGAAACTGCTTTCTTAAAAGCAAAAACCTTCCGATCTATTCTTAACTCCCCGATGTATGATGTAGACCAAATAGAATTGATTTTATATATTTTTTACATTAGAGTAAGAAACAAAAGTATAAAAGATATGCGAAGAGATATTTCAGTCTTATAAATTGATTTTTAGTAAATAAAAATAACGGCTTTATTAAGCCTCACGCGGTGAAATCAGAAATAAGAAGATCCTTAAAATACCAAAATACCTCGTCATTGGCCACCATCATGCGATGGTAGTGTCATTAGTTTGAAATCAATGGACATCGGGGTCCTTTAATACTATAGGACATTACCTACGTAAATGTCGTACGAAATTTCGTAGAAGACTTTACAGGTAACCATACAGCATATAAGATCCTATGGCGTTTATATCCCTTAAACAAATTCATAACAAGCAGTCAGTGGGTTGGAAAAGAATTTAAGAATTTCAATTTTCGTAGGTATAATAAAATGAAGATAAATATATAGGTACTATTTAAGAAAAAAATAACTTGTGTATGTATATAAAAACGATTGAAACTAAAGTGGATATCAAAAGTGAACAGTATAACAAACTTGAACAAGAAATATAATCAATGTGAATAATTGTGAACTTGAACAAGAACTTCGAAATGGCAATGGTGGTGTCAAACAAATCGAAACTGTGTCTGTGTTCATTGTTACTGTTAGTGTTTGTGGGCATTGGACTTGCCGTCGTATCGACATTGGACCTCCTACAATTAGAAAAGAATGAGCATCACTTACTTGGAATCGCTGAAAAGCACAGCCAAGAGAAGCCTGAGCCTCAACTTATCGATAGTGTAAGTATTTAAATATCGAATTGACCTTTATTGGTAAGTGGACGTAAATATTTTCGATAACGTGAATTAGACCTAATTTAACCTATTCAAGACTTTTTGTCTTAATTGAGACATTGCCCTAAAGGATGGAACAGTTCATTAAAACAGAATTCATATGCTAATATATTTACGTTGTTCAATCGCGTAAGATAAATAAATAGATATAAATATATGGGACACTACAAAATTTCCAAATTTCAAATTTGTCGTGCCAAATTTCATCGATATTGGTTTAGCGGATTCGCCGTGAAAGAGTAACAAATATACATTTGTACTCACAAACTTATGCATTTATATTAGTCTGTATTATTGAAGTATGATAATATTTATTTCTAAGGATGTCTTTGTAGTTTGTTATATATTAATACGAGTATTCATCTAGATAAATAACCTCCAATATCCCATATTTATTGTGTTCGGACCTACATTGTGTACATGGTTGGTAATCTATATAAATGCAATAATTGAGGTTTGAAGAACTTTCCAAACCCTCCCCGAATCTCTTTTATACGAAACAAATGAGCATAGATCCAAATATATTAGTGTAATCTAAGGCAAATAAAACTGGAATTCTTTGAAGCAAGACGACAACTCTGTTAGCGGAATGGCCGCCCTTTATAATCAAACCTGTATAAAAAAGGTCCAATATATTTGAACCTTTGTAATTTTCTATTTGGCCTTTCTGTTAACAGATAGAAGCCCTTCTGCGGTCGATAGCCTTTGACTATTATTTGGTTATTAGGACTTACCCATTGTTGTGTAGGTTTTTCAACGAAATACTTTTCTAAATATAAATGTGCTATTTAAGGTAAGTTAGTGCGAATTAAGTCGCGGATGCCGCTAGTTTATAACATTGGTATGGACAATGTCTATTTTATGACCAAGATCTAAATACTCGCTCATAAAATTTTCATGATAAAATATTCTGTATTCTATCCATTCGTTGTGCTGGTAAGTTTTAAATTCAAGCTACCACGTAGAACTCTGATGTAAGGTTCAATCTGATCCCAAGTAATCTGTCACGTGCCACGTCCCGCCCTGTCTCGAAGTTCATTTGTATTACTCACGTCAATTCGGCTTCATCCTTCAGCATCCCAGGTCTATGACAAGATGAGTAATTACTCTAAGGCCTTAGCTGCTTGTTTTGGATAAACGCAAACCTCACACAGTATATCGGATTGATTCATATTTTGCTGTACGCATCTGTTGGTCTATTATTATAGTTTAGGCGATACATAAAAGGCATATTATATTTAGTACCTGTGTGTCCGAGCCTTGCTCGGTAATTTTTTTAGAGATATAAAAAATGCAAAAAAAAAGAAAAAAGCGCCGGATGACATTGGTTCGCGCTTTAGCATTTGGCTGTCACAGCTTTGCATTTGACAGGTCAAATATCGTTTGGATTCTATGCACCAAAACAGGTATAATACCACATTTTTTAAATGAAACCTGGCTAGATCGTTTTTCCCCACCAAAACCCTAATTGCTGAATTTGGTGTAAATCGTTGGAGCAGTTTCCCAGATTAATAATTTTAAATTTTAGTGACCAACCTACATATCGTCTAAACTAATACAAAAATATTTATTTTTAAAACCTAAAGATATTGTAAGAACCTTATTTTTAGAATATAGTTTTCGGGAATAATAATTTCAATATCATTAGAATTTGTATTCCTTTTACATTGTACTAGCAATCGCCAGCGGCTCCGCCCGCGTGGAAAGATTAAAACCGTAATATCGCCTTTTGATAACCATGAAAATGTCGAAGTTCACCTTACAAACTAAACATATGCTGTCGCGGAGTTTTATTTAGAACTTACTTACCGCTTACTCAGCGCGCGCAAGGATATCTTTAAATTTTACCGTATTAGCAATATTTTTTTATTACTGCTCCTCTCCTATTTATCTTAACGAGATGTTATAGCCTTAATCAATAAATTGACTATCTTCCACTGAAATAATTTTTCACATCTGTCCAGTATTACCTGAGATTACCGCGTTCAAACAATCAAACAAACAAACTCTTCAGCTTTATATATTAGTATAGATAAAGAACTAACTATAAGAAGTTACTTATTGAATAATAAGTCTTAATAACTTTCAAAAGACTGGCGTAAACTTAATACTTTTGAACTAAAAGGGTATTGTCAGGAGGCGTCTCAAACACAAAGGTATCAAAAACTTGCGAGATTTAATTATTAATAAACGCAGTGAGAGTCTTCCTCGAGTTACACAGAGTTGAAAACTTTAACTGCAATCTGCGAAGTTAGTATCTAGTTATTTTCTTGCGTCGACTTTAATTGAAGTGTTGAAACTGAAAATATAGCTAATTATATCTATTAAAAATGTATTTATAAATAACTAACAAATTTTATTTATTTATATTTAATAGACTTTATTCCGCTGTGTGGTTTCCTCTTTCTTACCGAGGTGTCGTAAAAGTCGACTAAGGTAAGTTGACGTCAGAGTGTGATAAAGGCAGGAGAAAGATGACACAAAGAACCTTACAGTAACTACTCTAGAATTCTTTCGACCGTATAATAAAAATGCATACTATGAATTAGCAACAAAATAATACTAATTTTATCACGTAGATGATTTATTAAGGCCCAAACAGGAGATATTCATGCCTTTCACAATGGGTTTGACATGCAAATAAAATTGATGGCCTGCCGCTTTTTGTAGATTATTCTAAAATTGAAAAGTTATTGGGAGTTTTGATACAGAATTTATTGACATGGATTTATTTTATATATTGCGTTTTTGCCTTTACAATAAAATTGGATAGTTTGCTTCACCTTTGACATAATTTAATACAGTTGACATAAACCTTTTTGAAGAATGGGCAAACATTGTTTACATACAAAAACTTTTTCGAGTCGATAAGTTCACAGCTTTTGAAGTTGCTACTGAAATGCAGTAACTCCAGGAGTAAATTTACCGTTTACTATTACATTGTTAGCTTATCTAATTCTTAAGTACCTAGTCAAAGTTTGTAAAACAAGGCTAAATTACTTTACTTACAGCTAATAGCTTTCTGAAGAGTGAACGATGCAAAATCATGCAAAGATGTTTGTAAAAAAAAGACAAAGGAACGAAACTTTTGGAGATGGAGATTTATTGATCAATTTCGAACAAAACAATTTGTATAAATGTATTTTAAATTTTCCTTATGTGCTTAATTCCATATTCAAATTCAAATTCAAAATATTCTTTATTCAAATAAACTTGTAAACAAGTGCTTTTGAATCGTCAACTCTACTGCTGGTTCGGAAAGCCGTTCCTACCGAGAAGAGCCAGCAAGAAACTCGGCGGTTGCTCTTTTAAAAATATAATTCTTAATACTATTTACATTATAAATATATAGGACACTTACACACACGGTCGTCCGTCCCCAAAGTAAGTAACTTAATACTTGTGTCATGGGTGACAGACAACTGGTGAATATATACATATATAAATTTAAAAATACATACTTAAATACAAATATACACCCAGGCTCAAAGACCAACAAATTCATTTATAGAAAATGTTGGCCCTCGGCGGGAATCGAACCCGCGACCCACGGAGCTGGAGGCAGGGTCACTACCCACTGCGCCAACGGGTCAGTCATTATGTCGTTACTGTCTTGTACAGGTTCAAAGAGAGCTATATCCACATATATCCATAGCAAAAGTACATAACTTTTACACTTCATTAGGCTTTGATTTTATATGTCTATAGATATAATAATGTGTGAAATGAGCGGCTATGCCTTTACACATTAATTAATTAGCCCAAAGACGCTTTCTTGGCCTTCCCTGTAATTTTACAATTAAATTTATTTTTTTCTACATATACACATTCTATACCAGCGATAACATCTATGCTGCAAAAACAACCTTTTGGTATAAAAAAAATTAAAATAAAATTAACGCAGATACGTAAAGTAATAATATTATTTTGGAAGACTCATAAAAATGATCATAGAAAATGTTTCATAACAGATACTTGTAAAAAATTACAAGGTTTTTAATTTTAATCCACCTTTGTGTCTTTGTGAAATGCAAAGCCGTATTAAAGCGTAATTATGGTGACTCAGAGAAGCCGAAATCGTAAATTTTTTACTTAAGAAAAATAATATTACTTAATTCTTAACTTAAAAGTACGGTTATTATAAAGAAAGGTTAAGAGTTTTAGCGCTATCAAAGATATATTTTATAAAACTTTATAATAATGTTCTTGAGCTTTTAACTTGTATCTTTAATATTTAAATGAGTTAATCTTGTATTTATATATAAAAATATATGTTCTGAATCTCGGAAACGGCTCCAACGACTTTTCTGAAATTCAGCATGTAGGGGGTTTTGAGGGAGATAATTCGGTCTAGCTAGGTTTTATTAAAAAAAAACCTCATTTTATCCTGGTTTTTGGGCACTAAAAACTACAAAAATAAGAATTAATTAGGAAAACAATTTATTAATTGACCACACACAAGTTAAATAAAATGTGCTTTTGCATATAAGAATTCAACAACTTTATACGTAATCATTTGTAAAACGGTGGAATGCTATCAATCCTTCGATATGACAGCAACAGCGAACAGGAATGGTATATTGCGTCCAGCTTCAGAAAAACCTTAAACGTTCCTGTATTCCATAGCACTTATGGGATATCCACGTGGCATTTTAACCTGGACGATGTTACGATCCTTTAGCTTTAGTTCAGTTTTAAATTTAGTGCATCGCCGCGCACGCGTTGATTGACACGCCTACTCGCACTACACGTTCATGCGTAAAATCTTTGAGTTCATTTCAAGGAGAAATATAATTGTTTTCTTCTTAAACGGTTTAAAAATTAGTTATCAATAAATTACAGAAACTTGTAAGCTTTTAGGAACGATAGAACATAGTAAATAAAAACATTTTACTAACTAATAAATAAAACAATTAAATAATGAGTTAGGAATAATTTATTATGAATACAAAATATTTATTCGTAACATTCATTATAAAACGGAAAAAATTGAAATTTCCTTATTTGGCAACAATAATAAGTTATAAATAAATGCCAAAAAAATATAAACAAATTTATTTTGATAAATTTTGCAAATGGTTATTTTTGCGATACAGTGTTAAACCCTAATGGTTTTACATCGTCACCGGATATGTAAAAATAAACCATCGATTAGTTGATTCAACATTTGTAACTTATATTTGAAATTTTACAAAATTAAATTCAAATCAAATCATATATAATAAGTACATCAATTCAGTGATGTTACTACATTATGGTGTATATAATGTCATAAACATAGTTTTTTATGATCTTGGAAACGGCTCCAATGATTTTCATGAAATTCGGCATGTAGGGGGCTTTTGGGGGGAAAAATTAATCTAGCTAGGTTTAATTTAAAAAAAATGTCTTTTTATCCCTGTTTTCGGGCAATAAAAAATTCTAAAATGTATAATAGAATTGAAAGCAAATATTTGATAGCCTAATTGAATCTTTTTATATTAAAATTTTTATAATGCATATTTTAATTTATTATTGACATATTGAAATCGTTAATTACGTAGTTGCATTTAGTAAATAGGGATTAGCTCTTCCTGATAGTGTTAAGCGAGCTTGTTGCGTCAAGCGAAACCTGTATCTACTTTTGTCAGTTAAACATAAATTAATCTTTCATGCATGCCTGAAAATAAGTTTATCATGACTGACAAAATGTCATTACTGTGTGTTAACTTGTCCATTTATTTCCATGTTATGAAAAGCTTTTAACTGGCAACATCATTATTATTAAGTATCAAATTTCAACAAATTAACTTACAATAACTGAGGGATTGTATAATATAAACCTGATTATATTTACATTAGATATACATGTAGAAGCCACATGTATACCTAATGTATGTGTGTATATGTCTGCATAGAAATGAGTGTGTCGCAAAGTTTTTCCCGCGTAAATCTCTGCCCTGCGGGAATTCTAAGATAAAAATCAACACAAGCTCCATAATCTCCTTCTTACATAAATCTACGAGTAAAAGTTCCATCAAAATTGATGTAGGCGTTCGGATAATGTACCTATGTAACCTAAACCTTCTCTAAAAATTGCTCTATCTTTAAATACAAACCTTACAAAAATTCCATCATAGATTATGAGAAAATGGACAGAGATACAGACAGACAACTTTTGAGAACTTTGTTTTACAACACGTATAAATTTTTCTTCGCCCGCGTGGAAATCAGTGTTTCACAATCTTTTTCCTGCGTAAAATCCTTCGTTTTATTTTATTATTGAAAATTCGAACATAAAAGTTGTAATTATGAGTATAAGAGGTAGAGACATGCTGTCGCGTACTTTTTTTGTAGTATTTATGTATCTACGATTCTGTACTATATTATTCTAGTGTATCTGTGTTGGTTTATGCGGCTCACGTGACTAAAGATCTATAACACAATTTACATGAAACGGTGATGAACTTTTTACCTAAACCTTCCGGAAAAAATGCACTACCTTTAAGTAAAAACTGTACATAAATCGGTTAAGTACATTTTGCGAAAATTGATCATATACAGACAGACGGCTTTTGGAGACTTTATAATAAGTGTAGATATGTCTTTAAAAATATCAATAAGTAAAAATGAAGTATTAGTGAACGGGTTACTGACGTCATAAACGGATCGAGTACAATACGATCGATAAATTGTCACACGATAATATGGAGTGGATTAGGGTGCGTGTTTTAACCCTCCTTGTGATACAGGGTGCTTTTCAAGAATTGAAACTCTACGGGTCGCCATCTCAGGCTGAGGTGCAGTGCGTAAATACTTATGAGGTAAGTCGTTTTATCTTTATCTTTTATAATGTGTATATTACTTTATAACGTTTTGCTTTGCAAATCTATACATTTGTTATGACTTAGACCGGTTATACACTGACAGCTTGAAGCAGTCAAGAAGGACTGCTTTGAACCGCATAGTGAAGCACAGACTTCTATGTATGTTCATACACAAACCACTTGAGCAATAGCAACTGACTTCAAGCTGTTCACTCTGTTTGCAAGAGCGATCCTTGTATATTGGTCATTGGCTGACCGCTCGAGCAATTCATGTATAACTGGCCTTATATTGCAAAATCGTAAGACTTGAATACGATATATAAAATTATATGTATCTTGTATTTATATATATACAAAATTTATTAAAAGCAATATCTGATATTTAATAGCGATATACCAATACGAAGACTTAGTATATCTTTTGGTAGCAAATACATACGACCCAATACATAAGTCCACATCAATAAAAAGAAAATTATTTTTTTAAAGTGAAAAGTGTCTCATTATTAAGCCATATCTAAATTAGGAAGCATTTATATTAACATTCATTTTCGATAAAACATTGAAATTAGTTCCACTAAAATTCATTCAAAAGTTCGAATGAAGTTGGTTGGATGAACATGGATTAACAATAATATTTAAACGTAATATAAAAAGGTTATAATTGTCTTCCGTTGAGAGATTTTTATGTTATGTTATGACTATATTGTATCTATTTTTAATTTTTACCACATATTTTTGACAGGAAGTAGTCCAAGGTGGTGATAGTGAAGAAATTGATATTGACAATTTTTTGGTGATTATTTTTAATTTTTTTATTTATGTTTGAATTAACTCACTAACTGTACGAGGTTATTCCGTAACACATTTAATTTAACTGAAAAGGTCCCAAGTATCAATTAACTAGAATTTTAAAATTAATTAACTAAAAATATCAATGTCGAAGGTCTAAAAAGAGAATAGAAGAATAAATGATAACATTCAAAGTTATTATTATATATTTAAAAATAGATTATAAGAAAACAAAAACCCCTCTTGATATTTGTCTCATTGAGTAGAACAATCTATACTTATAATAAATCTGTAGAAAGGTCAATTCTGTAACTGAAATATATTTCCAAAATAACTATCAGGGGGTGATTAGGGATCGATACTGATGCCAAAAATGCAATCAGAAAAATTTTTGTCTGTCTGTCTGTCTGTCTGTCTGTCTGTCTGTCTGTCTGTATAACCGTTATAGAAACAAAAACTACTCGACGGATTTTAACGAAACTCGGTACAATTTTTTTTCATACTCCTGGGCTGGTTATAGTATACTTTTCATCACGCTGCAATCAATAGGAGCAGAGCAGTGAAGGGAAATGTTGGGAAAACGGTAGAAGTTACTCCATTTTTTAAGCTTCCATCGCGTGTGCAACCTTGATGGTTAAAGCTACACAGAAATCATGTATGACGGAAATGGTCTCCTTAAAATTATATAAAAACTATCCCGCGACAGCATATGTCTATCTTTTATGGTTGACTCACAATAACACGTGTAACTCCCGATAGCTTAACAGTTCGAAGCTTTCTGGTTATATTTGTCTACCCCTACGTTTATATCACTCTGTAATAAAGTAAATAACAAACTACGGACGGTAACTAGAGATCACACGACTTTCCAATAGGACTACCTACAGATCAAATTTATACTAATACATAAAGCTGAAGAGTTTGTTTGTTTGTTTGAACGTGCTAATCTCAGAAACTGCTGGACCGATTTTAAAAATTCTTTCAGTGTAAGATAGTCCATTTATCGAGAAAGGCTATAGGCTATATCACATCACGCTAAGATGAATAGGACAGGAGCAGCATTAAAAAGTTGAAAGCTTTTCTTGCGTGCGCTGAGTAAACGATAATGGTTATTAAAAATCATGTATTACAAAATTGTTTCCCTCTAAAAGTTCTATATAATAGTCCGCGGCAGCATGTCTTGCTTTTAAGGTTAACCCACTCTAACCATTTTTATAGTTATCAAAAGACTATATTACGGTTTTAATCTTTCCATGCGGGCGGAGCCGCTGGCAATTGCTAGTACAACAATAAATATCAATATCATTTCATATGTAAATAAAATAGCTGAAATTAAAAGCTCTACAAATAGAAAACATGTTTGGGTAATATTTTACTTGGAGTGTTTGTTTTTACACAATTTTTTGGTCTATCTTATATATTTATTTTAATATGTTCTCGAAATCAAATGTGTTAAGGAATAACTATTGTTTCACGGAACTGTGGCGTCGCTGCTAACACTGTTGCATCTGTGATGTCTAAACTTAACTGGGCTTGGTTAACCGTTTTTTCAGACAAAATACGCAATTGAATTCACAATAAAGTAACATTCAAATTAACATTCGCAATAAATTAACTAAATCATGAATAAAATAGAGTGACTTCCTCGCAAGGAGCTTTTATTTTAAGCTCTAAGGATAAAAATAAAATTATTGTAATTTTTGTACGTCCTGTGAAGTATCTTTTATAATGCTGGTCCGTATATAAAAAACAAAATTATTTTACGTCTCGCTTAAGAAAATTTTAACCATTTGTACAACTATCAATAAAAATATATATTTTATTAAATTTGTTAATTTATTAATTAAGTACTTTTGAAAAACTTCTTTTCGTGTATTATACTTAAGTGACATTGTATATTGTGTATTTCAATAATGTTCATTTTAACGTAATAACAGTAAACAAGAATAAATATAATATAATATAAAAATTTAGATGCCGAAAATAAAAAAAACAAATGAAACTAAAATAGGTACATGAAAAAAATATAGTTAGTTATTCCAAAACATATAAACTAAATAAATTGACCAACAATTTCAAACATGAGCTATTATTATGTATCTGTGGGCTTGCAAAAGAGGGAACTAAAAATAAAATTAATAATAATGATAATAAACAATAATAATAAATTATGTAATGAATTTAAATGACCAAATAATTTGAACCCAGTCCAATGTTTTATACTAGCATGTGAAAACACGATAGTGGATCGTGGTCATCGTCAGTTATATCTGTTAGTAAAAATTAATACCATAAAGTGGCTAAAAGACCGCCGACCGCAGCAAAATTCCCGACAATCAAACATACACACATTCTTCAACATAAGACCTTCTTGTATTCAGGAAAGATAAGCAATATAAATGTCAACGCACTCTTTATCTGAGATAAGCTATAATGCGAATAATGTATAACGTTCGTGGGTTTGCAAATATTATTAATATACCCCCGACTTTATTTGCGTCACGTCCAGGACGAGAAAAAAGTGATCTATCAATCTAAAGCAGAGATTCCCACTTTTTCAGATTTTTCACATTTTCAGACACTTCAAAATTTAGCTGGTTAATTCTATTTGGTTAATCTATTTAATTCTCGTCAAAAATGCATTACTAATTGTGAACCCCCTTTTTGAACGCAAATATAGAACTCTGTTGAGTCCCTCGTGAACCCCTTGGGGATTACATGTACCACTTTGAGAACAAAGGATTTTAAACTGACTTCACACTTACAATAAAGTTATCCATTACTCCATTGGAATGTGAAGGGAGGACCAAAACAATGCCTTTATAATCCGTATAAATATTAATGCAAGTCTGTATGTCTGTCTGCAACGCCTTTAAGGGTGGAGAATTCACGCTGGAGCAAAAATACACTTGTCCCTTCCCTTTGGCAACAGAAAATCATTCCATTAACTGAGGGTATTTTTACTTAAGTTGACACGCACAAAGTGGCAGGTACACTTTGTATTAGGATGAACCTTAAAACATTTATAAAGAATAATTTAATGGAACTATCAAGGCATAAACAGAAGTTTATTAAAGAAAAATCCGATATGATGTAAAATTTTAGATGCAAATAAATAAAATAAAATAATGAAAATTTTTAGATCTCAAGCAAAATATAAAAAATGTATTTTCAATTATTCTTTTTTATCTTTAATGCAATTTCAATGTAGAAGAAAATGAATAAAATTCCTTACATTATAAAGCATAAAAATCAATATGACATTTCTACGATAAAGATAGTTTTCCATAGTAAAATTGCTTTAGGAAATCCAAAAATCAGTTCGACAGCTATTACTATTTACTTTGGAAAGGAAATCAAATAAAAAGGGTCGTATTCTAAACAAATTCGTTAGATAGAGGACTTTTATTATATATTATAACGTTAAGACTTGCTACGGGATAGTGTATATGGATTTTTTAACACATATATGACAATAAAAATTTATTATAATTTTTTATAATTGATTTATTTAATATAGGTATGACACAAAATTATATTGCAATTTGTTATAATTGATTCAACCTAAATCTCACTTCCCAGAACCAACACAATTAATATAAAAATATACTGCTATACATAGATAAGTTATACAAAAATATAATATTACTGGTCACAGAAAGAGCTACTAAAAGTACTGGTTAACATGCTTTGTTTATTTTTTATTAAGCTGTATAAACATAAAGCACAAAATTATAATATTGTAAATGATAGTCTGTTTCAGACTATCTAATAGCCTTTCGCGGCTAATCCGTTGTATCAATAGTGATGTAATTTGATAGAATTAAAGCTCATATACCGGGCTAACATATAAAATAAAATTAATTAATTAAAAAAATTAAGTTTTTAATCCGGGAAAAGAATAAAACACACAGTAAAAAATGAGACGTATCCTCAATTGTTAATATATTCACTTTTATCTTAAGAAACACTAAATAAAAAGTAAACGTTAAATAGGAATTCCTCACAGCAGCGTATCGAAACGATCCCTAGACGATAGAAGTCATCACCTTTTAAAAAAACTCATTTGAAAACCGGGTTTTTGAAACTGCGGTTTAGAGCGATTATGAAACAAATGATGTGAATAAACCCACGACTTAAAAAAATGTTTCTCAATGAAACTTGATATAATAATGTTCAAGAAAATTCTAACAATAAAATGTATAAAATATTTTTCCCCTTACAAAATCCACGATAATTTCGACAGCTATTAATATTTACACTGGCGTGGCGAGCAAATAAGGAAGGTCGTATTCCAAACAAATTATCTTGAACTGAGCTCTGCAACTATTAAGTCTTGTTCGTACTGATCGCGGGTTTTGATTTTAAAGGATAAAAATATTCAATCATAAAATTGTAGTTATTTGTGAATACACAATTACCTTACAATTATTTTAAGCCATTGTTAATGATTTTAATTAAAGTTGCCTATACATAAGTGATACAGGAATATAATCTCTTAGAATTAGTTACAATTCGCTGGAGACGTTAAGAGTCTATTCCCAACTTATTCTATAGCCCTAAAAATTATCAAAGACAAAGTCGACTTCCCTGATTTGCATAATAAATTATGTACCTCCAAGTAATTATACTTGTGCTACTTATAAGTTATTTGCTTAATCATCCCCTCGTTCTGTGGCTCGTGCTACGTCATCTATCATTGTTCATTGTCTTTGATCAATGTAATTCTTAAAGAATCCCCGCACTTTGATATTATTGCGGATAAGTAACATCATATAGCAACAGTCCGTTACTATACTCGTGCCACTACTGGACAAAAGCCTCCTCTCTCTATGTTGAAAATAAGAATTGGACCTACCACGCTGCTCCAATGAGGATTGGTAGTCTACACATATCCCTAGAATTCGCTTGATATATGGAGGGTTCCTCACGATGTATTCCTTCATCTTATCATATTAGACGAGAATTTTATTTCGGTAAAAATTTAAATTTGTAATAGGAATAACTATATGAGACACTCACTCTAATCACTCTCTATAACAAAACTTCTAAGCCGAGGAATCGTAGTTTGATTTCAAAACGGCCTCTAAAGACGTCATTGCCACGCACATTTACAGGGTTTATTCTCAACGAAACTTCTAGGTCTTTTTGATAACACTTTAGACCCCGACTTCGAAACAATACCTGCAAATATTGATGTAGCATACTTGTAACAATGATTTTTACTACAATCTTACACAGAAAGTTAAATAAAATCAACTTAACATTACTTAAATTAAACAACAGCCAAGTTTTGTTAAACTTAACTTAACTTAATTCCATAAATTGTGTTCACAACATGGTTAAATATTCTTTATTTGAATTAAGTAAAAAATACAACGATAAGTCCTTAGAAAACGTTATAAAAATATGCTATTGTCACTACATACCAGTTTCCAACGATAAACTTCACAGAAATGTATAACAAAATTCTTTGAATTGCAAATTCATGTTTGTGTGTGTATAATAGACATAGAATAAAGTGCCAATATTTGAATTTATACATTTACGAATAGGTTTGAAAATAATATTCGTATACATTCGTGGCATATTTCTGTTTACTCTATCATTAGATATCAAAGCTTATCTACAGAGAGTCGCTTAAATATTCAAACTCTAAACCGAATATATTCGCAGAAATTGACAGTTTTGCACTGATAATATAACCTAAAGTAGTCACAGTAAATTGACACGGTAAAACTTAACTAATTTTATCAACTTACCTTGGTCGCCTTTTACGACACCTCGGTAAGAAATGAGGGTGGTATTCAGCCGGATACCACACGGCGCTGCTTACTTCGTAGACAGTTAAGTTGGTACCTAATAAAAAATGGCATAAAAGATGTAATAAAACGAGTTAGGTACATAAAAACAAAAGCAATCTAAATAACAATGAAACTAAAATAATTAGCGCCAATTATAATGAAATTAACTTAAAATGAAATACTTTACCCTAAAAATTAAATATCCTTAGTTATGTAACGACAGCTGCTATTTTTATATAACACGAAAAAAACGGCATACAAAAATTCACTACAATCAATCATTTTCAACGAAAAACCATGAAAACAAACTTTACCTACAAACACTTCATTACGTAGGCGTGAAGACAGAATTGGGTGCTACATGATATTCATATTCATACATATCCAAATAATCCCGGGGCAAAATTACGTATTCCACGCGTACCCAGCTTCCGATTTCGTAATCAAATGTCTCAAGTCCCAAGTCACGGCATTTCCGAGCAAATCTAAGGGGTATCATAAAAGGATTGTTTACAAATCAAATATAGTATGATACTCTAAATTGTTTTCTGTGTGGTATCCGGCTGAATAGAATAGTACCACCCTCATTTCTTAACGAGGTGTCGTAAAAGGCGACTAAGGTAATTCGACCCGCCCTATGGTATCCGGCTGAATAGAATAGACCAACCTCATTTCTTACCGAGGTGTCGTAAAAAGCGACTAAGGTAAGTTGACTCACCGTGTGGTATCCGGTTTAGTAGAATAGACCACCCTCTTTCTTACCGAGGTGTCGTAAAATACGTCTGAGGTAAGTTGACGTCAGGCAGGCGGCCGGTCGTAAAATACTTAGCCAAATCATGTGACAACAAATCATGTGTAAACATGTGTTTGTAACATGTTGTGCCGACCCCTCTTAGAGTGGGATAAGGGCAGGAGGATGTATTTGTGTACTCTAAATTGTTTTATGTTATTATGATGATCTTAGATTGGATGAGTGGATACAAGTTTTATTTAACCATGTTACTCATCAGAGCAGTTCTTGATCTAAAACACCATTCTCGTTTCCTTAGCCCACTCTAAGTGGGTTGGTACAACATGTTTTTCTCTTCCATTCTCTTTTATCATACGTCAGCTCGCGCTACTCCTTTTATATGCATGTCGTACTTCGAACAATCCAACCATTTCTTTACGTCTCCCTCTATTTACATATGCACATTCATATTTAACATTCCTTTGGTCACATAACTTTTATCCTTCCTCATGTTTTTTACACTCTCTTATAATTATTTTTATTTAAAGCTAGCGGATTGTTTCCGCCGTTTTTTTTTTTTTTTTCGAATTGACAATATGCTGTTAGCCCTAACGGCTTTTACAGCGTCACCGGGTTTCCGCCGTTTATTGGGATTTGCTTCAAGCATTAAGGGAATCGTACAAAGTAATCTTTAGTTGCAACAAACATCGGGCTTAAATTTAGTTACATAGACATAACATTGCCGTGCTCATACACATAAATTTTAGTGTTACTTGAGCAATGATTATAAATATGAAATATTACACATATAACGTAATCCATCTACATTCATATTTAACACTAGTTTGGTCACATAATTTTTATCCCTCCTCATGTTTTTTACACTTTCTTATAATTATTTTTATTTAAAACTAGCAGACTTTTCCGTCGTTTTGTTGGGATTTGCTTAAAATATTTAATAAAATCATACAAACTCAACTATTGTTGCATCAAAAATCGGACTTAAATTACATAGACGGTATCCATACATATAAATTTTAGTGTTAGTGAGCAATGAGCATAACTATGAAATATATCACATGTGACGTAATCACTTAAATATGGCTATATATGTCTTACATTAACCTTAGATTACGCTTAAAAATTTTATTAAACCGGCATTAAACAAACATGATACAAACCATTCCTTGTTAGTATCAAAACATCGGACTTAACTTACATATATGTGTTACAATTTTCATGTTACTTAAGCAATAATAAGAATAAATATGAAATATTCCATATATGATCTAATCACTTAAATATTGCTAAATATATCTAACATCTATCTAACGCTTAAAAATTCTTATTAAACCCACATTAAACAAAGATGATACAAACCCATCTTTGGTTGTATCAAAACATCGGACTTAATTTACATAGATGTTTAACAAATTTTCATGTTATCTAAGCAATAATGAGCATAAACATGAAATATTCCACATATGACCTAATAATCACTTAAGTATTGCTATATCTAACATTAACCTTAGGTTGCGCTTAAAAATTCTAACTTAACCCGCATTAATCCAGGATAATACGGCTTTAATTACAGAAACACGTATGTTTAATGTTACTCTATAATTAATTGTTGGGCACAGGTGGACCAAGAAGAAGGCGACGCTGAAGGGTCGGGGAGATACGGGACTATCCCCCCTTTCCCGCCGCCCCCACCCGATCTTGATGGTAAACATTATACGTTTATTTTATTATGTTTAAGAAGTGCTCACATTATATTGTTCGAATTGTGTTGTGTAGTAGTACCCGACAAGGATTTTCTAAATACAATTTGGTTCTTCGATTCTGGGTGAGTAAGTAAGTAGCGGCCTGTTACTCTCCACTGCTGGGAATATGCCTCTTCTGTCCGTTTTTGTAGAGAAAGTTTGGAGCTAAGACCTACCACGCTGCTCCAATGCGGATTGGTAGGTTACACATATCTCCAGAATTCTCTAAGGATATGCAGGTTTCCTCACGATATTTTCCTTCACCGAAAAGCGTGTGATAAATTGCAATTACTATTGCAATTATTGATCGATTGATTCTGGGTATATTGATCTATTTCAGTACTTATTTGAAATTATATATGTATATTTACCAGTTGTCTGTGATCCATAGCATTAAGCTACTTACTTTGGGTACAGACCTGTATATAATTGTCCCATATTTTTAACTATATTTATATCTCCATTCTGTTACTTGAAAGTTACGGATCCAATCGTGATATGTTCCAAAGATCAGTTCCTGATATCTATGTTGCTATAATGGTTTCAATTCTTTAGACTACAGAAGTTCTAGTAATATGTAAAACAAAGTTTATATGTCGTTAAATATTTTGAACTTTGTATCTATTATGCAAGGTAAAAGATAATACTGAATGAATGAGAGTGATATATTTGTTCCATTTACCGGATTTGACCATTTCCGCCCTGACTCCAGATTCTGATGCTGTTTCCTTGACAAGGGACGTGAGTAAAGTATTACGTTCCTATATCAGGACCAAAACCTGTTTATAAGGATTAATATAAATATATACGATCTACTACATTATTCCAAATAATCTAACTTAATTCGCTGTAAATGCTCATACAAAAAAAAATACAGTCAATATCGCTGGTGTAAGTGAATAACATCATCATCCCCCTACCCGTATCCCACTCTAAGTGGGGTCAGCACAACATGCTACAAACATTTGGCTACGTATTTTACGACCGGCCGCCTGCCTATCATAACTTACCTTAGCCGTATTTTACGAAACCTCAGTAAGAAATGGGGTGCTCTAATTTACTCAACACGTCACCTTAGTCAACGTTTAGGACACCTCGGTAAAAAATAAAGGTGGTCTATTCTACTCAGCCGTATACCACACGGCGAGTCGAGTTACCTTAGTCGTCTTTTACAACACCTCGGTAAGAAGTGGGGGTGGTCTATCTACTCAGCCGGATATCACCTGGCATACATTGCATTTTTTTATCTGCTAAAAATAAGGAGCAAAACTCGCACAGCTCGGTCACCTAGATACTTGTATTTAATTCCCTTTTGTTTATATATCAACCAAGCGTCTATCAAAGCGTCCTGTTTGTATAGTGTCCGATTTTCGGTATAATAAAAAAATGTTCCGGCAAACATTATTCAGCACTTTACGTAATATCAAAAACCTATTACGGAGAGGGTCTCATAGACGAGATCGTGCGGTTACACTGTTTGCCCGGATTAACGACTGTTTACTTTACAATATGTAATTACCGCTTGACTTATGAACCCAACTACGCTATCGAAAACTTTATGTTCACATTTAAGCGGATTCTATTTTAATACGAGTGTCTTTGTCATTGTTATTAAGTACATTCTGTTTTCGGAAGCTGTGGTAGCCCAGCGGTAACACCGTGCGCCTCTTTCGAGGAGTTCTAGGGTTCAAACCCCGGGCAGGCACCAATGAGTTTTCTAGTAAAACTTATGTGTCTAATTCATAATGCAATTTAACACATGCTTTTCGGCGAAGGGAAACATCGTGAGGAAACCTACATATCTCTAGAGAATTATGGGGATATGTGTAACCTACCAATCCGCATTGGAACAGCGTGGTAGGTCTTAGCTCCAATCCTTCTCTCCAAAAAAAAACGGAGAGAAGAGGCCTATTCTCAGCAGTGGCATAGTAACAGGCTGTTACTTAGTTACTTTTACTTACTACATTCGGTTTTAATAACACTACAACGTGTGGTATCCCGCTGAATAGAATAGACCACCGTCATTTCGCCGTAGAATACGTAGCCAAATCAATATATATAACTTTTGAAATTCAAGCTTTCGTGGAATACATATATCTACTATATTAACTGTCTGTATATATATAATAAAAATATGTCCTCAAGTCGTAAATATATCGGATGGCCATCTTCTTTGCAACCCTTCCGAAGTTCGGGGTCCTGGAATTCCGGTAACGGCATCAGTTAACAATTTACTAATGGCTTCAAAACTAACCGGACAAGTTTGATTATTTTACGACGTGAACATAGTCGGGTACATTAACTGGACATATGGATGTACACTATTACTTGAATTTCCAACTACAAACTACAACAATACACACGATAGATAACTAAAGAGTAAAAAGTTTTTTTTAAACGTGGTGATTTTTTTTCAGGATACTCGTTGCGGCTTAGAGGTGAAAAAGGAGACAGGGGACCAAGGGCAAGATTTTTTTACCATCTATAAATATTATTAATTTACTAACAAATATTTTTTTTTACATTATAATAAGTAAACATGTAATTACAAATTATACATAGCACAAAAAATCACAATTAAAGAATGACAATTATTCATTCGATTTAAAATTACTAATTAGTACATTTTTTTTTTCTAACTCATACTAAACAATTTAATTTATTGTACCAATAAATTTATTTACCATTCCAAATCCACTGAAAGCTCTTTTATAAAACGTGTTAAGATTTTTAGATAACAAACAGCTTTATAAATCTGGTATGAATGTGAATTAATCCGGGTGCAAATAAAAAGCTTACAAATTAAAAAAGAGATGTGCCCGCTAGCCGGTTAACAAACATGTGGGGATGGAACGCAAAATTCGCAGTTTTCGCACAAAGAGCGACGTCCATTGTTTTGCCACTCGATTTATTGTCTATGGCAACGCCTACCGTAAGCCTCTTCAAACGTCACGTATTATGTAATAAGTAATTATATGTCTATATTAACTAAAATAAGATAAATGTCCAGCAGTCGCCTAACGGTTCATAGTAAACAATGTATGAACGTATCACTAAATATTATAGGACAACAACTCCGCCGCGTCTATTTGTGTCTAACCATAAGAAATTCAAAAGCTATTGAACACATTGCCGTATAGTTTCTACCTACACACACAGAGATTCAAAAGGAAATTTTACGTGTATAGTTCGTTAAAGATTAGTGTAAAATGAATTGACAAATTTAGAAAAAGGTCAAGCGGCCGCCATTTTTCTTAGAACTGACTGTATACTGTTAGCCCTAACGTCTTTAACAGCGTCACTGGGCGAGAACCTTTCATAGACAACGCTGCTTAACCCCATTGACATAAAACGAAACAATTTATGGTGTTTTGCTTTTTTATATGTAAATATCGATCTGCAAATATCATCTTACCCAAACTGCAAAGATTCATAGGTTCAAAATTACATGCACTAACACGAAACTGTCAAATTAAGGTTACTCAAAGCAACCTTTTGCTGAACTTGCAAAGTTTAATGATCTAACTGAACTTTCAGTCGTCGGCACTAATTAGACATGCTTGGTCAAACGTATTTAATGATATTCCAGACGAAGTTTTACTGACAAGTGCCTTTTTTGAGAGTCAATCTAGTTAAAAGGATTTGTAATTGTTAAAGGTTTTTAAACTAGAAGTAAACACAAACTTTGACAAAAAAATTTCGGTCTCGTTTTAGTCTTTGAATCAACTTGTCTCAGCCGTTGATAAATCTTTGGATATAGCAGTGAAATGATTACGTTACTATACACTCCTAAACAAAGAATTCCTCTCTCTTATGACAGAAGTATTAGGGCTTAGGCACACAAGCCTCATTTATCTATCGGCTGGTAATACATAGTCGATGATTTCTCAAGACATATCATACAGCTTCTATACATGTTCTCCTTTATTATAACGCACACAAATATTGTCAATATCTATTAAACAATTTAGTATAGGAATTTATAATTAGCTTCAGCGGGTTCGAACCTGAAAAACTTTGGTAAGTATTAGAGACCTTCGCCAAAAGGTCCATTCCAGTATTTAAAATTGTCCATAATTATACCAATATTATTGAATTTTTGAACGTTATCAGACTACATTACAGAGATTTATTGTTACTCTTAATTATCACTTACTTCGTTTAATTCATGGATTTTAATTACACATAATTAAAATCCATGAATTAAACGTCACATGATTAGAATTTACACAGTGTGTATATTACTGCTAATAATTGTTATGAAGGAAAGTAGGTAAGTAACAGCTTTTTACTTTCCCACTGCTGGGAAAACAGAAAATAATGGAGCTTTAGGTAGCTAGTAGTTTAGCTTCTCCACGTATATCAGTAAAGATATCTAGATATATGTTGTCCAAAAAATCCGTCTGTCGGTCCGAGATTTGAACTTGTGTAAGGATCATGTGCTCTAACCGTTTTGCCATCACGGTTGTAATTTACGTTATTAATATATTAAAATATATATTTTCCTGTTTTTAATGACAAAAAATATTGAAATCTAGTCATTTTTTTTTATTACTAGTTTTATTTGTTTTATTTAAAGCCCTTTATTTACAACTGACTATATTTTTTTAGTCTTTAAAGTATGTAGGTTTAGCGGGAAAAGCAATTATCATCCTCCTGCCCTTATCCCACTCTAAGTGGGGTCGGCACAACACGTTATGAAGATGCCGTCACATGATTTGGCTGCGTATTTACAACTGGCTGCCTGCCTGACGTCAAGTTACCTTAGTAGTATTTTATGACACCTCGGTAAGAAGGAGGGTGGTCAATTCTACTAAACCGAATTCCACACGGTGGGTCAACTTACCTTAGTCGCATTTTAAGACACCTTGGTAAGAAATGTGGGTGGTCTCTTCTACTCAGCCGGACACCACACGGCGGAATAAAGTCTAGTAAATATAAATAAATAAATAAAATTTGTTAGTTATTTATAAATAAATTGTCAATAGATATAATTAGCTATATTTTCAGTTTCAACACTTCAATTAAAGTCAAAGAAAATAACTAGATACTAACTTTGCAGATTGCAATAAAGTTTTCAACTCTGTGTAACTCGAGGAAGACTCTCACTGCGTTTATTAATAATTAAATCTAGCAAGTTACCTTAAGCTTCCTTATTCTAGCAAGTCCCTTATTTGCCTTTTACGACACCTCGGTAAGAATTAGAGTGGTATTATTCTATTCAGCCGGTTACAACGCTGCGTTATTGGTAAAAGCAATGTTGTATCGGATTCGTGTCGTGTTGCTATAAATAACCTTTTACCGCCCATACCATGATATAGAGTCATTATACAGCACTTAACACTGTTTTGATCATCCGTGCCTGATGGTACTCGTGCGGGGCCCACTTGAATTGGTTTGTAGCGTGATTGAGTTAAACATTGCTGATATTATCTAGCAGGCGCTTTATGTAATACAGTGTTATTACAGGTGCTACTGTTTGATTTAATTTTTGATTAAATGCATTGATACGATTTATTTACATTACAATTAATGACTTTATTATTTACATTACAATTTATTTACATTACAATTAATGAATTAATGACAATTGAAATCTTAAACATAAAATTAGTTATTATGGGTTAACCATAAGAGATAGAGACATGTTGTCGGGGAATTTTTTTGTAGTATTTTTGTAGATCTACAGTTTTACGCCATGTGGTTTCCGGTTGAATAGAATAGTGCTACCCTTATTTCTTACTGAGGTGTCGTAAAAGGAAACTAAGGTAAGTTGACCCACCGTGTGGTATTTGGTTGAGTAAAATGGACCACCCTCTTTCTTATTGAGGTGTCGTTAAATAAGACTGAGGTAAGTTGACGTCAGGCAGGCCGGTCGTAAAATACGTAGCCAAATCATGTGACAACATATTTGTAAAATATTGTGCCGACCCCACTTAGAGTGGGATAAGGGCAGAAAGATGATGATTTTGTAGATCTACAATTTTAAAATGTTCAATAAAACAGTGGTACAAACTCTTCAAAGATTGGAATAGGAAGCTTGGAAGGATTGGAAAAAGCGTTGACACAAGTGTATTATATCTGAGGGGGATTATTTTGAAGGAGACAACATAAATGAGAGAGTGAGTAATAAAATACTATCCCACTGCTGGGCATAGGCCTTCTCTCTCCAAGAAAAGGGGATTGGAGCTCAGTCCACGCAACTCCAATGTGGATGGGTAGGTTTCACATACCCCTAGGATTCTCTAGAGATATGCAGGTTTCCTCATGATGTTTTCCTTTACCGAAAAGCGTGTGTTAAATTGCAATTATCAATTAAATACATAAGTTTTGTTATAAAAACCCATTGGTGTTTGCGTGGCGTTTGAACCCATGATCGTTCTCTAGATATTCGTTCGGTCGCACAAATGATAAATAAATAAATATTTTTTATACGTAAAATAAGTCACCTTACTTTTTGAACACACATTATGGACATAATATAATAAAAGTGAACGAACCATTTTGTCCTAATATAATTATAACTTTCTCTTAAATAGGGTCCTCCCGGAGAGTCCATACGAGGACCACCTGGACCTCCAGGGCCTCCAGGGTCTCCAGGTCCTCCAGGAACCACAGCTGTTGCAGAAATGTCAGGATCTGGTGATGATGTAAGTAAAATTATATCGTCATGCCGTTATCCCACTCTAAGTAGGATCGGCTAAACATGTTTTAAACATGTTGTTATATGTTTTGGCTAGTTATTTTACAATCGACTACCTGCCAGACGTCAAATTGCCTTAGTCGCCTTTTACGATGCGTCTTTAAGAAGTAAGGTAGTCCTACTCAGCCGGATAGCACACGGTGGGTCAACTTACCTAAGTCGCCTTTTACGACATCTTGGTAAGAAATGAGGGTGGTCTATTCTACTCAAACTGATACCACATGGTTGGTCAACTTACCTTAGTCGCATTTTACGACACCTCGGTAAGAAATGAGGGTGGTCTATTCTACTCAGCGGAATACCACACGGCGGGTCGACTTACCTTAGTCGCGTTTAAATTCCACGAGTATTACTTCCAAATGAAGGAAATTACAGCTCGGTAAATTGGGGGGGTCATAACTTAGTTTACTATGCGCTTGGCACACCTCCAATGGTCGTACTCAGGCAATCGATTCATTTGCTCCTCGATGGTTTTTGTCATAACGGTGTGAATATAGTTAGCATATTCCAATTAAGTATGGCTGACACCGACCGAGTGCCGAGGCAAAACATACGTAGGTATATGAATTTGATGTCTTATACCTATATAAAAGTTACAGTAGAATTATTTTTCTGTCATTCGCGTTTGTTAAGAGAATCTATGTAATGCTAAGTGTATGAAGCAGGCAACATTGACATACCTTATACATGCAAGTATTTGACATGCAAGTATTGACATGCCTTATACATGTAAGCATTGGCCACGCAAAGGAGGGCGTATGCAGAGCTGACTGCTAACCTCCACTAGTTGGAGAGGCACCAAAAGAAGAAGATACATGCAAGACAAGTATCACAACACTTCACACGAGTTACATCTCTAGTTTTTGAGATTGTGGTAGTGAGTTTATGTAGTGATTGTATGAAATGCTGGTAGTGGCGGTGTCTTGTCGCCGTTAGTGTAAATCAATAGCACTTATGCAACGCGTGTTATCAATTACTAACAACATGTATCGAAAAATAATGGATTACTTTTTACTAAAGTTATTATTAAATGTAAAAAGTCCAAATAATTATTATAATGGTTTGAGAAGTTTATACTATGTATTTTTTATACATAAATTAATAAATAATATACAGCCGTATAGCGATGTAACTTTCCACTAGTATGAGCTAAGCATTATGATTCCGTTCATGAACCTTCTTAATTTACAATGAAAATTTAGTTCATTATTTAAATTTGTTACCTATAAGTACATTTATACTATCTGCACGCAGATCTATATTTCGTTCAGAATAAAATGAACTGGCAATACGATGAAATTAATATATTCCTACGGAGAACAACAGAGATAAATTTTCTATTGCTGCTTATAATTTTAACTATTATTTGACATTCTAAATACTTTCATCAATACACTTAAATGAAAAAAAAAAAAAATTTGTTAGATTTAAGTGTACAGACCGTGCTGTGCTAATTAAATATTCCAAGAATGATGTGCAATTATCGCCCAAAATCAATCATAAATACTGCAATATTTTCTTTTGATACAAACAAGCTCTCTAGCTTTCTTCAAATACTGATGCTGATCTGTTTTGCTACGTTACCCAGGAAGATTTGGTATGTTTAGAAATGCCTGAATTTGGCATACAATCCGATCGATCAAATCTCAAAGACGCTAGTTTAATTTGCCTTCGTTACAATTACAACAAATAGCAATACTCTATATTCGCATGTGAAATGGTACACAAAATACCCCTTCAAACGAAACCAATTTGAAGTATGGTCATTTTGTATTTTGTATTATTTTTTTATTTCTGCTGCTTATGCAAAATAGAGGAGCGTCGTAAAGGTTTGTTAAAAAAATTTATAATATCATGCTAATAAGCGACTAGATTTTTCTAATTATTGAAGCTATTAAGAATTTTATAAAGAATGTAATATAAACGCAATCCCTAGAATTGTCAAAATTTTCAGCACAAAAAAATCGCGCTTAATATCAGAATCATCAGAACTAAGAACAATGCATAAATATAAAAAATTTATGTGCTTTTTCCAAAGAAATCAAGGAAAATTTTGCATCATGTATATTGGTATATTTTTTAAATGCACGAGCAATGGCGGTTGAAAAATTGACAGATAGATTTAAAGATATAGATTGTAGAGATGTACTAATAAGTCAAAGAATTTTTCAGCAAATCTTTGGTGAAAACTACGCTCCCCTCGGTCACTGCGGTTGCAACGCCAGTGTCATTCAATCCCTTCTACAAATAAATCCAGAGCTTCAGGGTCCGCCTGGACCCCCAGGAATGGTTGGCGCTGATGGCCGAACTGGTGCACCTGGAATTGCTGTAAGTGTTTTAGTGTGTACTTTAAATAATCATTAAATACAATTGAAATGTTTAGTAGTAATACTAGTAGCTATTTGCTACCATCCCACAGCAAAAACCTCCTAACTCATTTTTTGAAGAAATTTTAGGAGTTTCCACTTGAAAGAGCTAATCCCAAGCTATTTCAGATATGCACGTTTCCTTACGATATTATTCGTCACCAAAAAGCGCATAATTTAGTATAAAAAAACTCATTAATGCTTAACCGTAACGGTGGAGGTCGCATGGTGTCTAATCTAGTTTATTATTCCAAAATGGTAAATTTGTATCTATTGAATCCAGCTGTTACATCATTAAAGTAAAGGTGAGATTTATGATGTAACTAGGCCATATGATTCCCAAATTTTAACATGCCTTAAGTATTAATGCAATATAAACAACTTAATTACCCCTCTTCGTAATAGGGTCAGCAAGGAATGCCCGGAGAACGAGGTCCTATAGGCTTAAGAGGAGAAAAGGGTGACCGAGGCGACGACGGACCCCGTGGACCGGAGGGTCAAATAGGTCCGAAAGGAGAACCAGGTGTAGATGGACGACCAGGAGGCACTGGTCCGCCAGGGCCACCGGGACCTCCTGGATCCTCAGATTACAGCAATTTTGAGGTAAGTAAATTATGTACTTAATTCATTAGACCAATTGACAAACGGCAGTAAAGATTTTTGTTAAAGATAACGAAATTTTTTATTTAAATCATACTCGACTATACTATAATAGAAAGACTAGCTATTATCTCTAAAAAAAAACATCTTATTTCCTAATTTTTTTTATATAATTTTTTTTTATATTAAACTTCATTCATAAATTTTTGTACCTGTATTTTTTTATAAATTAATATTTATTGATCTTTTACGAAAATAAAATTATGAATTTTATCACTTTCATGCTGCTTTTAGTCTAATTGGAAGCCGCGTCAAATATACAAGGCAAGTATGATTAAGTTTATGGTGTAAATTATTACATTTTTTTATTGATTGAATTATATTAAGTAAAATTTTTATATATTATTAAATAAATGTATATTGTTAAATATGTTAATAAAAATATATATTATTAAATAAAATAAAATATAGTATATATTTAACACATATCGTTTAAGCGTCCTAGTAATTTAAAATTTTAAAATATACAAATAAACAAGTACATTAGATATCTTTTTTCGTTAGCATCAAATGATAAATTTTAATGGTAGCCCAAATGTATATTTTAAAGAACGATTGTATTTAAAAACAAACTTTACAACGGCGTTCGTTGATACGCATCGGGGACGCGAAGATAAGGAAATTTATTTGAGCCGTCGTCGCCAAAACTTTATGCATATCTGAAAATAATATCTGTTTCTCCCTGGAAATCATTTAAAATTTAGATGGAAATTTTGTTGTTTGTGGTCCTTACAACTTCATTGTTCTTATATTTATAAGCTAACATAAATTTTAAAAGGCAAAGTTTTGATATCGTTATACACGTACATTACTTAAAATGTAACGGAGCGACCTTTTACAAACCCACTCTGGGTAGAAGCCCTGTCTTATCCTTGGAGAATGAATTAGAGCTTACCTACCGATCTTCTAAAGCAGATAGGCTACACATATATCCCAGAAATTTTCTAGAAATATGTAGCTTTTTTCACAAATTTTTTCTTTCACTCCTTAAAAGTGTATGATAAATTATAAATGTTTATTGAACTCAGAAGTTTCTGTAAAAGACTCTTCTTAATACAAAGTAATTGTAAAAAGTAAATAGAAAATATACATGACCATAAATAAATATAAATAGGTATGTCAGACTCTCAACGACTAAAAACCTGACAGTGCTCCACCAGGCTGCTAGTGGCGGGGACAGGGTATCGTTGGACACATTGCCCCCATCCCCACCAGCAACGGCTCTACATCCCGGAGAGCGCCCCCTCCGGGTCGGAGAACTTTCTAGACAGCCACAATTATATTTCATCTCTTAATATATTAACGCATGATCTTTACTCTATCAATATCGTGTAAAACATTAAAAAAATACACTGATAAACAAATCAACTCAATACATCAAATCTAACAACCTAATTGTGTTATCGATATAAGTGATAAAAAGCTAATTAGAGTTATATCATCTATAGTAATCGATTTTGCAAATTTTATGACTCATTAGATATCGAACACTTGTTTGCATAAAATTTTAATGTGTTATGACTTGCATGAATGTATTAGGTACCACCTAGTAAAATAATGTCGTCAGAGAACTTCAATAGTTTAAAATGGTATGGTAATGGTATCTGGCTAATCTTTTCTTATGTTTACCGTTAGTGTAGATTTTATGTATTCGGAAACCTAAAAGGAATGGACTGTTACAATCCCACTGCTAGGCATAAGCCTCCTTTCTCCGTTTCTGGAGAGAAGGGGTGGAGCTTAGACCTACCACGCTGCTCCAATGCGAATTGGTAGGATAAACATATCCCAGAAGTCTGTAGAAATATACAGGATTCCTACACGATGTTTTCCTTCACCGAAAAGCGTGTGATAAATTGCAATTATCAAGACACATAAGTTTGAAAAAATATAGAAAAACTCATTGTTGCCTGTCCAGGGTTTGAACTCGTAACCCCTCAAAATAATCACCACTGGGATATCACAGCTTACTTAGAATCCTATTAAAAGAATTTAGAAGAAGAAGTTAGCCTTCATATTCATTCTCCTGCCCACTCTTAATGACCCTAGCAGTACAACATGTTACAAACATATTGTTACACAATTTGGCTAGGTGTTTTACGATCTGCCTGACGTCAATTTAACTTAGTCGCCTTTTATTAACCTTGGTAAGAAATAAGGGGCTCTATTCTACCCAGCCGGATACCACACGGCGGATACCGATAGCATAGTCCTAAAAATATAAGAAAAATTATAAGTAATGCGTAAGTAGAATGAATTATCCGTATTCATGTCTTATGCATGCAGGATTCGCAAGCCTAATGTACTATAAACCACTAACAACTCCCCATCACCATACAAAAAACCCAAAAATTGAACTTTACACTTAAGCCCGAGGAAAGTGCGAATCGACTCCGGAATAGCGTTGTGAATCTAACTTTAAATCCTTCTTTCCGCTAGAGAGAGGAAGCCTTTGTCATTGCATAATATATTAATATAATAGTACTTTTAGTCATCACTTAATAGTCTACATCAATGTGAAGTTAAAGTACAATAAAATACTTCGATGACAAACCAAAATTCGTTCTACGAAAGCTGATAATATCGCGAATAAATACTTGATACAAAATATATCTTATATCTTGTTATTCGTTTAATTTGATACGATAATCTATCTACCAAAATTTCCGTAATTTAAATTGAAACTAATCATCTTAAGCCGTTTATTTTAATTAATATTTAAGCCCCTACCCTATTTAAAGTGGTAAACCTTATTTATTCCCGAAGGTAATTTAATTTGAAGGTAGAAAAGAGCCAGATATTACTCAACAGAATTGACAAAATTAAAAGATAAAAAAACGCAATATAAACTACCTACAGTACAAAATAAATATATTTATTTATAATATGTATAGGTTACATTGGCACACACAAATTTTTGTTGAACTAAACCAAGCATGATTTTCATGTTTTTCGGTCCGCTGAATACAAAGTTTATTAAGATTATAAATTTTTAATGAATTGATTTGATTTGATAGATTTTGAAGCAAATATAGCAAATAAAATAACGTTAATAATTCTCAAATAATTATGTATACTAGACGCTGTCGTAGAAAAAGCAGAATATTTTTATTGGAAACTTTTAAAAATAACACAACATATTATAATCATACAAGATATGGCGTATATGGTTGACATATTTGATTCACGACCTTGCTATATTTGCGAGTTGCATCAATACAACCTACCTACAACACCTACAATTCAATGAAGTAACATTTTGAAAAATTTCCTTTTTAGTTTTAACTCCATTTGTATTAAATTAACTGCTGCGCAACCTTATGGGTGGCAATTAGATAATAGATGTTAATTATAGTATATAAATTATTATATTTTTCAATTGTAACCTGTTGTGTTTGACTAATAAAAAAAAATATATTTTACAGGAATCTTTATTGGGATCCTATGGTGGTGCTATTGGAAGACCAGGGGCTCCGGGACCTAAAGGTGATGCAGGGCAACCTGGTCCAATTGGGCTTCAAGGAGAACGAGGATTTCCCGGTCAGAAAGGAGAAAGGGGCTATCAGGGACAAACTGGACCTAAAGGAGATCGTGTGAGTCACCGATTTAATTTAAATGATATTAAACTAAGGACATTTGTTTCTGTATCAAGGCCATTTTCTTTTGGCTTTGTCATGTCATCATAATCTGATTAGCGAAATTGTTTAGTCCATACCTTATCGATATCTATACTAATATAAAAAACTGAACAGTTTGTTTGTTTGGTTGTTTGAACGCAGTAATCTCAGGAACTACTGGACCTATTTGAAAAATTCTTTGAATATAAGATAATCCATTTATCGAGGAACGCTATATAACATCACGCTAAGATGAATAGGAGAGGTGCAGCAATAAAAAATATTACGTCAAAAGTAACGTCTAATTCTATACATATATATATTTTTCTTTAGATTAACAAGTTACTTATAGCATTTACTGGGGTGTAAATTTAAATTTGTATCACAGGGTCATACAGGATCCAAAGGTGATCGTGGAATAAAGGGAGAACGTGGTACTCCAGGGCTGGATGGCAGACCTGGACTCTCAGGGGCCAATGGGCGATTGGGCGAAAAAGGAGAAAAGGGTAAATAAACCGCGAATTAAAATTAAAACTGTATGAGAACATTTATCAAATTATAGTATTATATTTATAAAATACTATAATCACAAATTTAATTATATATGGGACAAATACACACACATTTAAATAAAAACACAAGTATAAATATAAACACATGCATATATAATCAAACACACACCTAAAAACGTTAATTGATCAACTCTCAAAGTAAGTGCTAGATATACGAAAAAAAAATATTTTAAACAATTTTTTCCACAGATACTATATTTTTCACCAATTATTTTTATCTCGAAAGCTTATATATTTATGAAGCAGGTAAAAAATAAAAATAATGACTCCAATTAGGACATGCAATAGAACATTAGGATTCCAATGTCGTTCAATCAATGGATTACATGATAAATTCTTTGGATCCTTCCAGGAGAACAAGGTACACCCGGCCCGCCAGGACCTCCCTCTTTACCAGTTGGCGCCCTCGGCCCTGAAGATTCCGAATTTCTAACAGCTGGTAGGTTCAGTCTGCTTATTGTGTCAATATTGATTCTTATTTTTTATGAAACTTTAATACACATTCCAACATTATAACAGAAATGTAGCAAAAAACAATACCAGTGATTTCTGACATTTATGGCGTGCAAGCTTAGCCTTATCGCTATGAGCATTCTTTTAGTCGTACAGACAATCTTCATAGAGAATAAAATGTGGGATAGTGCATAAACAATATTTATACACCTATATATACTACATATAAATATATTAGGAATATATAACCAAAGTATTTTTTATATATAAGATAATACAAAAATATTCAATATTTGTCTGAATCAAAATATAATTTGCTCTATCCGAAGAATAAAGTCACATTTCCTATGCTTATACATGGACTATGTAACTTTGTTCTTCGGATATAAAATATTCTGGCGCATTTACTCATACTTGAAATATATCTTTATTACAGGCCGAATACATCCAACTAAAGGGGATAAAGGTGAAAAGGTTTGTCAAACATAAATTAAATTAAATTAAAATTAAAAAGTAATTTCCTTTATTATTGGAAATAGGTTCCTCTTCAAATATGAAATGAAACAAAAAAATGTAGTCACGCCGTACTAATAAAGGGTGAATAGTTTTTACTATAATTACCAAAAATCAATATTAACTTTAGTATCAAATTTGAAAAAATAATATCAAAATTCTACATCAAAAAAGTCCGGTGATAATGACACCTTTGTGTAAAGTATTTGATTATTTGATAAACATGTGCTTCACAAATTAACAAAGAAATAATATTGTTAATGATATTAAAGAACTCACAGAAAAGTCTCTTTTTTGCATAATTAAATCCTTTTTAGGGAGAAAAAGGCGACATCGGCAACGATGGAACCCCAGGCTTTCCCGGTAAAGACGGCAAATCAGGTGAACGTGGGGACATTGGACCATCGGGTATGCCTGGTATAGCAGGCCCACCTGGATCACCTGGCCTTAAAGGAGAGAGAGGAGAACGTGGTCCGCCAGGTCCAGTCAGCATTACATCTGCTGGTTCCGATATTATGACTATAAAGGTATATATCGGCGGCTCATCAAGACTTTTATTAACCTAACATATTCATATATGTATAGAAACTGCCTATAGTTTGAGTAGTATTAGCTCATGCGGGGTCCTTATTCATGAGCTCTTCATATGGCGTTACCGTTGTAAAACTGCGTGTAGCAGTGAGTGAGAGACTCACAAATCGCAGTTTGCAGTTCTCACAGCATCGGCTGACGTAACACAGTACAAAGTGTTCATGAATAAGGACCCCGGATGGGCTTGAAACAAGCGAACCCACTCGACGTAATAAGACGTGAGTATAGGCGGTTTCACAATACCTAATGTTACCTTTGTTCTTTTTATGACTCTGTTCGCGCCAACTTTAGCCGTTCAAGCCGTTCAACTTATGTACTCTCAATAATAAGTTTTTTTCCTGTTTCCGAAAGAACGGTATTTTTTTATCCTATGTGTTGTCCCTCCCAGCTGTAATAGCCCAGCGGTGAGACCGAGCCACTCTTTTAGGGGGGTCACGCGTTCAAACACATGTGCTAGTGAAGTTTTTCTGTTAAAACTTAGGTGTCTAAAATTATAAATGTAATTTTTCTCACGCTTTTCGGTGAAGGAAAACATCGTGAGAAAAGCTTGGTAGATCTAAGATCGCGTGGTAGACCTTCTCCCCAGAACGGAGAGACGAGTATATACTCCCGTCTCCCGTATATACATATCTCACTACTAGCCATAAGGCTAGCAGTGGGATATGTTGCCCCGGTGTATAAGCTTTAATTGTCTGCAAATTTTATCAATATAGCACCAACGGATTTAGCTGTGAATAATGCTCTATTGAGGTATCAAAATGGACTAAAAAAATAGGCGTGATCGAAGTCACGGGTAACGCATATGTTTAGTAAATTTTATTTGTTAATTTTATTGATATGAAAAATAACATCGATAAAAAAATAATTGTTAATGACTAATACTTATTAATTTGTTATCAAACTCCACGAGGTGTTAACGACAGATTATATTAATCATTTAAAAACAATAAAAGGTCAAACTTTGTTGTTTTTGATAACGTCATAACGTCATAAGCGATTGTTAAGATCGATTACATAAAGATAAACATGACAAACAAGTACGATGTCTCGTGTTATAATTTCAAGTATGTATTGTACCGAAGTTATTGGGATTTTTATCTACTCTGATATTATAATGCAAAAATTATAAAGCTGAAACCAAAATTCTTATGTCGTACATTACGTACAGGCCAAAAATTAAAAATTAAAAAGTTTTATTACGATACAGGTCTTGTATGGACACCTGTATTATAATATAACTTTTTAATCATAACGATACACCTATACAACCTCCAGCTGGACCAAGGAGGTTGAACCTCTACCTTAAAAAAACTTCTATGAACGAGTCCGCGGTGACGCAACACGCGTGCGCAATCGATGTTTGCGCCTTGGCGCTAACATTTGACATTTAACAAATCTTTTCAATATTAAAATAAAGTTTGGTTTTTTATAATATGTATTGTTTTATGTATTACAGTATGTGAATAGATAAAGTAGTGTATGACACTGTACATAACTTGATCTTATAACTCTCGTGTGATACTATACAAAAACTCGTGTTATAAGAACCCTTATTATGCAACACTATCATAATCTACTATAAGTTTATAATTATTTTTAGGGTGATAAGGGTGAAATCGGGCTAAGAGGACGCAGGGGAAGGCCGGGTCCGCCGGGACCACGTGGAACCCAAGGTCTTCAAGGTATAGCTGGACCGCCAGGTAAACCTGGTGACAAGGGTGATATTGGTCTACCTGGGTGGATGGTAAGGAAATATGATTTGTTTAAAAAAAATATAATTTAATACTAGCTAGTAGTATCTAATTCAATAAAAATTTACTGGCCCGTTGCAGTACAGTGGTTTTTGTTTTACAAAAAAAATTAAATATCGTATAATCAGAACTTTCTATGATTAAAATAAATATATGTTCGACTTAACGTATTTAATTAGGTTATTTGTTTCATGCTCATCAGAATACGAAGGTAATTAATCTTTTTAGCATAATAATATAGATTGCTTCAAGTAAAAAATATTTTGTTGTAATTCGTTCTTATCTATGACGACATTTTCAGGGTCGTCCTGGAACCTTGGGATCGCCAGGTGCGCCTGGAGTTACTGGACCGAAGGGAGACAAGGGTGACCCTGGAGTAAACATTCTAGACGTTTCAATGGTTAATGCTTCATAAATAATAAATTACATAATTTTACTCTTACATGTATACTTCTCGTAATAGCCGTGTGGTATCCGGCTGAATAGCATAGACCACCCTCATTTCTTACTAAGGTGTCGCAAAAGGCGACTAAGGTAAGCCGACCCGCCGTGTGGTATCCGGCTGAGTAGAATAGACCAACCTCATTTCTTACCGAGGTGTCGCAAAAGGCGACTAAGGTTATTTGACCCACCGTGTGGTATTTGGTTTAGTAGAATAGACCACCCTCTTTCTTACCAAGGTGTCGTAAAATACGACTAAGATAAGTTGACTACAGGCAGGCGGCCGGTCGTAAAAACGCAGCAAAATCATGTGACAGGATAACAATCCCAAAAACTATACTAAACATGCCTTAACTAATAACGAACTAACCAATTACTGAATTACTGATCCGTTTTGATAAAATTGTTATATTTGTGTAGTTTAAAGGTGAGAAAGGCGATCGAGGTGATGACGGTGTGCCTGGAGTAAAAGGAGCTCAAGGTCCACCCGGACCAGCTGGCCCACCAGGCTTTATGGCCGAGCCAGCCCAGTATATACCTGGACCTCCTGGACCACCCGGTCCGCCCGGAACCCCTGGAACACCTGGTATATCAATCGTCGGACCAAAAGGAGAACCGGGTATCAGCTATGTTGAAGAGTATCCAGTACATGGAAGTACAAAGTTTTATGGAAAGCCAAGTAAGATTGATTCCTTTTTTCTCTAAAACAGTCTAATCCATAAGATCTTTTAATGTTATCGCTAATAGTCTTTTTGTTATTTCTAAACACACTAACAGCCTTATCAATTAGAACTTTTAATAATATATCTTATTGTGTTGCCATAATCCTTATCATTTACCTTTGGAGATAGCTATCCTTATCGCAATTTAATAACACTAAACTCGTAACAAACGATAATTAAACAATTGCCAAGTTCAATACTGAAAAATACTGCTAAAGACTATTTTGGTGATAATAGGGCTTGGATTTAAATTGCTACCTGCTACGAATTATTGTAATTTTTGATTTAAACAAATATATATAAATGAAATATTTATTTTTGAAAAGAGTTACTGCAAAGATTCTTGATGGTTCTTCTCGGTAAGAGCACCTTTCCTAACTAGTCGTAGCTTCATTGTAATTTGAAAATTCAAAAGTGCTTATAAAAAGCCAAATTGAATAAAAAAAAATTTGAATTGGAATAATTAATAAACTAAACAACACATCGTTAAAATTGTTTGTTTTAACGCACGCTGCTGGATTATAGTACCAAAAAGTCCTCTTGATCAACTTAAGGCACTAAAAGAATTACAAGATCTGAAAGATAGAAATAGGGAGAATCCACGTGAGTATTAAGTACATCCACCAAAAGAAAAGCAGCAGTATATAAAGGTCAGATAGTACGTTACACCCAAATCTTGTTTCTGTAATTATATATTCTTTAACGTTATGAAAATCACAAATACTTATAATGTCTTCTACAGTCAGAGTCTATTAATATTTGTTGCGTTTCAATCCTTTCTATGCAGAGATTCCAAATCTTCTTCTTTTTCAACCGATGGACATCCACGGCTGGAGTAAAGGTTTCTATTGGGATCACTATACGCCAAGATCTTGTGCCGCTTCGATCCAGCGGCGGAGATTCCAAATACATAATCATAATGGAAACCTTGGCTAATCACATTATTAAGTTGCAGACCTAATCCTATCATCTCTTTGGATTGAGCCCACTGGTCTCTTGCATTCTCTTACAGATCAGATTAGTTTATCCAGTTTATAAGTTAATAGACGCTTAACGCTTGAGACGCGCGTCTATTTGAACGAAAGGCAACCCAAAGGTATCACTCCAAAGATTTGCTGTTGTACCAGAAACTCTTGTTTTATTCCAACATTATTAAATAATATGAAAACTATCAACATAATGGGATAGACAAATGACAGGTCATAGAATTATTTCTACAACATTTCTACAATTCACCTTTAAATATTAGTTTTTACAGACAACTTTATTAAGAATAACTTAACCAACGCATCGATCGTAGTAAATTAAAAAATTAAATATGTTTCAGAAATGACCAGATCTCATCATGAGGAACCTAGCGGAAATAAAAATGTTCTTGGCGCTGCAGTATTTCCAACAACTATGGAATTGTTGAAGGTATGAAATTCCGCTCGTACATTACAATGAAATAGTCATATATAATTGCTTTTTCATAAAAATAATAAAATTGCTCAATCCGAATTTTTAAATTCCCAAACTTCATAAATATGTTAAAACGGACATTTAAAAAGGTATCAAATATCAATGTTGATTTAAAATTGAAGAAGAATTTATTATTAAATACTTTACTGAATTTCAGTGCCGCAAATATACTAAGCCTGAATTGGACCAAAAAATGACAACAAATGGAAATGTACGAGTACATTTTCATTTGTATTAAAAATAGTTAGTAAAATTTTGTAAATATTTTTTCAGAGTATAAATATATAGACAAGCTTTTGAATATAGTTTAATGATACAATATATAAAAAACTTTTTGACTATCAATAATTTATCTTTGCAGTAATTAATAATTACGCCAACATTAAATTCCGTCCCTTATAATCATATTTCAAACCATACATAGAACAATTCAAATCGGGATCTTACTTTATCTATCTAGTTGACCTCATCAAGTCCCATGGGTGCCCTCGCTTTCGTTGTTGAAGAACAAGCACTTTTTATTAGAGTCAACACAGGCTGGCAGTACGTTATGGTAAGTATTGTAGGACGTAAAAGAAAGAGAAAAAAGATTTCGTACTTTCAAATGGTAAACTAGATGGTGGTATTGAAGAACTTCAATCTCGGCCAGCTAAATTCAAATTATCATCAAGTACCTGCACTCGACCAATCGGCTGGTGAAGCTTTAGAAATTGTATTTTTCGGAATGTCTTAATAAGTACCGTTAATTAAAAAAAAACAGCTTTATCGTTTCAAAAGCATCAGCGTCGTGATCTAAAACTCATTGACATAACGTACTAGACATTAACAATAAACACTGAAATCCAGAAAATAGAATGCATATAATAGTTACATTAGAAACCAAGCATAACTCAGCAAGTCGGGTGAATTTTAGATTAAGGTCTTTCAACTCATATCACACTATGCTATTACAATTATAGAAGAAATAACTCAATCCATTAAATATATGATATTTGTAAGATACTAGGAGGTAACTACATGTTTTCATTGTTCATTTCATGTGTTCATGTTGTCAACAATAATATTTTTGGTTTTGTACAATCGAATCAAATCAAATCAAAATAATCTTTATTCAAATAACAAATTTTGAATCGTCAAGGATCAATATGATAATTGAAGCTACAGCTGGTTCGGAATGTCGCTCTTACCGAGAAGAACCAGAAAGAAACTCGGCGGTCAATCTTTTAAACATTTTCAATTTTACATAATTAAACCACAGTCCTGTATGAAGCTGAAAAAATTTACAAATCCAGGCTTTTTTATCACCCAAATAATCTTGAATTTTGTAATATGCTTTACGTATAAGTACATCTCTTATACTTAACTTAAACCTTTCTGTAGACTGGTCTAGTATGGATTTTATTGTAGAAGCGAATACTGAGACAATGAGTTGCTAACTCTGCTAAGTCGCGACACAGGTATCATCAATAATTTCAGCCACCCAAAATTATTGTGTTTTATTATCCAAATAAAAGATTGTAATGTCGATGTTATTTTCTTAAAGTTGGGCTCACTAGTCACTCAAAATGTGCCTGCAACTTCTGTACCACCGCCTTCACTGCCATTGCCCGCAGCAAGTTTAGTACATATGCCACAAATTTCGAACCTTATCGAAAATACTGTACCTATGGGACCGAGCGTAAGTTATGTTTTATTTACATCTAAACCATTATTTACGCTAGCGTAAACTATATTTAATGGTAATCTATTAAAAATATATTTATTAAAACAAAAATAGGTGCTACGTTTTTTTTTAAATATATATAACTAGCTGTGCCAGCGGCTTTGCCCGCATGGAAAACAGTTAGTCAAAACAAAACAGAAGAGTAAAAAAAAACCCCGAATGAAAAATTTGATCATAAAAGTACTTATCGTGAGTTAACCATAAGAGATAGAGACATGTTCTAATTAACTTTTTTGTAGTATTTATGTAGATTTACAATTCACTACTACATTAATTTAGTGTATCACTGCTGGTTTATGCACGCGAAACCTCCCAGTGGGCGATTTTTTTTTTACAATCGCGCGACTTCAACACAATTTACATAAAACAGTTGTGTACTATAAACCTAAACCTTTTGTCACAATTGCTTTCTAATATATATTGCACTATCTTTTAGTAAGAACCGTACCTGTTTATCTGTTTAGTATATTTTGAGAAAATTGATCACGTACAGACAGACCGCTTTTGGGGAGTTTGTTTTATAATAAGTATAGATAAACAATTTTTTACAGCTTCGTTTAGTAGCTTTAAATGAGCCACTTTCTGGAAACATGCACGGTATCCGTCGAGCAGATTACGCCTGCTATAGACAAGCGAGGCGGGCTGGCTTAAAAGGCACCTTTAGAGCATTCCTTACTAGCAGGTACATTGATATAGCTATTAATAGAACCACTACACGTATTCGTTCATAAAGTGTTTAAATATCGTCTTTTTTATTTTAACTATCGTACTGGTATTCACAGTAAATGTGTAGAAACCGACTACGCCAGATTATATCGGGAGAGCTTGGTTAGTTTTAAGCTCATCTAGGGCCCTTATTCATGAGCTCTTTATACAGTGTTACTTTACCGCTGATTTACATTAATTAAGATCGAAGTCTATGAGCAGGATGTGTTGCTAGTGCGGGCTTATGAATCCAAATATTACCAAACGTATCTTGTGATAAAGCTGAGGTGACAATAGCCCGTATTTGCTCATAGTCTAAAGAACGGTCCGGAACAGTCGGTTCAGTCGGAACAGACGGTTCAGTCTTGTTGATTGACGGGCCCACCCCAAACCGCACTAATCCCATATTAGTAGTACTGACGACACTAAAAATTTAATTTACGATCGTGTAGCAATCTCGTAAAGATACCTATGTCCAGCAGAGCACGTCCTGCAATCGACAAATCTCTTGAGCCCTTGTTGGAAAATTTGAAAATTCATTTGATAGTTAATTGTGTCTATGAAAGTGCCTGTACTCAGAATCATTCCAGATACTTTTAGCATATCAGATTGTCGCTATCATAGAGTTATACTAAAGTAGGAAAGCCAGCCTAAAATGTGCTATATTACAATGAAGCAAATCAGGGTGTAAATCGTTTTTGTGTGATTAAACAAAAGATCATCTTACCTCTCATTATTTATTGTGATACTTTCACTGAGAGAGCTCGCCTACTCTAGTATAATAACCGTTATTTATTGTTTTAACGTCATTAAATTATCAAGAAAAGGTATAAACAAAATATCAGTAATCGATCACATTTATCTTCACATTGATTTTCATGTCACGAAAAACTGTCATTCCAGGTTGATAAATTTTTGATGTTTATTTTAGCAAAATAAACATAAAAAATGATTTTTGTCATACAATACGTCTTTTAGTTAATTCTGCTTATCTCGCCCCAAAAAATGATAGCTTGTGAGTCAAATAGATAAGATATCCTATAAGTAAATACAAACAGTAACGAATTCTTATTTTTAGGTTCTCATAAAAATTATGATACTTATAAAACTAAGGTTTATATGCGTGTACTGTATTTTCGGGTTCTTTCTTCAGACGCGCTATAATCGAGCAATCACAAATTCTTATGAGACACGAATATATAGACTATATATGTAAAAATAAGTTATAAACCATCTTCTTTATCAACTTTCATACAACTATTGTTGTATGAAAATATTGTGTAGCTAAATGTGTTATGCAGAGTATTAGCTGAAGGAATCTAAAAATCATTCTCACAGTCATCATCACCTTATCCCTCTGTAAGTGGGGTCGGCACAATAGCTTCTTCTTCCATTCTCCTCTATCATTCGTGAACTCTGTTGCCTCTCCTTTTTTGTGCATATTATTCCTCACACAATCCATCCATCTTTTTAATAAATTTAAATTTTAATAAATTTAATAATTTAAGAAATAATTATCACAATATAGAAACTAATTTACATTTTTCTTTCAGAATTCAAAATTTGGACGCTACAGTTAGGTATTCGGATAGACATTTACCTGTTATTAATGTTCAAGGAGATGTTCTCTTTAAGTCCTTCTCAGATATATTCGACGGTAATGGTGGGGTTATGGTAGGCCCAGTAAGAATCTACAGTTTTAACGGGAAGAACATAATGATGGATGCAAACTGGTGAGTAGTAACTTGCTTACGTTTTTTACACAACGAAGTAAATACACAGAATATGTTCCTCTTTAAAACCTAGATTTGATAAACAGAAGTGAAACCAATATAAAAACAAGTGAAGGTCTAGTTAAAAAGGTAAGTGTCTTGTGAAATATAAGAAAGGACTGATAAAAAAGGAGAAACAGTCTAGTGAACGATAAGTAAGGCCTAATATAGAGAAATTAATATCTAGTGGACCACAAGTAAGGAGTTATAAAAAGCAAGTGAACCATAAGAAAGAAGAAAGGTTTTAAGAAAGGTCTAAAAAATATGAAAATGTCTAGTGAACCATAATAAATAAGGCCTCATAAATTTAAAGTTAAGTTAAAATTAATCTAACACAATAATATTAACAGAATGCTTAAATAATTTAAAATTTATATGTCATCAATTAGTGATTTTAATGTGAACATTATTAATATCACAATTTATCATGTTGATATAACTCTTTTGCTAGTAACAAACGCTACTACAAATCGAGTAAACAATAAAAAGATTATCGTTCAACGTAATCCGACTAATCAACTGATACAGTTGTTTAATAAATTGATATGATATTATATAATTACTGCAAATGAAGTCAACTGAGCTAAACCACTCAAACTAATACAACTGAATTAAGTGACGTAGATAATGCATTTACTTTAGAATGATTTAAATGATATTTGAGTGAATATTTATTTCATTTATAGTATACAACTATTTAAATATCTTACTTATCATCATACTCCTGCCCTTATTCCAATCTAAGTGGATTCGGCAAAACATGTTATAAACATGTTATCCGAGGTCCTTACCGAGGTGTCGTAAAAGGTGACTAAGGTAAGTTGACTACCCGTGTGGTATCCAGCTGAGTAGAATATACCACGCTTATTTCTTACCGAGGTGTCGTAAAAGGCGACTAAGGTATGTTGTATGATATATTTTAAGATAAACATTAATTTCAGGCCCCAAAAGTTAATATGGCACGGATCACATGCAAGCGGTGAACGTGCGCTTGATACATTCTGTGAAGAGTGGCAGAACAGTGATCAAACTAGTCGAGGCATGGCAGCTTCACTTTACTCGCACAAGTTACTGTCACAAGAGAGGTATTCTCATTAACTTACCCTCTAACCTTATTTGGGACCAACTTTAGTATTTAAATTACCATCAATTTTGTACTTTGTCTTTTTCGCCATTCTGAAATCGGGATATGTTCATTCTATATACTCGTAACATATATCCGGGTTATTATCATCAATTGTACCAAATTTCGTCAATATTTATCTACCGGATAAGTCATGAAAACATAACTGCCAAACAGACTTTCGTATATATAATATTAGTAAGAGAATAATAGTCATATTATATGTTATCTACTGTCTTCTAACATCATTTATAGATTTCATATGCTCTTGAATACATAGTAACAGTATATATTAAAAGTCCTTCGATCATTTTAACATAAATTAAAGCACGATTTTATTAATAGTTCTATATTTATACTTTAACTTGAATATTTCGGTTCATGTAAACGAAGTTGAGGAGCATGTAACGCATTAAAAAATTATAAATTAAAAATGATTAAATCTTTTTACCTACCAAACTGACTGAATAAATTCATTTTTACAACAGTATAATTATATTTATACTCAGAATTATAAAATTCATTGTTTTTATCTGCATTTATAAGGTTAAATAAATCCGCTTTTCTGTAATTGAAAAGCTTTGTTCAAATATCACAAGATTTTTCACGACTTCAAAGACTAGTTTACAATATTAATTACTTTATTACAGAAACAATCTGTAATTGAGAAAACTTTATACTTTACAAAAGTCCTTAAAGCTGTTGAGCAGAAGTAAAATTCCGCACTACCTCTTTTTAATCAAAGTATTTATATATTTTATATTTCCAGATACGCGTGTAACAATCAATTCGCAGTGTTATGCATAGAAGCAACATCACATATGAATATACGAAGAAAACGACAAATATTAAGGTAAACACATACTTGATATAAATAATATTTATAATTCGTCTATTATAGATGATTCTCATTTGTTTTGTTGGAAAAAATTGGACCGAACAGACGTGCTGAATGAATTGAGCAACGCAATTCTATGCAATAATATCCTACGACACCGTGACATATTTAACAGAAGCATCCACTGGGTGGATTGAGTCCACGTTATCAATTCGTTATCGTTCACTTCTGTGTACTAAATTCCGCCGTTTTAAGCTACTGCCGAACTTAATCCCGCAAATGTCTTTCGACTTTTTCCGGTTCCGACATTAAATACAACTGCTACGATACGATATACTGATATGTTGCCTTACCAAGCATCAAGATATTGTTTTATATTAATTTTACGTATAAAACCGTTTATCTTACAGGTATAATTTAACATCTGTGACAGATGATGAAGATTACCTTTATAATGCGGAAGAATATCAAGAACTATTAAATGAGATATTTGCTCAACCGTTTAGGGAAAATTAAAAGTATTTTAATACAAATTACTCAACATCACAAATATGCCTCCAAACTTTAATTAATGAAAATAAAAAAATATATGAATTCTTATTTTGAAAGCTTGAAAGAGTTTTAAAAAAGTTTAACAAGCACGTTTGAATCGTCAAGTCATTATTGTTAATTTGTTACTTGTTTGTACTAGTTCTCATACCGACAAGAGAGATTATCGAAAGCACTTTATAAATCATCTATACATATTAAAAAACATAGTCCCCTAAAGCTGTCTGTCTGTATATATTCCAATTTCTTTAAAATAGTGCATTTCTTGAGAAAGGAAAACTATGAAACACTGATCCACGCAGTTTCAGCTAGTTTATTATAAGTTTATTTCAATTCATAAACAATAATCTTGTGCAAGGGAACGACTAAATACGCGTATGACATTGAATTATAAAAACATATACCAAAGTCTACAAACGAATTACTTAAAGTGCTGTCGCTATAGTACGTCAAATGGTTTTAAAGGTGCGTTCAGATATCGCTAAGCATGCGCCGCGATTTGTTCTTCTCGCATGCCTCGAGCTGTGAGAACGTGTGTGCTCACCGTGAGCATTTGCGTCAAACGATCGTTGCGAACGCTGTCCCAGGGCGAGCCATGCGCTCCGTGTAGACGGACGTTATGTTTGCGTCGCACGCTCATAAGTCCTGTAGCCCATGTATTCCCATAATGTAATTGGTTAAAAAAAGAGGTTTTGTCCACTGGCGTCTTTTCTCTTTTTTTTGTATTTTATGAATTACTATATAGGCCGCAATTTACAAGTCTCGCCTTGTCGGAGCCCTTTTTTCTACTGACGAATATCATGCGTGGTTGTTTGCGTGCTCAGCTTGAACATGTGTCATTAGGGACGCATGTATAAATGTACTGTTGTATGCCTCAGGTTGAAACATGTGTAACGAACCATTCGCGACGCACGCCTCGCGATATCTGTACGCGGTCTAATGCTTTGCACAAATGCTCACAAATCAATGACGTGGCACATTTTCTATTTGTCTGTACAAATAGGAAATGAGTGTCGTAGTTCTTTCATTACAACAATCAAAATCACATTTGAGACGATCATTTGTACACATCAATGTTTCTTTACCTAATATTTTCTTAGACTTGGTACTTACGTAAAACATTTGCTTAGCACGCAAATGTAATTATGCATTTTATGTTGCTACTTGTTGGATTTTGTTACTGTAAAGTAAACCAGTTTTGACTTTGACTTCAATTTATATGTTGAGGATTATATCGTTGTTATTTTTGCAAAAATTATTATAATTGTTTTTTTTTTATTTAAATGCAAATTTAACTGAGCATGGCAGGTTCATAAAGAGAAATCACAGTGTCACCTTGGTTGTATTACCTCTAGTCCGGTAGTTAAAACGAAGGTTATTTTTTTAATTGTCTTATATGCATAATTGCTGGTCTTATTATGCAGATATGACAGAATACATCGTATTATTAATGCATTGCGTAAACATAATGCATTCTATAACGTAGAATCTATACTACTGTAGAAGCCGAGCATTTCACTAAAACAGTGACGTGTAGATATAATCTCCGAAACAAATCTTGTAGAAATGTATATATACGAAAAATCTCTTTGGAGATTTCGAGAAAAGGGATCGCTAACAGCTTTATATATTAAATAATCCAACAAATATCCTATATATTTTTAAATTTATTACGCCGTGTGGTATCCGGCGGAATAGAATAGTACCACCCTCATTTCTTACCGAGGTGTCGTAAAAGGTGACTAAGGTAAGTTGACCCACCGTGTGGTATCCGGTTCAGTAGAATAGACCACCCTCTTTCTTACCGAGGTGTCGTAAAATACGACTAAGGTAAGTTGACGTCAGGCAGGCGGCCGGTCGTAAAAACGCGGCCAAATCATGTGACAGCATGTTTATAACATGTTGTGCCGACCCCACTTAGAGTGGGATAAGGGCAGGAGAATGATGATGATTTTTAAATTTATTGTGTAGTACCGATTATAGGAAATTAGAATTCCTAGTAACAGTGGTACAATTATAAGTAATTACAATTAATTATGATTTTTAAATAAAAATAAACATAGAGGAGAATAACCACGACATAAAAAATACCTACAACATTAAGCCAAAACATTCATTTTGTTAATTCGGATCATTTAGAAAAATCTGTGAAAATACTTTTTATAGTATGCTAATTTGTCCCAAGGTCAATTTTTATTAGAATTAGCGGACAGGTGCGTATGTTTTTGTTTGCTGAAAAAATTATTTGTAATTTATACTGTCTACGATGATGATATGTTTATTGCTTTTATGGACGCAATCTCAACTGTGTATCGAAGCAAAATAAGAAAATGTTGTATTTCCTATTTTAGATGAGTTCAGTAACTAACATTATAACATGATTTGTTTCTATTTGCATTTTTAAACAATACAATAAGAAATTAAATAGTCAGTTTTTATGTTACCTCTTCATTATGAACTTAGGATCAGGGTGAAGTATCAGGCACATTTCAAAGTTTTTAGACGTTACAAGAAACCAAGCACAAAAACGTTATACGTATTTTCTTATTACAAGCATTCTTTAAAATGTTAAAGATCTATAACAATAAGACAAATATTATAGTTTTATACAAATATTCCTACAAAAATCATAGGACCAAAACAGTTTTAAATATGAATGTGGACTGATATATGACTAAAGGGAGGCCAAAAAAAATAGATGGATTGTGTCAAGAATGATATGCATATAAAAGGAGTAGAACCAGAGTTGACGAATGATAAAGGAGAATGAAAGATGAAGACATATTGTGCCGACCCCACTTAGACTGGGATAAGGATAAGAAAATGATAATAAAACCTGTCTAAAATTAAAGTGAAAGGTATTGATTGATAAGGTATTTTCACCATATTTTCAGAGGAAAATAACTGTTTAACTTTTTGCCCATCCGTTTATTGATTACAATAAAATTAAATAAATTTAATAAATTATATTAAATTAAATAAATTATAAATAAATTTATAAATTATTATAAATATTAAATTTGAAAAATAAGCCAAGCTCGCAAACATAACCTTGGAATAATTTAAGGTTGCATTATCTTAATTCTGATTGGATAGTACAGCGATAAAACAGACTTACCAGACATTTTTGGTTAAAACGTGTTTTTAAACTTTTGGATTTTTTACTCTGTCTGACGAATAAATTGCATTGAATAATTTAAATATATTTTAGAAACATTAATAAAGTTTGGTGGCATTAATTATGTTAGTACTAACATATTCAACTTTTATATGAAAAGTAACAAGTAAAGCTTGGTGTTCACGTGAGATTCCTATTATTCTATATTGTAATACCATTCACGTTTAGGCACTTTTTGTATAGTTAGTATCATATTCATATGAGGCTTTTTAACTTAACAGCATTAATTCTTCATTCATGTTATCCAAATTCATGGACACTGTGTGTGTGGTATTCTCACTGTATTAGGGTGTATGTATGCGTAAAAATAGTTTTTTCTGTGTTATTTATGTCAAAATACATAAACAAAAACAGTGAAGTGTAATGAGGATCTTTGTATTTAGAACTTTTGTTTTGAATAAACATAGAATAAATTTGAAAGCTTCTTATTAGAGAACAGACGTGTTTAACGTATTCTAAACAATAGTTTAGAATTTCTTCTTTCAATATAATAATATTATTGGAGCTACTGATCGTATTTATCTCAAAAAGGCATCTTTTTAAGGCGATAATAGTTCGTTTCATTTTTTTTTCAATTTCTTATATATGTCAACCTGCGATTATATCTGGGATTTTATCCTATTGACCAAAATATTTTATTAAGTTTTCTGTTATATTTACCTTTACATCGCATTCAACGTCATATTTAAATTGTTATCCCATTCAATCCGACTAGAAACATTTACAGACTGATTTTTCTCTTGTTAAAGATTAGATTTTCGGTCATTTTATCAACCTCTATTAACGTCTTATAGAGCATACTATGCAGTGTCTTTAATAATAAATAAATATATGGGACACTTACATCTGTCTCTGTCCCCAAATTAAGTAACTTAATACTTGTGTTATGGGTGACAGACAACTGGTAAATATATACTTATATAATTTTAAATACATACTTAAATACAAATATACACCCAGGCCCGAAGAACCAACAATTTTTGTTAGAAAATGTTGGCCCTCGGTGGGAATCCAACCCACGACCCGTGGAGCTGAAGGCAGGGTCACCACCAACTGCGCCAACGAGCCAGTCAAATTTTCATGTGCTAGTTTAGTTCTGTTACTTAATCCTAAGGTCCTTTTCATCAAGAGAATATTTTTCTTTAAGGTATAATATCCATTTCGCACCGTACCGAACTAAAAATTCCATTGCAGTAAAATTTTCTCTCCCTCATTTTCTCTGGTCCCACTCATTCCGATCTTAATCTGAATGATTGGTCACCTTAATTAAGGCCTAGTTGCCTTTTAGATGATTTAACGCTGTGTCTACATTTTAAGCAAGTTGACCTTGGCTTCAAAATATTTGCACGTGTTTTATAAATATCATACCTGTTGTTATGAAGTTTATAAACCTGTTTTGAGCCGTGAATTTGGCAAATCTATTTAAACAAGTTTTAACTGTTTTATTTAAATTTGACTTTAATAAAAACTAACAGTTTCGTAATGTATTAGATGTATATCTGACAACAATCGTTTCATCGCTTCACACCACATACATCGTACCACAAGGTAGGTACACCATTGTCTATATTATGATTTTAGTATTTTTATAGAAAACTCCAAAGTTCAAAATTTTCCCAAGCACGAGGTTCTTAATTTATGACGTTGGTAAGCTGAAGTTTCGTGTCGTAAAGCCTTAGGTTCAAGAAATTGGCTCCACCATACCACAAGATGTCAAAGTCTCTCTAACTTTCGAAATGGTCTAGATTCACCTTCTGCAATAAGTCTGCTTTCTCTCGTCAGGTCTGCTTTTAAAGCCGTTAAAGATAATTTTCAATATTATAAACAGAAAATATTACATTTAAAAATATTCCGTGAATCTCTTAAATGTGAAGTTAACCAATCCATTAACATAAACCACGATTGAAAAATCTTGCAAATAAATATGAGCTATTAACAAGTCAAGTTAAAAAGGCTTTTATCAAAATTTCGTGTCCCTACTGTTAACTGTTGAGGAATTCCCTCGTCTGGAGCCAATCCTGGCAGAAGCATCAACTCATGCTTATCATAAACATGCATCGTCAGCGTGAATGGACCAACATATAAAATTTCAGCTCAATCGGACCCCTGAAAGTGAGTCAAATTTAATTTGCAAGATTCCACCTTCACATATGTACATTGCAAGTTAAATAAAAGCTTTTAAAAAATGCACACGTTCTCACAAGTTGGTTCTCGATTGGAATCATAAAATGTCATCAATGAAAGTTTCAGTTCAAGAAACATTTTTCGTTTTTATTACAGGTTTACCTTATGTAATTATCTTACCAACTAACATTCACAAAATAATAATACCTACTGTCCTTCTGTATGCAAAATTGTTTTGTGCCTTCGTTGTCTCAACGACATCCATCGTAGTTGGAAAATGTCCAAACTAAGTCCTTAATTTTGCGATTTCATTAGAACCTAAACCAATTTTATGATAGCTTTAGTGTGAATGCTTATAATAAATAAATTTGTAATAATCGATTAACATAGTGTGCTAAAAATTGTATTAAATTTTTGTGATAATATTAGCAATCCAAGGTTTATTCGAGACTGTAAATATTAATTTTAATTACGCTAAAATATTGTACTATCATAGCATAATTGGTAAAATTATATTAAATAATATTTAAATACTGATGCAGTTTAGAACAACAAGAGATGTTATGAAGGAAGAGGTAAATAATTTTATTTATCATAAAAATACATTTAATATCCTTGAATTAATTTATAAATTTATGAAAGTTTTGGTAATTATTGCAGTGTGAATTATACACAACAGTATGGTACAAATAAGTTGCTATTTATTTACATCGTTACTAATCACCGACATACTTTGTTCACGCATAAATATTATAGCATTTTTTTACCATTAGATAGTCTTATTTATATTCTAGGCACTAGTCGTTTGAAACTGTGTTACTATTTTTTATCTAACGTATACACAGACATGTGAAGGACAAATTAAATTCACAGACAGTCTAACAGCTCACTAATTTGTTGCATAATAACGTTGCATAATTAAGTGCGATATCTTATAAATTTGGACTGCGGGACTGCGCGCGCTATTATGTTACGAGATTAAAAACTATGGTATTAGGTAAAGAATTTTTCAGTACCTGAAATCTTCAAACGGTCAGCAATTATCTTTGGCTGCGAAATGTATATAAGCCAAATAAGAAGACATATTTGTCATTTTCCGACGGATAAAACTAATCTAGACGCATCTACAAGATGATAAAGAACCCAGTTTAACGGGTTGTAAGTGGTAAGTTCCAGAAACAAGTCACATAAACAAGTACATAAAAGCAGTACACACAAAAAAGTACTAGTATATAGTCTGGGCACAAAAATGAGTGAAGCCTAAGTAATGACAATTGTACAAACCGCCTTCCGGTATTAGTTAATTATAAAAGGAAACTGGATGCAAAATGGCGACAAAATATCCTAATTTATCTTTAAAAAGTTTTATTGCTGGCTACAAAGCATGAACTTGTCTTTATTACCATTTAAACTCAAGGTTAAAACTTTCCTAACAATAAAAATCAAGCCAATAACAACAATAACAATAATGATAATTAGTGTTATTGGTTAGCCGATCTAATTAATTTAAATAAATAAAAAAAATTAAGAAACACGCCGAGGTCTTTTACAGCTAGTGGCTTACAAATACAGTAACAATGGATATCTTTAATATTACGACGGAATATCTATAAATACATCACGAACAATCAATCAATCAATGATCAATTAAAAACCAGTAACACAAATATAAACCAATAAAAAGTTTATTTGGTATTTAGGCAACACTCAAATGAGTTTTGAATTAAAAAAATGGTTGTTTTAAACTTTAATTATCAACTAGAAATAAGGTTATATTAATCATTGAAGTTCCATTTGTATCCGGCTAAGCAGAATAGACCACCGAGGTGTCTCTATAAAGGTAAGTTGACGTCAGGCAGGCGGCCGGTCGTAAAATACCTGGCCAAATCATGTGAGAATATGTTTATAACATGATGTGTCGACCCCACTTAGAGAAGGATAAGGGCAGGAGAATGAGCATAATCATTGAAGTTATATCAATGGTTTTGTCGCAAAACATCGCTGGGAACATCGAAACCATGAAGGTATCAAAATATATATTTACTATTGAGACCAAAGACAATTTGAAAATGTCTTGTATAAGTATGAAAATAGTAACACAGTTAGTAGTACTAATATATACTTTTAAGACATGACATACCAACAAGCATTTATGTACGTATTTAGTTTTAAGCTTATTGGACATCGACTTATTAACAGTGTAATATAGCTGCAACCGACTGTATTTATATCATAAGAGTAAACGTTTTCACGAGAAACAGAGTTTTATTTTGACCGTAACCTTAAAAACCGATAGAATAGAATAGAAGCGAAAGTTATAAACAATTTGTTGAAACTTCGAGCCTGGGTGTATATTTGTATTTAAGTATGTATTTAAAATTATGTATGTAGTTGTCTGTAACCCATAACACAAGTATTAAGTTACTTACTTTGGCAACAGACGCCTGTGTGTAAGTGTCACATATCTTTATTAATTTATTTATTTAATTTAACTTCTGAAAAAGTATTAGAATGAGAATAAATCACCTTTTCAGGCATGTTATATTTGCTAAATGAAAAGGCGACCTCAAAAGTCAACTAAGTTTGTGTGTATTACTAACTTAATATGACCAGAATAATAGTCGAAATAAATGTATTTTATTTATTTATTTTCTACTTCATCATTCATAGATTATCGTACAACCCTGAAAAGAGTCGAGTTTCTCTACCGGCTATTAAACTACCGGTTCTCCATAAACGAACCATATAAACAAACTGCGCAATATAAAAAATACGGAAAAAATCCTTTCAACATTCCATCCGTTCCGTCTACAGGTTGATGAGAAAGAAAATACAATATTTATTAAATTATATTTATTCTTAAACACCATGATATTAAATTACTACACTAATTATATAAGTACATCTCACTATTTCCACTTAATATTTTATAAATTAGATACAATCAAAGAATGGGGATTTTTTCGAACTGACTATATGTTTCTGGCCTTTCTTTCTTCTTTACTTTACTTATTACTTACGGAGGTATCGCAAAAGGCGTCTAAAGTAAGCTGACCCACCGTGTAGTATCCAGTTGAGTAGAACAGACCACCCTCTTTCTTAAAATACGACTAAGGTAAGTTGAAATCGGGCAGGCGACCGGTCGTAAAATACCTAGTTAAATCATGTAACAACATGTTTATAACATGATCCGATCCTACTTGGAGCGGGATACAGGAGAATAATAATACATGTTTCTGGACTTAACGTTTTATACAGTGTCAACGAGATCATCGAAGGTAGAGGCAAAGGTGTTATCGCTGACAAATATTTAGGTGAATCCGTAATCGGCAAGCATAAAAACTGGCAAAATATTTTTAGATATCTAATCAGCATAAAGAAACGAACATAAAAACTTAATGGATTCTCTTCAAATAATTTATAACCATTGACCCTTGCGCACTTATACCGCGTGTATTGGCCTTTTATTTTTTGGGTGACTAAACAATAAATTTTTCTCAGTCACGTGTTAAGAACTGAAATGATAAAATTTGACAAACAGATTCTTTTTAGCATTGTAACACAGGGTTGCCAGAACTTGGTTACGGGTATGGGAATCGAGGGGTCTTTTCGTCTAAAATACTTCAGGGCCTGGAGACCAAAATCTTCGTACAATGCGTGTTGCGAGTGATGACATATGGATCTGAAACCTGGTCGCTTACTATGGGCCTCATGAGAAAGCTCATAGTCACGTTTACGTGATCAAATCAGAAATAAGGAGATCCGTAAAAGAACTAAAGTCACTGACATAGCTCAGAAAGTCGCGAAGCTGAAGTGAGGTTGGGCCGGGTACATAATGTGGATAATGGGCGTTGGGGTCTTGAGGTGTTAGTTTGAAGACAACACATCAAAAAACATCAGTAAACCTCCTACATCGTGGACTGATGTCCTCAAAAAAGTCACAGGGAACCGCTGGATTCAAGCGGAGCCCACAAGATCGTGGGGTGTGGAGATCCCATAAAGAGACCTATGTCCAGCAGTGGACGTCTGTTGGTTCAAGGAAGGAAGGAAGAAGCAGGTAATTTTTTTAACCTTCACTACTGTTGACGTAGGTGAGACTTTATTACATATCTATGCATGATTTAACATTAAGGGCCTGTTTCACAAGTTACTGATAAAGTGTCGGATAGTTAACCGACAAAGAAACTAAGTAGCAGATAAATGTCTAAAAAGAGAGACTTTAAAAAAGAAAACTTTAAAAAAATCACGGTTATTTGAAATGGGTATTTGCTATCGAGCAGATAAAATAACAGCCACATGATCTACCTGTTAATTTGTTAAAGACTTTAAGTGCTGAATAAGCCTATCAGAAACCTGAGAAACGCAAAATTCCAACACATTTGTCAGTTATGTTTCCAATAAGCTAACTGATAGTTTATTGGTAACTTGTGAAACAGGCCGTTAGTCTTTAGATTTAATCATACATTCTGTATGTATACATGCCGCATTAATTGTTAGTACACTCACGCTTGAGTTCTTCCTCATTGTTTCTAGAATTTTTTATGACCCAGCCAATCACATTATGCAATAATTACAAACAGGTAAAACTCGTTATACTGAGCAGGTTTTAAACATCGTATTCTGGATAAAATTATGAAACAATATGACATTTTTTTATTATCAAGTTTACAAATAGGTATAATGCAAAACTATGTGTCTGTCTGTATAACTCTGTCTGTGTTTTTAAAAAATTAACCGCCGAGTTTTTTGCTGGGTTTTCTCGGTAGGAGCAAACTTCCGAATCAGTGGTAGCTTCTTTAAAACATTTGACGATTCAAAAGTACTGTATACAGTCCACTAGAATAAATATTATTTTAAATTTGAATTTGTGTTTCGCTCAGGCATATCGAGCGACATATAAAATAAAAAGCCCGTTTTCCGCAACTTAATTCATTTTATAATTATCTATATTAATATGTAAAGCTGAAGAGTTTGTTTGTTTGATTGATTGTTCGTTTGAACGCACTAATCTCGGGAACTACTGGACCGATTTGAAAAATTCTTTTAGTGTAAGATAGTCTATTTATCGAGCAAGGCTATAGGTTATATAACATTACGCTAAGATAAATAGGAGAAGAGCAGAAATAAAAAATATTAGGAAAACGGCCAAATTTAAAGCTTTCCTTGCGTACGCTAAGTAAACGATGAAAGTTATTCAAAAATCATGTATAACAAAATTGTTCCCCTCTAAAAGCTCTAAATAAATGTCCGTACAAACCGTAAAAGCTTTTACGGTTAATCCACTTTAATCATTTTTATCTTTATCAAAATACTATATTACGGTTTTAGTCTTTCCACGTGGGCAGAGCCCCTGGCGATTGCTAGTAAAATATATACATTTACACAATCAATACTTCCTTCAATATACCTGCATCCAAATGCGGAAAATACTAAAAGGAAATTATATTTATATAATATTTAAGAAATATATAACATAAGTGCACTAGTAATTGACCATGTTCCAATAGTTGACCGTTTTGTATGAAATTTTAAATAATAAACGTTTTGTTTGTTGTAGCTATTAAAAAATAAATTTGTAATTACTTGTTGCCATCTATTAACAACTGTCCAAAACCTCAGAATTGTAGCCCATTGTTTAATATTTAAAATTTAATACATATTTTTAGCTAAAACAAACAAAACGCTTATTATTTAAAATTTCATACAAAACGGCCAACTACTAGTACATGGTCAATTACTAATGTACTTACCTTATTTATTACGTTTTATATTAAATTTTAAATAATAAACGTGTTGTTTGTTGTAGCTATGAAAAAATTAATTTGTAATTACCCCTTACCATCTAATAACAACTGTTCAAAACCTCAGAATTGTATCCCATTGTTTAATATTTAAAATTTAATACATTTTTAGGTACAACAAACAAAACGCTTATTATTTAAAATTTCATACAAAACGGTCAACTACTAGTACATGGTCAATTACTAGTGCACTTAACTTATATTATATTTGTTTTTAATATTTTTCTTTGTCTAAAATAATAAATACTCTTCACTAAGGTTGAATAAAATAAAAACTTTGTCAATTCCTAATATACCTATTCACAACTATATTACAACGATAATTGCGCACTTTTCATTTAGAATTGTCAGTAATTCAATGTCTTTTAGTCAGTTTTAGAGGTAGTCCACCGATGAAGCTTTCAGATACTACAGCCATGGGATCAGGTGGTGGGTTCAACTTGCTTATAGCGCATGGTGCCACATTAAACTTCTGAAGGACCGCAACTATGCCCGCCATAGCTAAGAGTTTTCCCAGTCTCGCAGCTAGAAAGAAGAAAAAATTAAATTAATACTAATTTATAATATATCCTCCTGCCTTATCCCACTCTAAGTGGGGTCGGCATAACATGTTATAAACATGTTGTAACATGATTTGGCTGCGTTTTCACGACCGGCCGCCTGCCTGACGTCAACTTACCTTAGTTGTATTTTACGAAACCTCGATACGAAGGAGGGTGGTCTATTCTACTAAACCGGATACCACACGGTGGGTCAACTTACCTTAATCGCCTTTTACGACACCTCGGTTGGAAATGAGGGTGGTCTATTCTACTTAGCCGGATACCACACGGCTATATACTAATTTATAATATTTTTATTTAAAGCATTTAATTTATTGATAAAGATTTATAGAAAATATATCGCGGATTGTTTTTTATACTATTTTTGTAGATCTAAAATTCTCTAGTACATTGCATTAGTGTATCTCTGTGGGTTTGGCGGCGCACGCGGCCAAAGCTGCGACCAAAGCTCCTATAAGGCGACTTTTTAACCAAACGCGCAACTTCTTTAACACCATTTACGTAAAACTGTAACGTACTATTAACCTAAATCAGCAAGAATCTCACTACCTTTTAGTAAAAACCGTACAAAAATGCCTGTCTGTATGTAATCGATTTTACGAAAATCGATTACATACAGACAGGCAGCTTTTAGGGACTTTGTTTTATAATAATAAGTAAATATATCATTATATAGAGTACCTCGGTGACAGATCCTTGCTCGGCAATTTTTTAGAAGATATAAAAAAAATATTTAAAAAAAAGAACGAAGGCGCCGATGACATTTGGGATTCGAAACCGGGTTTAAAACATTTTCGGTCCGCCCGTTACCCATCGGCTATCGTAACATTACGTTTGAGAACCAAAAAATCCTTTGCTTTCATTTTAGCATTTTTTAAATTTTTAATGCTTTTGGCATAACAGGGATAAAATATATATTTTTTTAAATAAAACCTAGCTAGATCGATTTTCTCCCACAAAACCCCTACATGCTGAATTTCAGGAAAATCGTTAGAACCTGGGGATATATATATATCGGATTAACTCATTTAGATATTCTAACTTTATAAACTAGATTAACTTTATTTAAATTTAGACAATTAACTGCACTACTCGTCTCCTATCAGGAAATATTCTCAAAAAACATCATTGTATTTAAATATGCAACTTTTCATATTCATAATCTAATCATTTATCATCACACGATATTCATTACCATAATAAATTGTTTAAGTAGATTAACATTATTATAATTAGATAGTAGATACTTTTAATGCTTGTAGTCGTAAATTTAATGGACTGGGTATTTAAGGAATATAAGGACCTCTACAATTTAAATACTTTTTTAAGTTTAATTGAGAATCTACAGACTATAATCTGTAGAGTTACTATACAAAAGACACCGAATAAATATCTAGAATGCATATATAATAACGTAAATTATTATATTATTTAATCGATAAAGTATCATTTATTTACAACAAAAATGTACAAGTTATATCTATCTTTAATCGGTTAGTTTTACTATTTTCATTATACTGCAGTTACGCATTATAAGACGGCAAATTAGGTTTCCTGATTTTCTTCATAAATCTTATAATATGTTATGACATTATCAATATTATCCTTAAATAATATGATACAAATCTTATTAGGTTGAATAATATTTATTTTAAAAGTAAATGAAAATAAGAAGGTTGAATATAATCTAAACATGAGTAAATAATCATTAAATAGAAAGGTTGAAATATTTTTGTTGAGAAAAGTTTTTCAAATTCACTTTGTCAAGTGCATTGATGTACAGATTTATAAAACGAGCATATAAAAAAATTAAATTTTAGGAAACCCATAGATTAAATAAAAAATCAAGCTGGCAAACCTCGATGGTTTGCTAACTTGATTTTTTATTTAAGCCGTATATGTAAAATAGCATTACATACGGCATTACTAAAGTTGTCTGTACCAGTTAGGTAAGTTTTATAACAACCGCAAACAAAAAAATCATCTATGTTATATCAATATTATGTACCTGGTTGACCGAGCCTTGCTCGGTAATTTTTTACATCTTAAAAAAGAAACTTCAAATAAAAAGAAAAAATAATTGGGTAGGTGGGGCTCGATCCCAGGTATTTTCATTTCTCGCGAACACCCGTTGCCCGAATAAGCTAAGCTGACTCGACAATTAACAGCAAAAATAGTATTTAATATATTCAATGTAATTTATACATACAAGATTAACTCATTTAAATTAAAAAATATTAAAGATATGAGTAACTAACAAAAACAATACAAGAATTGTTTTGATGAATTATTCACTCACCAATACAAGCTCTTGGACCATCCCCAAACGGCAAGAATATATTACTCTTCATGTCTTCTTTATTAGTAAATCTGTCCGGATCAAATGTGTTTGGATCGTAAAAATATTTCTCATCCATATGAAAGGCTTGAATAGGGATGATTACCTTCACACCTTCATCTATAGTTAAATCAATTTCAGGAAAAGTGTATTTAGGCGAAGTACATTTTCTCATCAAAAACGCTACGGCAGGGTACATCCTCATAGCTTCGTAGAACACTCTTTCCAAATACTGCATTTCGCCAACAGCCTCGTATGTTATTTTATTATTATACTTAGGAAGAACCCTATCTATTTCTTCTTGTACCAGCTTTTGATATTGGGGGTTAAAAGCAAGTTGATGCAATGTGTAACTGGAGGTCGTTGAAGATGTCTCAAATCCAGCACCGAAAAAGACAAAAATTTGCGCAGTGAGCAATAAATCATCAAGTTCGAGCTCAATTAATTTTGGATTTCCGTTACTATCTTTCTGCTCCAAAGATTGTACAACAATTTTGCCTTTCTTTTTAATTTCCAACAATAAATCAATAAAATCATTTCTACCGCACGGATTGTAATTTCTTTGTTGAAGAATATGTTTTACTAGCGCGGTTATTGACTTCTCTAAATCCGGTGATAAAAATTTTACATTTTTACATAACTCTGGAAATATATATTTCGAACTAGCCGCAAGAACATCTCTGGGTGTTCTGTAAAATATTCTTTTTCCAAGTTTTCTAAATTCAGAATTTTCATTATTCAAAGAATCCATATTCAAGCCGAAACCACAAGCTCCAATGAAATCTGTAGTATATCTTGCCATCAGCTCTCTCATGTCATAGTAATCTAAATTAACAACTTCCTCTGCTAATATTTGCAGCTTTTCTGCTCTATCAGTAATGAACGGAAACATCGCCTTTATTTTACCGGTACTAAAAGCTTGACCAAACCGCTGTCGAATTAACCTCCACATATCTCCATCGGCGAAAAACAAATTTTTCATCAAAGGCTCTATGACTGTTTTATGTGTATTAAAACCTCTGGCGTAGAAATGATTAAAGTCGGTCACTAAAATTCTTTTCACTAGGTCAGGATCTCTTATAACAAGTTCGGGTGCTGTACTTCTAAAAAATCCAACCACCTTTTCATTTGGATATTTTTTATACATCTCCGTTGCCATCATAGCAAAGCTAGATTTTTGGCAAAATTGTTTCAAATTATTCCCGAAGTATGGTAAAGGATAATCATTTTTAATACCTCGTTTCTTCCAATAACCGAATGTCCTTATACCATACAAATATATGACGATTGCTATCAATAATATTACGTAAAACATTTTAAAAACGATTAAACACTATCACTTTTACACATAACAAATGATGTGATACTTCAAGCATACGACTTGACCAGCCACTACTAAAGAGATACTACGTTTGTGTCGAAAAAGTTGATCGCGTACATTTAAAAATAAAATACACTGACATCACGAGTGAGCGATAATTTGCGAGTACTATAAATTCCGCATTAGACGCGAAATTATTTTTAGTCTGCGAATCACTACATATTATAAAACAAAGTCGCATTCTTTGTTTGTCCATATATCCCTATGTATGCATAAAACTTTAAAACTACGCAACAGATTTTGATGCGGTTTTTTTTAATAGATAGAGTGATTCAAGAGGAAGGTTTGTATGTATAATAACATTCAATACGGAGTAGAGAAATACTGTAATTTTTGAGGTTTCTGTAAATAATTACATTTTTTTCCGCTTACATTGCAAACGCTGGCTAAACCCTACGAGATTTATCAAAATGATGTTCTAAGTATTTGTACACCTTGAAAAGGTCTACAGAAAAGTCCGCGATGGTGTATGTCTATCTCTTATGGATAACCCACAATAGCACTTTTTGTCATTTACTTTTTACGAAAAATAATGGCTTATGTTTAAAGCAATTTTTATACAATACAGCATTAATCCTTATCCAATTTAGTACCTTAAATAAATAGTTGATTTAATATAGATCAATATGGCCGTTTACAACATGTAATTTAAGTCAACATTTTCGGAGATATTACAGATTTAAAATGCCGTGAGGACGCCGCGCTTCGCCCTATAACACTTCGACTTTAGCAGCGATGTCGCTCTTTCAAGAGTTCGTTTAAAGACATTCTGTAATTAATTGTAAAAATAAAATACATAGGGAAAAGTTTTAAAATAAATACGCAAATATGTACTATATGAATTTAGATATTCAAAGATAGCAGGAAATCTTCTTGGAATAGGGAGAGGGAAATTGTTTTTCTCCAAATTTAACTCTTGCGGGCCACGGGCAGTAACGAATAAATAAAAACTACTGGATCGATTTTAATAATTTTTTTTCACTGAGTGACATGTTTTATACCCATGCGAAGCAGGGGCATGCTGCTAGTATTCCTATATATTAATATCTAGGAAGCAGAAATCACCGAAATAATTGAGAAGCAGTGGTTAATAATTTTACTTCCTATCAAGGTTGACTGGAAGAGATCCCTTTTAGGGATAAGTCCACTTTTGTACATGTGCATTTTTTTTGTCTTTTCTAACATCATCCTTCACGTACATGATCCTCCTACCTTTATCTCTAAGGGGGCTCAGCACAACATGTTATAAACATGTCACATGATTTAGCTACATATTTTACCTTGCCTACCTGTCGTCAACTTACCTTAGTTTTAATTTACGATACCTTGCTAGAAAGAGGGTTGTCTATTCTACTCAACTGGATACCACACGGCGGGTCAAGTTACCTTAGTCGCATTTTACGAAACCTCTGTAAGAAATAAGGGTGGTCTATTCTACTCAGCCGGATACCACACGGCGGGTCGACTTACATTAATCGCCTTTTACGACACCTCGATAAGAAATAAGGGTGGTTTATTCTACTCAGCCGTATACCACTCTGTATAACAAAATGTATGTACAATAACGAAATAAGATAAAAAAATTAAAATATAAATATATCTCTATTTATCACTTACTCTTTCGCATAGTCATTGTCAAGAATGTTTTCGAAAATATATGAGCTAATAAAAAATAGATGAGCTATAATGCGGACTGCATTCCATGGCCCATCTATTATATTGACTGGCACGTTGGCGCGGTGGGTAGTGATCCTGCCTTCGGCTCTGCGGGTCACGGGTTCGATTCCCGCCGAGGGTGAACATTTTCTATAAATAATTTGTTGGTTCCTCGAGTCTGGATGTATATTTGTATTTAAGTATGTGATCGATTTTGGTCGTGGAGTCTATCTCCTGAAGATGCTTCGTTTGCGGGGCGAAACGATTGTTGAGTTTATGATAGTGAACGTATATAGTGCTTGTGTATCGTGATGGCGGTGGTGGAGGTTTGTGCATGTGTTTTTTACGACTCCTGCATGTATCAGGTATGATAACCGATTGTCCACTCTACATTTAGCATTATATATATTTTCTATTTTACTTCATCGCGGATTATAGCAAAATAATTTTATTATTACTTTTATATATGTATATATTTACCAGTTGTCTCTCACCCATAACACAAGTATTAAGATACTTTGGGGACGGACGACCGCGTGTGTAAGTGAACACTTGAAGTAAATAAGGCACTAACTACCTAAAAATTAAAATTCGAACTTAGTATGCAAATTGCGTACTTAGTTCGAATTTTAATTTTTAGTTATTTAGTGCCTTATTTACATCAAGTGTTCAAGTGTCCAATATATTTATTTATTTATATACATTGTACACAATTATGTATTGTATGTGTTAAGAGTGCGTGTACTGAATTCATGTCTATTCTAGCAAGCGTACATTCAGAGATAACTTATAAAAGGTCACGTTTGATATATATAAAAAAATTTTGCCAACCGAGTGACGAACAGTCGGATAACGGGCAATATCGTTATCGATGTGATAAAACACGATAAGACACCTGATAACCTTAATATATGTAAATAGACGGGGTTTCGTTTAAAAACTCACTTGTAACAAATAAAAATTTGTTAATTTAATAATGTTTACCAAAATAGTTCTATAATAAATAGTAATAAAATATAATGAATATTATTCATCATTGTCCTGCCCTTATTCCACTGTAGGTGGGGTCGTCACAACATGTTTTAAACATGATTTGGCTACGTATTTTAACATCTGACGTCCACTTACCTTAGTCGTACTTTACAACACCCCGGTAAGAAAGAGGGTTGTCTATTCTATTCAACCGGATACCACACTGCTGGTCAACTTACCTTAGTCGCCTTTTACGACGCCTCCATAAGAAATGAGCGTGGTCTATTCTACTCAACCGGATACCACACGGCGGGTCGACTTACCTTAGTCGCCTTTTACGATACCTCCATAAGAAACGAGGGTGGTCTATTCTACTCAACCTGATACCACACAGCTGGTCAACTTACCTTAGTCGCCTTTTCTCGCCTTACCTCGGTAAGAAATAAGGGTGGTTTATTCTACTCAGCCGGATACCACACGGCGAGTCAACTTACCTTAGTCGCCTTTTACTACACCTCGGTAAGAAATGCGGGTGGTCCTATTCTACTCAGCCGGATACCACACGGCGAGCCAACTTACTTTAGTCCCCTTTTACGACACCTTGTTAAGGACTTAAAAAGGAGAACTTAAAAATTGCGCAATAAAGGGAAACATGTACCACAAAAACATACAATGCCAACGACTTTCATTTGAAATAAAATACAGTAAAAAAATACTATTTATAGATATATAAAACTTCCGTTGGCTTGCACTCAAAAATCAATGTGGATTAACTTGAGAATGTCTTAAACAACATTGCATATAAAAATGTTTTTTTTACACGAATGTATATAAACGACGACAATGTATATAAACGACGAATATTTATATAAGAAATTTCGGACATAGTTACAACGAAGTTCCCGGGTTTATCAGTCAATAGCGACACGTAAGTGTTATATCGCATTATTTCTATATAACAGTTGTCCATAAAAACTAAAAATTTAGGGACAGTCCTTGATAACAATTTTACATTTGAAGACGGCTGCGTAAATCACATGAATCATTTCACTTTCAATCATTGAATAAATTGTCGTGTAATTCGCTTTAGAGTTAGTTACGCTTATCCCACTTAGAGAGAGACAAGCGTAGGAGAATGATGTTGTAAAGTGAGACCTAGTTTGTACAAAAAACTGAAATAATTTGTATTATTATTAGTACTAGAATTAAGTAGAATTTTTTAGATGATGTAAAAAAATTAAAAATTAAAATGATGTAAATTTTTTCTTAAATTGAAAAGAAAAATAAAAAAATTAATATGGCAGGTGGGGGGCTCGATCCTAAGTATTCTCACCTCTCGAGACCGCCCGTTCCCCAAATGAGCCAACATGACTTTACGTTTGATAGCGAAATTTTTGTGATTGTATTCAACGTAAATATAAAAAAAAATTTTAGAGCCCGAAAACAGGGATAAAACGACATTTTATTAAAATAAAACTTATCTAGATCGATTTTTTCCCCCAAAACCCCCTACATGCTGAATTTCAGGAAAATAGTTGGAGCCGTTTCCGAGATTCTGAAAATATATATAAAATACAAGATTAACTCATTTAAATATTAAAGATTTCTATGTAACTGTGTATACTTCTGTATATTAATAACGTCTCATCGAACTTGACCCTCGGGTCAACAAATGTTGTTTCAATACAGCATTGTAACGTTTGAAAACGATGTTATTTTAGATTGTTAGTATTTTTACTTTTCTCATTGTACTTAGTTATACTACTTGAGTATTAAATTATAAAGTGCTTATTGATTTTTCATCATCATCCTCCTGCCCTTATCCCACTCTAAGTGGGGTCGGCACAACATGTTATAAACATGTTGTTACATGATTTGGCTACATATTTTACCACTGGCCACCTGGCTGACATCAACTTACCTTACGTATATTACGACACTATGATAAGAAAGAGCCACACGGCGGGTCGATTTACCTTAGTCGCCTTTTACGACACCTCGGTAAGAAATGAGGGAGGTACTATTCTATTCAGCTGGATACCATACGGCGTGTCTGTTGCTCGGACGTGACAGACAGATTTACTAACACGCCTTAGGAATTATATTAATTGTATGAAGTTACACTATTTGTCTTGTTAGTAATTTTTTTAATTTGTTATCGTTCCGTGTTAAAGGTTAAAAACATTACGTATAACAAAATACTTTAATGTACAACTATCTTTTACCCGCAACTTCGTTAGCGTGGACTGTTGTCGCGTGATAGCTTGATAATAGATGGCGCTTTTCATTGTCATCCTATTCGTGCAAAATTAACACGATGTCTATAGCATATTTTTTACTCTGGTGTATAAAGAATTGTACTAAATTTCATCGATATTGCTTGACCGGATTCACCATGAAAGAGTAGCAAACATACATCCATACTCACAATCTTTCGCATTTATAATACTAGTTTTTATCCGCGACTTCGTTCGCGTGAAATGTTGTCGCGTGATAGGTTGATAATAGACGCTTTTCAATATCATCCTATTCCTGTAGAATTAACAGACTTTCTATAACCTATACGTTACCCCGGTGTATAAGGAATTGTGCTAAATTTCATCAATATTTTTTCAGCTGATTTACCGTGAAAGAGACACAGACATAAATCCATGCTCACAAACTTAGTAAGCTTATAATATAAAAAATAATAATAGTAAGATTGAAATTTAATTTCATAGAAGAAAGTTTTTTTTTTTTACTATCTTGTTCCAAATTTCCTCGTTTTTAAATAGCTATTATGCGGCATCTACTTTATACTAATTACTGCACGATTTATGATAAAAGCTTAATTCCCTTTATAATCTTAGATATCGGGTATTTCCCAATGATCAATTTCGTATACAGATAAATGACAAGAAAGCGAAAAGTCACTGTGACTCTCTTATATTTTAAACTTACCTTATTGAAAAACTCATCATTCTGCTTTCCTTATCCCACTCTAAGTGGTGGCGGGAAGAATTACAAAAACAACAACAACAAAAACATGTTATAAACATGTTGTCACACGATTGTATTATTGTTTTTTAAGCAAATCACCAGATCACGGAGAAATCAGTCAGATTTTAAAATTGCATTACCAAGGGTTAGTAAAGTCTAAGTACCACTGATATAATTTAAATTATTTATCAATTTAATTAAATTAAATTAATTGGTTCAAAAAAATGATTATAATAATTGTGGAATTATGTCTGCATCGTTAGTTTATTCCACCTTATTTAAAAATGAGATTTTTAAGTAACAATTTTAATTTATTTGAATTTCTTATCATTAAATTTTTTTTATTCCTACTGCCCTTATCTCACTCTAAGTGGGGTCCGCACAAAATGTTATAAACATGCTGTCACATAATTTGGCTGCGTTTTTACGACTGGTCGCCTGCCTGACGTCAACTTATCTTAGTCGCCTTTTACGACACCTCGGTAAGAAATGAGGGTGGTCTATTCTACTCAGCCGGATACTATACGGCGAGTCGACTTACCCTAGTCGCTTTTACGACACCTCGGTAAGAAAAGAGGGTGGTACTATTCTATTTAGCCGGATACCACACGGCGTATTCTTATAATTAAATATTAATTTATTTTTAAATATTAACCAGGGTTGTCTTGACAAGGAGAATTTTTATTCTTCACTCACTATGAATCTTACAGACCTAACTGAACCCCTTTTGAATTAAAATGGGGTTTCATTGTTAAAGAGACTGGTCTAAGCCAGGATTTCAAAAGTAATTAACTTCTACGCTATCTCTAGACCACTAGTTTTCAACTTAATTGAAATTTCAAATCCTTTGAAATTAGGACTCTGTGATACCTTTCAAAACTATTCTTTTGTGAAGTGTAAATTGAGTTGGGAAGATTGAAGTTTAGAAGATAACTAACTTGCGAATTGGATTACGGACATGTATTGTATCTGGCTGAGTAGAATCGACCCTCATTTTCTTACTAAAGTATCGTAAAAGGCGACTGGATAAATTGACCCAACGTATGATATACTGCTGAATTGATTAGACCACCGTCATGCTTAACCGAGGTATCGTAAAAGATGACTCAGGTAAGTTGACGTCAGGCAGGCGGCCGGTTGTAAAATACGTAGCCTAATCACATGACACCGTGTTTATAGCATGTTGTGCCGACCCCACTTAGAGTGGGATAAGGGCAGGAGAATGATGATTTATTATATATTTATATAATATAAACAATGCATCTTTTATGTAACGATTACCTAAATATTATGAAGTTATTTGGGACTAGCTTTTACCCGCGACTTCGTACGTATGAACTGTTGTAGCGTGATAGGTTGATAATAGATGGCGCTTTTCAATGCCATCCTATTCCTGTACAATTAACAGGATTTCTATAGCTCATTCCGGTGTATAAGGAATAATTGTGCTAAATGTCATCGATATTGGTACAGCGAATTCACCGTGTAAGAGTAACAAACATACATCCATACTCACAAACTTTCGCATTTATAATATTAGTAGGATAGAATAGGATTACATAATAAATAAGTTATAAAGGATTCAATTAATTACATTAATTTTTCTTATAGTCGCCGTTCCGCTCCATAGTTAGCGAATTAACCAGATGATAATTTTTGCAAGAACTTTGCGTTACTTCAAATAGCAACTTCAATAATTTAAAGTAATTAACATAACAATATATATATATGTTTTTGCTTCGTTATGACTAATTTATATTTTTCAATTTTAAATATTAATTATATTTTATACGACTATTATATATTATACGACGTGAGAACTTAAGGCAAATATCATAAAAAAAGTCTGTCTCTATGTGATCGATTTACTCATAATTTACTGAACAGATTATAATACGCGTTTTACGGAAAGATAATAGTAATAAAATTATTTTGCTATAAAACGCGATGAAGTAAAATAGAAAATATATATAGTGCAAAATGTAGAGTGGAAAATCCGTTTTCATACCTGATACATGCGGGAGTTGTAAAAATACATGCACAAACCTCCACCACCGCTACCACAATACACAAGCACTACATTCACGTTCACAAATTTACTTGAATAAAGAACATTTTGAATTTCTTGCTTTCTTTGCTGAATTTCAGGAAAATCGTTGGAGCCGTTTCCGAGATTCGGAAAATATATACATACAAGATGAACACATTTAAATATTAAAGATAAGCTAGGGCACCAAATAAACTATTTAAAACCATTTCTACCGTATTCTTCGAGTTTCGAATTTAACGCACTCTAGGGGGAAGCTAGTTCAGGGGGCCTTGGGTTGGGGGCCCCAGAGCACTGCGCCCTCTAGCTCCTCGATTGCTACGCCATTGGATTTAACTGAGGTAAGCGCCAGGTAACGTCTTACACTTAGAGCGCCTGATAAACTTTTATTAGCGATTAAACATATCAATTTTTATTAGCAAATACGCATTTAATTTTATTTTTTAAACATGTTTTTGTTCTATGCTCGGGGTTTGACATCGTGATCATGCACTCTAAAAGTTAAGCCGAAAACGGATTTTAACGTATTACCCATGCAAAAATTATTTCGTTGGTTGGTTGCAACAATGGGATTGTTTCTACGCATTATTTTAGCATTTGCAAATACTTCCCCGATGGTATATACTCATGCTCTATGATAAAGTAGATACTATTAATTTATTATTTAAACTCTATCCTAGCAAAGAGGTAAAAGGTCGACATATTTCCATTAGAAAAACAATGCCGTATCTACTCTAATTAGTAGATCAATCTATATTAATTAGAACTTTATTTTTCATAGCACTTAGTACTTGGGCCCATAGTTCAATAGTAGTGATAATAACATTATTTCAATTTAATTCCTTTACACCCCTTATTTAATAAAGTTTTTGCATTATTCCAGAAAAATAGTTTAGTTTGTCATTATATATATAAGTAATGCGAAATAATAAAAAAAAAATCAGTTTAAATTATAACTAACTTCTGATCGGGATTTCGTTTACGTGGACTTCAGTAATAAAAAAGAAAACGAATGAAACTAAAACCCCAAACTAACTCTGTGCCAAAAATCACAGCGATATCTTCGTTCGAATGTGATAAAAGGATAAACAAATCATATCGCATATACGATTATTTTGTAGATTAATTAAACCAAGAATAAAAAAAGCCTACTATACTGTTGAGGATTATTTGGATGATAAGAATGCGTGGATATAGCTACTGTCCGACCCTGTACAAGACAGTAATGACTTAATGTTATAAGTATTATGAAAAGAGCAACCGCCGATTTTCTTGCTGGCTCTTCTCGGTAGGAACAGCTTTCCGAACCAGCAGTAGAATTGACGATTCAAAAGTACTTGTTTACAAGTTTATTTGAATAAAGAAAATTTTGAATTTGAATTTGAATAATATTCTAGTACGTTTTATACGTTCCTACCGAAAAATAATATATAACGCCTGACTTTTTCTCTTAACTTATAAAAGTCATTCCGCCTCATAACTTTATGCACCTCATTATTTTGCAGGCGATATGAGAAACTGTTGGCGCGCTTCCGTGCGACAGCTATAAATTCACTCGAACGTTGATGTTCTACTGCATTTGGGTTTTTTCGCTACTGTAAGCGTTTTCGAGATTGCAGTCTTTTTACGACCTGGCAATTTCATGTCATGTTTCTGATTGGGCAATACAGCAGATTGATACTTTGACATGGATAATTGTCTGCAGATTATTCTTATCCATATCTGATCATTTTCATAATTCTCTTACCCTTATCCCCACATTCGCCGATTATGTAAAAAAATATTCTAAATTATTTAAAATTGTTTGCGTACAAGCTAAGTCATTATATATAAAAAGGAAGATCGCTACTTCTGAAAATAAAATAAAAGCAACATGGAATATTTTAAATGATGAAATTGGTAAAAATAAAATTCAAGGTAATAATAATAACAATCTTGAACTTAGCATCAATAACAAAATTATTACTTCCAATTTAGAAGTAGCTCGCACATTTGAAAGTTTTTTTCGAGACATACCAATTCTTCTTCTTCTTTCTTCTTTCTCAACCGGTGGACGTCCACTGCTGAACATAGGTCTCCTTAAGGGATCGCCACAATCCACGATTTTGTGCCGCTTGGATCCAGCGGCTCCCCGCGACCTTTTTGAGGTCGTCAGTCCACCTCGTTGGGGGCCTACCAACGCTGCGCTTTCCAGTGCGAGGTCGCCATTCCAGCACCTTAGGACCCCAACGCCCATCGGTTCTACGTACTACGTGCCCCGCCCATTGCCACTTCAGATTCGCGATACGATGAGCTATGTCGGTAACTCTGGTTCTCCTACGGATCTCCTCATTTCTGATTTGATCACGTAGAGATACTCCGAGCATAGCCCGTTCCATCGCCCGCTGAGTGACTCTGAGCTTTCTTATGAGGCCCATAGTCAGCGACCACGTTTCCGATCCGTAAGTCATCACTGGCAACACGCACTGTTCGAAGACCTTGGTCTTCAAGCACTGAGGTATTTTGGACGAAAAGATCTCGCGTAGCTTCCCAAACGCTGCCCATCCGAGTTGGATTCGGCGACTGACCTCTTTCTCAAAATTGGACCTACCTAGCTGGACCGTATGTCCCAGGTATATATATTCGTCTACAATTTCGAGTGCAGAGTTCTCAACGATGACCGGGTGGAGCGGAACATGGGAGTTTGACATAATCTTCGTCTTACTCATGTTCATTTTAAGGCCCACCTGTTGAGATACTCTGCTGAGGTCATTGAGCATTGTGTTAAGGTCCTCCAGAGTCTCCGCTATAACGACTATGTCGTCGGCAAATCTAAGGTGAGTGATGTACTCGCCGTTAATGTTGATGCCGTATCCGCGCCAATCCAGAAGCTTAAAGACATCCTCCAATGCAGCGGTAAACAGCTTCGGGGAGATAACATCTCCCTGTCGCACACCTCGCCGCGTTTGGATTGGTCTCGTAGTTCTGTCTTGGACACGGATAGACATTGTGGCGTTTTCATACAAACACTTCAGCGCTTGGACATACCGATAGTCGATGCGGCATCTCTGGAGCGATCTTAGCACAGCCCATGTTTCCACCGAATCGAAGGCCTTCTCATAGTCCACAAACGCCAAGCAAAGAGGCTGGTTATACTCCTCATACCAATTACCACTACTAAATCCATCAATTCCTCGCCAACATTAGCACTTAATCTTTTAGAGGGGTGCGTCACTGAATGTAACGTTGTCTTTAATTTTAAACACATTACCCCGTGTGACGTTCTAAAAAGCTTCCAAACAATCCAAATGAAAAAAACGGAAGATTTATGGGGAATGTCAGTGCGCACAATTCAGAATATCATTGATGTTCTTGCGTCTCATTTAGCTCCAATTTTTAATAAAACTGTAGATTTAGGTATATTTCCAGATCTTATGAAACACAGTAAATTAATACCTCTGTTTAAATCTGGAGATAAAAAAGATCCAAATAATTATAGACCAATTTCAATACTACCCGCTTTTAGTAAAATCTTTGAAAAAATTATGCTTAATCAACTGCTCCATCATTTCAATTCTAACAAATTACTTCATTCGGAGCAGTATGGTTTTACAAAGGGTAGGTCCACAACAGATGCGGGTGCAAGATTGATGAAACATGTATTTAGTGCTTGGGAGAAGTTCCAGAATACCTTAGGTGTTTTCTGTGACTTGTCAAAGGCATTCGATTGTGTTCAGCATGAGACTCTCCTGCGAAAACTAAGCCACTATGGGGTAAAAGGTACTGCACTGAAGCTTATTGCCTCATATCTCAGTAATAGAATTCAAAGAGTGTGTGTAAATAATATAAAGTCATCCGGTTCAATCACGAAAATGGGTGTGCCACAAGGCTCTATTCTGGGTCCCTTCCTATTTTTAATATATATAAATGATTTGCCATTTTATGTAAACAATATTTGTGACGTAGTACTTTTCGCAGATGATACATCATTATTATTTAAGATTGACAAAACCAAAACAAAAGTTGACGATGTGAACAGTGCTTTGTCACAGGTATCGCATTGGTTTACAGTAAATAATCTGCTTTTAAATACAAATAAGACTAAGTGCTTAGAATTCACATTGCCTAATGTTGAAAATATAGGTAAATACAGTAAAAATTAATAATGAAATAGTAAAAACAGAAGACTTAGCTGTTTTTCTGGGAGTAACCTTGGATGCAAAGCTGCAATGGGGACCCCACATTACTAATCTTTGTAGTAAACTTAGTTCCGCTGCCTATGCCGTTAGGAAGATTAGGCAATTAGCTGATATTGAAACAGCAAGACTTGTCTATTTTTCTTATTTCCATAGCATTATGGCATACGGTATCTTGCTGTGGGGTAAGGCAGCTGATATACAAAAAATATTCGTTTTGCAAAAGCGAGCTGTACGTGCGATTTATAATATGAAACCACGTGACTCGCTCCGTGATAAATTTAAAGAAATAGGTATTCTCACCGTAGCTTCGCAATACATTTATAATAATATAGTGTTTGTGAGACAAAATATACATCTTTTTAATAAAAAAAGTGATATTAGTAATAGGCAAACCAGGAACCGAAATAAATTAATAATACCCAGGATACGGCTTCAGAAAGTTCGTAGATCGTTTGTGGGCCTCGGTATACATTTTTATAATAAAATTCCACAATCTATTTTGGACTTGCCTTTACACAAGTTCAAAATAGCAATTAAAAAGACACTGATTCATAAAGCTTATTATACTGTTGAGGACTATATTGATGATAAGAAAGCTTGGTTTTAAATTGCGACCAGCTACGCACTAGATTATATTGTAAATTTTTTAATTTGTTCTTAATTAAGCCATTATTGTAAAACTCAATTTTGAAAAGAGTGACCGCCGAGTTTCTTGCTGGTTCTTCTCGGTAAGTGCACCATTCCGAACCAGTGGTAGCTTCATTGTAATTTGACGATTCGAAAGTGCTTGTAAAGGCCAATTTGAATAAAGAATTATTTGAATTTGAATTTGAATTTGAATATCCCACTCTAAGTGGGGTTGGCACAATATGTCTTCTACTTCCTATTTCCTCTATCATTCGTCAACTCTGGTGCCACTCCTTTAACATGCATATCATTTTTCACACAATCCATCCATCTTTTTTTTTCGGCCTCCCCCTAGCCATACACATACACATTCATATTTAAAACTCTTTTGGTCACATGATTTTCATCCCTCCTTTTTATACATATGTGATCTTAAACTAAAATATACTAGTAAATATATACAGCCATTTATTGAAGAAGAAGAACCGATGAATGATGGAGTCTTAATCCTTCTTCATGGTACTGGAATGGCAACCTTGTGCTGAAAAAAAAATAGTGTCGATAGACCCCATACGAGGTGGATTGTATGAGGTGGATTCCCATACTCGTGGAGCCGCTTCGGCATAAGTTCGTGTGCTATGGAGATCCCTTGAAGAAACCTTTGTCCAGCAGTGGATGTCTATCGACAGACACGATAAACGGTTTAAATTCTAGTTTGAAGTGAAATGCTTCAATGGTGTTACTTGTTTTTTTTCATATTTCTCGATAGTAAGCCGTATCAATGTTTGAAAAATATTTTAGCGTATTTTAATGATCATTAAAATACTAATTACCTGAGTAGATTTTGGAAACTTCTGAGACACGTCAATCTCAAAAGTTAGTCAGAACCGAGCGTATAACCAAATTGAACTAAACTTTGTAGAATTCTGACGTAACGTCAAATTGTTCTATATTCATCTAGTAATTTAGGTCAAATTATAACTTTTGGAAATAACCACAAACTTAAAGATATATTATTATAGCATAGGGGAGCCATAGGCCTGTGATTGAGTTTCACAATAAAAAATGAGAGGAAAGATGAAAATCGTATACCTATCTTTGTCTTATCACACATAAAAAGAGACGGATACAGTCTATTGTAATAGATATCTCGTCCTAAAACGTTGCTAAAATGTAGATATGCGCAATTGCTTAAAAATATTAATAAGGCGCTACAAAAATTTAATAAAATTCTTTTAACATCGTATTATCATTTTTAAACCGATTTTTTAGTAAATAAAAACTAAAAATAAATCAAACTGTTGTATTTTATTATTAATAAATTAAAATAGTAGTAAATTAATTAGTAAAAAATGCTGTAATCATTGCAAGCTTGTATGTGTGTGATATGTGCTCATAATTTACAACGGCCTGGAAACCAGTCTTTTAAAACTTCCAGTGTGTGGTTTTTTACAATAAAATAATAAATGATATTAATTTTATTGTTCATTTAAATTTTTTCCTGAAAAAATTGTTTGAAGAGATTTTAATAGGTAACAAATAGTTTTAGTCCTGACTGATTAAATCGTACGAGAACACGTTATGTGACGTCATTACACGTTATCACGTCACGATGAAACACTTGAAGCGCAGTTATGTAAGGATAGCTATTTCATTTTGTGCCGATCTCATGCTCGATATCGCTAATTCATACAACTTATTAACTTTATTCGATTTTCAAGTGTACATTGACGTCACGACAGTGCTCAATCATAAAAGTGTGATTGTTTGCTCTTAATTTATATTCAAACGAAGAAAATATATAATATTGGTACTATTGAGTATTATTGGATTTAATTCATAAGTTGGCAGTTTTTGTATTTTGTTACTTATTCTCCGGTAATTTCCCGTTTAAGTCATACTTTAACGTAGGGCTGACGTTACCTAAATTACCGACGCCTGACAAAAGCTTCCTATACCCGGACATTTGCGTAAAATTCGGTAAAATTGAATAACAAAAAACTTTTTGTCATGAAATTAAAGCATGAACTGACAATTGTTTTTATTTAAATATTATAAAATCTTTTTCATGTAGTAAGTTTTTATATAAAAAGAATTAATATAGATTTAAAAAAAGGAAAAAAACAAAAATATGGAATTATATCGCAAAAAATGGGAATGGTTAGAATTTAGGACGAGAATTGAATAAAGTTTTTGAAAAGCGAGGTTGAGATGTAAAAAATAATATTTAAATCAAAGGGAACAAATCATAATGTAATAGTGAGTTTCATTTTCGGGTAGCTGATAGTCAACCCATGTTCGCAATATTCTACTTTACAGCTTTAAGAGTACCGCAATACAATTTTAAAAATGCTACAGAGTAGCTTAAACATCATGTTAAAAAGCGCTCGGACTGCAAAATGTTAATATGTAATTATATATGTAATATTAAGAAAAGCCTTTTAAAAATTTTCCTTGATAAAACACAATTCATTGTTCACTACAGAAGTCACATTAGAAATGAGTTACATTTAGTACAAACTGGTCATCAAACTATAACAATTTCATTTGAAACATTAACAACTCTATATTTGATAAGATAATACAGGCCATGATAATGGAAATCAATATCCGACAATGTACGCATTTCCTTCAATATTATCGCACAGTACAAGCACACTGAAAGTTATTTTTCACGAAATGGAAACAAAAGCAGCAATACATCCGATTTATCACAAACATTTTGCCAAATTACATGAGAGAATACAAAACAAATATGAAGAAATGCAACAGAAACTTGAAAAATCCAGATCTATTGATACTTTGACAAGCTTAAACCTTAAAGATGATTATGGTTATGAAGAAAAAAAATGTGTAAGTGTGAGTGACTTAAGTAATGTAGTAGATTTTACTATTAGTGAAAACAGAAGAAAGGGCAACCTTCAAACAGTTGTTTTTCAAGACAAACATAAAGATTCAACATCAGAAGACATTATTGTTAACGAATCAGTTATTACAGAGCCTGAGTTATTGTTGAATTTAACTGAAAAACTAGATAGTGAAAATGAAGATACGGTCGATAATCAGTTTTTTGGGAACAACGATTTTAAAACGAGCCTGGAATCGTAAGTCATATTGTATTTACACCTTTACTAACTATGTATTATATCGTTTTAATTATATAATACATGCATTTAAATATATTTTAAGGTTAAATGAGACCAAAGAGAGTGATGAATCCTCCGAGCCGTACACTCCAACTACCAAATCGATTCGGAGTAAAATAAAATTTAAATTAAAAAATCGGCAAAAAGAGAAAGAGAAATTAAAAAAAAGGGAGCCTCGAGACAAGGTTGAAAAAGTAGGTGTAAATCTATTGTAAAAATATTTTTATATGATATCATTTTATATAGAAAATATTTCAGCAAGTCACAGTTGATATTCAATAGTCATATAGCATATAGCAAAATATTTTGTTTTTCGAGTTGTGCCACTATTGCTGCCCGTTATTATTAAATTATATGTCTTCCTAATTTATAAGTACGTTTTCATTGGATGTTTTATATTATAGTACTGTTCATAGTATATTAATAGTTATTTTGACTTCAGTTTTGCACATTACCGTACAGTTTTATTTCATTGTATACCTTTAATTTCTTCTCTCTACTTGTTGGCTGGAGGAAAATTTGATTCATAAGCCCATCATGGTGTACATGTAACGAGCATTATTAATGATTTTTCGTTTTCAGTACATTTTATCAAACACGACTAAGTACAGTATCATAAAAACTATCAAAAGAACTAAAATAGCTACAGTTACTGTTGCACTGATCGAAGTCAAAGGATTCGAAGAGACAGACGACGAAAAATCACGGGTTTTGTTATTTCGATTTAGGTAATTGAGATAATGACATAATTATATCAATATATATTGACAAAAATACTACATAGCATTTAATTTATAGGCTAGGAGCTGAAAAACGGAAATCTAAAATAGTCAAGTGTGACAGTGCACGAGTGAAATTCCAGGAATTAATAAATTTTAATTTATATGAAGATGAAGATGACTTAGAAATCACGCTATGGGATAAAGATATAATCATTGGCAGGTAAGTAAACTAACATTACGTGAACCGGAAAAAAGTTAAATTGCAACAAAACATATATAGTACCATCGTGTATGAATTATTACAGGACTCAAATAGATTTGGCACAAATGGATAAAGAAAAAACGCATAAATTGTTTATTAACTTGGAAGGCGAATTGAAGAATCTTCAAATATTCATTCTTTTAACTATAAGCGGAACGACAATAATGAACACAGTGTATGATGATAATGAATATATAAGAGGGAAACGTGAATATTTATTAAACAAAAAATATGTAAGTAATATAAAATAAGAAATTAAGTAAGAAAGTTAAAACATCTCAACTTGTAAATCATATTTAGATGAAAATGATTATAAATTCTAACTATTTTCCTTCCAGGCGTGGTATCACCTTTTTGATAAGTTTTCAAATGTAGGTTTTCTTCAAATTATTGCTTACGGTGCAAAAGGTCTATCGGGACAAGATTGTTTTTGCATTTTCAAATTAGACTATCAGAGACTACAAACGCAAACGGACTATAAAACAAACGAGCCTAGTTGGATGAAGATATTTTCATTGTAAATATATTATTTGATTTTTTTTTAATAATTCACGACAAAAAATTAAAGCAAAAAACTAAACCGCTTAAAAATAAAACCCATTAATACGACTAATACCAGATAAGATAACATTATGATTAGGCTTTGTTTGTAAATTATTGACAAATTATGAATAACCTTTATATTTCAGCACTGTAACAGATATTACTTCTATTCTAGAAGTTATAGTATTCGACGAAAAGAAATGTGAGGAAGTCGGGAGAATCGCTAAGCCGTTACTCAAAATACAACCTGGTAAAAAGTGGTACGCTCTTAAAGATGTCAGTCTAAAAGATAAAGCTAGGGGCAATAATCCCAGGATTCTACTGGAAATGAACATTGCTTGGAATTTTGTAAGAATATATTAACTTCTTGAAATTGATAACATCGTAGTTACAAATAGAGTCAAGTCAAGTATCGGCCTGCTACTATCCCACAGCTGGGCATAGGCCTCCTCTCTCAATTCTTTTAGAGAAGGATTGGAGCTAAGACTTACCATGCTGCTCAGTGCGAATTTGTAGGTTGCACATATCCCTAGAATTCTCGAGAGTTATGCAGGTTTTCGCGATATTTTCCTTTACCGAAAAGAGTGTGATAAATTGCAATTATCAATTAGACACAAGTTTTAACAGAAAACTCATTGATGCCTGCCCAGGGTTTGAATCCATGATACCTCGAAAGAGTCGTACGGTCTCGACCCTAGACTAATTCAGCTTGAGTCACCAAGAGTAACCAAGAGAATTACATTTTAATTATGAACGAAATGAAACTAGGAGCTAGAATAGCTAAGACAATGTCAAAACTATCTGATGCAGGCATCTGTATACTCCATTTGAGTCCTTTGTAGCGCCCTGATTGTTTTTACTTTAAAAACAATAAAAACACTTAGTGTATTGAGGGTATTTTAAAATTTAAATTTGAAAGAACAAAGTCGTGGTTGCAACTAGTTTCAATATAAATATACAGGCCAGTACCACTTGTATCTGTGGTACTAAAGCTTTCTGATTAAATACTTTGCAATTAACACTTATGTATTACATGACTGATAAGAAATAAACGTATGATGCATTAACGATACGCGCCTGTACAATAATTTGTATTAATCTTTCTTGTATTACGTATATTGTTAATACTTTACTACAAAGGTAAACAAACAATGGTTAAAAACAAGGTTTATAAATTGAAGGTTCAAAGAATTTTAGTACATAGGTACGTACTCTTTTTGGGTTGCCTGTAAATTTTTTTAATGTGCTTTTTGTTTTTTCTTATATAGATAAAAAGTGCTGTCCGCGTAATAAATCCAAAAGAAACGAGCTTCATAGAAATTGATGAAAAGTTAGACAGGCATGTTTTCTCGAGGAACCTATCAAGAGCCAAAACAATAACAACGTGGATTATAAGTACTTATAAAATATACAAGTAATTCATTTTTTTGTATTTAATTAATTTACTAAAATAGCAAATATGTCAATTTTACACTTGAATTTTTACTCACAAAGCCATTAGGTATACTATATTTTAGTAAATTTTAAACTCAGCTTCAAAAAGCCGAGTGCCCCAATTAAAAAATCAAGCTTTTGTGGTTTCATTCATGGGACCTAAGGAAATTTGCGACGGGTTGACAGAATTTGGGCATTTAATTTGTTTATTTTACATATTTATAAGCTTTATCCCTGACACTCGCAGATGCGCTCAAACATTTGAAAGTAAGAACTTAAAAAATGAGCTATTTACCGCAAGACACCATTCTTTCTTTTCTTTCTCTTTTGTTAATCTGAGATGTTGCTATCTCAGATTAACAGTAAATTACTTATCTATTATCCAATAGAATTATAGCTTTAACTATTGAAATATTCATATTCATTAATTTTATCAGCATTCCTTTAAAATTTTAAATATATATCATGAAAAATGTTTTCAGAACGTGCTTCGAATGGGAATCTGCAAAAGTGAATGTAGTATCACTAATAATATGGCTAACCTTCTGCTTTTATGTACAAATGTGGATGATACCTCTTTTATTGCTGATACCATTTTTTTGGTATAAACCTAAAGAGTATACTTTAATAGATTGTAAGTTTTTGAACATTTACCTACAAATAGTACTGTTTTCTCGTCTCTACAAACATTTACTTTACAGGGAAGAAGCAACTAATGCATGAAATAGCTCCGAAAAATGACGCAGACTTAAAAAATGAAAAGGTACATATATTTTTGTTATCATTTCAAAATATCATTTACAACTTAACATAAAAACATGTTTTAACGCTTTTGAATCATTGGCAATCCGTCAATTGTTACTCGGTTTCACATATTATACGTGCAAAACTCAACTTAACACTACGAACTGTAGTAGTTTATTCAGATAACATACAATAGCAAAGCAGAATCGGTGTTGTATAGTATGTACTGAATGTACTCTTTAATTAGGCATTTCAAAAGATGCCTTTACAACTCTGATAGTCAAATCATAATTTCAACATACATGGCTTCTGTTTTTTGACTGAGAAAAACTAAATCCTCACTTCCTGACATAGATCGACCATGACTAGTTTAGATCGTTTTGTCCTCTATTCGTAATTTCACACTGAGACCGGTCCTTACCGGTATCATTCCTAGAAAGATGTCTATTGTTACTAATACAGGTTCTCTGCTTACTCTTATCACAACCTTGTCGATATTTCCATTTAGCCCATCCAGCTTTGTAACGGTTGAAATCGTTAAAATTTACAAAGTTTATTTTGTAAAAAGCTGTTTACTTTAAAATGTCTATTATAAAAAGGATCATATCATTTCAGGAGGATAAGCCCCAATCTTTAAGACAAAAACTTAACAGTCTCCAAGAAATATTGCAATCAATTCAAAAAATAATTGGGAAATTAGCAAACACAGGAGAACGTATTAAAAAGTACGCACTTTTCCTAATTCCTACTTAAATGTTTTATATCTAATAAGTAACAAAAAAAAACTAAATGTAAATTTTCCTTTTCAGTTTGTTTAATTTCACGGTCCCCTTCGTTAGTTTCTTGGCAATATTTTTCATTGTTCTTATCGCCTTTGTGATGTATTTGATACCCTTTAACTACATCTGCATGATTTGGGGTATGTATACAGGGAAAAAATATCAATTTTTTTAAATATTTATTCTATATTGTATATTTAATTAATAAGCCCAATATAAAAATTGAGAATTGTTACAAAATTTTCTATTTATTTCAACAGGTGTTAATAAATTTTTGAAAAAAATATTCCGACCAAACAGAATACGTAATAACGAAATGATGGATTTGCTCTCTAGAGTCCCTGATGATGAGACTTTGGTATGTACCTAAATACGTATTTTAAAACAAATGTAATATAGGAAACGCCTTTATATGTAACTGACTGACTCAAAATAAAATATTTTAATTAAATGTATTTTACAAGCTTTACTTTGCTGATACATAACAAAGTTTTTGCGGTTTCAAATTTATAACACTGTTTAAGCCCTTGCTGACAATTAATCTAGAATTTGGCAAACTTTACATAAGTGTTATTTCATACAAAGAAAACTATGAAGCTCATCTGATAATAACGGAAAGGGCAATATGGTCTAGTCGTAATAAAGAGTATCAGATGATTGCTTTGTAGAGTTAGTGCCCTAAAGTCTATTTCATAATTATTCAACGATTTACCCCTCCTCCGTGCCTCTATAAGTAAATAAGCCCAGCGGCTTAGCTTAGTTATTATCTATGAAACTGGATCATACATCAATAGTTGCACAATAGAGTTGACGATTCAGACTCTTGTTAGTAAGTTAACTTGAATAAAGAATATTATTGAATAGAAAAGATCGTAGAAGTCAAAAGGCAATTTCTTAGTGTACCAATAAGTCATTGATGGGTCTGAATTTTATGCATATAATAACTACTACGACTTAGACTGACTAAGAATTGACACTAAGATTACTTAGACGTAATTAGTATATAGAACCCGGCTATACTCACGTCTTATTTTATGGGATGACCCAGACTAGTTTCACGCTCACACTGGGCTCTTATTCATAAGCTCTTTATGCAGCGTTTATGCATCGTCAGGAGATAGGCTCCAAGACAAAATCGTTATTGTGTTAGTGATGATGGGAAGTGCATGAGTTTTTACGAATTATACATGTATCAGTTATGAGAACGGATAATACAGTCTACATTTAAATTTAGATATAGTTTCATTTATTGTTGAATAATCAGCGAGAAATGATGAATTATACTGCTATAAAGCAAAAGAATATTTTCATTACTTTTGTATTATGAACCTACGTAAATCGCGGCGGAAACTGCGAGTAGCAGCTCGCAGAGCGCGACTCGTAATTAAACTATTCGGGCTCATCCGATAAAATAAGACGTGAGTATAGCCGGTTTCTATATACTAATTACTTAAAACACTTTTACAATCATTATAAAGTAGGATCAACAATTACATTTGCACTCTTTGTATGAATGTTTATTTTGATAAATAATTTTTACGAGTACATCCGTATTTTTATCAGTAACCTTTTTAGCGAACAATCACCTCAATCTTTTGACACGTCACGTTATATCATTGATGAATTATCAATAAGCCTTATCGATAAGCCTAAACATTCAGGATTTATGATTATAAGTGAAATTGTGTCAAAATAAGCTAATAATAGACCTCTTAACGATTTCCAAATACTATAAAAAACTGAACGAAGTAGATATGCCGGAGTCGACTAAAATACATAGTATTATGTCCACAGCGGTATATATCTCGGTTGAGTGGGTAAAATCATTACAAAATTGTAGAAAACTTTGTCTATTAGTCGTTTATTAGTCGAAGGAAAAATATTAGCCATACAACTTAATTACGGTTTTTTTTCAGGTGGAATGCGAAGAATTACCTTTAGGAGAAATATCAGATGACAACGAAAAGTAATGAAAAAGATCTGAATATATTTTATAAGAATCTAGTATCTACTCCTTGCCGGCTTATTCAGAATGTTCACCAGCAGCGCGGTGGAGCACTGTCAGGTTTTTAGTCGGTGAGAGTCCGAAATACCCGCCGCTCGTCCCCGTCGGGCGGTGACGATCCATAATGGGTTTTCCTGATATTAAAAAATGCTTATTCAGAATAGGCCTGCATGGAGTTGTAGCCTTTAAGAATCTACATCTCAGTTTTATGTCTGCGGGTTTTTTATTTTAAATTTTAATTGCACTCTATAAGGAAAATTGTACCATAAATTAATAAAAAATGTTCTTTACGAAATCGTTTGTACATTCATCCTGTATGCAAGGTAAAAATTACATTCTACGCTTACTATGATTGATGAATGTACCTATATTATACCTTGAAAACTCCAGCCTAAATTTTATTCTTCACCTGCCTTAGATTTAAGTTCCTGACCTAAGAGCTTACTATTAAGCTATCACTACGAAGTCTGTATATAAAAAAATTAAATTCTTTTAATTCTTTATTGTACAAAAGATACAAAGGACATGTCTTGTACAATTAAAACGTAACTTTTCCTACCAAAAAGTACCAGCAATAAATGTGTGGGTATTTTATATTTTATATTGTCTTATACCCAGTATCCACCAAAGCGAAGAGGAGAAGAGAAGAAAGGAGAGATGCTGCGAAGTTGTCAAATTATTTCCACCATAACGAAAAGGAAATGCGTAGCGAAGAAATGTGAATTTTGCGTATCGGAGATGTGAGCTATTAGAGCAGTCAATGATGAAAACAAGATTTATTTCATAAACAGCATATTTCATAGATGTCTTCTAGTCATGTAGTTTTTTCGCACAAGAATCAGCTTAACCATTCAGCGCGGAAACGCTGCCAGCATTCTTGGGACCATTCCACGTAGGCATGATTTGTATAGTTCTAGCGTGTAAGTAATTTAAGATAGATATAACTTATTCATTTTTGTTGTAAATATCCATGTCATGTAGTTACAAACGTTATATTTTAATTCATTTGAGTTACGTCAACCGCTGCCTAACTAGACACATTCCGCGCCGTTTGCTCGTTTTTGGCACAAAATTCTACACAAAAATGAGACATCTCTCCTCTCAGCTTGATCCATTTCCACCGAAGCTATGCAGAGAGGAGACGTGGAATTGACGATATCTGATTGATAGTCAAAACTCATCTCTGATGAATACAGGGACTTACACAGTTATCACTATATTTAATAACTCGTTAACGGAAAACACGGTACGTAACGTTAAATACTTAATTACAAGCAGGAATTAATTAATGCTTGCAACGTGTTATCTAATTATTATCTATATAAACCTTCCGTCAATATAATATACATTTTTACAATCATCTATAACCTACATGTACCTACTTGGCACTTTTAGGTGTTGTTCGTATATGTGAGTAAAACCTCCGCCGTCTGATTTGGGCAATGATTCTTTAATCATTTAAAAACTTTAAGATTATAAGTATAGCCCCGCGGACAGTGGGCTACTTTATCAGGGTACGAAATCTATTTTATTCTAATAGGATATTAACTCAGTGGTAACTGAGTTTCTGTTTAAACTAACGTGCCAGATTAAAGTTTGTAATTTACCAGGCGTTTTGGTGAAGGAAAACTTCGACAGGAAACGTGCATGTGTCTAGAGAATTCTGAGCATCTATATAATATAACCTGCCAATTCGCATTTGAGTAGCGTGGTGGTTGGAATCTCCAACACTTCTCCCCAAAAAGGAGAGAGGAAACAACAGTGAGATAATAATAGGCCGTTACTATTGCTTTACTTGCGCATAATGTACGCAATAAAAATCAGCAAGACCAAAGTATGAGCGAAAATCAATATTAAAAGTAATATTGGTTTTCAGAAAGTTGAAATGGCTGTACGATTGGGCATTTAAAATACCGCACTTGAAATAATATAATCTGCAAAAAATATTGATTTATTACTTTTATACTTTTCTTAATGAAGTGAAGTGAAAATGTGAGTAAGAATGTTTTTCTTCCAATATCGATACTTTTTTACACGAGAAAACCCTCGACGGGTACTTTTCTGTGGAGGAGCAGAAGCAGTTATGCCGGACTCTTCTAAGCTATAACGTCGTGGTATTCCACTTTGCTGCTTGGTGACGAGGGCATAGGAACACTGGACGCATGACGTATACATCCCCGTCAACAACCTACTCATCTGGTAAAGCCTGAATAGACATTGATGAATTTGGAACACTCTAATAAATCGGCAACCTCAAGAAACCTTTCTCTTGCTAGAATGTCGCATCCTCTATTCGACGCCCACAATATTGATACCTGGAACTGATACTATTACAATCCACTTAAAAGTAGAAGCTATCCCCATTCTTAATCGTATCAGGCTTAGCACTTCATACTAGTCGTCGATAGAAGTGACGGGGCGATGGCCTTATTTTAAGTACATAAGAATCAGAACAATTTTTACGGTTGATTAGTTTGTTCATTAATATTTATTAATATTAATTTAAACACAATTCACTTACAAACTCATGTCAATGCTAATCTACTGATAAAATCATTTAATGTTGTCCCAAATACACCACTGACATATTTTAGAAAGCAAACATTATTTCCACTTCCGTATGGCCTCAGATCAAAAAAAGAAAGATGGAGTTTTGTCGGACAATGGAATGACCCATTTTTAAATATTTAGTTTAAATTATTCCGTTTGTTGTAGTACCAAAAATAATAAGATCTCGAAATTAAGAAAACAACGGACGAATACAAACGATTTATAATATATTCATGATCTCTTTAAGTAAATTGAGAATACATCATTGAGTACATCTGATTCTCATTCCCTGAGGTAAGCAGTCGGCTTTTTTTTGCTTCATAATTTGTAAATTTATATTAAGAGCTCTCATAACATGAACTTGTCAATCATAGTTATGAAAAATGAGATATTTTTTTATTAAATTAATATAATTTTCTAAGCATTTACTATCGCGTCAGGGCCATTTAAAATTATAACCACGTACCTACTCACTTTTAACCTACTTACAAAGGACATTTGCAACACTAATTTGTTTTTAAATTATTCTATATATTCCAATGATTGTTATATTGTTGCATTCAATTATTGCAATTGAATATAAATTATGTGTATGCACTATTATTTGTTCTAAAAATAATATCTCGTAATTTATTTATTAAAAATATTCCCGTTAATTCATTCATCATTTATTGGTTGTATCTAGCAAACATTACATAATATTAGATAATCCTAAATAATAAAAAACTAATTTATAAATAAAAATCACAGGTTACATGGTGAAATGACATTAGATATTACTGCAAATTAGCGTGTTTATGAATATGACATTATTCTAAACGGCTATATCCGATCCAAGGCGCTCGAATTCGTTCGCAAAGTAAATCATGTCCTTGTGATCGAGTGCAGAGTTTTGGAAAACAATGCGGAAAAAGTTCACGAGGTCACCCTGCGGTTGATATGTCACCATCATACTTCCTTCCTTTATCATCCGCTCTTTAATTTTCGGTGCCACCTTATGTAGCCTCTCTTTATAATCTTTATCATTCTCGCAACCCCTTAAACATTTTGGAATGTACCAAAACATCACATTAGTACATTCTGGCTTCTGAATAACCAATCGAAAACCTTCCCTATGTTTGATATGTTCGAGGAAATAACTGGAATTATCGAAGAGCTTATCAACATGTTTCTCAAATCCTTCGCTTCCTTTCGCCTTCCACATGAACCAAAATTTCAAAACATCAGCCCGACGTCCACATTGGATATGCTTGTCGCCGGTGTCGTATGATGTATCGTAAAATTTATCTTTTTGAAAAAGATATGCAGCGTTCGATGAATGCGCTTCTTTGAGTACATTCTTATGTTTTAGTAGGAAAGTAGAACATTGTTGTGGAGCAGCTAATAGCTTGTGTGGATTCCATGTAACTGAATCCGCCCTGAAATCATAATCAAAAATTATTAAATAGGTATCTCATAAAATTAACTAAATATTTGATATTTTAATTTGTCTGAATAAAAAAATTTCACTATCATTGATTTGTATCTTTTTTGCGATACGATATGTCCCGATACTTAATAAGGGTGTGCTTATTACTTTAATCCATAAGTAACGTTACCTAATGGCATGGATACCTAGTTAGGGATAAATAAGTCGCAATGGTATAAAAAATGTTATCTTAATTTAATAATGTTACTCAATTATATCCGGGAGGCTTTACGTACTCCTAAAGTATACAGACAAAGCAAGAGTACTGAAAATGATTATGAAAAATATCCTCATTATATCGGTAGCAACTCAGAATGTGTATCCCCGATAATTAGATACCACGTCATAGAAAGTCGCAGAGGACTAACTCGAAACTCTCTAAACAGAACTGAATGCAACAGTTTACTTTAGATTTTTAAAAAGAAGACTTTATTCTGCATCTATTGATTTATCAAATATAATTATACAATTAATAAACTCTACTAAATTTAAGAAGTAAATAGGCACTGTATATCGTATAGGTCAGTGCGGTCCACCTTAGGCCGCACATCTACTATACAGGTCATTATCTGACGCTAGCCTTCCTAAAAAAAAATTATAAAATATACCATAATATATTTTCACCGATTAAATTTTGCCTGCAATTTTAAATAAAATCAAATATCACACTTACAATTCTATTCCTTTTAATAAAGTCCTATGTTTTCTTGACATTAACGCACCACCTCCCCATGCCGCGTCCACGTGTAACCAGATATTGTATTTCTTACACAAACCAGCAATAGGCACTATGGGATCAAAAGCTCCAAATACAGTGGTACCAGAAGTAGCTGTCACCAAGAAAGGCGTCGCCCCCTCTTCAATAACTTCATTAATCTTGCGCTCTAAGTCATTTACGTCCATTTTACCGAATTCGTCAGCTTTTACCAACACGCAATTGTCACTACCAATTCCCATGAAAACGGCCATCTTTTTTGTAGAGTAGTGTGCAAGTTCAGAAGTGAATATCGTAAGTCTTGGCACAGCATAAACTCCTTTTTTCTGAAACATTAACGCCATAAGAATTTAATGACCTAATTAAATCAAATAGAGGTAGAAAACGTGGTTAATATAGTAAATAAAAAGTTAAATTATAATAGTTGTGTCCCAATATTTTCTAAGTATTAAACGTACGCCAAAGGTGAGATTCTGTGTCTAGTAATCTATTCTTTGGTAATGAAGAAAAGTTCAAACAATAACATAAATTCAGAAGCTCTTAACTGGAACGGTATTGAAAGTTGTAATCACTACATATTATAAAACAAAGTCCATATTTCCGTATGTACGCATAAAACTTTAAAACTACGCAACCGATTTTGATGCGGTTTTTTTTAATAGATAGAGTGATTCAAAAGGAAGGTTTGTACGTATAATAACATTCAATACGAAGTAGAGAAATACTGTAATTTTTGAGGTTTCTATAAATAATTACATTTTTTTCCGCTTACATTGCAAACGCAGGCTAAACCCTACGAGATTTATCAAAATGATGTACTAAGTATTTGTACACCTTAAAAAGGTCTACAGAAAAGTCCGCGATGGTATATGTCTATCTCTTATGGATAACCCACAATAGCAGTTTTTTTCATTTACTTTTTACGATAAATGATGCCTTATGTTCAAAGCAATTTTTATACAATACAGCATTAATCCTTATCCAATTGAGTACCTTAAATAAATTATTGATTTAATATAGATCAATATTGCCGTTTACAGCATGTAATTTAAGTGAACATTTTCGGAGATACTACAGATTTAAAATCCCGCGAGGAGGCCGCGCTTCGACCTATAAGCACTTCGAATTTAGCAGCGACTGGAGGCGCAACTAAATGTCCTTCTTTCAAGTTTATATTGTCTAATGATAAAAAAGCTATGTATGTTGTATGTAAAGACATTGTCTAATCAATTGTAAAAATAAATAATATCACTACATAGTATAAAACAAAGTCGCATTCTCTGTCTGTCCCTATGTCCGTATATCCCTATGTATGCTTCAATCTTTAAAACTACACAACAGATTTTGATGCGGTTTTTTTTAATAGATAGAGTGATTCTAGAGGAAGGTTTGTACGTATAATAAAATTCAATACGGAGTAGAGAAATACTGTAATTTTTGAGGTTTCTGTAAATAATTACATTTTTTTCCGCTTACATTGCAAACGCAGGCCTACGAGATTTAACCCTACGAGATTTATCAAAATGATGTACTAAGTATTTGTACACCTTGAAAAGGTCTACAGAAAAGTCCGCGATGGTATATGTCTATCTCTTATGGATAACCCACAATAGCATTTTTTTCATTTACTTTATACGAAAAATAATGCCTTATTTTTGAAGCAATTTTTATACACTACAGCATTAATCCTTATCCAATTAAGTACCTTAAATAAATTGTTGATTTAATATAGATCAATATCGCCATTTACAGCATGTAATTTAAGTGAACATTTTCGGAGATATTACAGATTTAAAATGCCATGAGGAGGCCGCGCTTCACCCTATAGCACTTCGAATCCAGCAGCTACATCGTTCTTTCCAGAGTTTGTTTAACGACAAGGAAGCTGTGAATGTTGTATATAAAGACATTCTGTAATTAATTGTAAAAATTAAATACATAGGGAAAATGTAAAAGTAAATAAGTAAAAATGTACTATATGAATTTAGATATTCCAAAGATAGCAGGAAATCTTCTTGGTATAGGGAAAGGAAATTGTTTTTCTCCAAATTTAACGCTTGCGGGCCACGGGCAGTAATGAATAAATCAAAACTACTGGATCGGTTTTAATCATTTTTTTACACTGAATGACATGGGATATATATTTTATACCCGTGCGAAGCAGGGGCAGGCCGCTAGTATTTCATATAATTCGTGCGCCTAAATTTTTTTAATTTTAACATTAATTTTTAATTAATTAAATTTTGGGCTTTAAATTAAAATTTTAATTAATTTTTAAATTTAATAGGTTTAGATAAAGTGGGCATGATTTGTATAGTCCTAGCGTGTAAGTAGTTAAAGATATATATAACTTGTACATTTTTTTAGAAAGAAAATATTTTAGATAAAGTTACATCCCAAAATTTTTGACAACTAAACTAATTTTAAAAAACATACAAAAATATACATATATGTATGTAAAGTAATCTGATGTCATTAATTTGACGAGGCTAGATGATGAATTTATAAAACAATAATTTAGCGACTAAATAAGCATTCCAATTAAAAGTCTACGAAAGAAAAGTTAAAATTCTTAAAAAATAGCCAATTTTCTTGTACGAACATACTGAGAAACATTCATTTTAATATTATATGTTATACGTTTTCCATATTAATATAGGAGGATAAATATTGTTGTTAGCATACTATACATGTAGTATTAATGATTCTGTAATGTAGTGTCGAGTACGCATTTCACTAGGCAACAATTCTTGCAATTAATTGAAATTAACTCTGATCTATGTGCGCTATTTTATTGGCTCATCAATGCGCTAAAACAATTAAATCTCAGAAATGAGAATGAACGATTGTTATTATATAAAAAAGGAAATGAGTCATTTCCTTTTTTATAATAATGATATAATTATCACCTGATACAATCCGTACGTGTGTTTTAAAAACTACTTCCTAATAAATTACAGGAAATACTTAATATTCAAAATCATTGCCATTGATTCATATTTGCTTGCACCCGTACTAATATTAGTTTTTATAAAAACTGAAAAGTTCTAATCCTACTCTTCCAAAAGTAGAAGGAAGCCTTTGCCCAGCAGATAGTAACACGCAGTCACTTAATTTTATTTTACACAACTATTTTTATCTTTTGATAAAAAAATAAAGCAGAAATACACTGCAGAATCTTGTAAATTATCATATTGAACACATTTTAAAATATATAAAGCGAAAACCTATAAATAAATCGAAGAAAAAATCATCATCCTCCTACCCTTATCCTATGTTTTAAACATGTTGTTATATGATTTGGCTAGGTATTTTACGACCGGCCGCCTGCCTGACGTCAACTTACCTTAGTCGCCTTTCACGACACCTCGGTAAGAAAAGAGGGTGGTCTATTTTATTCTGCCAGATACCATTTTATCCACCGAAGAAAAAATATAATTTTTTAATCACGAACATACAGTAAAATGTCTTTAAAATAATTTATTTTATTTTATTTTAAAATTCATTTGATATTTTTATTTATATTAGCTTTAGATTATTTATTAAAAGTAAATATATATATGAATGTACAAAAGTACTCGTACATATATTTTTTTCCATTATTACATACTTTACGCGTCAAAGAAGGCTTGATCTTCTCAACGTAAAGCTTTACATTAAGGCATCCTATATACCTTCGCAATTATAGATAATAATTGCTGGTAGTTATTCAATTATATTATCCATTTACAATAAAAAAAAATTGCAGCCTTATAGGCATGCTACTTTATTCGACCTCGTCTATGTGATTAACACAGATTTCATGACAGAGTGGACTGTTTTATTATGTTAGATTATTAATAGATTATGTAACTTCTTTTCTATAATTTCTGACTAAAAATCGTAAACATAAAACACCTATGGTAATGAAATAATTTAAATTGAATTGATGTTGTGATACAATCGTAATGGATTATGATTTGTCGTGGAGCCTAACCTCCTGGTAAAGCTTCGGTCACGGGGCGAAACGATAGTAGAGATTGTCGTAGTGAGTGTGTGCAGTGCTTGTGTGTTGTTGCTGGCGGCGTTTTGTGTTTGGTGACTGGTCCTGCATGTATAAGGTATGTAAACCCTGCCTGCTTCCTACACTTAGCATTAACATAAATTCTCCTATCAAACGCGGATTATAGCAAAATAATTCTATCATAACTTCCGCACTATGTAAGTTTATGTATGTATATTATTAACTTATACACGCCGTGTGGTATCCGGCTGAATAGAATAGGCCAACCCCATTTCTTACCGAGATGTCGTAAAAGCCAACTAAGGTAATTTGACCCACCGTGGGGTATCCGGCTGAGTAGAATAGACCACCCTCTTTCTTACCGAGGAGTCGTAAAATACGACTAAGGTAAGTTGACGTCAGGCAGGCGGCCGGTCGTGAAATACGTAGCCAAATATACATAGGGATAAGAATTTTCGAAAACTCGAAAGAGGGCATGAAACAAAAAGGTTGGGAAACACTGCTATAAAGCGACTTAGAAGGGTTTACATTTTTATGAATCAAAGTCGTAAAAATTAAAATAGGTATACCGGAATGGGAAGTACCTTGACTATAGTGTTGCTAAATTCGTTTTTGCTTCCGTTTACTAAACCTTCATCAAGAAACATGTGAATTCGTAGGCAAAATTTATTAATTATAATAGATGTCAAGGTATATCAATGTTATGAATAAATCAGACCCAAAGTATAGTAATTAATATGTAATTTTTTTTTTGTAGAGTTAATGACCTCTGTTACGCATATATGTAAGCACGCGTTTTTTACGTCATATCGATCGAGCTAGTTGCGAAAGCTGTGATGGCCTAGCGGTGCGACCGTGTGAATCTCTAGAGACGATCATGGGTTTAAGCCCGGGCAGACACCAATATATTAAAACTTATGTTAAAAAATTCTATTAAAACTTATGTGTCTAATTGATAATTGCAATTTATCACACGCTTTTCGGTGAAGGAAAACATCGTGAGGAAACCTGCATATCTGTAGAGAATCCTAGGGATACGTGTAACCTACAAATCCGCATTGGAGCAGCGTGGTAGGTCTTAGCTCCAACCCTTCTCTCCAAAAATGGGGAGAGGAGGCCTATGCCCAGCAGTGGGATAGTAACAGGCCGTTACTCAGTTGCGAAAGTGGGTAGAATTAAAATATTTTACAGAAATATTTTCCTGTGCCTGTTTGACCAATCACTGCTCGGTAATTTTTTACAAAAAAAAAAAACTGCAAAAACAAAAGAAAATTGGGTATCCAGGGGCACGATCCTAGGTATTTTCATTTCTAGCGATGGGCGCGTTCCCCGAATAAGCTACGCTTACTTGGCAATTAACGGCAAAAATAGTGTTATATATTCAATGTCAATTTTAGTACTTCTTTTAATGCCTAAAACAGGGATAAAACGATTTTTTTAAACCTAGCTAGATCGATTTTACTCCCCCAAAACATCCTGCATGCTGAATTTGAGGAAAATCGTTGGAGCCGTTTCCGAGATTCAGAAAATATATTTATATATATACATACAAGATTAACTCATTTAAATATTAAAGATTAGTTTTGATAAAAGCACGAATTGCAGTTAATACAGGATAATATCAGCAATCTTATCGGTTATATTATGACAATATTGTTGTAAGAATATGTATACTAGGAATATCCTGGATAAAAATTATGACGTGGTTGTCATATAGGGGAAGTACTGGGACCGTATTGAAGGTATTTGCGGTGATATTGATTAATATTTTCCAGTGTTTCCGCAATTCTATTACAAATAATTACATTGTATATCTATACTAATAATATTTTAGCTAAGCTAAGCTGAAGAGTTTGTTTGATTGTTTGAACGCGCTAATCTCAGGAACTACTGGACCGATTTCCGAAATTCTTTGAGTGTCAGATAGTCCATTTATCGAGGAAAGCTATAATATCACGCTAAGATGAATAGGAGAGGAGCAGCAAACAAATTATTACGAGAACGGCAAAATTTGAAGCTTTCCTTGCGTGCGCTAAGGAAACGGTGAAAGTTATTCAAAAATCATGTATTATAGAATTGTTCCCCTCTAAATGTTCTAAATAAAAGTCCGCGGCAGTATATGTCTAGCTTTTAAGGTTAATCCACTGTAACCATTTTTTTGGTTATCAATATACTATTTTACGGTTTTAATATATCCACGCGGACGGAGCGTCTGGAGATTGCTAGTATATTATAAACTAGCTGTGCCCACGGCTTCGCCCGCATTCATAAATCTGTTATGTAGATTTGAAAAAGTAGTTTTTAATTTCACACGAATTTCCGTCCCATAGTTAGTAACATAAAACTAATAGAAGAGAGACAACTGGTAAAAATATAGATATATTATTTAAATACATAATATCTGGGTGACCGAGCTTCGCTCGGTAATTTTTTACAAAAAAAAAACTTTAAAAAAAGAAAAAAACAATTATTTAGTTGGGATCGATCCTTGGCACTCACTTTTCTCGTGGCTGCCCGCTAACCGAATAAGCTACGTCGACTTGACAGTTAATGGCGAAAATTCAATTCAATATAAATGTTAGTGTTTTTTAATGCCCAAAAATAGGGATAAAACAATATTTTTTTTACATAAAACCTAGCTAGATCAATTTTTCTCCCCCAAAACCTCCTACATGCTGAATTTCAGGAAAATCGTTGGAGCCGTTTCCGAGATTCGAAAAATATATATATATATATATATATATATATATATATATATATATATATATATATGTATATATATATATATATATATATATATAAGATTAACTCATTTAAATATTAAGATATACACCCAGACTCGAAAAACCATCACTTTGTTTACAAAAAATGTTGGCTCTCGGCGGGAATGGAAACCACGACGCGCAAAGTCAGGACACTGAGGGCAGGGTCTGAGCGGATTTCGTACGGTTTTTATAATTCAGGGAAAGATGCTTTATATAATGTAACAATAGAAATAATATAAATTATTAGTCTTTCTATGCCTTAACTTTTTGATATTGTAACTTTTGATGGTTATCTTAATTTTAACTCAACGCAAGGTTTAAGCATAATATATGTATAACTGCTACATATGTAACGATTCGTTGAATTAAATATTTTTAATTAATATAAATTAAACGATTAAAATACGATTTACAATTACCGAAAATTAGCAAAAAGATTAGTAAAAATAATTTTATTGCAGACATTATACAAAGCAAGGTTTTAAGGCACGCGATATAATAAATCACCACAAATCTGGGTTAAGGTGATTACCAAACGCTTCCTTCAAAACAATAAAATTTTCTAAGATAAAATATCCATTTTACAATGAAATAAGCAGTTTATGACTTGAATAAAACCCGACATGACTGTAATGAACTGTTGTGAAGGACAACAGTAATTGTTTATTGCACATTTTTTGCAATTAATGTATCTTGATTGATTGTTCGCTCAATCAGTTTATAGCGTCTTAGTTACTTCGTGCAATTTTGCTCGATTTAAATCACTATAAAAATCAGTAAAATAACGTTCTGAACCCCATAGCTACCTGCTAGGAGTTTGAGTCTCCGACCATGTCAAGTGACCTAACAATTTGGGCGTCAAGGCTTTTTTAAATTACTATAATAAACTAAAAAAGATTACTGACCTTAGAAGTACTATTTCGATCAACTAAATTACTCAACACGCCATCAAACAAGATCACATTTAAGTTCAAAGTTACGAACTTGAAATGTAGTTTTTATTTGAAGATTTGTATTATATCGACAACATTATATTAATATATAAATAACTCATTAATTAAAAAAACTCTATAAAAATTATTTGATGTGACATATAAGTAATCATTATTTCTTTGTTATTAAAATGGTTCGTACGAAAATCGTTATGGTTTTAATGGGATCTTACTTTACATGATGTATAATAATTATTCAATGTATATATTATTATATCACAATAATTGTTATAGATTTATTTGATGTATGTATATATTTTGAGAGTATAATATATACTCTTTCGTCAATCAATAGCAACCAAAGACAAGTATGAAATATGAAGCATCACAAGAATGAACTTTATATTATAATTTCCGTATATAAATGTAAATAATATTAACACTCAAGTTACAAATTTACTCACCTTAATCTCCGGATAAAAGTGCTGTCGAGCGCAGCTTACAGCATAACCATTTGCTATAGAGCCTCCCGGGCAGAAAATACCATCGCCCTCTCCATTTGGCCATCCAACGATAGCACGCATCTCCCTTAACACTTCCTCTTCCATCAAAGTCAAAACAGGCGCAACCTCAAAGGTGTATACGCTAGGGTTTAACGCGTCTGTCAACCATTGTCCTATGAGGCCATAGGGATCGACGGATGAAAATAGCTGGTTCACAAAGTAAGGGTGTGCTGTATTGACGGAGTAACGGGCAACCTAAAAATTTTTATTATTAAGTAATGTAAAATAATGCCCTGTTATCCTATTGCTGGGCTTAGACATCCTCTCTCCGATTTTGGAAATTGGAGTTAAGACCTACCACGCTGCTCCAATGCGGATTGGTAGATTACACATATCAGTACAATTCTTTAGAAATATGCCGGTTTCCTCACCATGTTTTCCATCACCGAAAAGCGTGTGATAAATTATCAATTAGACACAAATTTTAATAGACAAACTCATTGGTGCCTGCCCGAAAGAATCGCACTGAGTCACCGTTGGGCTATCACAGATTCTATTAAGTAATATGTACACAATCATAAGCTTCATTTAATTGTGTGCGACATAAGCTTTCGGCTCCTACTTCGCGCCTTATGACTTGCTTACTTTGTAATTCATTTCTGGGTTTGAGTATAAGATTCTATAATAAAATTCCACGATCAATTTTAGCTCGGCCATTAACTTAGTTTAAACTATTAAAAGGAGGCTGATAAATAAAGCCTATTACGGTTGACATACACGAAAAGAATGCGTGGATATTAGCTATATCCACTTACACTTCGACCATGCATTAATGACTACATGTAACAAGCTATACGAATTATATTTTGGAATGGACAACCGCCGAGTTTCTTGGTGCCTCTTCTCGGTAGAAACAGCTTTCCGAACCAGAAGCAGTGTCGACGATTCAAAAGCACTTGTTAACAAGTTTGCTTGAATCTGTAGTTGAAATAAACTATGCTACCCTATTTACAAGGTGCATATAGTGCATATACCCACATATAATGTTTAAAAGTTAACTATTTAATTAGAATTGAATTTGAACATTTTGAATCAGGTAAAGTTATAATAATTTTTTACGCATAAATTTCGAATCAAAATCAATTAAATAACGAAGACTGAATTAAAACATAAACAACAAATAATTAAATTTTATTGGTATCTTCTCGAAATGCATTTTTAAAAGCACTTAACTTTATTGTCTTCACTTTAACACGAGCATTAAATTGTCAATTAAATATAAATCATAAACCAATTTCAAGACTAACTTAATTTAAAAAATATACCTTTTTTCAAATGTAAAAAAATACAATTAAAAAAACGAAAAAAGCCCCGAGTGACATGTGGTGTTTCGAACTTTTTTGGTCTGCGCGTTACCATAAGGCTATAACAGATATGCATTTTATAGCTCAAATATCATTTACTTTCTATTCAATATTTTAAGAATTTTTCAACGCCCAAAAACAGGAATAAAACGACATTTTTTAATGAAACCTAGTTAGATCAATTTTTGCTCTTCTAAAACCCCTTTAAAACATGCTGAATTTCATGAAAATCATTGGAGACGATTTCGAGACTCGAAATATATATACAAGATTAACTCATTTAAATATTAAAGATTTACATAACACCAACATAGTGAGAAAAAAAGAAATTTATAAGATAACCAAAAACTTAAGGAAAAAAATTAAAATAACTAATAACTTAATAGAATGTGCTAAAACTCACATCAGCTATAAACACCAACAACTCCTCGTGCGTAGCAGGTCCCTCCCGGGGTTTTAAATCTATCGCCTTCTTGATATCCTCAGGGGCTGACCACTCCACGACCTTAGAACTCCTCGAAGCTCTACCAAAAACCACCCGTTCCACTAACAGATCTACCGCCCGCCGTATAAAATCCTCATGTTTCGATCTATCTGTGAGACTTTGAAACAAGCTTTCCTTCTGCTCATGCCCCGCTACAATAATATTTGAATCGGCAGGCATGTTTCAGTTGTTTTGTTTATAAACACGATTGAAACTTTTTTTGGTAATATTTTTGGTATTTGTGAATGTAAATCGACGGTCACGGGCGGCTGCTGCCATTAGTCGTGCGATTTTGGTCCGTCATTCAACGCGAAGCCTTCTTAAATACTTTGCGTCACAATCAATTCACTTAGTAAGGTTATTATGCATTAGTTACCGCAGCCAGCGAATCAAATAATGAACACTTTACAATAGGGTTGAAACGAAAGTGAATATGCATAATCAATTAAATATATAAAAGAAAACATTTTAAAAATCTCAAAAAAATCTCTTTTGTTTTAAAATATATGAAGTTTTTGCAACAATGTATCAAAATATTTTACAACTTATGTATGGTTATAATATAAATTATGCTAATAAATATATCAAAATAAATCTTATTCTATGCTACTAATATTATAAATGCGAAAATTTGTGAGTATGGATGTTACTCTTTCGCGGCGAATCCGCTAAACCAATATCGATGAAATTTGGCACAATTATTCCTTATACACCGGGGTAACATAGGTTATAGAAATCCTGTTAATTCTACAGGAATAGGATGAAATTAAAAAGCGTCATCTATTATCAAGCTTTCAACAACAGTCTACGCGAACGGAGTTGCGGGTAAAAGCTAGTCATTCGTGTTGTTAATAATCAGTAAATTCTACTCTGATGATACATTTGTGAATGAATATAGAATTACATTAGCATTATTTAATTCATTGATTATGCTACTACGTCTGCCGTCAATGAACTGTATGTTTTATGATTAAATTGTATAGGTTTTTTATTCTGTTTTAACGCAGTTATTTTTCGCTCTTGCTTTTTTGATATAGTTATACATATAAGGTGAAAAAAAATTACAATTTTTTACTATAATTATACTATAGAATATATGTAAAATTGAAAATAATTTATAATATAATTTTACTTTATATCCGGCTATAATAATACACGAAATTCGTTTTGATTGGGCTTAATTAAAATTGATGGATTTATCCAGGGTTCTTATTCATCATATAGAGTGCGGATGCCACGTCGAAAGTTGAAATTATAATATGATTTTAGGAAAAAACAAAAAATGCCTATGTTCTAAAAAGAAATATGGTAATTTTTTTGCGAATTGACTGTATGCTTTAGCCCTAAAAGCTTTTACAGCGTAACCAGGTGGGACGGGCGAGCACAGAAGCATCGTCGAGGTTGCGAAATACGAAGAGTAGAGCGCAGAAGCACTACTAGCGTCCGGGAACGTCATCCTAAGGGTGCCCACTGTGAGGCCGGACCACGGCTTAGGACGACGTGTAGTGCAGGGCTGATGTTATAACTTTGATTTATGAATACGACGACGGAAGGGAGTAATATGGTTAGGAAGTCTTAGTACTAAGAAGCAGGCTTAAAGTTTGTATATTTTTTACATTCTCAATCACTTTATAAAATCTGTAAGTGCAAAAATGTAAGTACAATATTTAAAGTAGATTTTATAAAAAAACATGTAAATTATATATTAATTAATTAATTTTCTTCTTTATTCAAACGACAGACGTTCATTGCTGGATTGTTTTGTCGTTATGATCCCACCTGCTTCTGAAACTTTTTAAAGTCGTCTGCTACTTAGTGGGGGCTCTATCAACTTTAAATAAATATAAATAAATATATGGGCACACACGGTCGACCGTCCCCAAAGTAATTTTAATACTTTTGTTATGGGTGAGAGACAACTGGTGAACATATACAAATGTATATAATTTTTAAATACATACTTAAATACAAATATACACTCAGGCTCGAAGAGCCTGATAGATCCCTTTTAGGGATAAGTCCGCCTTTATACGTGTTTTTTTTTAATTTTTGTTTCTCTTCTCTAAATATATGTATAAAAAGAATAAATAAATAAAATAAAATAAATAGAGAGCCAACAAATTCTTTTATAGAAAATGTAGGCCCTCGGCGGGAATTGAACCCGCGAACCGCGGCGCTGAAGGCAGGATCACCACCCACTGCGCCAACGGGCCAGTCACTTTGAATTTTTCTAGTGCGGGTTCTGCACTTTTCAACATCATAAGATCTCAACGTACTAAATACTTTCATACTACGTATTAAATAATACAACCACGAAAACACATTTCTGTAGCAAATTTCAGATAAAATGGTTCTTGGCATCGCCAAACTTTTTCGATTGAGATACCCACATGTCATTCCAATGAATACTTACATCACTTCTCATAAATAATCTACTTAGTTAGTTACTTAGTTTATAGATGTTGACCTTACTTTTCCGTACTACGCTACGCTGTTATAATATATTAATACGTAATATTTACAAAACAAGCATAAGCCCCCATACTCTGTGTAAAACGCCTTGTACAGATAAACATATCCGTCATCATAGCAATGGCCTTTATTTACTTTCTAAAGCAATTCTAATTTAAGGAGAGCACATATATGCTTGTATTTAAAACACTTAAAACAGTAAATATTATTTATCAAGTAAATTAAACATAAGTTTCTTCAATACTTTAATCCTTCAATAGAATACATGACGAAGTTTCGTCTGATGACCATTTAAGAGCTAAAAGCTACTAAAAGCATATAGGACTCTACCTTACTAAGTTATGTTTTTGAAATGCACTCACAAATTGTAAATAAATTAAGAAATATATAAATTTAATTTAAAGCTATAATGGAGTAAAAGAAATCGTTTAAATAAAGTAAAACAGACTCTCGATACGTCCTTTTTTTACTTCGTGTTTGTACTCAATTCCAGCTTTGGAATCGTATTCGTATTTCTTCGGTTAATTTGTCATTAAAAAAACTCTTTTTAGATTTTTACCTGTAGTAATTTGTTTTTGGTTTTGAGTTTTTGGTGTTGGTTCGAATCTAAACGGATGAACTGATAGCAACCCATCGACATTGTAAGAATTCTAGATTCTAGAGGGCAAAATAAGAACTTTCTTAGATAGAAAATTAAATATCTAACCGATATATAATTTATAATCAATGTATAGAAACCGCCTATACTCATGTTTTATTTTATCGGATGAGCCCGACTAGTTTCAAGCCCATACGGGGCTCATATTCATGAGCTCTTTACGCGGCATAATCGCGGCAGGAACTCCAGTTCCGCGTATACATTAATAATGAATAATACTCACGATAGTTTAAATTCAGATATACAAAATTAATAATAATTAATAATACAGATTCACATTAATTAATACAGATTTAATACACCGATTATTAATTTTTTAACAGGACAGACCCTTCAAATCTTTATCATAAGTCAAACATTTTCGCTTAATAAGTTAATGAATTGACAGACAAGATTTATTCTTGACTTCTATGCCTCATAATTTATACTACTAGCTAGCTAGTAGGCCTGGATCATGTGAGTAAACCTATATTTAAAAAAGCAGCACTCATATAGATCCGATAAACTTAAAATTATAACTATGCGTTGTTGCAACACTGCATTTTATCAAATTTACGTGTCGACATTAAAGTAGGTAGTTATCTCTAACTAAAACAGGAAATTTTTAGTACCTACAACAGACTGAGAAATGAAACAGTATTTTTTGCCTTAACAGTAATTCTCGTACCGGTAATTAGTTGCACCAGGGGTCGATACTGACCTTTTTTACATGGTTAGTCATCTGAGAACGGCCGTGTATTAAATTAGATGCAGTTTTAGGTAAAACAAAACGTTGTTTATAATTTTTTGTCATCGCTTTTTATAATATAATAATAATATATGGGACACTTACACACAGGGTCGTCCGTCCTCAAAGTTAAAGTAACTTAATAATTGTGTTATGGTAGACAGACAACTGGTGAATATTTACTTGTATAATTTTTAAATACATACTTAAATACAAATATACACCCAGACTCAAAGACCAACAAATTCATTTATAGAAAATGTTGGCCCTCGGTGGGAATCGAACCCGCAACCCGCGGAGCTGAAGGCAGTGTCACTACCCACTGCGCCAATGGGCCAGTCAAAGTTTTGATATGAAAGTTACAACTGTACAAAAACCGGCTATAGTCACTTCGATATCAAAAATATACTTTTTTAATATTAACTGGAACGAATAGTTATAAACTATTGAATACTTCTTCTTCTTCTTGTGCCTCTCCCACTAGCGAAGGCTAGCCGTCAGTGCTTGATAATCCTATTTCTCGCAAGGCTAAAAAGCTGGGCAGTCTCGGGACTCCTGTCTATTCTCGTATATTGCGCAACCATGACTTTCTCCCGATGCGTCTCTTGCAACTTTACCCATCATAATAAGTTGCAGGAGTCCATACTTTTCGTTTCTAAGCACATGTCCCAGGTATGCAAATTTCTTCTTTTTGATGGTGGTCCAAAGTTTGCACTTACAACATACGCGCTGCTAGACCTCTTTGTCATTTGCCACCTTTTCGATCCATTTTATTTTCAGCATGCGTCGATAAGCCCACATCTCAAATGTTTCTATACGCCTTTCAATATCCTCTTTTACGTTCCACGCCTCACATCCGTAAAAAAGTACTGGCCAAATATAGCAGTCAAATATATTGAATACTTATAAATACATAAGTATATTTATTTATTTATTTATTTATTTATGTACCATTAAAGAAAACATACAAAAAATACAGTTAAATGAAAAACAAGTACAAAGGATAACTTATCTCTATAAGAGATCTCTGCCAGCGACCCTTGGTGGTTGGAAAACTAAAAGAAACGTAGTATAGGTACATTAAAATTAATAAATAACAACAACAAAACACTATTAAACAAAACAATAAACTATATGTTGATAAATATATAAATAAACTTACATTCTAATAATCATAAAATAAAATAAATATATATAATACAAGATAATATTAAATCGTCTCAAAACAAAATCATTTTATAAAAACAATTTGTTGTTTCTTTCAATCTGTAATAATGTGTATTTAAGTATATAATATTTCCCATAACTTAATTATACTTCCATGGCCATAGAAAGTTGGGATAACCATGTATTAGATGCTTAATTACATTAACTACATGTACAAGCTTAATTACATTAAAAAACTAATAATAAAATTATTTTGCGATAAATTAAACAAAAAAAATATTGCGGATTATAGAAAAATATTTTTATTATTACGTTTGTATTATGGATCTCCACAAAGTAACGTCTAATTCTATAAATTATTTAATTATATTAGAAAAAAATATTATTTTGATATCACATTAAGGCTTTATCCTACCCAAATGATTCAACACCGGTTCTTTTCGTAAGAAAATCCCAAACACCAGTTTATGTTACATAACTGAATGACGAATCATTTACAAGAAATTTAAGTTCCAAGACCACACCATAACTGCTCTTATGATCGTGACGTCAAAAGCATGTCGTTTGACTTGCATTCATCATTGGTCATTCGATATAAGGAAAATTCCCTCAAGTATATTATAAATATTTTGATATTTCATTTCAGAATATATGAATAATTATATTTTTATAAAGTAAGTTTACAAATAAAAGAGAAATGATAATTCAAAGAGAGTACGCAGTGTGGTATCCGGCTGAATAGAATAGTACCAACCTCTTTTCTTACCGAGGTGTCGTAAAAGGCGACTAAGGTAAGTCGACCCGCCGTGTGGTATCCGGCTGAGTAGAATAGAACATCCTCATTTCTTACCGAGGTGTCGTAAAAGGCGACTAAGGTAAGTGACTCACCGTGTGGTATCCGGTTAAGTAGAATAGAACACCCTCTTTCTTATCGAGGTGTCGTTAAATACGACTAAGATAAGTTGACGTCAGGCAGGCGGCCGGTCGTAAAATGCGTAGCCAAATCACGTGACAACGTGTTTATAACATGTTGTGCCGACCCCACTTAGAGTGGGATAACGGCAGGAAGATGATGATGATGATAATTAAGAGACAGTGATATTTTGTGGCTAGTAGAATTTAGTAGTAGTATCTACTTGGTGCGTGGAACTCATGTCACAAAAGTTTTCCTGCGTCTATCCTTTTATTTTATTCTGAGAGAAAAATATACATTAATGTTGATATGTCCATGATATTGCTGCAGCTTTTAACACCACAGTGGAGCCACACAGCTGAATATTTGTGGCCGAAAATGTATAAATTATGGTAATTTTAGTAAATTTATTTTTGCTATCAATATTAATCTCGAGCGACAGAAAAAAGGCAAAACAACCAATACTTTTTTAGTCTTCTAAAATAGACCTTAATTACTTGGCGTCCAATATTTTTCTCGCATACATAGCTATGGTCACTTTTTCAATTGGTAATAAATTGCTTGATTCCTCAATCAAGCGACCCTATTATTCCCAACATTTATGTAATTACGACTCTCTTGTATTATATAAATTCATTGTCAAGGCCTTTGTGAAGAGGTGCTTTGTTTACCTTCATATTTTTATATTACTATGAATTACTATAACTATTGACGTAAAAAAATTATTAAATAGGTATATTCATTGCCTCAGGATTCGATTTGGCATCTACTAACTATCGTACCTCAACTGTTTTCTACTGAGCTACGCAATGCCTAGCTCAGTAATGCCAATTCACAAATTGTTTTCTTTTTTCAAGTCTCAAGACTGACTCATAGCAATATCTAAGACATGTAAAAGAAACACCGAGAATTCATTTATAAATAACAAGTAAATTGAATGAAAAAAAATACACTGTTACAATAATTATACTAAATCATTTTCTTAGTGATATTTTGAATAACAATTGATTACTTGTACAGAATTCGTCTAAGTTAAATGTCAATATTCCATCATTTGATTTGACGTTTATTGTCTACGATGTATTTTGTTGTTTGTCTATGTTTTTGAGTCAACGTGGGTTTAAATGTGAATTAAAATAAAGTATGTAATATTAATATTGTCTTAAATATATCGTAATTAAAACAAATACCTAGTACTATATTTGTGTAAAATGTCAGACGGTCAATTTAGTGACTATGAGGAGGATATAACAAGCAAGGTTAAAATGGTTCGGGTACGTAAGTAGTATATATAAAAGCTTTAATATTTTTAAGCTAATTTATAGTTAAAACTATAACAAATTGAGTGATCCTTCTGTATTGAAAGCTTACTTTTACTGTAAATTTAATAATTATTGTATCTTAGTTTGCAGAAGAACCAGAATATAGAAAGCTAAGCAGTGATGAACTTGACTCAGACGACTATTTCTATGATTCAGATGAACAAACTAGAGACTCAAAGAGCAAAGAAAATGTCAACGCTCAAAATCCATCCACAAAAGTTACTTCATACCAGCCCACAGAGAAGTTTTTTAAAAAATACATCAACAAAATAAACGTTGATAAATATGAACCTGCTATAAACGATAGTGCACATAAATTCATGGAACTGAACGATCGTAAATTCGATAACGAAAGAATAAGAATCAAAGACAAACATGACAGAGCTACCGCTGAACAGGTTATGGATCCTCGAACAAAAATGATATTATTTAAACTATTAAACAGGGGAATCATTAATGAAATTAATGGGTGTATTTCTACAGGCAAAGAGGCCAACGTTTACCATGCAACTTCAAAAGACGGAAGAGATTATGCTGTTAAAATATTTAAAACATCAATTTTGGTTTTTAAAGATAGAGATAAATATGTATCCGGTGAATACAGATTCAGAAATGGTTACTGTAGATCAAATCCACGTAAAATGGTAAGGACCTGGGCTGAAAAAGAAATGAGGAATCTTGTAAGACTTTACAATGCCCAATTAAATGTCCCCGAACCTATAATACTACGGAGTCATGTTTTAGTTATGGCCTTTATGGGCGAAAATGGCTGGCCATCTCCTAAATTGAAAGATGTTGAAATATCACAATCTACAGCCCGTTCGTTATATAGAGACTGCATTACTATGATGTGGAAAATGTTTAATATTTGTAAATTAGTACATGCAGATTTGTCAGAATTTAATCTATTGTTTCACAATGGTAATGTTGTTATGATAGATGTATCACAGTCTGTTGAACATGATCATCCACACGCTTATGAATTTTTAAGAAAGGATTGTACAAATATAAGTGATTTCTTTAGAAAGAAAGGTGTTGCGACATTGACTGTTAAAGAATTGTTTGATTTTATCACTGATGCATCAATAAATGAAGCTAATCTTGAAGAATGTCTTGAGAAACTTTCTGAGAAGGCAGCATCGAGAAATTTTGACGAGATGACAGCTCAGGAGCAAATAGAAGAAGAAGCTTTCAAGAACGTTTATATTCCGAAGAGATTGACAGAGGTAGACTGTTCATATAACTTTTTTTTTAATAATAGAGCAGAGTTAAGCAGCAAGAGCAATCCATAAATTAATTGGGTTATTTTTTTCTTTTAAATCTGTACTAAAATATAAAGCTGAATTGTTTGTTTGAATGCGCTTATCTAAGGAACTACTAAACCGATTTCAAAAATCTTTGAGTGTAAGATAGTCCATTTATCGAGGAAGGCTTTAGACTATATAACATCACGCTACAATGTATTCATTGTTCCTCTACTATTGTAGAGGAGCAGCAATGATAAATATTTTGAAAATGTCAAAATTTAAAGCTTTCCTTACGTGTGCTAAGTAAAAGGTAAATTGATTCACTATGTGGTATCTGGTTGAGTAGAATAGACCACCCTCTTTCTTACCGAGGTGTCGTAAAATACGACTAAGGTAAGTTGTTGTCAGGCAGGTGGCAGGTCGTAAGATAACTAGCCAAACCATATGACAACTTGTTGTGCCGATCTTACTTGGAGTGGAATATGAATAGGAAGATGATTTTTGTAATTATATATTGGCAGAGGAATATTTATGACACCTTTTTTAATATAATACTAAGGCAATGTATTAAACTTAATCCCTGGTTGACCTTGCTCAGTAATTTTTTTAAAAATTAAAAAATGAAACTTAAAAAAAAAGAAAATATAATTGGGTAGTTGGGGATGGATCCATTTCTCGAGACTGCCCGTTCCCCGAATAAGCTACACTGACTTGACAGTTTATGGCAAAACTAGTGTTTTATATTCAATATAAATTTTAGTATTTTTTAATGCCTAAATACAGGGATAAATTTTTTTTAGATAAAACCCAGCTAAATCGATTTTTCTCCCCCAAAACCCCCTACATACTGAATTTCAGGAAAATCGTTGGAGCCATTTCCGAGATTCCGAAAATATATATATACATACAAGATTGACTCATTTAAATATTAAAGATAAACTTCATTATTAACTCTTCTAATTTAGTATTGCCATTGCATCATGATCATTTTCAATTAATTTCTATATAAAACTATCACCAATAAATAAAACTTCAGGTTATCAATTATGAACGTGATATCAGCAAGGCAAAGACAGGTGATACTGCAGATCTGACTTACAAGAAAATTGCAGGTTTTAATGAAGACCTGACAGGAACTCTGCACAAACCAGAAATACTGCAAGATGATGTATCAGATAGTAGTACTGCAAACAGTTCAGATGAAGAAAATGATGAAAATGGTAAGTTTATAGTTATTTGTTCATATATGATGAGAATACCGGATAAAATCAAATTTTTGAGAGCAAAACATAACTTGAAAGTAGTTCAGATACTTTAAGGATAAAAATAAATTTGTTTATGATATTTAATATACATTTCATATATGTATTCATGTATTACTTTAGAAAATACATTTCTGTTTCTAAGTTGATTCCATTGATGCTTTGATTTCCATTGAGACTTGTTAATCCACTTGATCTAATCCATTGAGGGTAAATTTAGCAGACTGGGTTTGGAATACCCTTATTAAGATTCTTTCTTGTAATTTGATTAAGATTTGAATATGTGGTTTCCCAAAGTATTTTATAGGAAGATCTACAATATACTTTGGGGAGCCACAATTGTTACATAAAAGTACATTGGCAATGTTTTCATGTTGATATATCTTTTAACACATATGGATATTTGGCTATAATAACTTGTACCTCGGTGACAGATCCTTGCTTGGTAAGCTTCGGTTGCGGGGCGATTGTTGAGTTTGTGACAGTGAACGTATGTAGTGCTTGTGTATTTTTGTGGCAGTGGTAGAGGTTTGTGCATGTGTTTTTACGAATCCTGCATTTATAAGGTATGGAAACTGATTGTCCACTCTACGTTTAGCATTATATATATTTTGGATTTTAATTCATCGCAGATTACAGCAAAATAATTTTATTATTACTCTTACTCTTACTTTTATTAATATAATCTTTGAATATAATAATCTTTTTAACCTACCCTTGTCCCATACTAAGTGTTACCTACCTTTAGTCGCCTTTAACAACACCTCGGTAAGAAATGAGGGGTGGTCTATTTAACTCACGGATACACGACGGGTATTTTCTAAAATAGGCAAGACTAATACTGAATTTTAATTTCAATTTTTTTGACTTTAAATGTATAATTTCAGAAACAAAATTCAAAAACAGTGCAAGACCCCGAGATGAATCACCCGACAGCAAGAAAGCTAGGAAAAAGAAGGTCAAAGATGATAAGGCTGAAAGGAGAAAAACTAAAACAAAGAAACATATAAAAAAGAGACGGGATAAAGGTTGCGGTAAGAAGTAAAAAAAGTAAATAAATATAGATAAATAGTTTCTTTATACATAATAAACACAAATTTCTTTTTCAATTTAGTTTCTCTAATTTTCCCTTATTACTAGTTTATTACTAGTTATTCTAGAGTTTATTGTGTGTAGCAGGTTTTTTTCAAGCTCAATCTTTAATATTTAGATGAAATTAAATAATTAAATTAATTTAATTTAAGATAGATATGACTTGTACAATTTTGTTGTAAATAACAAAAAATGAGTTTTATGTAACAATTTGGATTCCCGAAGTATATTGTATCTTCTTACAAAATAATTTGGGAAATCACATTATGAAATATCAGTCTGCTAAATACGCCCTCAATGAATTAGATGACATTCCAAGAATTAAACTTCAAATTCAAATTCAAAATATTCTTTATTCAAATAAACTTGTAAACAAGTGCTTTTGAATCGTCAATTCTACTGCCGGTTCGGAAAGCTGTTCCTACCGAGAAGAGCCAGCCAGAAACTCGGCGGTTGCTCTTTTAAAAATATAATTCTTAATACTATTTACATTGAGTCGTTACTGTCTTGTACAGGTTCAAAGAGAGCTATATCCACACATTCTTATCTTCTAAATAATCTTCAATAGTATAGTAGGCTTTCTGTATCAGCCTATTTTTAACAGTGTTTTTAAACTGCTGTAATGGCAAAACTGAAATTGATTATTATTGATTTATTATAGAATCTTATACCAAAACCCACAAACGACTTACGTACTTTTGCAAGGCGCAAAGCAGGAGCCGCAAGGTTATGTCGGTTCCTGCTTTGTCTATTGTATACTAACGACATTATGGTCTAAGAGCCAAAGCCCATGAACTTTAAGGGTGTCTGGCAGGGGGTTTCCAAAGTGTCTGGCATTGACTGACGTGATTTTTAATATGATTCTAAAGGTAATACCAGAAAATCAAGCTTTATACTATGACTCCCAAAGCCACTATGATCCAAATTCCATAATCTACCATCGTTCTTTTACAAAATGATGAAGGTCTGGGGTTCACGGGCTCTCGCTCTATTAGAAAAATACACCGTATTTTTCTTACCACTGATCTAAATTACAACATAATAATTTTTAAATAGGTCCGTCCTCAATAAAGCGATCTAACGTCTTCTTTGAGGTATAGGTTTCTTTCTTAAATATTCTGATGCAAGATATAGCGGAAAATCGTTAGGAGAGTAATATGCGCCTATATGACGATCACGGCCGATCTGTTTGGAGTATAGACATAGAAGGTACTTACAAATATTGACACTGATCTGAGTGCTTTTCGTAAAACCAATAATTTTTTTGGAATATCCTATATTTACTTTTTTTATAAATAAATAAATAAAAATAAAATCAGGTATATGTATTAATTGTTTTCCTTATCGCAAATTAACATGCTACCGCCGTGTGGTATCCGGCTGAATAGAATTGACCACCCTTACGTCTTATACACTGTCCATTATATTAACCATCTTTTGACAGATTGACGATAGTGATGTCCTAAAGATTCTCGTATGCGATACCATTCCGATTATAGTACCTACTATCATTAATCGAATTACGTACCTAAGTAATTCGATTAATGATAACCTACGTAAACTAGATTACTACTTGAGAAAAGAAATTCCAACTTTGAGAAAACTTATTGTTTCTTTGAAAAGAAGTGGTCTATTTCATGGTGAAAAATCTTCTTTGGTCAAAGTTTTGAACACAATTGGCTTTTCATATAAAAAGTTAAATAAAAGAAAATTATTAATGGAACGCACAGATATAGCTATAGCACGTTGTGATTTTTTAAGAGAGGCAAAGAAAATACAAGATTGGGCAAATATTGTTTTCACGGATGAAACATGGCTCAACGCTAGCCACACACTATCTCGTTTCTGGACTGATGATACTGCTGATTCCACTTCCTCAGTACCAATGGGAAAAGGTGAACGCCTAATCATTTGCCATGCAGGTACAGCAAAAGGATTTGTACAAGACGCACTGTTGGCATTTAAATCGAAGAAATCAAATGACTACCACGAAGAGATGAATGCAAATGTGTATGAAGAGTGGTTCAAAAAAATGCTCATTTCATTGGAAGAACCATCAATAATTTTTATTGATAATGCGCCCTACCACTCCCGTCAAATTGACAAAATGCCAACACAGGCTAATAAAAAGCATGAAATAATTAATTGGCTTCGGGACAATGGAGAAAATGTGGACGACTCAATGTTAAAAGTTGAATTAATAAAAATATTAAAAACCAAAAAGAGAGCAAAACGCTATGTAATCAATGAAATGGCAGCAGAATATGGCCATACTGTTCTTCGGATTCCTCCATACCACTGCCAGTACAACGCAATAGAACTTATATGGGCACAAGTAAAAGGGCATGCTGCGAGATGCAATACAAGCCCCCCATTCACAGCGAATAAAATGTTGCAATTGCTAAAAAATGCTTGCACCCACGTAACGGCCGAGAACTGGGCAAGTGTAGTGGAAAGAACTAAAAGAGTAATATTCTCTGATTGGGAACGTGATATTGCGTTTGATAATATATTATCTACACAAGAGCTAATAATAACTGCTACTGAAGACTCCTCATCGGAGGAGTCTAGTGTTGATTATCATTCCGACGACTCGTGCTAATAAAATAAATTAAAATATCCTGATTGTTTTATTTGTATTCATGTATTAACTAAGAAGAAAGTAAAACTTTATATAATGTTATTAAATGTCTTTTAATACTCGTAACATCGATTTTTACCGATTATTTTTAATCTGTGGCATAATCGTAGAAACCATTATGTGTGACATCACTAAGTGGGCGGTACCCATCCATAAAGTACAAATATTATTTGTATGATATTTGTACGTAAGCAATACAAAACTTAATGAGCGTGAGCTGTCAAAAGACTGATAATATGATGGACGCAGTATAACGAGGTGTCGTAAAAGGCGACTAAGGTAAGTTGGCCCACCGTGTGCTATCCGGTTAAGTAGAATAGTACCACCCTCATTTCTAACAGAGTTGTCGTAAAATACGACTAAGGTAAGTTGACGTCAGGAAGGCGGCCGGTCATAAAATACGTAGCCAAATCAGGTGACACCATGTTTATAACATGTTGTGCCGACCACTCTTAGAATAAGGGCAGGAAGATGATGATCGCTTATTAAATTGCTAGGGCTATATAGATGCCTTGGAATATCTGATAATGGTAATAGAGAAAGTAGCAAATAAACTACCCAGAATCCGAAGGATCCTAACAATGCACTAAGTACTAAGTCTTCTAAGCAGTAATACCTATAAATACCTCACTTCTTAGCAGCTTAACGAATATATAGATATATGGTTAACGTAAAGAAATTAATTACAATTAAGTATCAACAAATAACGTGATTTATTGCAAACATTAATAAAGAATATATCCTTTTGCACGAAAATATATTGTTATTTCCACAACGAAGTTATTTTGTTGTAAATGTTATTTCCACAACGAAGCGTTTCGGATAATTGAGTTAAACTAATCAATACTACGTATTTATATAATCATTCTAATGAATCAAAGTCATAAGTAACTACTGAAGATTTATAACGATGTTAAATTACAATTTTGAAATAACTCTTGACTGTGTATATCGAGATTTTTCATAAGAAGACAATCAATCTTCCTGCCCTTATCCCAGTCTAAGTGGGGTCGGCAGATGTTATAAACATGCTGTCACATGATTTGGCTGTGTTTTTACGACCGGCCGCCTGCCTGACGTCAACTTACCTCAGTCGTATTTTACGACACCTCGGTAAGAAAGAGCACCCCTCTTTCTTACCGAGGTCTATTCTACTAAACCATATACCACACGGTGGGTCAACTCACCTTAGTCGCCTTTTACGACACCTCGGTAAGAAATGAGGTTGGTCTATTCTTCTCAGCCGGCTCACACGGCGTTTCAATTTTAAGAAGACGTTAAACGTAGAACTTTTTGTGGTTTTTAAGAATTTTTCTAAAGTGATGCTATGGTAGAACTCAATATCTTTTTATTTTTATTTCATTAATAGTTGACTTATATTTATTGATATAAACATAAGCAGTATTAATAAAAAAAACTCTTATCTACCTACCATAAGTTTGCAAGATGTTTATTTCTCTAAAGAACAATTCTGTAAAATATTTGTAAAAACTTCGTAAGAGAGTTTCATCCTCCATTTTAATTTTTCACAAAGATAGCATTAATATGTGAAGCAAAAAACGCCTAAGTACGCAGGTATTTACGCTAAATATGTCATAATATATGTCATAAAAAGTATGTCATAATATATTTTTGACTGGCCCGTTGGCGTAGTGGGTAGTGATCCTGCCTTCAGCTCCGCGGGTCGCGGGTTCGATTCCCGCCGAGGGCCAACATTTTCAATAAATGAATTTGTTGGCCTTTGAGCCTGGGTGTATATTTGTATTTAAGTATGTATTTAAAAAATATATAAGTATATATTCACCAGTTTTCTGTCTACCATAACACAAGTATTAAGTTACTTACTTTGGGGACGGACGACCGTGTGTGTAAGTGTCCCATATATTTATTTATTTTAGCTTACAAGTTTTTGTTGTTGTTTAAAATGCTTACTTTTCAGAAAATTACCTTTAGGCAAAGAGCCAGATGCCAGGCCGTAAATAACATTAATAAAAAAATCTACTCATATTTCTATTTCTTAGATTTCATTAACGTAATGGGACGAAAATTATTTTAATTCCTTCACCACTGTTTCATACACCATTAATAAGTCATAACGTAAATATGCTGAACGCAGATTGTTCCAGAAATATATTACACGTGATAAAATTGTATACAAGTTCAAGTCTTTTTGTAAATGATAAATAAATAAAACAAAATATAAATTAATCCTTTAAAAAATGTATTCTTAACTTTTACAATATTCCATACTATACGTAACTATTTTCTGTTTTGCTTTTCTCTTGTAGCAACACACAATTCGTTACATAAAACTTTAAAATATTAATTTATTAGATCTTTAATTTGACCGCGTACATCAATTAATAATAAATACTATAGATTACAAGATTATTTGTAGTCGAGTTGTTTTTCACAATCATACTAAAAATACAACTAATTTGTCATTTAAATCGATGTAATATGTTATAGTCATTATCTCTCAATTTATTTTTAAGTATGAAGATATATTTTATAATTATTAAAGAATACCATAAATATAAACATAGACTTATAAATATTGGAGGTGTCTTTGGCTATAAATAAATAACTCATTCTTTAAACTGAAGTCAATTGGGAACTTACAAAGGTTATACGGCGATTCATCGATATTTCGAACACATCGTACAATTTTCAGTTATTGTATATAGGCAAATTGCCTTTATTTTCCTATTTGGGGTATTGCATATAAATCTATTGAATATTTTCCTCAATGTTTACTTAAAACGGATACCATATGTATGTTTTTAGGATTCTGTTGTAGGGATATGAAAAAAATAATCGATTTTTATAATGATCGATTATATATTTTTTAATAATCGATTTATTTACAATTAAAATCGAGTTTTTAAAAATCGATTATTTTAATTATGCTCTTTTATATTTAGACTTTTGGATGTTGGATGAAACCAATGTAGTGAAACTAAACATTTTAATCTAATTTTGACAAACAGCACATCTGCTAGTTATAGGTAAGTTGCCCACGTTAATTAGCTTTTATTCTAATTAATTATAAAAAATTGATTATTTATTAATCGATTTTATCTCCAAGTCACATCCCTACTCTGTTGAGGTTGAATCGATTGGGTCGATATACACAGAAATGTGTTACTATATAAAATATTAATTCAATACCTTATACTATGAATATTTAAACATATTAAATCCTGGCAAGTGAATCATAAACCTGCAAAGCTACGACGAATTCTTAATTTAGTTTTATCACACTTTATATATCTTATTTGTACTGACATCTATAAATAAGTAAAAATAGGTTTATCACAACAAATAACCATAGAATTATTATACTGGAGCTGGGAAGCTGAAAATGTGCCCTATTACAATTAAGAGATAGCAAATGAGTGTATCTTTCTCTCTCTTTTATATGCGATTAGAAAAAGATAAGTATAGTTTCATCTTCCTTCTCATTGACACTTTACTTATCTATAGTTCCCCTACTCTAGTATAAATCTATGGTAATAACGCACGAATTTAGAATTGAAATTTCACGTCGCAAATCGCCATCTAAGGCCCATGTAACACAAAAATCTAACTGATACCATAATACTAAGTAAAATAAGAATTTCAAACCACACAGAGTTTTTATCGATATCAAGATATTTCAATAAAACATCGGGTTTTGAGAAATGACAGTACATATCTTTGCATTCGAGGTGTTTCCTGTCGAAACCGAATACGGTGAGGATCATGGCCACTACTCCGCACCTGATGAAGGATGTCTTCATGATGATGTTCATAACGAGGGGTATTTGGTGGGCGAAGTCGAAACCGTAGACGGCTAGACCTAGGAATGGAGCGATAGCTGCTGGTCCGATAGCGCAACCGTTCTGCAAGAAACGACAGTTAAATAAAACTGACCGTAAAGTCCTAAATCAGAAGATTAAAGTTTAACAACAAAAGTTTTAACCAAGACAAGTTGTATCACGATCAAGACAAGTTGTATTTAAAATCACTGTTAAAAAGAGGCTGATACAGAAAGCCTACTATACTCTTGAAGATTATTTAGAAGATAAGAATGTGTGGATATAGCTCTCTTTGAACCTGTACAAGACAGTAACGACATAATGTAAATAGTATTAAGAATTATATGTTTAAAAAAGCAAACGCCGAGTTTCTTCTGGCTCTTCTCCGTAGGAACAGCTTTCCGAACCAGCGGTAGAGTTGACGATTCAAAAGCACTTGTTTACAAGTTTATTTGAATAAAGAATATTTTGAATTTGAATTTGATCTACACATGCGGGCGTTTAATAATCGTACAAATCAAGCTTTACAGTAAGACTCCACCTTAAGAGGTCGGTCTATTCTACTAAACCGGATACCACACGGTAAGTCGACTTACCTTAGTCGCCTTTTACGACACCTCGGTAAGAATAGAGGTTGGTCTATTCTACTAAACCGGATACCACACGGCGGGTCGACTTACCTTAGTCGCCTTTTACGACACCTCGGTAAGAATAGAGGTTGGTCTATTCTACTCGGCCGGATACCACACGGCGAGTCGACTTACTTTAGTCGCCTTTTACGACACCTCGGTAAGAATAGAGGTTGGTCTATTCTACTCGGCCGGATACCACACGGTGAGTCGACTTACCTTAGTCGCCTTTTACGACACCTCGGTAAGAATAGAGGTTGGTCTATTCTACTCGGCCGGATACCACACGGCGAGTCGACTTACTTTAGTCGCCTTTTACGACACCTCGGTAAGAATAGAGGTTGGTCTATTCTACTCGGCCGGATACCACACGGCGAGTCGACTTACTTTAGTCGCCTTTTACGACACCTCGGTAAGAATAGAGGTTGGTCTATTCTACTCGGCCGGATACCACACGGTGAGTCGACTTACCTTAGTCGCCTTTTACGACACCTCGGTAAGAATAGAGGTTGGTCTATTCTACTCGGCCGGATACCACACGGTGAGTCGACTTACTTTAGTCGCCTTTTACGACACCTCGGTAAGAATAGAGGTTGGTCTATTCTACTCGGCCGGATACCACACGGTGAGTCGACTTACCTTAGTCGCCTTTTACGACACCTCGGTAAGAATAGAGGTTGGTCTATTCTACTCGGCCGGATACCACACGGCGAGTCGACTTACTTTAGTCGCCTTTTACGACACCTCGGTAAGAATAGAGGTTGGTCTATTCTACTCGGCCGGATACCACACGGTGAGTCGACTTACCTTAGTCGCCTTTTACGACACCTCGGTAAGAAATGAGGGTGGTACTATTCTACTTAGCCGGATACCACACGGCTAACCCTCTTTATTAACAAGGAGTCGTAAAATACGAAGTCAAATTATGTGATAACATATTTGTATCATGTTGTTCCGACCCCACTTAGAGTGGGATAAGGGCAGGAGTATGATGAGATAAATTGTAAACAATATGCTTTAAAGTATTATACAGTTTATATAACTTCATTAACTATCAGAAATTGACCGAGTAATATAAGTTGAACTATTTAGACGGATGGATTTATATGGATCTTAGAAAATGTTTCTAGCCTTGATCAATAAATTAATTTAAAAAAACGTACCCTGACGCTGAAAACCGATCCAATCGCCATCCCTATACCTTCAGAGACCAGAGACAATATATTTCCAATTAGGCAAAATACGATGAACCTGACAATACCAAAGGGCACTCCGACCATAAAGAAGACGATGGTACAAAACACCATGTTCAGGGTAAGTTGTACTGGTAACTTGGATATCGTCAACGCGGCGTAGTATGGCATTAGACTATACCACCCGTTAAAGTGTTCCTTCTTTACCAGTTTCACTTCTTGAGGATCTGAAAAACAAATATATAAATAATAATAAATAAATAAATAAGTAATAATAATTAAATAAGTAATAATAAATAAATAAGTAATAATAAATAAATAAATATATGGGACACTTATACACACGGTCGTCCGACCCTAAAAATAATTTAATACTCGTGTATGGGTGACGGACAACAGGTATATATATACTTATATAATTTTTAATACATATATACACCCAGGCACGAAGATGACCAACAAAATGTTGGCCCTCAGCGGGAATCGAACCCACGACCCGCGGAGCTGAAGGCAGGATCACTACAAACTGCGCCAACGAGCCCGCCGTATATAACATTCATATTTGTATGTCGTTGATATTTGTAACAAAAGGAAAAGGTGGAGTGCGGAAATTGTAGAGACGTGAAATTAGCTGTGGAGAGGTGTGGTGAGGTTGGGCGCAGAGAAGAGTGTTGTAGCTCCATATTTGTGCGCGGAGTTGACACGTTGTTAAAAAAAATTGATTGACTTTTGAGAAAATTGCTTCTTATTTATTCAATAAATTTAAAGAAAATATCGTTGTTATTATATATATGTAGTTGCAAATGTAAAAAAATCTTATTCTATTAAGAAATATAAGATATATATATTATTTATTAAGAAATCACTTATTTTAACAGTTATGGTAAAATAGTTGCTAAGAAAATTTCATTTTATTATACTAGAGTAGGGGAATCATAGCACAGCTAAGTAATGCTAAAAAATAAATACTTAGTATAGAAGTGTTCTAGGATAAGCGCATACAGTTTTTTTAGTCTATCAGCGTGTGCCTTTATAATAACCGACAAATAAATTATCTATGTCGTAAAGTCTAAAAATATGCATACTTACAAACTAATACCGGCACCATTATCTGCGTGTAAGCGAAAAATATCACTAGACCGACGCACATCTTGAGATGGTTGAACATCTGGGAGCCGTCATTAGCGAGGCCGAAAAAGCACAGCCCAATCAATATAGCACACATTACGTGGTGCACAGATTGAATCCATAATGCTGGGAACAAGAAAATAATTAAAAGCCTAGTAATATGCTATTTATAAGCGGTGACTAGCGGTGGTAGCTTTCGAGGAGTTCACTGGTTCAAACCCGGGCAGACACCAATGAGTTTTACTGTTAAAACTTGTGTCTAATTGATAATTGCAATTTATCACACGCTTTTCGGTGAAGGAAAACATCGTGAGGAAACCTGCATATCTCTAGAGAATTCTGGAGATATGTGTTACCTACCAATCCGCATTGGAGCAGCGTGGTAGGTCTTAGCTCCAAACCTTCTCTCCAAAAACGGAGAGAAGAAGCCTATTCTCAGCAGTGGGATAGTAACAGCCCGCTTACTTACTTACTTACTTACATTATAATTTATAGAATTAGGCGTTACTTTGCGGAGGTCCATAATACAAAAGTAATGAGAATATTATTTTGCTATAATCCGCGGATCGCGGATTATAGCAAAATAATATTCTCATTACTTACATTATGCTATTTCATTGTATCATGGCACTTTTACTTTATCGGTGTCCTACAAAGGTGCATAAAGCGTTTTGTTTCGTCATTTCCGTTACGCACAGCATGGGAATAAAATTCTCTCCCGGTTATTTATCTACGAGTATCTCACTACTTGCAATATGGGCATCTACAAGTAAGCGTATAGCGTATGGGCGCCTTATAAGTAAGCGCGCTCTACCTTAGAATGTATAATTGCTTATCATCAGGCGCTCGCTTTTTAAACGATAAAAAAACTACAACTAAGATCTTGAGGCCGCTCTAATGCATTGACAAATGTTTAACTGGTAACACATTTCCCTGGAAATTTTCAGACATACAGTTTTCCTTTCGACGCTTTTCTTTACAGGAAAGTGCATGATCAATGCTATATATTAATGAAAAGCTTACTACTTATATTATTATAACTATTATATACTTGTTAATAGAATAAGTCATATTTTTCTGAGGCTGAAAACCCGCGACTCAGTCAACATTAGACCATAACTGCTTTGGAAAATTTAAATATTTGTGTCCTTTTTGAGAAAATAATTACAAAAGTAAAAGTGTTGTTTATTAAAATAGTTAATAAACGACACGATTTAGTTACAAATCATTTTCCAAGTGTTATTTTTTGTAAGATTGAATAAGATCGTTATAATGGTTTATTACTGTAGGACATTGTTTTATTATTGTATACGGAAATAAAGTTTGTCAAGTGTCGAGAAAACCATATTATATGTAAATTTTGTGTACATAGGTATAATCAGTAGTCTTGAATAAAGGTAATTTGTATGCAACAGAACAATTGCAACAGAAACACAACGGAATCAATAACAATTTCCATGCGATGATTTACCCGTATGATTCATGGAAACGGAGCATGTAACCGCAACAAGATGCATTTAAATGATAATAATGCACAATATTATTGATTACGTCCAACATATTAATAGAGCGACTAAAGGAAATCCTGTTAATATTATAAATCGGAAAGTTTTTGAGTATGGATGTGCAGTTTGTTACTCTTTCACGGCGAATCCGTCGAACCAATATCGATGAAATTTGGCACAATTATTCCTTATATACCAGGGTAACATATATGCTATAGAACTTGTGTTAATTCTACAGGAAAGGATGACATTGAAAAGCGCCATCTATTATCAACCTATCACATTATAGCATTTAGTTTTTTATTTTTTACGTATCATGTATCTTTTGAACACGTATTTAATGTATATATTATTGATGGCCTAATAAAATAAAATAAAAATCACGCAACAACAGTCCACGCGAATAACCGAATTACTTAATCTTGACGCATTACTTTGTTTTATAAATTACTAATCTGTTGCCTCGGCTTTGCACGGATTGCGGAGAATTGAATATTTTCGCGCTTTATGTCTAAAAATTGTCTCCGTGACATGACATGACCGACAATAGAAAGCTAGTCCGAACCAGTACTAATACCAACTTATTAAATTGGATACGTCATTTACTTTCAGCATTTTATGGTTAACATTGTTATTATTTCCACCATGTAATTTATATCAAAATCTTTATTGTTCCTAAGCAAAAACAAATGCGTGAAAGTATTTTCTGGCGCGAGTCTCATACTAAGGAGACCATCCCATGCACCATGCTCCTGTTTCGGAACCCTCTACGTACAAAGCCTGGATCGGTCGCGAGTACCTATTGAATAAAAATAGAAAAGTATTTACCTTGGCGATTCCTAGATATTTGTATCAGCATCCGAACAAGGAGGATTGAGAATTGTTGTAAATATGTTGTAGGATATCGGCTCGTTGTCTTGTGTACCTTCATCCAAGCTAACGACGACTCGTCTTTTGACATTCGGCTCAAGGATGTCCCCGAATTACTTACTTCATTGTACTGTTGGACTTTGTAGGTGCATCTTTCATTTGACAATACGATCTCTGTTTCCCCTGACTCGTCTTCTATTTGATAGCAAATCTTAAGGTGCATGTTGTTGATAGGTTCAGTTGGTACGCTTTCAAGTTTTGCTGATTTGTAAAGTTTGCCATTCAATATTTCATCGCATAACATTTTTATGTTCTCTGGGTCCTCTGTTACTTCTATTACTGAAAGGGATAGAAATTAATTTTGATACTTCACGGTTTCATAGATCTCAAAAATAATTAACTTAATCTCAAAACTTCACTGATTTCGAAATTTGGGTATTCCGGAACTTACTTAAGTGAACTTCCTTTATTGGAAGCTATTCCATTGATGATTCAAGATGGCCGATAAAAACCTACTTGTATAAAATATCAACAACTTATGGATGTTAGGATAATTCTAAGTTATCGCAAGGATTATTTAAATTAGATAAATATACATAAAAAAATATTTAAATATGCTCTGTTTCGTAGTTTTTGATTTTGGTAATTTAAGTTTTTTAGGAATTGTATTCCGGTCCATAATTAGTGAGGGTCTCTTTAGGACAATTTTCGGGTGTATGGGTACACATCATTTTGTAGATATTATTTAATTAGAGATAAAACAATTTTGTACTTCGAGTGACAAGAAAAATAAGCGCAATATTTTTTCTCCTGGATCTTTAGTATTTCTTATATCAATGCCTTGTGATCGATCAATGTTCGATGTGAAAGTTAAGATTGTATTGCCCAGTGTCAGTCCGGACTTAGTCAGTATTAATGTTATTATAAAATTCGTTCCAATTATCGCGGATACATAAAACAAGGTTTCAATTATAAAAATCAATTAAAGCAAAATCCCATAAAAGTTGTAGGTATATGATATGATAAACTATTTAACAATACGTAACACGTTGTGCTAACAATCATGGATAAAAAAAACCAAAGCTTTACCAGAGTGATGTTTTTATTTTAATCCGATAATAAATTATACCTCGGAGCTATCAAAGTTCAATTTAATATGCAAAAATGTTTATAACTTTTAAAACCAAATTTTTGCTAATAGATTACATGTAGATTATTTTCTTAATTATAGATTACTTGGTCAATTTTATGGAATCTGTATCAATAAAATTGAGCAAGACAAGTGTAAGATTTGTGCCTCGAGAATGAGTATTTAAATTTAAAATATTTAATGTGCGTAGGCCACATTAAAGCTTCTATGACCATTTATTAAGTAGACTCACATACTAAAATCTTAGGTTATATGACTTACTGAAATCTGCAGGGTTATGATGTCTAGGACATGCCAGGTTTAAACTCTGTAGATGAGGTACCATCGCTTCCGTGTCCCCTTGATAGATACAGCGGCCCTCTGCCAATATATATACCTGGAAATAATTTGTTTATATGTAATATTTTATTAAGAAACTTCAGCTTCATATATAGATGATAGGAGTGTAATGCTATCACTGTCATGTATTACGCGAGTAAATTCACACGATCGCAGTGTACAGAATAATGGTAATGTAATTTTATGACAAACAAATAAAAACGTGGAAAACGCGTCATGACACTTCGATTTAGTGAGGTCATAAGTTAGTAAAGGAAAAGCTTAGTCTTAAATTTACCTAATAAATTAGGATTAATAATTTTTAATTTATTATCTTAATAAAAAATGCGGTTCACTTTATTTTGAAACTCTCCTGCAATAAAAAATATGCAAGATAAACAAGTATATATAAGTAGAATATATTTATATTGGTCACCTGCCCTGGCTTCACAAGTATAGCCTCACCCTAGCCTTTCTAACATTCTTCTAGGTATATTGAAACTTAACTCAACTCAACTTAAGCTTAATATGAAAAACTAACGTATCAAAGTTTGTACTCAATCAATTGATACTGAATCCGTCAAAATAAATTTCGTATTTCCATACTGACTCAACGAACGTCTTGAAAATGATCTCAAAACTTTTAAGTTTATCCCGAACATACAGACAGACAGAACGGCGATGGACTGAATTTTATAATAATAATACATATATATCACTAGTTTGGTATAACCTAATCATACTTTATTCATACTTCATTACTACATCACAAATAAGAAACATAAGCTTTAAATGTTTTCAGCGTGATTCGTACTTATGCAGTTTAGATCTATCGGCTCCCAGTATTTGCATTTAATATGCAATGCGAATAGTACCAAAGATGAACAATGGAATAAACAACTCGGTAAATCACAAACAGTTGATTATCTTAATTACGTAAACAATATCCATGGGAATTTGTACATTACACGCTATCTAACCCATCAATCGAAATAACGTTATTTTATTTTAATCCTAATGGACCTTAATAACATAAATTTCCTTTCTTGATTTGTACTAATAACTGTTATTATGTTTTTCATTTATTTTAGTATTATTTTAACTTGTAAGTTAAATGATTGTCTACATACTACAAACTAATGCTTTTTAAAAAATATTTAGTTACGTATCGGCTAAAGGCTTTGGCGATGGCCACGAGAAAGTGTACAAACATCGCCAGGAGTGCTTTTTCAAAGTGACTATATAAGATTTAACGGTGGTCGCTGACTATGGGCCTCATAAGAAGTAAGTAGAAGTAAACAAAAAAATATTTACACCAATTGTCCCATTGACATAAGAATGCTAGAATATGTTTTGTGATAGAAATATCTTTTTATTTCATTAGAATAAACATTATTTCTTAAATTCAATTCTTTTAACTTTATAAAATATAAAATCTTTTTTTCTATATAAAAAGAAAGTTTTTTTCTTTCTTTCTTAATACACGGCCTAATGACTTGCTGACTGAGTGACTTGAGTGGCAACAGCAACTAAAACTGTGTGCTGATTTCGTTAAAGTCATAATTTCCCGCCCAGCTGTTAGGGCTAAGCTAGGCATAGCTAGGCTAGGCATAAGCTGTTAGGGCTAAAAGAATAAAGTCGGTGCGAAAAAAAATTTGGGTCGTTAGTTTTTGTTTTCTTAATCCCAGACTGTATAAAATGGCATTACATGGTACACAAATTTTCCAAATATACATCATAATTCGTATCGTTTTTATACGCTATTTGGTGCCTCATTTAATTTACTTTGAATGTGTGCAAGATGATCGATGTTAACATCGCGTTTCTTAGAACTTTTTGCCAGAAAAAGATAGAGTGACTTTGGCAATTTATTGAGCATAGAACGAGTAGGTACTTAGCTAATCTGAAATTTATAATCCTACCAAACATACACGGATGTATATGAATATATAATATTTTAAGTAAAAAATTTTGAACAAAAAAATAATGAAGATCCATCTTGTGTAGTTTATGGGTCCTCATAATGTGGAGCCAACATTTTCTTCTTCTTGGGACATCACGTTGATACAAGTAGTGCCTACATAATCTTCGGACTCTTTAGTTTATATCAGTACTTCCTAAAAGGGCGCTTTAATAGCTTTTCTGCATAATTACGGACACTGATACCCATAGGTAATTAATATTATAAGTACAAAGAATTCTTTATTTCTTCCTCTCTTACATCTATGTGAAAAAAAGGATTGATGGAATAATTGGTATGAAGCTAGTTGAAGATTGATATAGGATTCTAGTTATTTCTGTAATAGAGTTGACATTAAGACGAAACTGTAAGCATAATATAGTATATCAATATATCCTATATGATAAAACAATATTCGCCGAAAATCTTATGATAATTAGGGAGTTCACTTACACAAATATCACATAGACATCATCTAGAAACTAGTTTTAATGTATTAGATCTATATTTCTTTCTGTCATCACTATTTAGCTACGTTTGTTAACATCCGGCTTACTACCGTATAAAGTGTGCTGTAAACGAGGAAGACCGGAGTAAGTAAAGCAAAAAGATGGTAAAAACTAAAGTGTATATTGAATGATGGATCAAAATCAAAATATATAATACATGATATACGTGGTAATAACCATTAATAAATCATGTGTCTAAACCTAATAAAACATTCTCATTATGCAGTGATTTTGTTTTGCAATGTTGATGTCATTACTCTCGCCGATTGCGAACTAATGGTTTTTGTTAAGGATTTTTTACGACCGTATCTTACGTAAAGAGACTAGTGTACAATCACATTTTACATGAGAGCTTTATATGGTATATTAATAATTGAAACATATGATAATTATTAAATGCAGTGCTATAAACACCTAAAGGTACCATACAAGTAATTGTTTGCTCTGAAATTCAGGTCGATTTTATGTAAATTTGCGATCTGTTATTGTGCCTGCACTTCACTAACTGCATAATCGTTTATCGTGTAATCGTCTGTAATCTGCACGGTCGTTGTGCAAGAGTCCACACAAACACCCTTTTTTTGCGAGCTACAGGCATCGAGATGGACGTGGATTGTGATTTATTTGATAGTGAATTTATTTGAAAGTTTAGAAAAGTTGTGAAAAATATGTATGTATTAAATGATAGTGTTTGACTATTAATCGTAATAGAACAAATAATCACAATAAAGGAATGATCGTGTGGGCACAAACACTTCAAAGGAACCACCCAGCTGTTTCGTTTTGAATGCGCGTCCTAGAATACGACAATACTCGTGCTTGCACTTCACTATCGGTGATGATTGTTGATCGTCTATAATCGGCACGATCATCGTAGAAACGTCCACATGATCGTTCTTATTTTGCGAACGACAAGCACCAAGATAGAAGCTCCAAGAAACCAACAATTCAAGAGTCGTAGGCGATCATAACAAATAATTGGCGAGTACAGCTGAGTATCCCTTCTACACAATCGTTCTCGTGCTTAATCGTTTGTAATCGTCGATTATGAAGAGGTGCCATTACAGAAGCAAGTTCGTTTGAAATGTTTTACTTCACTTAATGTAAAAAAGACTGTAAATATCAAGCACATAAGTTTTATAGAGGTATCTCTATGGAATATACGAGATTTAGTTAAATCTCGTATTGGCCAACCGACACTTTCTCGTGAATATATTCGGTCTAAAAAAATATTAATTATTATTGGTAGGATGATAATAATCAATAGATAAACGAGATAATAAATTAAAAACAAAACTATTTTTAATTAACGGCAATATTTAAAAATAGTTCCGTATACATTTTTTTTGATAGTAATAAAAAAATTACAAGGTTATCCAACAATGAATTTATGACTTATGGGTGTTGCGAATAGTAATTTGATTACTTCTCTGAAATCTTCTTCTTTAATTATAAAATTAATTATGCATTTTTTAGCCATTACTGTTTTTTTAAGTTGTTCTACTACTATAAATAATGTACATACATACTTTAATAATATCATTTATGCGGATAAAAAATTTTGAAACTCAGACCGTATATAAAAATATAAAAAATTATAAAACAATAGGCGATGTATACAATAGACAAAGTAGGAACCGACATAAGCTTGCGGCTCCTGCTTTGCGCCTTGAAAAAGTACGTAAGTCGTTTGTGGGTTTGGGTATAAGATTCTATAATAAAATTCCACAATCAATTTTAACTTTGCCATTACAGCAGTTTAAAAACACTATTAAGGAGAGGCTGATACAGAAAGCCTACTATACTGTTGAGGATTATTTAGACGATAAAAATGCGAGGATATAAATATTGTTCGACCCTGTACAAGATAGAAACATTAAATGTAACTAGTATTAAGAATTGTATTTTTTTAAAAAGAGCAACCGCCGAGTTTCTTGCTGCTTCTTGCTCTTCTCGGTAGGAACAGCTTTCCGAACCAGCAGTAGAGTTGACGATTCAAAAGCACTTGTTTACAAGTTTATTTGAATAAAGAATATTTTGAATTTGAATTTGAAATTTGAGTTGGTTGGTTCGCATTCAGTTGTATTATTTGCAAGAACTATTAATACTTAACTAGATGATATCATTTACGTTAATAATTGTAAAAAGTAAGTACTTACATACAAAAAGTATGTACTCACATAGAAACAATAATTAAGGTAATTAGCCAAACGTATCAGATTTATTTATATCATTCTTGCCAATGCACTTAAAGACTAATAAAATTTTATATAGTATATTTACATTTCATGAGCAAATTGATTTTAAGTAATTTACAAAGATTTGTTTGGAGCTGTGATAGCCCAGCGGTGACACCGTGCGACTCTTTCGAGCATGCCACGGGTTCATACCCCGGGCAGACACCAATAAGTTTTTCTATTAAAACACATGCGTCTATTGACAATTGAAATTTATCACACACTTTTCTGTGAAGGAAAACATCGCGAGGATACCTGTAAATCTCTAGAGAATGCGGGGGCCATGAGTGGATTTTAGCTCCAATCCTTCTCTCCACAAACGGAGAGAAGAGGTATATGCCCAGCAAAGGCATAGTAACAGGCTGTTACTTTTACAAAGATTTGTCGATAATAAATTATTTAAGATAATGGCGATTCTGTTTAAGAGGCTCAGTCATAATTACATAAATTAAATAAATAAATGCACATAAAAAGTTAGTTCTGTTTGTTTATATTCGCAAAACTTTAACAACACATAGATATGCTAGTCCCTTAAATGACTTAATACTTTAATTAATATAATCATCAAATGTGATTTATATTCATACTTTATTTCAAAATAATCGCAGGGTAAAAAATATGCAATGTTTCGAAATGATCATTATTATTATCTATAGTTCACTTAACCTATTGTTGACAACGTTTAATTAAGTTTATTTCTTTATTTATAACCTAATAATAAATTTAATCTATGCTGTGGAAATTATCATACAATTAAAAAGTTGATTACATTAATAAAACATAATAATTATAATCGTGTGTCTAGTGTTAATTTTAGTATTATAGGCTAACGTTTAACTCTGACCTCCCCTGCGACTACAAAGGCGCCCAGGTAAGCCCACCTTAGTCCCCGTTCTCATCCTACCTCCGTGCCCTGGTACCCTGCAGGCGCAGTCTGAGTTAAACGGTTAGCCTACAGTGAGCCTGTGTATGTGTATGTGAATCTAAGGATTATGGATGATATAAATGCATTATTTCCAACAAGCTAACGGACATCGTATAATTTAAACTGAAGCAATTTTACATTGTTTATTTTAATGCCTGCTCTTCACTATCGGCGATGATCATTAATAGTGTGATCGTCTATAATCAGCACGATCATCATGCAAGAGTCCACACGATCGTACGTTTCATACGATACGAGTACGATCATACGTATCATCCAGCGATTCTTTTTGATATGTGTCCGGAAAGTAAACAACTTCCGGGTTTTAGGCGATCGTAGGCGATATTGACGATGATTGGCGAGTGCGGCCGAGTATGCCCTCTACACGATAGTGACCGCGCTTAATCGTTTGCTATCGCCGATTATGAAAAGAGGCCATAACAAAGTAGGCCGATGAGCTTTAGTCCTACTTCCTACTAATATTATACACGCAAAAGTTTGTGAGTACGGATATATGTTTGTTACTCTTTCACGGCGAATCCGCTGAACCAATATCGATGAAATTTGACACAATTATTCCATTTACTCCGATGTAACATATACGCAAAACTTATATAACATATAGAAATCCTGTTAATTCTACAGGAATAGGTGACATTGAAAAACTATCATCAACCTATCACGTTACAAAAGTCCACGCAAACGACGTTGTAGGTAAAAGCTAGTACTGTATAGGTCTCGTATTAATTATCTCTTACTAGTTTAACTACATAGAAAATTACTTACCTGATCAAATAGTTCAAACAGTGATGCTGTAGGTTGATGTATGGTACATACTACTGTTCTGCCCTCTCGCGCCAACTGTTTTAGTAATTTAACACATTGTACTGTTGTCACTGTATCTAAACCACTCGTTGGCTCATCCAGGAAGAATATTGGTGGATTGTTTACAAGTTCCAATGCTATTGCTAACCTATAAAAAAGATCAAAATTTAATTTGCATGTATCATTGCATCCTGATGCTGAAGATTCCTGCATGTATCAGGTATGAAAACGGATTGTCCACTCTACATTTAGCATTATATATATTTTCTATTTTACTTTATCGCGGATTATAGCAAAATAATTTTATTATTACTTTCGCATGGATCTACGCAAAGTAATGCCTAATTCTATAAATTATTTTCGAACAAAATTTACCAAACACCAGACAAAAATAATTTATAGTAAACAGGCGTTAGGTCGTAACCTAAATCTAGCCAAATCATGTTATATGTTTATAGTATGTTTTGCCAACTCTATTTAGAGTGTGATAAGGGCAGAAAATGATGATAATGATAAGAAGCAGGCGTTACTATATGCAATTCTATAGTACAGTTATGACAGAATTATTTTATAGATAGATTAGTCGCTTGGGCGGTCCGGCGAATTACAGTCTGTCTGTAAAGTCTCGCATTTCAATAATAGTATGGATATAATTTTTTTTAAATCTCATTTTCAAAGACATCAAAATCATGCTGAATATTTTATTATTCTTTGTTATGACTGGACTTTATTGCTGAACGTAAGAATATTATTTTAGTGTCGATTGTTTTCATGGATTAAAGTACATGCGTTAAGTAATAATTGATAAGAATTGATCTTTGAACATTAACAACCATACATTTGTCGTATTTCATAGTGTTAACTGGTAAGTAGTTGACTAGTGAAACAATAGTCAGTACATACAATTATTAACGCTATTGCATAAGCCTATTTAATTTAACCTTTGATGATTTTGCTTTATGCCAATGAACACTAGTCATTGAAATGCAAAAAAGTTGGATTGCATTGGTTACCGATGACGTGATCATATTTGTGCCGTTATGGCTAACAGCATATAGTCAAATCAAAAAAAAAAGATTATATTTGTATTTTTTCATTCAAGTTATAGCATAGTTAACAAATAGTAGAGTAAACAAAAAGCATAGTATAGCATAGTAAACAAATAGCATAGTTAACAATAGATAGTGTCTAACAAAGTTGTTCCCGCGTAAACCCTGACCCTGCGGGAATTCTAGTATAAAAAGGAGCTTATATGCTGTTCCACAGCCTTCTCTATTTTCCAAGTCCTATGAAAATCGGTTTAACCGTTCTGATGAATTTACTATTAACCTAAACTATCCTCAAGATTTGCATTATCTTTTAAGTAAATACCGAACAAAAATACGTTCAGTAGATATTGAGAAAATCGACAAGTAGATAGCTTTTTGGGGACATTGTGTGAGGATAAAAATCTGTAGCAGTTACAAATTTTTATCTTTACACAGAATACTCAAGTATATCATCATTCTCCTACCCTTATCCCACTCTAAGTGGGGTCGGCACAATATGTCTTCTTTTTCCATTCTCCTCTATCATTCGTCAACTCTGGTGCCACTCCTCTAACATGCATATCATTTTTCACACAATCCAACCATCTTTTTTTCGGCCTTCCTCTAGCCATACATCCATCCACATTCATATACTCAAGTATACTCAAGTAGAATACTCAAGTATATATAAAATGAATTGACAAATCATTACCTCTTCTTCTGCCCTCCTGAAAGTTGATCAGTTTTAGTGTGCTGATGTTCTAATAAGCCAAGTTGTTGTAATATCTCCTCTGACGGAATCTTGACGCCTTTCGGTAATTTAAATTTGGCCGCAACGTCCATAGTTTCGCGAACAGACAAGAGAGGTTGAAGGAGATCTTCTTGTGTGATATAGCATGACGATCTTTGAAACTCCTGCTCATCACGTACTTGACCATTTACAAGAAGTTCACCAGCTACTCCATGGGATCTGACAAAATCGAAAAAATTATTACATGATCCTCCTGCACTTATCCCACTCTATGTGGGGTCGGCACAAAATATTATATGTTATCACATGACTCGGTAAGGTATATAACGACCGGCCGGCTGCCTGACATCAACTTACCTTAGTCGCCCTTTACGACACTTTAGTAAGAAAGAGCTCTGTTCTACTCAGCCGAATACCATACGGCGGGTCTTACCTTAGTCGCCTTTTACGACAACTTCGTAAGAACTCAATAAAAAATAAATAAAGAAGTCATGATCCCACACAAAAAATCATCGATATTTGTAAATGCTACAGTGTGGATATGATGTGTGGTATCCGGCTGAGTAGAATTAACCACCCCTATTTCGTACCGAAGTGCCGTAAAAGGCGACTAGGTAAGCTGACCCTCCTTGTTGTATTCGGCTGGATAGAATAGACTACCTTCATTACTTACCGAGGTGTCGTAAAATACGACTAAGATAAGTTGACGTTATGCAGGCGGCCGATCGTAAAATACCAATCATAGCCAAATCATGTGACAACATGGGATAAGGGCAGGAGAACGATAACAGTGGGGGCATGATTTCTAATAGGTGATTTTTAATAAGATACTGTTGTGTCTTGTCACAAACAGCTATGTTACAATCAAATATGATAATTTCTAACTTGATTAGATCTGAATATTTATTTTAACCTTTAAAAATAGTTAATGTATAGTACCTGCTATACTGACGTCTTATTCTATCGGGTTAGCCCGACTAGTCGAACCCATCCGGGGCACTTATTCATGAGCTCTTTACACGACGTTATCGCGGTGGGAACTGCGTACAGCAGCTCGCTGGGCGCGACTCGTGAGTGGCAGGGGTGCGGGGGGACACGGTAGCGGCGATGATCGCGCCTCTTCAACGTGTTTCCTGTCGGCCTGTTCGTCATCGCATGCACGGATGAAATTTGTGCGCGCGGCGCTTACGGTGTCGGCTTCAAAGAGGTCATGAATAAGTGCCCCGGATGGGTTCAAAACTAGTCGGGCTAACCCGATAGAATAAGACTAAGGTTACTAACTAAGGTTTCTATACATTAAATTAAAAATAGTATCAATATGAATAACTTACTTGTATCCAGATATGGCATTAAGAAGCGAGCTTTTTCCAGCACCTGAAGGTCCCATAATAGCGATAAGCTGCCCGGACATAAACCTGCCGCTGACGCCTTTAAGTACTTGCTTTCCGGGCCCTGGGAAAAAAAATGATTAAGATTAATAATAATGTAATGAATTTAATTTATGCATAATTAGATTTTACGCGCGACTTTGTTCGTGTGGACTGTTGTCATGTGACAGGTCGATAATAGATGGCTTTTAATGTCATCCTATACCTGTAGAATTAACAGGATGTCTATAGCCTATATGTTATTCCGATGTATAAGGAATAATTGTACATATCAAATTTCTTCGACATCGGTTTAGCGGATTTGCCGCGAAAGAGTTCCAAACATACATCCATACTCACAAACTTTCGCATTAATAATATTAGTAAGATGCCAGCGGCGTGTTGTATCGGTTTAGTAGAATAGACCACCCTCTGTCTTACTGAGGTGTCGTTAAATACGACAGAGGTAAGTTGACGTCAGAACGACGGAACAGACGACGTAAAAACGCAGCCAAATCATGTGACAGCATGTTCATAACATGTTGTGCCGACCCCACTTAGAGTAGGATAAGGGCAGGAAGAAGTTTTGTAGATCTAAAATTCTCTAGTACATTACTTTAGTATCTCTGCTGGTATAGGCGGCGCACTTATACATTTACAATATATTTGTTTTATACAGAGGTGACCGGAGTTTTGAACTACGAACCTTTAATAATTCTGCGCTTTTATCTTAGTTCGTTACGAATTGAAATAAAATACTGTCCATTTACACATATAAACATCTGTCTGTTACACGAACAGGGTCTCAGTTGCGAGTTTAATGTCCTAGGTGCATCGGTCATTGGCTTATCCTACCTATGCACTAGGTTGTTGGAACACAATGCGTACAGACTAGCACAAAAATGCACAGAATATAAATGGAAATATTTGTTTAAATTTTAAAATATGTAATTCTTTTTATATAAAAATAAGAAAAATGATGATGAAAATAAATAATATCATCTACATTCAGAAATAAATGTGTTTGATATCTTAGATCTATAATATTATCAAATCAAATCAAAATAATCTTTATTCAAATAAGCTTATTCTATCACTTTTGAATCGTTAAGGATCAATATGGTTAATAAAGCTACCACTGGTTCGAAATGATGATCTTATTAAAAAAAAATTATCATTATTCTCCTGCCCTTATCCTATCCTAAATGGAGTCGGCACAACTTGTTATAAACATATTGTCACATGATTTGGCTAGGTATTTTACGACCGGCCTGCCTGACGTCAACTTCTTAGTCGCCTTTTGTTACACAGGGTGGTCTATTCTACTCAGCGGGATATCACACGGCGACTCAACTTACCTTAATCAACTTATAAGGAGTTAGGGATAAGGGCAGGAGAATAAATAAATATATGGGACACTTACAGACACGGTCGTCCGTCCCCAAAGTAAGTAATACTTGTGTTACTTATGTTAAACACAATATTTATAATTTTGTTGGGGTAATAATACTTGTGTAATGGGTGACAGACAACTGGTAAATATATACTTGCATAATTTTTAAATACATACTTATATATATATATATATATATATATATATATATATATATATATATATATATATATATACACCCAGGCTCGAAGAACCAACAATTTTTTTTACAAAAATGGCTGTTTGTTTTTGTTGCTAGCCCTTGGTGGGAAACCAACCCACGATACGAGTGATTATAAAAAGTTATAAAATTAAACACTGTAAATAATAGCTGATTTCATTAACTCACAACAAAATATACGACATGTTATTTAAAGTAAAACAAAGAGGCTACAAATATATTTTTTAATCTACTTGCCACTATCATTACTGCAGTGCATAATTAGTGTCCGGAGCAATATTCTGCGAAATAGAGTATTGTTAATGGAGCCACAATAGATAGTAACTGCGTCCAAGAACTTGTAGATAAATGAAAAAAGCGTTTTATTTATATGAGTTTAAATTAAACAACGATATATGTATATTAATGCAAAGTAGTATAGTTAAAGTCGATTCAAAAGCACTTGTTTACTTGAATATTGAATATTTTTAATTTTTAATGGCTCTACATATATATGGCTAGACGTAGACCAAAAGATATTAGATGGATTGTGTGAAGTATTAAAAAGATATGGTAATAGCACCATAGATTGTAAAGTATGGCATGGCTAATATTTTGTGATACGTGCGGTAACTGATCCTGCATGTATAAGGTGTGAGAATGGTTTTTGATTCCTACCTACACTTAGGATTACAAACGCGGATTACAGCAAAATAATTATATTATAACTTTTGTTCAATAGCCCAAAAAACAACCAACAGTTAAGTCGTTAAAGCGTAACAGACATCATCGTCTTATTGCCCTTATGCCACTCTAAGTAGAGTCGGCACAACATGTTACATACTTGTTGTCACATGATTTGGCTACGTATTTTACAACCGGCCGCCTGACCTCAACTTACCTTAGTCGTATTTTACGACACCACGGTAAGAAAGAGGGTGTTCTATTCTACTTAACACGATTCAACACAGTGGGTCAACTTACCTTAGTCGCCTTTTACGACACCTCGGTAAGAAATGAGGGTGGTACTATTCTACTCAGCCGGATACCACACGGCGGGTCGACTTACCTTAATCGCCTTTTAAGACACCTCGGTAAGAAATGAGGATGGTACTATTCTATTCAGCCGGATACCACAAAAGCGTAACAGACAAGAATATAATTTTTTGCATTTATAATATGAATGTAAATAACTTTTGACCGCGACTTCTGTGTTAATTTCAGTATCGAGTAAAAAATAAAGTACTTGTACATTCAGCCGTTGCTTTTGTACGAGAAACAAGGACAAAAAAGTATCGGCAGGACGGGTTTCGTAGTAAAGTGTATGTATTTGATTATACTTGATACTTGTACTTGATTATACACTTTTTTGTTGTTCGTTTTATAAGTGTGGCTAAGATCATCGATATCAGTTCTCAGAATCTTTTGAAAGAACATAAGGGTACTTTTAGAACCCACTTTGCGGTCTAGCATAAATACCTATACCATTATTCGTGCAAACATACTTTCAACCAGGATTTAAATAATGTTCAACTAGAGCCAACGGCTTTGACCGCGTGGAAATCAGTGTAATACAAAAATTTATTCGGCTTTACCCGCGTGGGAATGAGTGAGTCACAAACATTTTCCCGAATTGAAAGTTTGAAGATAAAAGTAGTTAGAGTTAACCATAAGAGATAGAGACATACTGTCGTGGACTTTGTTGTAGTATTTTTTTAGATCTACAATTTGTTAGCACGAGACTTTAGTGTATCTCTTTTGGTGTACGCGGCGCACGCGACTAAAGCTCCCAGTAAGCGAGTTTTTTGCAACCGCGCGACCTTTTTAATACAATTTACATTAAACGGAATTGTACAATTAACCTAAACCTTCCTGAAGAATTGGACTATATTTTAGTAAAAACCGTACAAAAATCCGCTCAGAAGATTCGATCATATATAGACAGACAGTTTTTGGAGAGTTTGTTTTATAATAAGTATAGAAACAGAGTTCGTGACGTCTAAAGTGACGACCGAAAAATACAGTAGGTAGCCCGTTACTTAATTATAAGAGGTTAACGACGTCAATAAGGTCTCGGAGACCCACTGGATCTAATCCAATCCAGATGCCCTAAGAACGTACCAAGGAAGTATCTTGAAGAGATCCTTGTCCAACAGTTGACGTCTATTGTTTGAACAGAGAGAGAAAAGGAGAGTTTAAATGGTACATAAAACTCTAAAGTGCCAAGTGTTCAAAACAGTAACTCTAATTAAAACCCACGAACCCTCAGTAAGATTGTAACCGTATTCGATCGCAAACACACACACGTATAATACACGCAAAACAACGTCTTCGCCGGCGAAGACGAGGACCTAGTTTTCTGACGTCGTCGTCGCTTCTCGTCATACTCCCGACGCCATGATGACTAATCGTCCACTACACGTCGCCCTAAGCCGTGGTTTGGCCTCACAGGAGGCACCCTTAGGACGACGTTCCCTGACGCTAGTAGAGCTTCTGCGCTCGACTCTCCGCATTTCGCAACTTCCACGATGCTTCTGCGCTCGCTTGTCCCATGTAAAAGCCGTTAGGGCTAAAAGCATATAGTCAATTCGAAAAAAAAAATGTAAACGTATTGCCATCACGTCTATTCTATATTTGAAACAAGTACCAAAATTCAAACAGTTACAACAACTGAGAAACAGTTACGTGTTATGGAGAATTCTGTAAACAATACTGCCGAAAAGATTTACCTAAATTCCACAAATTCGGTCAGCTCATTTTGTGGTTAGCATTACTGTTACTATGTTGCAACTGCAGCATTGTTGTCGTGACAATGAGATTTATGTCGAGATTTCTATTAGTTTTAGAGTTCTGTAACCATTGACTAATATACTATTGGTGTCGCACGCCAATGGATATTTCGTTTCAATGCTTATCAAATATTCTTAATACTGGCAATTTATCATTCTCCTGCCCTTATAAGTGAGGTCGGCACAACATGTTGTTACATGTTTTGGCTAGTTATTTTACGACCGGCCGCCTGCCTGGCGTCAACTTCCTTAAATCGCGTTTTACGATACGTCGGTAAAAAATGAAGATGGGCTTTTCTACTAAGCCGTAACCACATGGCGAGTCAGCTTAGTCTTTTTTTACACCTCGGTAAGAAATGAGGGTGGTCTGTTCTACTCAGCCGGTAACCACTCGGCGTGTGATCTTACCTTATTCGTTTTTTTAGAACATTTCGGTAAGATATGAGGGTGGTAATTCTCAGCCGGATACCACACGATCGTAGTCTTCAAAATTCTGCATTATTACTTAAGTACAACATCTTTTTTATCTGAGTAGTGATTATAAAATGAGTTGGTAAACGCCACCACAACACACGCCGCAAACACTACACACACTCATTACGACAATCTCTGTGATCATTTTGTCCCTTAACTGAAGCATCATCAGAGGAGCATCGTCATGTCGATTGTGGAGATTGCGATTTTTAATGCTTATATGGTGTGTTCTTTATGGCGGCGTTTGGTGATACGTGGTCCTGCATGTATAAGGTATGTAAATGTTGCCCGCTTCCTCCATGTTCGTAAAAAACCCCTGTATTATATATCAATGTATGTTATTGTGTTTGCTACGACACGATGATGTCACACTATCAGCTGGAATTGAATTCATGTGTGTTGGAGTATCCTTGAATTATAAGATAACAGTGTGACACACATACCCTCTTATCTGACCAATACAGTTTTATTTTAACAACTATGAGGTGCGAAATAGTAGTTTGTCAACTTTTTACTGTACTACGCTACTGGGAATTGAATATATATTTTTTAATTCCTGTTAAATGTAGCAAAGTTCTCATTATTATAGTGCTAGGATATGCCTTTATAAGGTCAACAGCTGACGTCATTTACTCTCTTTCGGCGTGCAGCATTCGTAGGAGGAAGATGTGTTTGGGTGACCTCTTTTGTATTTCGTGTTATTAGAATCTAACCTCAAATAATCGCTATTCGTGATAAGAGCGACCACTGAGTTTCTTGCTAGTTCTTCTCAAGTGGATTAGTGTTCCAAACTGCTGGTAGAATCATTCTGACGTTGGATTTTGTAGTGAAAAGTGCTGGTTCACAGTAAGGTGTCTGGCGTGATTCCCTAAACGCATTCGTTTATGTTTTTATTATTCATTTTAAATTGAATTTGGACTTAATTTCTTACAATACAATATTTTTATATCACTCCGACAATATTTTTTCTGATGTTACCTATTAGTCAATTTCCTAGTTTTTTTTTATTTTTCAAATCTCACATTTAAAGAGATGAAATAGGTTTGAATTAATAATAATATTAATAGAATTAGCTGTAATTCTTTGGAAACAAGATATCCGAAACTATTTTATCACTAGAGAGAGAGAGAGAGAGAGAGAATATTCCGACCGATTTCGGTCATGGCGACCACTTTGACTCCTAGTCGGAGTGGCGCTGATGCGCCCGGATATGGCTTACGTAGCCAATCTTTGCAGCAAACTCCCGTGCGCAATGTGGGCACGTGAGCTTGCCGCTGACATAATTATAGTGAATGGCAGCGGGTGGGCGAGCCTTTAACTCATCACGCTTGGCGTCGAGCTCAGCTTTACGCTGTTCCTCGAAGTCGCGGATTTGCCTCTTCACGAGCCCGCGCCATTCAGACCGCTGTGCTGCCAAACCCTCCCATTGAGAGGGCTCAATATTGCATCTTTTCATGTGACGCTTCTGGACATCTTTATATCTGAGGAGTTGGCCGCCATACTTACGCTTGCCCTCCTCTAGCTCACAATAAAAGATGCGCTTCGCCACTCTCTCCTCCGCCATCCTTGATACGTGACCGCACCACCGAAGCTGCCTACGCATTAAGTAGCTCTCAATGCCACCGACATTGGCTCGCCTCAATACTTCAGTATTGCGCACTCGGTCGGACCATCGGATTTTCATGATGGTACGTAGGCATTTTAGGTGGAAACGATCCAGAGTGCGTATGTGGTGGCGATACACACACCAGGTTTCGGAGGAGTAAAGAAGGTTTGGAAGCACAACCGCCATGTATATCGAGATCTTAGTAGCCAGCTTAAGGTCGTGCGAAACACTAGTTAATCTAATGAATGTCGACAATTAAATAGATTGAAAATAACTGCCAGCAAACTATACCGAAACACCACTTAAAAAAATTAACATAACAATATAACAATACGTACAGTCATGCGTAATTGTGTTGTTAATATACCATTTAAATAGCTCTTTTTATTACTTCCTCTATTATATAATACCTGCATTATAGTTGGAACGTAAGTGGCCAAATTCTGGCAAATCTCGAAATATTGCATGATACGTAATGAATCATCACCAGATACCTCAGATGCATCAGAGATCTTCGAAATGTAATCAGCAAGAGGAAACTTTCCGATTCAGAAAGAGGTCAGCAAGAGAAAACTTTTCCAATTCCGAAGTGAATCAAAAAGAGAAAACTTTCCGATTCCGAAGGAGATCAGCAAGAGAAAACTTTCCCGATTGTGTGCCATCTTTTTTTTTCGCGATATCTCCAGCCCACTCCATACATTATCTAAACATTTTAATACGATGCCTGTCATGTGCTCCCTTATCGTACACATTTCCTTTTAGGACCAACTTAGGAAATATAAGGATCTCTATCCAAAACGGGCAAACTTTGTTTACATTGCGGTTATCGTTATTGTCCACTTGCATTTAGCTCTATCCAAGACTTGAGAGTTTGAGACGAATTAGTCAAAGGAATTTTAAACAGTTTGCGAAAGGCCAACATCTCAAATGCGTGTAAACTTCTACAACCGGCTTTATTTAAGATCCATAATTTACATCCGCAATGCCAACCAAATTCATATTTGATTTATGTATGACTTCGACCTGTGAGATTCTTTTTGATAAAAGGTATCTTAAATCTGAACTACCGATTTATCTGAAATACCTTATGATTAATTAATGTATAGAAACCGGCTATACTCACGTGTTATTTTATCGGATGAGCATGGCTAGTTTCAAGTTTTGGCCTTATATATAACTCGGGCAGTTCCCGCCGTGATAACACCGGGCTCATCCGATAAAATAACACGTGAGTATATCCGGTTTCTATACATTAATTATGAATACCACTCACGATAGTTTAAAGACATTATGATTACTTTAGTTTTTTATCTAAAATCGATTGGTTTTTCAAAAACGATTTACAGTAAGTAACAACAATACGTTCATTATGTGCGCATTTACAGTTGTTCTAAAATTACGTCTCTAATAGTATAGTTTTAGAATATTTGCGTTGTAACTAAAATGTAACAAGCCAGAAACTTCTCGGTAATGTCAGCATTACGAAGAGATGGATGATTCAACTTCTATTTATACATCAGTTGTTTATAGTTATTACTGAATTTTGTTCGTATGTATATAATGTTTATTTACAAACAATTACAATCCCCGGTGACGAAAGCCGAAAGTAATCTGTACTAAAATAGGAAAAAGTCTGTTTTATCCTTTTGTCAGCTCTGATCGGGGAAGTGGATGTGATATTTAATATGAAGGTATGGAACGAATCGATGTACCTTTTAGTTATATCCCAGCGACTTCTTCGCGAGCTTGTGATTCATGATACAATAGATTATATAATAAGACAACAATATTATAGAAAATACTTTACTACAGAAATCCTAAACTAAGAATAAACTGAGAATTCTTTAAAAATCCCAAATACACACATAATAAAAAAAATCCCTAAAAACTATTTGTCTAAATAAGATCGAATTTCTCAATATATTGACTGTAGTGACCCTGCCTTCAGCTCCGCGGGTCGCGGGTTCGATTCCTGCCGAGGGCCAACATTTTCTATAAATAAATTTGTTGGTTGTGCGGTTTTTACTTAAGGTTTAGGTTAATAATGCATCCTCGGGAACAGCTAAACTGATTTTGGTAGGACTTTTACGTGAAGATAAACCGCCGTGTACTATCTGAGTAGAATCAACCACTCTCATTTCTTAGTAACGTAAAGTTAGTAGTAAAGTAAACAGCATGTTTATAACATATGGTGCTGACTTAGACTAGGATGAGAGCAGGAGAATGATAATTTCACTGTAATATAAAGGAAGTGGAGTAACATATAGCCTACATTTTATCTTAGAATTCCCATGGGTCTGGATTCACACGGGAAAAACTTTGTGAACTTTTCTACGCGGACAGAGGTGCGGACATAATTATCTATATCTATACTTATAATAAATCTGTAGAGAGGTCAATTCTGTAACTGGAATATACTTCCAAAATAACTATCAGGGGGTGATTAGGGATCGATACTGATGCCAAAAATGCAATCAGTAAAAATTTTGTCTGTCTGTCTGTCTGTCTGTCTGTCTGTCTGTCTGTCTGTCTGTCTGTCTGTATAACCGTTATAGAAACAAAAACTACTCGACGGATTTTAACGAAACTCGGTACAATTTTTTTTCATACTCCTGGGCTGGTTATAGTATACTTTTCATCACGCTACAATCAATAGGAGCAGAGCAGTGAAGGGAAATGTCGGGAAAAGTTACTCCATTTTTTAAGCTTCCGTCGCGTGTGCAACCTTGATGGTTAAAGCTACGCAGAAATCATGTATGACGGAAATGTTTTCCTTAAAATTATATAAAAAATATCCCACGACAGCATATGTCTATCTTTTATGGTTGACTCACAATAAGACGTGTAACTCCCGATAGCTTAGCAGTTCGAAGCTTTCTGGTTATATTTGTCTACTCCTACGTTTATATCACTCTCAATCATCCCTAAATAAAAAAGTGAATAGTATTAACCATTGTATAAAAAAAGAATAATTGAAATCGGTATAGAAACACCAAAGTTATACATGAAATACGCTAATAATAAGCCATCGCGCGTGAATACTGAATCATGCTATAGGGATTATCACTACATAGTATAAAACAAAGTCACATTCTTTGTTTGTCCCTATATCCCTATGACTGCTTAAATCTTTAAAACTACGCAACAGATTTTGATGCGGTTTTTTTTAATAGATAGAGTGATTCAAGAGGAATGTATAATAACATTCAATATGGAGTAGAGAAATACTGTAATGTTTCTAATGTGATGTCGTAAATAATTACTTTTTTTTCTTTATAATTAATAATTACTTTGATGTTAGATATAGCAGGAAATCTTCTTGGTATAGGGAGAGTGGAATTGTTTTTCTTCAAATTTAATGCGTGCGGGCCACGGGCAGTAATGAATAAATTAAAACTACTGGATCGATTTTAATATTTTTTTTCACTGAGTGACATAGGCTATATATTTTATACCCGTGCGAAGCAGGGTAGGCCGCTAGTTGAATTATAAGTAGAAGAAAAAAACATCAAATTTATTTAACATGCGCAACATTGTTGTACCAATTAGTAATTAGAACGAATTAATTAATACAATGTTCTTATCAGTTGGCATTATCAAAAAATATTTTTAGAGCCAAACAATTAAACATGCGTACTTACACATGGGAAACATTACCCTAATATTATCGCCTATTTATTATATTTAATGTAAAATTGATTTATAAAACAAAAAAAAACACCTACATTTTATTCACCCTTGCAGAATTCAAATCTACAAAAATACTACAAAAAAGTCCGCAGCAACATGCCTCTATCTCTTATAACTCATATCAAGTAAAGTACTTTTACGTTCAAAATTTAAACTTTTACGTTAAAAAAATAACCAAATCAAATCAAATCTTTACTCAAATAAGCTCTTTCAAGCATTTTAGAATCGTCAAGGATCAATATGATTAATGAACCTACATCTGGTTCGAAATGTTGCTCTTACCGAGAAGAACTAGCAAGAAATTCGGCTGTCAATCTTTGAAACATTTTCAATTTTACATAATTAAACCGTAGTCTTGTATGAAGCTGAAAGGATTTTCAAGTCCAGGCTTTTTTATCATCCAAATAATCTTCAATTGTGTAATATGCTTTACGTATAAGCATATCTCTTATACTTAATTTAAACCTTTTTGTAGACTGGTCTTGCGGAATTTTATTGTAGAAGCGAACACCGAGAACGTCGAATGAGTTTGCTAACTCTGCTGAGTCTCGACATAGGTATCACAAGCATTTCGTGAACTCTAGTACGTCTATGATATACATCAAATTTCGTCTTATACATTTACATGTACAAATATTTTTAACGCAATAAAATAAAGGGATTGATGCGTTGATATAGATTAAATCCAAGGGTTAATGTTCAGACACACGTATTGTTTCTTAAATTGGCCACTGACAATCGGTGCAATGTCCCTTGTTTATAAATAAGTGTCTGTTATTGTACATTTAAACACGTGTCTTTGATTATTATAAGCCACTCCAAATATAGTTTAATGTTTATAAATAATTTTGCGCTTCGCAATCGAGATTAACTGCATTTGCGTTTATTACATCTGTTTAATCTTCTCTAAACGACGTTAAATATTCATCGATCAAATTTATGTTGTATGTGCTAAATACAGCAATATATTGTTATATACACTTCTATATCTGACATAGAGAAATTTGTGAACAAAACTTGCTATTGAAGCTTAACTGGGTATCACAATAAAACAAGTTCCGCTTACCGGCCGTTTTAGAAGATCTTTTCTATATAATGGTACGGGATTCAGGTGACAAGATGGCTCCTTTTTCTCACAAAAATCAGCTGAGTAAATCATGTTAGGGATCCCGAAAAATTTATATTATTAGCTTAGATTATAATTTATAGAAATAAGGTACCTAAAGTATAAAGCTGTTTGTGAAAGTAGTGCATATAAAAAAATAGAAAATAGAACACATTTTTTTTAATATTTATTAAATATCACTGAAAATATAATAATCAGTTTTATCAATCGTCAATAACAAATTTTCTGATAAAGGCCAATGATAAACACGCTATCAGTAGATTGTTTATATTTAAACTGTAGTTATATTTATTCATTCCGCCGTGTGGTATCCGGCTGATAATAATAGATGAACCTTTTTCTTATCGATGTGTCGTAAAAGGCGAATATGGCAAGTTGAGCCGCCGTGTGGTATACAGCTGAGTAGAATAGATCACCCTCTTTCTTACAGAGTTGTCGTAAAAGGCGACTAAGGTAAGTCAGGCATGCGTTAAATACCTAGCCGAATCATGTGACAACATGTTTATAACATGTTGAGCCGACCCCCCTAAGATAAGGACAGAAGGATGATGCTAGGTATATTTAATCATTCTTCCTAATACGAGAATACACAATTTGTAAAAAAATTAAAACCAAATTGTGGCGATAAGTTTACAAAAATAACTTTCTTTAATTATACATATTTACTTATATTAATTTTCATTAACAGCATCGAACATTTTTTTTTTTTTGATAGACCTCCAAAACTTCTGGTTTGTATTTCATATAGTACATAGTAGCAAATATTAAGTATAAACCGAATTTACCGTTATTTACGTAAAGGAGGTATGTTTATTTTATTTTCTTTAATTAATTTCGCAAGGACTCGAAATATTAACCCGTCAAGGCCAAAAATAATTGAACAACTGCTTTTTATACGAATACATATTTATATGCCATAGCATATTATATTTCTCATAAGAAATATAATAAAAAACATATCACATTAAAGATTCGTTTTTCGGTGAAGGAAAATTTTTTTGAGGTAGCTTGAATATCTCTAGAGATTTCCTGGAATGTGTGTAACTCATAACTTCGCATTCAACTTGCATGTGGTTTCCAGCTTCATTCAATGAGACTTTTTTCCAGAAGTTGTAAAATAACAAGCTACCAATTCACAACATTATAAACATAAACATGCTCTAAGTATCTCTGCGTGACATAGACTAAAGGATTGCGACGAAATTGTGGTAAACGGGGCACTTTGTTGAAAAATAGCCGATGATCTTAAGGCGTAGGAGCATTCGCACCAGAAAACACAGTGTTGATAGAGTTCTATACTATGTGGAGCTCTGGAAAGTCGCGGAGAGCCACCGGACAAATTTTTATTATCAAGACATAAACTAAAAATAAGTCAACAACACTTACATTTAAGCCTAAACTAAAAAAATATACCGCAAAACAAAATTACCGTTAGAACGTAATACTTACCTGTGTAACTGAATATAATAAAAAAATGGAAAGCAACGGTTACACGAAGACATTGTTTTTGCTGAGTTAAGGCTGTCGCATATTTAACTGATGGAGTTGTGACAAGGGCAAGACTGTTTACAAATTAGAATACATTTAAAGATCATTGCTACATAAGAGGATAATGACTTTATTGATTTTTTGTTTAATAGACTTGCTTATCTAACCTATCGAACAAATTGCATTTTTTTTTAAGGTTATCCGCCGAGTTTCTTGCTGGTTCTTCACAATAGGAGAAACTTCCGAATCAGTACTAGTTTCTTTAAAAACATTTGATGATTCAAAAGTACTGAAAACAGCCCAAATGAAATATTTGGAATTTAAATGTTTTTCTCAATCAATGGACATTCACTGTTACAAAAATCATTTCAACGACAAAAAAAAAGAAACAAAAAACATCTTGAAAAACAGTCTATCTAATATTCTATCTGTATATTCTATTATGCCCATTACATTCCAAGCCAGCTTCAAAATTGATGGGTTATGCCATTAATGGTAACGGTCTGCTACTATCAAATTTTAATGGAAGGAATGCGAACTTTACTTGGAAAGATTGGAATTTAGGTCTACCACGCTCCAAGTTCCCGGGTTTTAACCTCGCGAAACCTTGGTCAAGGCAAGGCTTTCTAGACTTTTTGCTATCACGGTTTTTTATATCGGTTTAAAGTGAACGAATATAAAATTGCTACCATTACTTTAATTTTGAAAAGTGAAATAAGATATTGAAAATATAAACAGGAAAAAATTGTAAGTATATTTATATTTCACTAAAAGGAACCCTTCGTATTCAAGAAAATTAAGGAAAAAAGGTTGTATAAGACTAAAACCGGATCGCTCTATGATACATATACGTCAGCCTTTAAATATGAAAGTACTTTCTCTTTCGCAAAACATAAAAGCGTTCTTGTTGCATGAAATTGCTCTGATTGTTTCGCCTGCAAAATTTTAGCTGATAAAGTACATATTAATGCAGCGTAAAAACCCTATGTCAAAATCACTTATGTAAACGTATATCACTAAATGCAATCTGTGTGTTTTTCAAAATAATAAACAGCCTTAGATTACATACAAAAAGGAAGTTATTACGAACTTTGTTCTTTTCGATCTTCTTAAAGGTCGCAGAGCCCTGGACCCTCAATACTGTATTCAGAAAACGCATTGATGTTTTTGAACTATGGTAATGGCGTCATCTGCTACGCATTCCCTGGACAACGGTTAAGACCAATCAGTCTAAACGAGGTCACAAGAAGGCGTTCTACTATCCATTTCAGCATCTAAAGAATCCAATTTTACTTTGGATACATAGAACGGAAGTCCGCAAATAACCTGGAGAAACTTATGATAACGGGCAAAGTAGGCAAGGGACCCAGGGGACGGAGTTCAAAGAGATGGTTGGATCAGGTGTCCAATAACCTGGACACAAACATCAGCCACCTAGTTCGATCATAGTCGCAGTGCAATGCCTATCAATCGCTCAGCAGTTAGCAAACGCTTAAAGGACGAAATGAAAAATAAAACATTAAACAGTAATAATATTTTTTTTATATGGAATGTCTAATTTAGTATTCACTATTTAGACGTAAGACATTCATATACCAATCGCTTGATTTTTTATTTAAACTCAAAGGTAACCGCTGTACATTTTTTCCTTCACGATGTAAAATAACAATATTATTTATAAATAATTCACATATCTTTTTATGTACCTGTATAATTCGATAATCGCAATGAAAAATTTCTACTGAAATGCATTAATAAAAAACAATCTTTCGTAGTTACGTTTTATCATTTAAATATTATTATTTATCGCTAATGACTTTAAAAACATATACTTAACCCAGTCAATGAACTTTTACCTTCAAACATTTATAAACTACTGTGTCAAATTTAATCGACATGTTTATACTCGACCACTTTTTGAAATAAAACCATTTCCTCCTCCCTCAATATCAGCTGGTGAGATTTTAAAAAGACAGTAGGAGGCCGCTAGATGACCTGCATAAGATTCTATGGCGTAGAATATACAGGTAAGGTTTGTTTTAAAGGTAAAAGAAGGGTTATTGGGTTTACCTTACCTTTAACTATTCTGCTATTGACGGTGTAAGTCAAGTTCCGAAACTCCAAATCCATTTTAGAATTAGCTGAAACAAAACAGAACTCAAAGTTAATTATTTTAGAATATTTGCTCAGCTATTCTTCAGTTATACGTAATGTTTTTGTTGCCTCATTAATAGCTAGTTTAATAAAGTCCACTGAAAGTATTTTTAAAGGTTCAAATTTATGCAAAATAATTTAGCTTTAGATCTACGACTGTCCATAATTCTATACATATAATAAGACAAAATCTCCAAAAGCTGTGTGTCTGTAAACAAATTACATTACAACAAACAAGATATAACAATAAAAGCTACAACATGACAACAAACGTAACATAACAATACATAATCCTTAGCTCATCTAGAGAATATTTTATTAACATAAACTCAATAATTACAGTACTTTTTTGTAATAAACCGTACGAAAATTCGTTCGGTAGATTTTCAGAAAATCAAACACACACATACAGACAGCTTTTTGGACGTTTTATAATATGTATAGACGGTTGTGTAGGTTATTACAAAGTTTATAGGTTATATTACGAAAATCTGTTAGTTTTTTGTTCACTGTTGCTATTCAGAAAATTTTAGTCCACAATAATCCATCCCTGCATACTAAAACAAATAATGATCGTAAATATTTAAGAATAAACATTAAATATTTGAGAACTTCGTGTTCAATCCGTTTCGCATTGTATATAGAATCATAAACTTGTTTTTATATATATTTTTAACAGGTTTCTTAATTTGTATACGTGTTAACTTTATTACTGAAGCCGATCAGGAAGAATTACGAAGCCCATCATCTTTAATCGCATCCTAAATGGAATGATCTCTAGATTATTCAAACATGGCGTCAGGTATAATTAATCGAGCGAACGAAATTGTTTTAATGTGAACTTGTAGTATTTAATATTTTTACGTTAATGATGATGAGATTTCGTCTAATCTTTCTTTAATATTATATATATTTATTTAATTGAGTTAATCTTGCATGTGTATATATAAATATATTTTCTGAATCTCGGAAACGGCTCCGAGTTTCCTGAAATTCAGCATTTGGAGGTTTTAGAGGCGAAAAATTGATCTAGTATTTTTTGATTTAGTAGGTTTTATTTTCAAAAAAATTCGTGTTTTTGGGCATTATAATATGGTATAATGTAGAATTGCTTTTTGAATTTTGCTTTGAGAATTGATATTTTTAGTTGTCAATCGTAATGTTGCGATACCCGATGGGTAACGGGCGAATCGAAAATGTTCAAACAAACGAACATGTGGTTCGAGTCCCACATGTCATCGGCGCCTTATTTCTTTTTTTTTAATATATTTTTTATATCTTTTAAAAAATTACCGAGAGAATGTTTCATACTTGCAATGGAAAAGTAATCTTTAATATTTAAATGTGTTAATCTTGTATAGGTAGATATAGGTAGTATAATCGCATAAATTAATTAAATTAATAAAAAATATCAAAAATAAAATAATCGAAAAATTAAATAAAATAAGTTAATAATAAATGAAGTGGCTTAAAACATCGATTACGTATTTTCGACCGGAACTTTAATAAAAGCTCGTAATAAAGTCAATAATGTGTCACATTAATGACTATAATTTTCATAACCTTTGGTTTGATATCCTTATTGAAAGTTCAATACCTTGGTATTGAATGTACCAACCTGCTCAAGTATAATAATAATTTGGGAGGAAGGAAATATAGTACAATAATATCCATTTAAACCGCATTTTAATTCGTTGCAACTATAATTTTCCACGATCTACAATACAAGGCAAGCTTTACGTAATAAATATTTTGAAGCTGGTAAAGTAAAAAATATATAAGCAAAGTAACGGCGTTTTATTACTCCACTGCTGGGCATAGACCTTCTCTTTAGGTTTTAGGAGAGAAAAGTTTGTTAAGCCCTACTATGCAGAATTCTCTAGAGATATGAAGGTTTCCTTAAAATGTTTTTCTTCCCCGAAAAGCGTGTGATTAATTGAAAGTTTCATTACACACAAGTTTTAACAGTAAAACATTAATGACTGTTCGGAATTTGAACCGTTTTAAGGGAACGCCCTGAAACCATGACACCGCTGGGCCATTAGAGATTTTTCACTTTGTTTTCATTTTCACTTTCAGAACGGAATATAGAATCACATTTTAGGGTATTTGTGACTTTCATTGATTACCACGTTACCAGGGTATGTTTTCCATGAACTATTTATGGATGCTCAATCTAATCTTGCATATACACCTGACCTTGCATATCTCCTAAGATGTCGTCGTTATAGCCTTTAAAAGAATTGTTTTAAACTGTAAATATAGAATCATTTCATCAGCTTGGTATGCTTACAACAAATCCACCGACTAAAACTGCTCACAGATTTCTCTAAGAGATTCATGGTTATTTAACGTAACCTTTTCTTTATTTGACAAGCCTGATGTTAAATTTTTTCGTAATTAAACTAATACAAAAAAATCCTAATTGTATAAAATATTTTACAATATCTACAAAAACATTTGTTTCATGATTTTGCTTTTAGAAGTGGTGGATTATGTCGCTAAAAATCTAAATAAAACCGATCAAATAATATATCATATAGTATTTAATTATGTAAATAGTATATATTTTTGGAAAGGAAAGGTTAGGTATAAATAAAAGTTGTGCTAAATGTTGATAATATGTTAAGAAAATCTTCAATTATTTCCATTATTATTATTAAAATTATATATATTTATAATATTATTTATTCTCTATATGATGCGCAAATAAGGAAAAGCAGCATTAAATGAGATATGTAATGAGTAAATATGGGAGCGGATATAATTAATTAAGTAGAAGAAACTTCAGATAATAACAAAATTGTGTTACTTCGAACAGTCAAGGATGAATCGAATGTAGTTGTAATCTCTCAAGTTGGTTTATTTATAGAATATTATTTTATTTTGTCTCAAGGTCATTTAAGATGCGATAAAATTGTGTCAACATAGAAATTTAATCAATACGATTTTAAGAATAACTTTATAGTCATAGATTGACCTTAGAGAAAGTTCATGGTCTTTACCTTCCGCCTAAAAAGCTTTTGAATAAGCACAGTACTGAAAACACCCGTGAAAACGTCTGAGCAATCCTGAGTAGTGAATAGTGATGCCAAAATTTATAACAATGTTAAAGAAAAATTGCATAGCCCTTATCTAGGTGGTGCTCTTATGTCAGCCAGTACTAAAATTTTAAGTCAAATGATTATTAAAAACACTTATAATCATAAATCTATACTAACATATAAAGCTGAAGAGTTTGTTTATTTGTAACAACTTACTCAAAAAACTTGTTACTGTAAAATTAGAATAATTAATTAATAATTGTAAATTTGACATATTGAACGTTGTAAGCTTATCTAGGTATCTAAATCAACCTCATACATAATCTATACTAATATATAAAGCTGAAGACTTTGTTTGTTTATTTGATTGTTTGAACGCGCTAATCTCAGGAAATACTAGACAGATTTGAAAAATCCTATATAAACTAATCGTACATATAAAGCATGAGAACGGTTATTTATATCTTATCTGCTATAAAATTACAGTTTTAGCAGTTATGCCATTGTTTTCTGGCACAGCGATCTAACGTTTGGTATCCTAACAACACTTTATATTTAAATGAGTTAATCTTGTATGTATATATACATATATACCTATATATGTATATTTTCGGGTTTTGAGGGGAAAAATCGTTGTAGCTAGGTTTTAATTTGAAAAAATTTGTCTTATCCCTGTTTGTGGGCATTAAAAAATGCAAAAATTTAAATAGAATATATAAAACACTATTTTTGCCATTAACTGTCAAGTCAGCGTAAATTATTCGGGGAACGGGTGGTCTCTAGAAATGAAAATACCTAGGATCAAGCCTTAGGATCTACCCAATTTTATTTTGTAAAAAATTCCCGAGGAAGGCTTGGTCAACCGGGTACTAACACTTTATATACGAGGGTTAAACATATTTTGATACAAAGAATCAAGTAAGAAATGACTGAGATGCAATAAAACTCGGCGCCTTTCAACAGATTGATACTGAGATACTGAGATTTTGCAAGACTGGCTTTGCCGCTTTCACTATCTCGCACGCTTTAATAGTTTCTCTTTAGAGTTCCGTAACGTTTATAACCTTAACAAAAAGAGGTTACTGAAGTTCAAAGTTAAGGTTGTGATGTGATCGTGCAGTATTATGTGGTAATCCTTGAGTTGGGGAACTATTGCTCGCATATTCTTTCAACATCCGCGCTGTCTTTACACTTTACGAGTATATGTATATTAATTTGTTTGGCATTGGGTCACAGATTACGTATTACGTAAAAACTTCGCTCTTAAGTTGTAATAGCAAATTGATATGTAAAATCAATTTTAGATGCATCTATCAATGTGCTAATATAGTTTTCGTATATCCATTCTAATACTATAAATCCGAAAATTTGTCTTGGCAGGTATTTAACTTACTCGATCGCATTAGCGTAACGCCGATTTGTATGACGCTACAACAACGACATCTAGTGACCGCTGTTCCAGCGTTATATAAACTGCGTATATATTGATGAAATAATGTATAACTTAAGCTTTTAGTCTGGGCTAGCACATATTATTTCTGACCATTCTGACCATTCGAAAAATTGGTTACAACGAAACGAATAAAAAATAACAGATGCGCTGTTTGCATGCAGAAATTTAAATGTATAGTTAGCCTACATTGGTTTCATCAAACGACGCATATCCTATCCTACTAATATTATAAATGCAAAATTTTGTGAGTATGGATGTATGTTTGTTACTCTTTCATAGCGAATCCGCTGAACTAGTGTCGATGAAATTTGGCACAATTATTCCTTATACACCGGAATAACATTAAGCTATAGAAATCCTGTGAATTCTAAAGGAATAGGATTACATTGAAAAGCTTCATGTATTATCAACCTATCAAGCGACAACAGTCCACGCAAACGAAGTTGCGGTCAAAAATTAGTCTTATCATAAAAACAAGAAAATGGAGTGCAAAAAAGAGGGTAATTAATATACCAAATCGAATTATAAAAATAGACGAATAACGTTTAGAAATTACGTTCATATTAGAGGATTATATTTCGCCGTCTTGTATCCGGCTGAGTAGAATAAACCACCCTCATTTCTTATCGGAATGTCGTAAAAGGCAATAAAGTTAAGTTGACGCACCGTGTGGTATCTGGCTTAATAGAATAGACCATTCTCATTTCTTATCGAGGTGTCATAAAAGGCGACTACTGCTATACTATACTAAAAATTGACTCACTTTTTATATTAGCTCGCAAAGATCTCTGTCAAAGAGATAAGACACTTTTAAAAATAAAGTGTATTTTAAGTACACTTTTATTAATGATGATTTTATAACCTTTTCATACCTACATAAATAATAATAAAAAAATAAATATACAATAACTAGCTTAGACAAGTTACACGTGGAAAATTGGATAACAGGAAATAAACCAAAATAATAAACCAAAAACTTAATAGAACTTGTTTATAATATATTCCAGTTTAAAACAGCTATCGATTATTCAATAATGAATTTATAATATGCGTAATAAATTAGAAGTAAATCATAATTTAAAAGAATTAAAACACTCGTAAAATCTGTCATAATTTCGCTATAATCATGATTGATTAAAATCACTAAAACTACTGACAATAATGTTGTTTTACATATATTTTAATAAAAACATTTTGATTAATATACAAGCATTAATCCGAGCCAAAGTGTATTTATGACTTCATTAAACATATATTTTCAAAAATACCATGTTGATGCATAAAGGTTTCCCATGTGGCTTTTAATAGAATAGCCTAGTTCGGTATTTTTATAAAAATATATAAAAATTCAATAAAAAAATAAATAGAAAAAAAACCAGGTGGCATTTAGGACTCCCGAGTTATGACAACTTTACAAATGACAGCACAATTTATCTTTGTATTCTATTTCTATTTTAGCAGTTTTCGAAGCCTGAAAATGGGGTTAAAACGACATTTTTTTAAATAAAACCTAGCTAGATCGTTTTATTGCCCACAAAACCCCGTACATCCTGAATTTCATGAAAATCGTCGGAGCCGTTTCTGTAATTCCGAATATATCCTATTAATATTATAAATGCGAAAGTTTGTGAGTATGGATGTATGTTTGTTACTCTTTCATGGCGAAATCACTGAACTAATATCGAAGAAATTCACCACAATTATTACTTATATGCTGAAATAACATATAGGCTATCCTGGTAATTTTACAGGAATAGGATTACATTGAAAAGCGCGGATTTATTATTAACCTATCACCTATTCCCAGACCTCCCCACCGAACCAGACAACCCTAAGGTCACCTAGGTGACCTGGGCTCACGGCCCAAATACCGACGCCCTTCGTTCACCTAGGTGACCTCGGACTACGGCCGAAACACATACCGGGATTAAGTGCCCGCGAGGTTTTGCCAGGGCAAAGAGGCTTGCCTCGAAGCCCGTACCTCGCTTACCTACCCCCCACCCGGGGAGTAAGCTAGACGACCCTTCAGCACGAAGTTGTTGATAAAAGCTAGTACATATACATACACAAGATTAACTCATTTAAATATTAAAGATGTAAGATCAAATAGACGATTCTTGCAATAAGCATATACTATGGCATCACATTGTACCATTCTTTTCAACATCATTATGACCCTCTTAAACTTTTCGAGAAGCCCTCAAAAACATCAGACATTTGACTTGCATTGAGTAAAACCAAATATTACACAAATTCTAGTTTTGTAACTCATAATCTACCGAATAAGTTTTGCAAGTTAGTCGCAGACATATACTCGTATGAAATGTGCTAAGAGCATTTCTTATATACGTAGTGTGATAAAACTACTTTGTAAAAATTAAATACATAGGGAAAATGTAAAAGTAAATAAGTAAAAATGTACTATATGAATTTAGATATTCCAAAAATAGCAGGAAATCTTCTTGGTATAGGGAAAGGAAATTGTTTTTCTCCAAATTTAACGCTTGCGGGCCACGGGCAGTAATGAATAAATCAAAACTACTGGATCGATATTAATCATTTTTTTACACTGAATGACATGGGATATATATTTTATACCCGTGCGAAGCAGGGGCAGGCCGCTAGTTACTTATAAAAAAAACCTATTTCTCAAATCACTCCATTTAGGTATATTTAAATCTTTAATATTTAAATGAGTTAATCTAAACCATTTATTTACAGCAAAAATGTATGTATATGTATATATATATTCGGAATCTAGGAAGTAGAGGGTTTTGGGAGAGAAAAATCTTGAAATTTACGTTGAATACAATCACAATTTTCGCTGTCAAACGTAAAGTCATGGTAGTTCATTTGGGGAACGGGCGATCTAGAGAGTTGAAAATACCTAGGATCGAGCTCCACCTGCCCTATTATTTTTTCATTTTTCTTTTCAATTTTCTTTCTTCATTTTAATTTTTTTTACATCTATTTAAAAATTACCAAGCAAAGCTCGGTAGCCCAGGTACTTGACTTTAATTGGAAAAGGCGAGTGGAATAATTCTACGTCTTTCTAATTCCCATATTTTCCTTTTCAACATTATCTCGTCATATTTTCTAATCTTTACATAGAATTTTTATATTAGGTCCATTGTAAATTTGTATATAAGCTATTATATGTATGTTTGTAAATGTATATTTTATTTATTAATTGTATATGGGTTCGAAACTAGTCGGGCTAGCCATGATAAAATAAGACGTGTAACGTGCCAGTTTCTATACATAAACTATTCTTGCCTTGTTAATTTTGTATAGAAAACAGATTTCATCCTCCTGCCCTTATCTCCACTCTAAGTGGGGTCGGCACAACATGTTATAAACATGCTGTCACATGATTTGGCTGCGTTTTTACGACCGGCCGCCTGCCTGACGTCAACTTACCTCAGTCGTATTTTACGACACCACGGTAAGAAAGAGGGTGGTCTATTCTACTAAACCGGATATTACACGGCGGGTCGACTTACCTTAGTCGTCTTTTACGACACCTCGGTAAGAAATAAGGGTGGTACTATTCTATTCTACCGGAAACCACACGGCTATATGAAAACAGATTTATAGGTAAGTTAACATACATCAACTACCTCCGCATTCATATCAAATCACCATATAATTTGAATCGATTAGTCACTATAAGAATGTCGTAAGATGTGAACTGAATATGTTATCAATATAAGGGAATATATTATGGGAGTAATTGCCTTGCGGAATCTCGTAAGTACTGCAATATTACTACAATACTTATAAGAAACTGTACGATTTATCTGTACGATGTGCGTCTGCGTAAAGTATTCGGTTCGGTGGTTTATAGAACAGAATTGTAAGAACCATTGAGCATAATGAATCGCAAAAAGCATGAAAGAAAAAATGTATACAAAAAATTTAGCATAACAAATTCAAACAGCAATTCGAAACGAAACAACTTTTGACATTGTACTGAGTTTTAGTATAATAATATTTTAAGTTCTGTATCCATTTGCGGGATGGATCTACCAAATACAAAATGAATGCTTTGGAAAAGAAACTCAACAATGATAATTGTTTCAGTTACGAAAACGCAACGGTAGTAAATACTAGTACGTAGAATAAGGAAACTTAAAAAAAACGGTTGCCTTTAAAGTCGGTTTTACGGGCAAAGATTTTACGTGACAACGTCTTTTTAAATGTGATGGATTGGAGTGGGAGAAAGACGTAAGGCATTCGCCAGTCCGGCGGGCCTCTCTTTCGTTCGGTGACTCATCGTAACAGACGTGAGCGGGCGTTACACTTTTTCATGAGTGACTCCAAGCCGCAACCTAATTTAAGACGTTGTCACGTCAAAAATCGTAGGGAGCCACTATGCGTCTCGACACCGCATTACATATACTCGTAAATCCCTGACATATCGCGCAGTAGACGAACATAGGTTGAGGATGGAGTTGTTATGAACAAAAATTATTCTACCCCGGATACAATAGAATGATAAAACACTTTATTCTATTCTAAGCTAAACAAATTGCTCAACAATAAAAATCCATACAATTCCAAATCATAATCCTTTTTCCGCATTTATGAGACTATCATCATGTAGAATGTTGACTCAACAATAATTGTTCCTATTGTTGTTAAACTTAACTTCGCTTAACAGTTGGATCAAGAGTCGGATATAGAAGGCAGTGCTGCGTGAAATGGCGCGTATTGTGAGAAGGTTGCTCACTCTGTAATCCTAACCACCGCGTCTTATTTATTTTATATATTTAAATGTTTTTTTTTTATATTTAAAAATGTAGTCATCATCTTCCTGCCCTTATCCCACTCGTAAGTGGGTTCGGTACAACATATTATAAACATGTTGTCACATGATTTGGCTACGTGTTTTACGACCAGCCGCCTGTCTGACTTCAACTTTCCTTAGTCGTATCTTACGACAACTCAGTAAGAAAGAGGGTTGTTTATTCCACTCAACCAGACACCACTCGGTGGGTCAACTTACCTTAGTCTTCTTTTACGATACCTCGGTAAGAAATAAGGCTGGTCTATTCCATTCAACTAGACAAACCTCTATGAGTCAATTTACCTTAGTCGCCTTTTACGACACCTCGGTAAGAAATAAGGCTGGTCTATTCTACTCAAATGGACAACCCTCGGTGGGTCAACTTACCATAGTCTAAGAAATAAGGGAGGTCTATTCTACTCAGCCGGATACCCCACGGCATAAAATAAAATATTTAAAAATATAGTAAAAATAAATGAATGAATAAAATAATAATTGATTAATCTCACTCACTTGACCACATTTTTTTTTCTAAACACAAGCAAAAGCAATTATACAAGATTCCTATTATGATTATTTAATACATAAATTTTATCGCTCGTAAAGAACACGTTTAAATTACATTAAGCTTGTAATTTTTTTTGTTATGAGAATAATTCATACGATTAAAACCGTTTGAATACATGATAAGTGGGAAAATAAGAATTCCTGATTATATTACTCGTATCGTTCGTTGCGGAGCTTGGTTTATGAAAACAACAGATTATCTCAGGTAAATCTTTTTTTTTATAAAGTTTTCGAAAGTCTTTTAAATAATAAAGGAACGATGTAATTGCAAATAAATACATTATCATAAAAACGCGGCACCTACTAACTGTTTATTACGACCACCCTCTGGGTATGACGGTTTATTGTCATACTATGGCATATGCATAATTAATACCTAGGCGAACGAAAGAAAAATGAAAATGTTATCTGGAATCGATCCTGGTATTCTGAATTCAAGACCGCCCGTTACCCAAATAAGCTATTGTGGCTTTGTAATTGACAGCGCAATTAACTTTTGCTTTCTCATAAAATTGTAGCAGTTTTATCAGTGCCCAAAAACAGGGATAAAGCAACATTTTTTCTTAATAAAACTTAGCTTTTTCCACCCCAAAACTCCCTACATGCTGAATTTTCAGAAATTCAAAATTCAGAAAAATATATATGTATATACAAGATGAACTCATTTTAAATATTAAAGACAGGTGAAGTAAAATATTACAAAATTAATAATCGAATCACATATAAACAAATCTGACCATAGTTATACAATAAACTTGTAAGAATTCGGGAATTAGTTCGGGAAAACCATAAGCGAAGTCCTAAGTAGATAAACGCAATGCCAAAATCGTGTTCAGTGTTATCCAAGCCCATTATCCATTATATTAGGCATATGTAACATTTGAACAGTTCCTAATACAATCAGCATTCGGTGAAATTTATACTACAATTTTAAGTGCATAAGATTATATAAATAAATATAAATACATGGGACACTTATTATATAGAATATATAGATATTGAATGAATTTTGATTTTTTATAATATGCTGGATAAATACACCAAAATTATTCCATCCGTTCTTTTTTTTTCGAATTGACTATATGCCGTTAGCCCTAACGGCTTTTACAGCGTCACCGGGCGGGAAAGGGAGCGCAGAAGCATCGCTGAAATTGCAAAATGCGGAGATTAGAGCGCAGAAGCTCTACTAGCATCGGGGAACGTCGTCCTAAAGGTGCCTCCTGTGAGGCTGGACCACGGCTTATGGCGACGTGTAGTGGAGGGCTACTAGTATGACGTTCCATCTGTTCACATCTGATGCGATGACTGAGGGGAGACTTATTTTTATATCCTTACATTGGCTTCACAGTATATCTTTAGTCATTTATTTTATGTGCATAAGAATATACATAATTATAAAATAATTGTCGATGTGTACAATAGACAAAGTAAGAAACGACATTAGCTTGCGGCTCCTGCTTTGCGGCTTGCAAAAGTTAAGTTATTTCTAGGTTTGGGTATAAGATTCTATAATAAAATTCCGCATTCAATTTTAGCTTTGCCATTACAGCAATTTAAAAACACTATTAATAAAAAGCTAATACAGAAAGCCTACTATAGTATTGAGGATAAAGTAGATGATAAGAATGCTTGGACACAGTAATGATTAAATGTAACTAGTGATAAAAATTATATTTTTTAAAGAACAACCACCGAGTTTTTTGCTGGCTCTTCTCGGTAGGAACAGCCTTCCGAACCAGCAGTAGAGTTGACGATTCAAAAGTACTTGTTTACAAGTTTATTTGAATAAAGAATATTTTGAATTTGAATATAGGTATATAGATTAAGTTATCGCCATTCGACGCTTAGTATCGATGTTCCAAATACAACTTCGCTTGCCTTGACCGAGGAGGTAATGAACTTAGAGCACAAAGTCGCCTATTACGGACTGCAACGTTCAATGATTGTAGAGAATAATAACAAACAGTCCGTTCTGGCGAATAGTAAGTTGTTTATTATGCATGAAATATCGAATCAAATCAAAATAATCTTTATTCAAATAAGCTCTTTCAAGCACTTTTAAATGGTCAAAGATCAATATGATTAATGAAGCTACAACTGGTTCGGATTGATGCTCTTACGGAGAAGAAAGAAAACTTGGCGGTCATTCTTTTAAACATTTCAATTTTACATTATAAACCGCAGTCCTGTACGAAGCTGAAAGGATTTTCAAATCCAGGCTTTTTTATCATCCAAATCTTCAATTTTGTAATATGCTTTATGTATAAGTACATCTCTTATACTTAACTTAAACCTTATTGTAGACTGGTCTAGTATGGATTGCGGAGTTTTATTGTAGAAGCGAATACCAAGACCATCGAATGAGTTGCTAATTCTGTTGAGTTGCGACACAGGTATCACAAGCTTTTTGTGACCTCTCGTATGTCTATGATATACATCGAATTTCGTCTTATACATATAGATATTTTTCCGTACGAATAGAATCATTTATATCTAATATTTATATAGAATTATTTATATAGAATAGAATCATTTAGTTTTTCTTTGCAGAGGTCTAAAGTAGAAAATTAACAACTAAAATATACTAGATTTTACCCGCGACTTCGTTCGCGTGGACTGTCGTCGTGTCGATAATAGATGGCGCTTTTCAATGTCATCCTATTCCTCTAGAATTAAAAAGATTTCCATAGCCTATATGTTATTCCGGTGTATAAGGAATAAATATCAATCAATATTGGTTCAGCGGATTCGCTGTGAAAGTGTATTTTGTATAGAAACAGGCCTCAATTTTAATTTATTGCAATATAAGCAAGATTTGCATAATCACATTGATTTTAACTTCAGAAATCATGATGGGTGTTTACTGAATCGACAAATTACGACGTTTGCTGTTTCATAATTCTCAAATTCAGTAAGTAGGTATTCAAATAAAATACTTATATCTATACTAATATATAAAGCTGAAGAGTTTGTTTGTTTGATTGATTGATTGTTTGAACGCGCTAATCTCAAATACTACTGGACCTATTTGAAAAATTCTTTCAGTGTAAGATAGTCCATTTATTGAGGAGGGCAATAGGCTATATAACATCACGCTAAGATAAATAGGAGAGGAGCAGCAATAAAAAATATTACGAAAATGGCAAACTTTAAAGCTTTCCTTGCGTGCGCTGAGTAAACGGTAATAGTTATAAAAAATTATATATTACAAAATTGTTCCCATCTAAAAGTTCTAAGTAAAAGTCCGGGACAGGATATGTCTAGCTTTTAAGGTTAACCTACTTTAACCACATTTATGGTTATCAAAATACTATATTACGGTTTTAATCTTTCCACGCGTACGGAGCCGGGCGATTGCTAGTATTATATACCTAAAGTCCATAAGCATTTGTAAGTTAGACACAAAATATTGTTTACACGGCAATGAAGTATTTTGTTTGAAATTCAAATAAATTACTAAAACTTAAATACATAAAAGTTGTTTGCTTTCTCAACGGAACATAATAGCAGAAAATACAATTAAGGATATAAGCGGACAATACCGGGAAGGGCAAAAGAGGTTCATACGCAGAATTGCACCGAAACAAGTCTGTATTCCGCGAATTAACCAAGTCCACAGTTCGAGAGTTGTTTCTCATATTGGAAATTTAGCTTGGGGTCTTCAGTAATAAAGTAGCACATCAACCACTGAGCTAGTGAGGTGTTCATAATAAACTATGAGCAAAATATGGTTACCCTTGGAACTGTTTATAAAATCAAAAGACTTAAATTCATTTCTTACCGAGGTGTCGTAAAAGGCGACTAAGGTAAGTTGACCCACCGTGTGGTATCCGGTTGCATAAAATAGACCACCCTCTTTCTTACCGAGGTGTCGTAAAATACGACTAAGATAAGTTGACGTCAGGCAGGCGGCCGGTCGTTAAATACGTCGCCAAATCATGTGACAACATGTTTGTAACATGTTGTGCCGACCCCACTTAGAGTGGGATAAGGCATGAGGATGATGATGATGAATATTTAATATTTCTAATACTATGAAGAACGTAAGTGCTACAAAATAAGTATTCAAAATGCTTAACTCAATTATTCCGTAAAAGACGTTATTCCTTATTTATTATTATTATTTAATATTTGATGCGCCCTTGATGCATACTGATTTAAGAAAATTCATAATTGACTTACCATGTATCATCCTAGATACACTATACATTTTAGGTAATGATAATATTGTCAAATTTATTAATATATACAAAGGTTACGGATATACGCACGCGGAAATAATAGCTAGTGGTGAACCCATAGCACGAGTTTCTGATGGAATACTAAGTGGCCATCAATGTTACATACAAAAAAATAATTATACATGGCCTAATATTGCACACACGCTAAGTCACTTCCCTACATTTATAAATATAATATAACGCACACATTAGTAAACAATACTGAGATAAGGCGAACGTTATCTTTGATATTTAAATGAATTTAAACTATCGTGAGTGTTATTCATAATTAATGTATAGATTCCGGCTATACTCACGTCTTATTTTATCGGATGAGCCCGACTAGTTTCAAGCCCATACGGGGCTCTTATTCATGAGCTCTTTACGCGGCGTCAGTTCCCGCCGCGATAACGCCGCGTAAAGAGCTCATATATTTTCGGAATCTTGGAAACGGCTTCAACGATTCTCCTGAAATTCAGCATGTAGGGGGTTTTGGGGGAGAAAAATCGATCTAGATAAGTTTTATTTAAAAAAATTATTTAACACCTGTTTTCAGGCTCTAAAATTTTTTTGATCTGTACGTTGAATACAATCACAATTTTTTGCTGTCAAACGTGAAGTCATGGTGGTTAATATAGGGAACGGGCGCCCTAGATAGGTGGAAATACCTATGATCGAGCCCCACCTGCCCTATTATTTTTCGATTTTTTTTTACATCATTTTAAAAATTACCGAACAAGGTCACTAAGAATAAAATACTACAAATAAAAATTCCGGTGTATTTTTCAATTTTAATTTTACATTAATAATATTTAATATTCCTAATACTATGAAGAACGCATGTGCTACAAAATAAGTATTCAAAATGCTTAACAAAATTATTTCGAAAAGACGTTAATTCTTATTTGTATATTTGATGCGCTTGATGCATACTCATTTAAGAAAATCGATAATTAATTGACTCACCATGTATCATCCTATATACACTATACATTTTAGGTAATGATAATATTGTCAGATTTATTAATATAAATAAAGGTTACTAACATACGCACGCAAAATGGCTAGTGGTAAACCGATAGCAAGAGTTTCTGATGTAATACTAATGTGTGGCCATCAATGTTAGCTAAAGTGTAGTAAAAAAATAGTCCATGTTAAATAATTTTCACACCTTCGTATGATATAATCTAGCGGCTATTGACGCCTAAGTACGACTTCTCCTTTTAGGCCTCAGACATATCATATATAGTGGGGGGACTGGTTTACTGTAGTGTATTATCTTTAATATATATATATATATGTTAAAGATAATACACTATAATATATATAACTATAATATATACATATATATATATTCAGAATCTCGGAAACGGCTCCAACTATTTTCTTGAAATTCAGCATGTAGGGAGGTTTTGGGAGAGAAAAATCGATCTAGATAAGTTTTATTTTTAAAAAATGTCATTTTATCGCTGTTTTAGGACTCTAAAATTTTTTTTTAATTTATGTTGAATACAATCACAATTTTTCGCTGTCAAACGTAAAGTCATGGTAGTTCATTTGGGGAACGGGCGGTCTACAGAGGTAAAATACCTAGAATCGAGCCCCAAATGCCCTATTATTTTTTAATTTTTCTTTTCAATTTTTTTTTTATTTCTTTTTACATAATTTCACAAATTACCGAGCACGGTTCGGTCACGCTGAGTTGAATAGAACTAAACAGTCTATAATAAAATCAATACGAGAAAAATAAAATATAAATGACAAAGAATTTATCAATTTATGCAGATTCGGTAATATGTAAATTGCATGTGCCTATAAAATCATTGACCTGTGTAGTGCGTATAATTTACATAAATGTAACAACCATAGAGAGTTTTAAACATTTTTTAGTTTAGATTAAGTTTACTTAGTTATTTTGTTTATCTGCTGTATAGAAAATACCTATTTTAAAATCGCCGCGATTTTATTTTTTTAAATCATACACTTTTTAGAGTCTATTTTAGAGACATTTATCTGCTACTTAGTTTATTTATCGGTTAACTATCCGACACTTTATCGGTAACTTGTGAAACAGGCCTTTATTATTTATTTAGCGTGTATTCTAATTATTAATACTAAAAACGGCAACTTTCAAAGAGAAAAAAATCGATTATTTTGATAAGAATTAATCGATTTTTCAAAAATCGATTTACTGTAAAGGGAAAAAAAATCGATTATTTATTAACCAATTTTTTCAACTCCAAGTGACATGCCATTATAAGCTGATTGACCATGACTTGCGAATGTCAACTTTCTTTTATTCAGAGCAATTACCGTTTTGTGACCTACTTAGGTCGTTGAACGATTCATTTAGCCAACTATTATATAAGTAAATATAATTGACATGAAAAAGTGTCCTGTATCAAATTACTCAATATTGTGTAAACATAAAAGTGGAACATGATAAAATTATGATAATTTACTAAATTAATTTAAAGTGCATAAATGGACGATAATGAATTGTTTGATTTTTAAACACACTGATATATTAAAACTAGCTGAGCTAGCAGCTGCGCCCGCGTGGAAATAAATGTGTACGAAATTTTTCCCGAATTGAAATTTTGGACATAAAAGTATCTAGTTATAGTGTTTTAACCATAAGAGATAGAGACATGCTGTCGTGGACTTTTCTATAATATTTTTGTACATTTACAATAGACGTCGACCCGCCGTGTGGTTTCCGGCTGAGTAGAATAGACCAACCTTATTTCTTACCGAGGTGTCGTAAAAAGCCACTAAGGTAAGTTGACCCACCGTCTGGTATCCGGTTTAGTAGAATAGACCACCCTCTTTCTTACCGAGGTGTCGTAAAATACGACAGAGGTAAGTTGACGTCAGGCAGGCGGCCGGTCGTAAAAACGCAGCCAAATCATGTGACAGCATGTTTTTTTTTTTTTTTTTTTTTTTAATTTATTAGGTTTACCAACAGCTTTAACACTTAATTCTAACACATATTCTATTATACTATTACACTAGGTCTAAATGTAAAACTACTTAAAGGTAAACACCACATGCAAATATAACTCAAAACAATACTATAATAATTATGAAACTGAAATTTAGAATTAAAACTAAGCTAAGTAAATACACTAAGATTTTTTTGGATTTTTTTTCTAAAATGATGGAGGGATACATGGAATATATCAGGGGAATTAATATGGTTATAAACTTTTGTTATTCTGGGGATTGGTGAGTTAGCGCCCAAAGCTGTAGAACGATGGGGAAAATATAAAAGGTTATTTAAGGGTGTTCTTGGGTATCGCATTGGCACTCGTAATTTAAAGTATTGGAGGAGTGCAGAGCAGTCAACTTTATTATTAAAAATTTTAAATAAAAATATCAAATCAAGTTCTATTCTTCGACTTTCTAAGGATTGCATGTTAAAGAAGTTTAATTTATCATTGTAACTACGTAAACTTTTAGATTTTCCTATCGTAAATGTAAGATTCCAAAGAAATCGTTTTTGCACTCGCTCGATTCTAAGCATGTGTGTTGAGTAGTGTGGCCGCCAAACGATGCTACAATATTCTAATATACTGAGAACTAAAGATTTGTATAACAAAATTTTAGTACTAGGTTTTGTGAACTCTTTACCATTTCTTATGATGAAGCCCAGCATTTTAGATGCACGTTTAATAATACTGTCAATATGTGGAACAAAAGTTAAATTCCGATCTATAATGACTCCTAAGTCTCTTACATAATTTACTTCTTCAAGACACATGTTGCCGATGGAATAGTACGACGGAATGACATTCACTTTACGGGTAAATTTAATATGCTTACATTTATTAATATTAAGGTTTAAATTATTATTTCTGCACCATTGCAGCAGTCTATTAATATCGCTTTGTAAGAGCTCAATATCTTCAGTACTATTTATAGTTCTAATAATTTTCAAATCATCTGCATACATAAAGGGTGTAGAGTACAAAAAACAATTAAAAATATCATTAATGAATATATTAAAAAGAATAGGGCCCAAATGTGAGCCCTGAGGAACACCTGATTTAATTGATTTTTGGGCAGATTCGTATCCCCCAGCAACTACGAAAAAAGAACGCTCAGCTAAATATGATGTGAACCACCGTAGGAGAGATCCAGATATTCCATACATGCCTAGCTTGCGTATTAAAATATCATGAGAAACCGAATCGAACGCTTTACTGAAATCCGTATACACAGCATCAACTTGTTTATTTCTATCTATTGCTTCGTATAATTTCTCTATATATGTGACCAGGTTCGTTGTAGTTGATCTAGATTTGACAAAGCCATGTTGACAGTCACATAAATATTTCTGAAAGTGATGCTGTAGATACGGACACAGTAACGCTTCGAAAGTTTTTGCAAACGTTGAGAGTAATGATATGGGTCTATAATTGGAGATTTGGGTATCGTCATCATTTTTTAGAATTGGAACTACTTTTGCTATTTTCCATGGGGTAGGGAAAACACCGGAGGCTAGTGATTCATTATATATAATCGTAAGTGGTTTTGATAAACTATAAGCACATTTACATATAAACATCGGGGATACAATATCTGGCCCAGTACCTTTAGAAGGATTTATAGATTGAAGCTCTTTAAGCACTTGCTGTTCATCAATATATAACGTAGAAAAGGAATCACTATGTCCATTAATCGAGTGGAAATACATTTCACTTATAGTACTAATATTAACAGAGTCAAATTTCAAGTTGTCTTTATACACAGAAGAGAAGTAAGAGGCAAACATATTACAAATTTCTTCCCCTTTAGACGTAGTAACTACTCCGTTCGACATGGTAGTAGGATAAGAACTTCCCACACCTCTTTTTCGTTTTACGTAAGAAAAAAACTTAGAAGAATTACTTTTGATGGAATTTTCTATATTAGATATATATGTACGGTAGCAGCTCTTTATTAAAACCTCACTACGTTCTTTCAATAAAAGGAATTCTATATCATCTCTGGGATTTCGATATTTTTTAAATTTCGTTCTAGCCTTGTTCTTTTCATTTAGCATCCTTATAAGACTTCGACTATACCAGAATGGATAATGTTGACTTTTACTTTTAAACAATGGAACAAATTTTTTTAACGCCTGTTCAATATTCATATTAAGTAGATTAACCATTTCGTCTACATTCTCACAATTATTGAAAGCTACTTCCCAATCAAAAGTGTTGAAAAAGTCATTAATTAATTTATAGTTAGCCCTTCGAAAATCATATTTTTTTTTAATATTGGAATCATGCGATAACATTTTCAAATCCTTAATGAGGATGCTGATGTATAGTGGAGGGTGATATTTGTCGATAATAGATAATGGAGAAACCGAAGGTATAACTGAACAATCTGGAAAGTCCGTCAAAACTAGGTCTAGAATTTTATCTCTATGATTAGGAACGACGTTGCATTGTTGTAGATGATTACCATTAAGAAAATCATTTAGAGCTTGAGCAGATAAAGAATTACTTAACAAAGATTTAGTTTGGCAATTCCAATCGAGAAAACTCATATTAAAATCACCAATAATACAAGTATATCCCTCTAACCTATTCTTAAAATTATTATAATTATCCATAAACAATTCTAGGTGTTTTTTATCAAAAGGAGGTGGAAGATATATCGCGCACATATTTATGTAAATAACAGATTTCTTTTGTCGAAATTCTAGGGAAACCCAAAGATCTTCATTATTGGTCTCAAATTGCTTAAGGCGTCTTGATTTTATTGTTTTTTTGACCGCTATAAGAACACCTCCACCTTCCTTTTTTTTATTGCTAGATGCGCACCTATCGCGTCTGTAAATAGTGTATCTATCATCAAATAGCTCTGTGTTTAAAATGTAATCCTTGAGCCAGGTTTCCGTCAATACAATTATATCTAAGTTTAAACTACATACAGTCCTGTAAAAAGATATTGTTTTGGTTCGTAAACCACGAACATTCTGATAATAAATACCTATTGAACTGAATGTCATATTATTATCCCAAAAAATTGAACTGTATTTAAAATATTACACAACAAAATAACTACAAAATACTCTTTATAGAATCTAAATCTCGAATCAGACGATATTCGGAGTTAGAATCCTTCCTTACAAATATTCGCCCATTACGTATCCAAATAAATGTATAGCCCTTTTCTTTAGCTCTGATGCGAGCAGCAGCATGCAGTTCTTTATTAAACGATGATAAGTGTTCCATTATATATATAGACTTATGCTCGCCAGGATAACCAACGTGTGATGAATTTAACTTTTCAGATGATTTTCTAGATTTATTAAATTTTGTAACCGCAGCCAAAACCTTATCACGGGTCATCGGACTGTTGAACTGGACGATGACAGATCGTGGCCTGGGACTGTTACGGTTCTTTTTTGCGATACGAGTGCAGTGTAAAATGTGATCATCCTTGACGTCAATCCCAACTGTCTTATTTAATTTTCGAATCATTTCCAATAGATTTTCATTTTTACTCTCCGGCAAACATTGTATTTCGATATTGTTTGCTCTAGCATTTTGTTCCAAAGTGTTAATTTTCTGAGAAAGATCTTTTATCCGCAATTCTGAGTCCTCTTTTTGATGCTTAAGTTCCGTTATAATCTCCGTTGCCGACTTATATTTTACCATGACATCCTCATATTGTGCGCTTATAAATTCTATGGAATCTTTTAAAGATTGTACTTCGCTCTTAATTTCCTTCAGCTCGTTATTTAATAATGTGCACATAGATGTATTCATACGAGATAGAGATTCTTCCATCATGATTGTTAACTCCTCACGAATAATTTCTCGAAACTCTTCCCCCGACATCGTAGATTCGACAGACTGTAGCGGAGAGGACAGTGCTATGCGTTTTTTAGAACGACTTGTAACATTTATGCTTGCATCAGCACGTACTGGGGTGTTATCATTCCTACCAGATTTACCTCCACTACATAATGGACATTTCCAGTTTTTATTGTTCGTTCTTAGTAATGCAGCTTCCTTGGTATTCGTAGGCTGCAGACACAGTACATGAAAATATGTACCGCAGGTACTACACTTTACACGGTCATTATCATTGGACTCAATATTGGTGTCACAACAACCCCATAATATGTTCGGTTCAGACATTTTATATAAATAACTCCTGATAAATTATTTATGATATTTAAATCCATAAAAAACCGTTTACAAAGGATTTTAAGTAGTCAATCAAAAACATTAAAGTATGATGAGATACGTAATGTTATGCAGAGGCGGTGATTCATTCGTTATCGGCGACACGGCAACAATACGTTCACGCAAAATACAGCGTTGTATACAAGAGACAGAGGTGGAATCCGCACCAAACTCGTAGCTGCAGCGACTAGCGATCACATTAATGACAGTTCATACTTGCCGTTGTCAGATGTTTTATAATTATTTTGGAGGAATTAAATAGCCGTTGCACTGAAAACTACGTAAAGTTATCGTTTTTTATATGCACTCGTGAATAGTTTACTTACTGTAAACACAAATACAATGTTAATTGATACACTTCACAATTGAAAACGAATTATTTTTATGTTTTAAGTAGCAACTAGTTATGACAGCTTGCGCACGCGTCAACGTATATGACGTTATGTTTATAACATGTTGTGCCGACCCCGCTTAGAGTGGGATAAGGGCAGGTTGATGATTTACAATTCTCTAGCATAACCTTAACCTTCCGAAAGAATTGCACTATCTTTTAGTGAAAAACATTACAAAAATCCGTTCAGGAGAATTTGAGAAAATCAATCACATAAAAACAGACCGGTTTTAGGGAATTTATTTTATAATAAGTATAGATATAGATTGCAACTCGCGTTGACAAAATGAGATTAAAGTAATAGAAGTTACTTGAATCTCATTTACTCTTAAATATACCCTCATAAGAAAGCTTTGAATCTCTCAGCCGGCGAAATAAATATAGAATAGAATCAAGCTGTGGTAGCCCAGCGGTAACACCGTGCGCCTCTTTCGAGGAGGTCTAGGGTTCAAACCCCGGGCAGGCACCAATGAGTTTTCTAATAAAACTTATGTGTCTAATTGATAATTGCAATTTATCACACGCTTTTCGGTGAAGGAAAACACCGTGAGGAAACCTGCATATCTCTAGAGAATTCTGGGGATATGTGTAACCTACCAATCCGCATTGGAGCAGCGTGGTAGGTCTTAGCTCCAATCCTTCTCTCCAAAAAAAAAAACAGGAGAGAAGAGGCCTAGGCCCAGCAGTGGGATAGTAACAGGCCGTTACATTACATTACTTATCATACCTACGTGATGAAATCACGGATCGGTAAAGAAATTAGTTATCGATACAGCAATTCGTGACGTCCAAGACTACAGTCCACGCGAACGAAGTTGCGGGTAAAAGCTAGTATATTTTATAATTTAACATGACAGTTATAGCAATATGGGTAATTAAATTGATTCAACTATTACAATATTGTTTTAGTAATACGACACGGATGACCTAATGATTGTCATTTATTATTGCATGTTACAATGAGAATCATATTACTCATTTGTATTTTATCAGTAAAGTTTTAATCGTACCCATGTTTTGACCCCATTTTAAACACATGTACTGTTATTATTGATATCATTTAAGTCACATTGTTGCATATGAAATCGCAATGTCGTTTATAATTAATAACTTAACTGATATTGTAAATGCGAAAGTTTGTGAGTATGGATGTATATTTGTTACTCTTTCACGGCGAATCCGCTGAACCAATATCGATTAAATTTGGCACAATTATTCCTTATACACCAGAATAACATATAGGCTATAGAAATCCTGTTAATTCTACAGCAATAGGATGACATTGAAAAGCGACATTATCACCCTATTACGCGACAACAGTCCACGCGAACAAAATTGCAGGTAAAAGCTAGTATTAAAATTAAATCAAATAGACTTTCAAACACCAAAACGAAGAAATACACAAATACTAATAGGAACCAAAAATGAGCACTCTGTCAATAATTAATACTTTATACCTATGATCTGCACTATTATTGAATACCTTAGCATCATTTAGTAGTAATAGTTTTTAATAATATCAAAAGCGTACGCCAATCTCCTATTTTTTTACGTTTAAACAATATTTTGTATTTTTTCAATTTGATTTTTAATTGCTTGTTCTTCTTAATCAACGATCAGCAAAAGACGTTTTATTGTTCATCATTTTAGATTTTTACGCTGTGGCAATACTGACATCATCATACCAATAACACAGCTGCTGGTCACGTGATATTTGGGTCAGCTAACTCTTTCAAACATCGAAAAGTTGACCCAAATATTACGCAGCATACATCGTATCCAAATGATTGGATAATTTGACCAATAGTATTATTCTGTAGCCACTATTATTATTATATCTATACTAATATATAAAGCTGAAGAGTTAGTTTCTTTTATTGAACACGCTAATCTCAGGAACTACTTGTACGATTTGAAAAATTCTTTGAGTGTAAGATATTTCACTTATCGAAGAATATAGACTATATAACATTACGCTAAGATGATTAGGAGAGGAGCAGCAATGAAAGTTTAGGAAAACGGCAAAAATTTAAAGCTTTCCTTGCGTGCGCTCAGTAAACGGTAGAAGTTATTCAAAAATCATGTATTACAAAATTGTTACCCTCTAAGTAAAAGTCCGCGACAGCATATGTCTGGCTTTTAAGGCTAAGCCGCTTTAACCATTTTAATGGTTATCAATATACTATATTATGATTTTAATTACGAGCGGGCGGAGTTCGAATTTTCCATAAAATCGCCCGGTCCCTGTACGGCTTCTAGTGATATACGCGCTTGAAATCGATAGCTGCGCGAGTTATTTATTTTAAACTCTTTATATTATAATTTAAACTATATCGTTTAAGGCATAATAATATCTTTAATATTTAAATGAGTTAATCTTGTATATATATATATTTTTTCGGAATCTCGGAAACAGCTCCAACGATTTTCCTGAAATTCAGCATGTAGGAGTTTTGGGGGAGAAAACTCGATCTATATAAGATTTATTTAAAAAAAAATCGTTTTATCCCTGATTTCGGTCTCTAAAGTCTTTTTGAAATTTACGTTGAATACAATCACAATTTTTCGCTGTCAAACATAGTCATGGTAGTTCATCATGTTCATAGGTCTAGAGCGGTGGAAATACCTAGGAATAAACCCTACCTGCCCTATTTTTTTTTAATTTTTCTTTTTATTTTTTTTTAATTTATTTTTTTTACATTTTAAAAATGACCATGACAATTAAAAATGAATGGTCTCGAAAGCACTTAAGCATAAAATGCTTAAGATAAGCATCTAAATTATTTAAGGTGATTATGGTATCCGTCTAAAAAGTTTTCCAATGTACGCAGAACGTGATATATATACACAGGTATATACCATCGTAGACTTTTTCTACAAGAGAGGAAAATCCCATCACACTATAATTAATATTAATAATAATATAATATTAAAAGGACGTGGCTGCATTCTCGATGAAAAATCTAGACGGATTGAGTTTTCCTATCATTTTCATAAATTATAATTATATTTTAACTAATTCAAATAAAACCTTACAGCTACCTATATATCTGGACCTCTGATATTACCTTTTCTTTCTAATTAAAACGAATTATTAAGTTACGTCGGAATAGTAACGAAAGAAAGAAAGAAAAATAATTTTATTTGTGCTAACGTACTACACAAGTTTAATAAACACAATAATATAATAACAAAAAAGAACGCGTTACTTAAATTTAAAAAATGTAACTTGCTTAGTGTTATGCCCAAGTACTAATAATTTAGAATAATCGGCACTGTAAACATTTTATCGATTCATTTATAATCAACTTGAATATTTATATGAAATCACGATCAATTGTATTTAAATTATATGACGTAAATTAAAACTACGTTCACTAAATATAACTTACAGTAAGTTTTTACTGTAAAAAAATCCAGAAACAAGAGTATTATGAAATAATTGTGTATCGAATTCAGATTATTTTCGTGTCTATGGTTATCTTTATATTGCGACAATCGTATTTGAAATTTTAAAATCTTACCTTTCGAACTGCTAGAATTCACCGAAAATAAGCGAAGTGACTGAAAGTGCACCAATTCTATTAAGAAAACGATGCACTATTTTGTTCATTAACGCACTATTTTCCGCAAAGCGAAACTTTCGAACCGCACGGAAAAAAGAGCGCTGTCACTCGACTACGTTCCAATTTCAATTGCACACAGCCGACGCTTAAGCGCGCAGTGGCAAACTGATTTCTGAACGAAGCTTTGTGTCAACAACCACCGTCTAGTCTACAACGCCGTCTACCACCCCTCTTTCCCCCCTCTTTTCCCATTAAAGATCTTACAAAATGCCTCTTTCTTCTACTTCTTCCCAATATTATTTTACACCATTTTGTAAAAAAATATTAACTATCTAGAAAATTGCCGTCCATTATAAATCATCTCGTCAAATTAGTATTTATTAATTCATTATATTTTTCTTTTGGGCGTTCTATAAAACATTCGTTTATTTAATTTAATCTTAATATAGTCTATGGTCTGACGCCTTTATAAATAATAAAAAGGTGAAAAAAGAAACATCGGATTTTATAATTTCAATTTTAATACAGATTCTGCTTTTTTTGTTTTATTCCAATGTAAATTGTAAATGTCACCGGTGAGTTGTTCTGGATATCGAAATGTCTGGAAAAAAATAGATGGTAACTACATTACATTACAGATAAAATACTTTAAAAACATAGATATATGTATATAACGTTTAATTTTGTCTCTATTATACGCCGTGTGGTATCCGGCTGAATATAATAGTACCACCCTCATTTCTTACAAAGGTGTCGAAAAAGGCGAGTAAGGTAAGTTGACCCACCGTGTGGTATCCGGTTGAGTAAAATAGACCACCTTCTTTTTTACTGAGGTGTCGTATAATACGACTAAGGTAAGCTGACGTCAGGCAGGCGGCCGCTCGTAAAATACATGGTCAATGTGCCAAATCATGTGATAACATGTTTGTAACATGTTGTGCTGATCCTACTTAAGAGTGGGATAAGAGCAGGACGATAATAATAAAAACTTTGTATTATGTTACAAAAAAAACTTACAAGGGGCATTTTCAAAGAGTCTAAAACAATATAAAAATTATTTTGAATGTTGATTGTATATTTTAAGTTATCACTTTTGATCGCTATTACGATAAATGTAGCAAATAGTTTTTATAATTATAAACACATTTGTCTATTTCACAAATGCATAATGATTTCATTGTTCTTCTGTTCTCAATCCTTTATCCTAAACGTGGGATTTGTTTTACCAGTTATCTACTGTGAGATCGCTAAATTGTCAAAGAATTACGAAATTTAAAAAAAATGCTTTTCCTTATACCGGAAATAACTTTAGATTCCAAAAATAATACACGTGACATACATGATTGGCCAAGTGACGCAGTTGACATTGACCAATCTGTCATCAGCTGCGTGGGTCTTGGGATCGATTCCCGCCGAGGGTATATACTATACATTTTCTAAAAACAATTTGTAATTCTTACCAATCGATATAATTTGGCACAATTATTCCTTATACACCGGAATAACAGGCTATAGAAATTCAGTTAATTTCAGAGGAATAGGGTAACATTGAAAAGCGCCATCTATTATCGCCCTATCACACGAAACAACATACAAAATATCACGCTAAAACTGTCCACGCGAACGAAGTTCTGGTACAATAAGCTAGTATGTATATATTTAACAACTGTCATCTATAACACAAGTATTAAATCACTTTGGGAAAGGACGGACCGTGTGCTTAAGTACCCATAATCGTTATATCGCCATAAATCCCTGTTTTTGGGCATTAAAAAATACTAAAATTTATATTATAAGACTATTTTTGCCATAAAATGTCAAGTCAGCGTAGCTTATTCGGGGAATGGGCAGTCTTAAGAAATGTAAATACTTAGATCGATCCCCAACTACCTAATTATTTTTTTCTTCGGTCAACCAGGTACTTATATTTATTGGTTTATGTCCCTTATATCGCAAATCTCAATGACAAACATACTCGTCAGTGCGCACGATTAGCTTGAAACTAGTCGGGCTCACCTGGTATAATAAGACGTGAGTATATCCGGTTTCTATACATTATGTATAGCCTGAAAAATTCGCTAAAATTAAGAATCATTTTTCTTTCGGAAATAGAGAGAGAAACATTGTATTATTGAGGGTACTTAAACGCTTTAGTTGGCGGAATTAAGTCGCCGGTACCATTACAAGAAAATAAATTTTATTCATACAATGTACAAGTTATAATTGTAAACTATATTCATGTATTGTAATTATTCGCAACCTTAAACAGAGCAAAATAAGATGCAGTACTAAGATTAAACGCGGAAGCAGATTTTTATTTGTGTGTAACCAGAACAGAATTTTAAATTCTATATTAAAATACATATGTATTTCATTCGCCTCAAATCATAAGGAATTAATGAAAACGCAATTTTTCTTTTTTATTGGCATTCCGCTGATTGATTAATTGATTTAGCGATGTAAAATAGATTTGTATATTAATCAATTATTTTTTCTAATACTCGATTTTCGCTTTTCTTATTACCCTCCTTTTCTAAAAGAAGAAAATAAAGGGAAAGAATTGGAGGTAAAACAGACTTTTCTGTTTTCTATCTAATTTCGGGGACGCCTGTCGGTTCAGGGCGGGTGGTGAGCTCCTATTCCACCCATTAAACTTTTCTGTTTTAGTGGGACCTCCAATTTCTCCACGATCAGTTTTGATGGGAAAATTTTGCCAGCACTGATTTCCGATATCATGGTTCGCTTTTTCAAAACGACGATGATATACAGAGATGTGGGTAAATGAATTCAGGATGAAGTAGCAACAATGTGTGACTCTCGAATGCCTCTTAAAGTTAAGGAAAATTTGTAAAAAGACCTGTCGTATTGTAGGGATCAGAATGTTGGGCAATAAAAAAGTCGTATGTAAGAAGAGTACATGAAATGAGATTGTTAAGGTAAATGTGTGGTGTGACAAGCCTGGATATAATATGAAATAAATGTATAAAGGGAAGTCTGAAAATTGCGCCCATTATAGAAAAGACGAGAAGTGCAAGATTAAGATGGTAAGGACATGTAATGAGGAGGAATGAAAATCATGTGACCAAACGAGTATTAAATATGTGGACATATTATTTTTCATCATGATGATTTGGATCCAATGTTGATGAATATGTGACCAGAGGTTTTACTTTAAAAACCACTTTAAAACACTATTTAGTTTAAAAACACTATTAAAGAGAGGCTGATACAAAAAACCTACTATACTGTTGAGGATTATTTAGACGATAAGAATGCGTGGATATAGCTACTGTACGACCCTGCACAAGATAGTAATGACTTAATATAACTAGTTATAAGTATTATGTTGAAAAGAGCAACCGACGAGTTTCTTGCTGGCTCTTCTCGGTAGGAACAGCTTTCCGAACCAGCAGTAGAATTGACGATTCAAAAGCACTTGTTTACAACTTTATTTGAATAAAAAAATTTGAATTTGAATTTGGCCTAAAAAGAGATGGTTGAATTGTGTAAAGTGTGACATGCTTGGAAAAGGAGAAGCGGCCGCGTTGACGAATGATAGGACAGAACTGAAGAGGAAAATGTATTGTACCGACCCCACTTAGAGGGATAAGGACAGATTTTTTCTCAAATCGATTTAATTTGAATGAAGAACATCGTAAAAAGCAATGGATTTCTCGTACTCCAAGTCACATCACTTAGGCTTTTAGCCATAAACCATTAAATCGTAAACGAAGTACGTCCGTGTGATGCGAAGCAAGCGATGTATATAACTTTTTTAATTGTTTTAGTTACTTACTCGTGGATAGGGTTGCCACCCGTACTATATTATATAGTATCGTACTATATTTTAGTCAATTGTACTATATATTTTAGAAAAACAATACAGGACGAAAAATACTATATTTTAGGGCTAATTCTACTGTCGCGCTTTTTTTTAATTAACTGTGAACGGAACGCACCCGCAGCACTGCATAGGGAATTTTTGAACTAAACTCATTCATGTACGTACGGCGCTTAGTTAGTTGGTAACACTTACCAACTCCTTTGTCATTGTCACATGTCAACGTCACTTTCTCAATTAAAGGTACGCGAACGAACATAGAGGTTATGTTCGACTGTTTTTATCGGATTAAAATTACAACAAAAACATGGAGAGTACCTAATGATGCTTCTTGCACGCCTCCGAAGAAGAAAGAAAGAAAAGAAAAAACTTTAAAACAGCTCATGGAAACATAAATAATCTTTGAAAATAGATGTGTACTATTTTTTTCCTGAATTTCTCAAAGTACTATATATTTTTTCCAATTTAAAGAAAAATACTATTTTTCTTCAAAAATAAAGGTGGCAACCCTGCTCGTGGATCAAGCGAAACAGCATGGAATAGCATTTTGACCGATACCTTCACTCATTTTCAAGGTCAGTGCATTCGGCCTCGACATTTTTATAATCAAGGAACATTTTGTTATATATTTCGTTTCCTGGATAATGGATATCTCGACAAGGGTTGCCACCCGTACTATATTATATAGTATCGTACTATATTTTGGTCAATTGTACTATATATTATTGAAAAACAATATAGGACGGAAAATACTATATTTTTATTACTAATTCAATTGTCGCACTTTTTTTTAATCAACTGTGAATAGAACGCACCCGCAGGACTGCGTAGGGAGTGTTTGAACGAAACTCATTCATGTATTTACGGGGCTTAGTTAGTTAGTAACTCTAACTCCTTGGTCATTGTCCAGCGAAAAGTAATAATAAATAATCATGGAAAAATAAATAATGATTGAAAATACATATGTACTATTTTTTTCCTGAATTTCCTAAAAGTACTATATTTTTTTGATTTAAAAAGAAAAATACTATTTTTCTCCAAAAAAGGGGCAACCCTAGTCTCGACCTCTATTATGTGATTACTGGTACACTAAAGTTTCAAGTAAAGTTACGGCCTGATATTATCCTACTACTGGGCAAAAGTTTCCTTTATCCTAAATATATAATTAAAGATAAGTAAGTAGAGATTTGTAGTTTACAAATCTTAGGTAGGTAGGTAGGTCATTGAACGCCTTGTGGTATCCGGCTTAATAGAATAGACCACCCTCATTTCTTACCGAGGTATCGTTAAAGGCGACTAAGGTAAGTCGAGCCGTTTTGTGGTATCCGGCTGAGTAGAATAGACCAACCTCATTGTTTACCGAGGTGTCATAAAAGGCGACTAAGGTAAGTTAACACACGGTGTGGCATCTGATTGAGTAGAATAGACACCCTCCTTCTTAACGAGGTGTCGTAATATACGACTAAGGTAACTGGACGTCAGCCAGGCGGCCGAACCAAAATTATTTCTTATACACCGTGGTAACACATAGGCTATAGAAATCCTATTAATTTTACAGGAATAGGATAACATTGAAAAGCGTCATCTATTATGAATATACGCGACAACAGTCCACACAAACGAAATTGTGGGTGAGGGCGATACATCGGATTTGACACCAATACCGGATTTGACACCACCACCTACTTTGACACCACCACCGGAGATAACACCACCCGAATACGACTTCGCGGTCTGTGAGCTAACATTCCCAGACCCCCGAATCAGAGATCCCGTAGGTCACCTAGATGACCTGGGCCTACAGCCCGAACACAGTCCAGGCCACAAAGCCTGCGAAGACCAGTCCGGGCAAAGAGTTTCGCCTCGAGGCCCGTACCGCGCCTACCCCTCTAGAGCAGGACTTCTTAAACTTTTTTATATAGCGACCCCCTTCAAGCTTAGGAAATTTTAAACGACCCCCTCCTCCATATAATGAAATATATATTAACCGTAGATGTAGATGTAATATCGCACTATTTAACAATGTAAATAACAGTTTTGCATTGGACTTTTTTCAGAAAATAGTTATAATAAAACTATAATAGTATTTTGTATGATTTTTATTTGTATTTATATTTGTACGTAGTGTGTATACTAATTTTAAAATTTTATTTATAATTGTTGTAAACTAACCAATCATAAATTTAATAAAATCTATTTAATTTAATTTAATGAAAAGGGGTAATGAAGGAACTTAGGAGGAGAAACATCAATAAATCTTTGTTAGAAAAGTTATTTAAAGGACAGCTACAGCCATGTCAATAGACCCACAGTTTAAGAAGCCCTGCTCTAGAGTATGCGAGAAATCCCCTGCTAAATTGTGGGTAAAAGCTAGTAAAGTATAAAACTCTGTATGAAAATTCTAGATGGTGACTTCCTATCACAAAACGAGTTCTAAGATGGAGAGATTCGTCAGGACTTACGATAAAAAGAACATCGTAGAACCGTTCTGCGAACTAAAATTATGATACTTCCTTTTATGTCATGATTTTATAACATTAACATTTTGTATGTTAAATGTGTGGCCGCTAAAAATGACCGTCTTGCCACCAATCAGATTAGTGTTCCAATAAAACAGAAATCAGGTCATGGACGGTAAAAGTTCAAGTATAGATAGCCGTATGAGTGTGGACGTCGCGTAAACAACTGTTCATACATTCATCTGAATGATAAGAATTTTTTATACCTACGTTTAGGTGTTTATTATTTTTCCTTAAAATAGGCTAGGTTTAAATAATTTATTTTCAAAAAAAGCCAATGGTAATGGACATGAGAATAAACTATTACATAACTAAGGCGATCACCAAAAGTGTATTTAGTACGAGGTTTTTTTAACCTACTCGATCACGTTAGCGTAACTCCAATTTGTATAGCACTGAAACAGCGGTCACTAGATGTCGCTGTTCCAGCGTCATACAACACGTTTTTTTATTGTACGCATTAAAAGATTTATGACCTACATTAAAAGTAATTCAATTTTATTATTATTTTTTTCTATTTTCAACTAGATATAAATTTATCTTACTTATTTTCAGCACTTTATTTTATTATCCGAAATTATTATATCATTAAGTAGTCCAAAAAAAGTCATCATTCTCCCGCCCTTATCCCACTCTGAGTGGGGTCGGCGCAACATATTATAAACATGCTGTCACATGATTTGGCTACATATCGTACATTCGTAAAGAACGGCCTTACCTTACCTTAGTCGTATTTTACGACACCTCATTAAGAAAGAGGGTGGTCTATTCTACTAGTCGGCGGGTCGACTTACCTAAGTCGCCTTTTACAACACCTCAGTAAGAAAAGAGGATGGTCTATTCTACTCAGTCCGATACCACACGGCATTTTTCAGCACTTTAATTTATTATTCAAAATTATTATATCATGAAGTAGTCCAAAAAGTATAAAAGTAATGAAAAAAATTGAAAGCGGCGGTAGCGGAATGGTTAGGGTAACGGACTTACGATCGAGAGGTCGTAGGTTCGAATCCCGGCCATTATAGTATGACCCACTCCTGACACAAGCATTTAGCTTAGCTGGGGGATGAACATGTTTACTAGTAATTTGTAACCTAAATTGTTTTAAAAAAAACAACAACAAAAAAGTATAAATATTTTGCTATAATCTGCCTTTCTTAACAGACGCGGTTAATTCTATAATTACTTTTGTACTATGGAACACCGCAACGTGGACTCTTGCCATAAATTATTTAGACCTATAAGCCAGTTTTCTATCCACAGAGTCAAACCACTAGCATAACCTTTGTGATAAAATTATATCTACGCAATACAATTTTCCAAAGATAACCGGTACGGTTTGTTTAAAGCGAACATATACATGACTGGTTTTAGGACCTGTATTTTTTACCCACTCACTGACTGTACATGCTTCAACAATTAGGCCGATATTTCCTACTTAAACTCGCATTGTTATTTGCAACAACAAAAACATCACTTTTATTTTTATTTTACCCGCCGTGTGGCATCCGGATGAGTAGAATAGACCACCCTCATTTCTTACCGAGGTGTCGTAAAAAGCAACTAAGGTAAGTTGACCCAACGTGTGGTATCCGGTTAAGTAGAATAGACCACCCTCATTTCTTACCGAGGTGTCGTAAAAGGCGACTAACGTAAGTTGACCCACCGTGTGATATCCGGTTAAGTAGAATAGACCACCCTCTTTCTTACCGAGGTGTTGTAAAAAGCCACTAAGGTAAGTTGACCCACCGTCTGGTATCCGGTTTAGTAGAATAGACCACCCTCTTTCTTACTGAGGTGTCGTAAAATACGACAGAGGTAAGTTGACGTCAGGCAGGCGGCCAGTCGTAAAAACGAAGCCAAATCATGTGACAGCATGTTTATAACATGTTGTGCCGACCCCACTTAGAGTGGGATAAGGGCAGGAAGATGATGATTTCTTAATTTATAGAATTAGGCGTTACTTAGCGGAGGTCCATAATAGAAAAATAATGAGAATATTATATTCTCATTACTTTTGGATGATTTCCTACTTAAACTCGCATTGTTATCTGCAACAACAAAAACATCACTTTTATTTTTTTAAACTACGAACGCATAAAAGGTATCACTAATAATTTCCAGGTTATAAGAAAAACAATATGTAACTTACGCGATATGAGGACATTAAAATAAACTATAAGTCTGCAAAAGATAAAAATATTAAAAACTAGCGGCCTACCCTGCTTCGCACGGGTATAAAATATATAGCCTATGTCACTCAGTGAAAAAAATTATTAAAATCGATCCAGTAGTTTTAATTTATTCATTACTGCCCGTGGCCCGCACGCGTTAAATTTGAAGAAAAACAATTCCCCTCTCCCTATACCAAGAAGATTTCCTGCTATATCTAACATCAAAGTAATTATTAATTATAAAGAAAAAAAAGTAATTATTTACGACATCACATTAGAAACATTACAGTATTTCTCTACTCCATATTGAATGTTATTATACATTCCTCTTGAATCACTCTATCTATTAAAAAAACCGCATCAAAATCTGTTGCATAGTTTTAAAGATTTAAGCATTTATAGGGATATAGGGACAAACAAAGAATGTGACTTTGTTTTATACTATGTAGTGATAATCCCTATAGCATGATTCAGTATTCACGCGCGATAGATTATTATTAGCGTATTTCATGTATAACTTTGGTGTTTCTATACAGATTTCAATGATTCTTTTTTTATACAATGGTTAATACTATTCACTTTTTTATTTAGGGATGACTGAGAGTGATATAAACGTAGGAGTAGACAAATATAATCAGAAAGCTTCGAACTGCTAAGCTATCGGGAGTTACACGTCTTATTGTGAGTCAACCATAAAAGATAGACATATGCTGTCGTGGGATATTTTTTATATAATTTTAAGAAAAACATTTCTGTCATACATGATTTCTGTGTAGCTTTAACCATCAAGGTTGCACACGCGACGGAAGCTTCAAAAATGGAGCAACTTCTCCCGACATTTCCCTTCACTGCTTTGCTCCTATTGATTGTAGCATGATGAAAAGTATACTATAACCAGCTCAGGAGTATGAAAAAAAATTGTACCGAATTTCGTTAAAATCCGTCGAGTAGTTTTTGTTTCTATAACGGTTATACAGACAGACAGACAAAATTTTTACTGATTGCATTTTTGGCATCAGTATCGATCCCTAATCACCCCCTGATAGTTATTTTGGAAATATATTCCAGTTACAGAATTGACCTCTCTACAGATTTATTATAAGTATAGATAAAGGACAAAGTGATGAGACGATACGCTGATATTTTTAGAAATCACTTTTACAATGTTTATATTGTGATTTCTAACGCCTGCCACTATCGATGATGATCGTTGATCGTCTACAAGTTCTAAATTCAAATTTAAACTCAAAATATTCTTTATTCAAATAAACTTGTAAACAAGTGCTTTTGAATCGTCAACTCTCCTGCTGGTTCGAAGAGCTGTTCTTACCGAGTTGTTCATTTGAATATATAATTATCACATTTAGTCAGTACTGTCTTGTACAGGGTCGAAGAGTAGCTATTCGCATTCTTATCGTCTATGTAATTCTCAATAGTATAGTAGGCTTTTTGTTATTTAAAATTTAAATTGCTGTAAAGATAAAGCTAAAAATGATTGCGGAATTTTATTATAGAATCTTATACCCAAACCCACAAATGACTTACGTACTTTTGCAAGCCGCAAAGCAGGAGCCGCAAGCTAATGTCGGTTCCTCCTTTTGTCTATTATATACATCGTCTATCTTTTTATAATTATGTATATTATTATGCACAAAAATTAAATTCATTCAATTCAAATCAAATAATCAAAATACGACTAAGAGAAAAAAAATTGCAATGGAAAAGTTGTACTTTAAATTTGTTACCATAATTACAGGAAAAATAGTCCACGAAATTCTTTGTCCAACTATGGCATCAAAAGGTCAAGCTCTTGACTGTGCGCCCTTTTAACTTTTATACACGAAATTATTATATCAAGGATAATTCTGTGATTACACTCAGTACTCACTTGAAGAATAAAATGCTAAATATTATAACATATCTTAACTAGGGATGTGCAAAAATATTCGAATTTAAAAAAATCTTTTATTTTTTAATAATCGATTATGTAACATTTTTGTTAATTTTTTATAAATTTAAAAAAAACTCTTAAAAAAAACTGTGTTACTCTTTTTCTTGTTTTTTGAGATTAGATATGCATTGTTGGATGAAACCAACGTCGCCAAACTACACATTTTAATCAAACTTCACTATAATAATCTGTTATTATTTCTTAGTAGTCATCCACCTTAATTATCCTTTATTGTATTTAATTATTAATATTAAAAAAGGCAAATGTTCAAATAGTCATCAAAAATCGATTATTATTAATAGATTATTTTGATACGAATTAATAAGACTAAGCAAGAAAAACGCGTGGCAAATAAAATTGAATATTGAAAATTTGTAATTAAATGCCAAATTAAATTGGGAGTAAGTGTAGGATTTATCGGCAACTCATGCATTCGCGCCGACATATTGAAACTAAGGAACTTTAGTTAACTCCAGCTATTATGATAAACTGAAATATCAAAGAAAGCTGTAGTCGTCAAGCTTACAAAGGTTTATTCGTAAGCGCTATTTAAAACACGCGATATTTAACAAAACCGCGCATAGCAATCATCAGATCATCTATGGACAAGTTGACATCACCAAAGCCACAAGGATAAAGTTAATAAGGACTCTAGTGTTTCCCATATTTCTCTACGCTTGTGAGATGTGGACGCTATGGGAGGAAGCGGATAGACGCTCTCGAGATATGGTTCTGGAGAAGGATGCTCGGAGTTTTATGGACTGAATTTAGAACTAACGAGCCCTAACGATCCTACGATAACTCGGCATCAAGCAGCGTCTATCTTCCAACGTTCAGCGTTGTATTCTCACTTTTTTCCGACACGTTTCTCGTCGGGGAGATGGCTCTGTAAAGCGCCTTGTAGTGCAAAGGAAAATCGAAGGCATAAGACCGCGCGGCAGATCACCGATGCTATGGACGGACCAAGTGAAAGCTGCCTTTGACTGCCCTCTTCACAAATGTACCGGGATAGCAGCCGTTCGAAAAGAATGGCGTCGAATTGTCGAGCGTGCCACCAACCCTCAACTGACGACCCATGCGGAATGTTGACCCCCATAGAGACCTTGACCTCCCCATTATTGCTCATCTCTTTAAGCGCTTTTCGAAGTCTTACTTTGAGAAAGCCGAGGTTCACCAGAACCCACTTATTACAGTGGCTTCTACTTACATCCCTGTTAGGTCGACTCACCGAAAATATAGGCGTTCAAAAAGCGTCCTGTATGACCCTGACGATCAAATAACGATCGCAAACACACAAAACATAATACACGTAAACAGCGTCAGCGACCACTACACGTCGCCCTAAGCTATGGTCCGGCCCCACAGGAGGCACCCTCAGGATAACGTCCCCCGACGCTAGTAGAGCTTCTGCGCTCTACTCTCCCCATTTCGCAACTTCGACGATGCTTCTGCACTCGCCCGTCCCGCCCGGTGACGCTGTAAAAGCCGTCAGGGCTAACAACATATAGTCAATTCGAAAAAAACTGACGACTACGACCGCTCTGCCAAGAATGTAGCGACCAAGAAGAAGAATTTAAAACAAAATCGATAACTTTATCCAGTAATAGTTTCAAACGCTTAGTTAATTTAAATGACAATAAAATACCCAAGATAATATCGAACTCTTATATCACGAACCACAAGGTGTATTATGTACAAGGTTAGGAATTGTTATTTACGTCATTAATTTTTAACTTATCACCAGATATAGTATCGACATTACAAATTTGGTGAATGAATACCAAATCTATTATCCAATTATCATAACTATTATAGCTGTGTTTCAGTTATATCAAAAGATTGTTATATAAAGATAAAAATAACCTTAGCCTAATTAATCTATCTGGTATTTACCAAAAATACGAAGGTTGGTTTGATAATGTACTAACATATTTGGTGATCATTTACAAAATTGGATTCACCAATACTTCTAATGTTCGCTATTATTTCTCGGAAATTTTCACTAATAAAAAAAATATATAGGTGTCCCAAACGTGTTCAAGGATAAGCAAACAAAAGAAGATGGACTTACTTATGTTAAGAACAAAAAAAAATATCTCGCATTTTTTTTAAGTCTGTTAAAAGTTTTAAAAAAATGAGAATTCTATTGCCAGCTTATCCTTTCGGAACACCTTATATAGAAACCGGGACACGACTAACTTTGGGCCAATCTGGAGCCTAAAGCAGGAAAAAACCGATTTGAATATTTTTCATTCGTCATTATCTTTGTTTGTTATGTATGCTATTTTCAAAAATTGTGCCTTTAGGGATCTCTAACTTAATTGTTAACCTACTGCCATTACTCCGAACCTTGCGTGATTGGGTACATACGAAAATAACCATTTCAAAGAGTTACATAATTGAGCTATAAAAACTATGCACATCGCACAAAAAATACAAAACGCTTTAAATTATGAGATAATACGAATGTGGGTATACTACAAGAATATTTAAATAGTTTTTAACAATAGGATATGCAGTAATAATGTCATTTTGGCATACTAAATCAATCTTTTCAAACCTTTATTTCTATATAGAGGATTCGTGAGAAAAATCATGAATTCTGTCCGAAAAAAGCTTCAAATCCGTTCAACTATTGTATTAATAATCTCTAACTCTAACTACTAAGGACTTCACGCATTTTGCGTAAAATATTGTTTAGATCTTTCAATAAATCGTGGGTATGTAAATATTCATATATATCGCATATATTAATTAAATAAGCACCTAACGATGATTGCTCAAATTAAATTATTTCCCACCAAATAATAGACTTCTTAGAATGGTCAAATCAGTTACAAAACCAAGTAACTAACGCAGCTTAAACATTTTATTAAATGTCTCATAAAAACAGCTGTTACTTTTTAATTAACCGAAAATATTAAAGGACAAAATATTATCAATTTATAACAATTCAATTAATATTTAGTCGGAGTAAAAACGATCATAAAATAAAATTTGCAGTCTTGCCCTACAAAATATGTAGATATTAACAGTATAAAAATAGACGATTCATGATAAATGGTTTCATGATGAAATAAAAACAACATGAACATGCACTTGATCACATTAAATTACCTGTTATGTAAATAACTTCAATTAATATTTAATGATATCATTTCTTGATTTTTATGTATTAAGTACTATCGAAGTTAACGTTTCAGGAAATGAATAAAGTTAATAAAAACGTGATTTTTTTTCTTTGTTTCTGTTGTCGGAGTTTGCAAGAGCAGTAAGGGATTGGTACTTAATTTCCAGTTTTCAGGCCATGAAAGGAGATACTATTAATAGCAAGAGATTGGCTGACGAACCATTTTTACTAATCTGTGACTCGAATCTGATGATAACAGATGACTTTAGTTGTCTAGTCTATCGAAGAATACTGCTGCATAGTTATATATGTTAACACCAAAGCCTTTGACAAATAAAAGTGGTTCTTTAATTTCTGTAATTTTAATTGGCATAATTTTCATTAAAATGTAAAATCTCGAATTATTTAATCCTCAAAAGACCTTTAGAGATTTTTACATATATTATTAACGTTATAAGTATTTTTTTTTTAATTTTATACTGAACCTTACGCCACTGAACGCAGCCTTACTAAAGCTACGCCAGTTTATTTAAGTTCTTAAATTCTATTGATGACACTTACCTATGTACCTATGATTTAATTTAAGAAGTTTTGTTTTTCATGCATATATACTGCATTAATATAGTTAATTTTTATACTGAGATATATTGTGTACTATAGATAAAATGTAAATGAAGAATTCTCAGAGCAACAAATATCTCTACAAATTGCTTGCAAAAAAAATCAAACATGAACATCATTAAAATTAATTGGAATTCCAATAATAAGCATCACAATAAAAATCTCGTTAAAAACCATCAGAGCTTAAAGTACATATTTTAATAAAGTTGGAACTTTTTGTGCCTATCTTACCAAGAGTTAAAGTTTTTGCAGTCGAACAAATGAAATCGGATCTTAATTTACCTATTTCTATGTAGTAATAGATTGATGACCTATCTTTTGTTAGACAGTCATTGACACATTGACCAGTGGTCAAGTGTGTATATATAACCTAACCTAACCAAATTGTTGCTGATTGAAACTCCAAAATTTCAAAAGGCGTAATCGAAGACATCTATAAATTTTAAATATCTTGAAATCTAAAGGTCGTGTCTTCTTACCAAATAATAACTAGTCTCAGCTATACCAGCAGAGCTCAACGCGTCTCACAAGAGACTCAGCAGGACGTTTCCGAAACCAGTAGACTATCTACAGCATTTCACACTCCCAGCTATGCTTTCCCCCGTTAAACGAAATGAAACTGTCAAACCCGGTATACAACAAAATAATCTGAATTCTAAAATATCTCCTAAAGTTTTAATAAGTATGCCAAACAGTACAAACTGGATATGCTAATAATATCAGGCGCTAGGTTGTATTCATATAATTTATACAAATATAATACAAGTAGCTTCTGCCCTAAATTTGACGTTTGGTAAAGTAACTGGCGTCTCGAGTCCATTTCTGAATTGCCCCTTTTATCAATCAAATTGGCCCTCTACGGGGCCCCCACGTTGAGGGGACTACTTTAGAGGAATGCGTCACATCTAGTGATGTATATTAAATTATAATCAATATTTATGTCAAGTGCTATAGTTATGACCTATTGTATCTTTAAATAAGATACTATTTTGACATAATTGTTTAGACGCCAGCGATTGTGGCGCCATCTTAAAGTTGTTAGAAATGGAAATAGTCAAATGTCATCTCTTTAGTTATTTAATACTAAAAACGCGGTAATCACGTGACCAGGCAGAGGGACTTGTCTTAAAAATAGCCGAGCTTGCCATGGCGAGAGTCTTGCTGTCAAGTTTAACTAGAACGGTTATTATACTGTTACGCTGCTGGATCGGGTCGTCATTGTACGATAATTAAATACCCACGTGTCTAAGTCATGTTACAACATGTCTTGAGTGAGTTCTGTTCCTGAGGTTAAACCGAGTTAGTGTTTAGTATTGGACCCTCGCATTTTCTTCTTATACAACTATTGTTAGGTTGTCGAAAATAATAGACGATATTTAAGTATATGCACTGCTTACAACGAATTTATTGTTACTCCTTGCACGGTCAAACGAAAGTGAGTAATACCACGCCCGGAACGTCACCTGTCAGAAATGTTGCCAGCCTCTTTTAGGTGATCGGAAACGCAGACTAAAAAACTACTAAAGAAGTAATTGGTAACACTGTCCAATCCCTTTCACTATCATTAAACAAAATAGAGACTTCAATAACTTGTTCAATTAGAAATGAAACTTCATTATAGTTATTTATTTATATCATCCCTTATTCTATAGTAAACCCTCCATCTCTTTCATGAACTGCATATACGCGTCATCTTTGCTTGGCACTTGCTTCGGTTGCTCTGAAGGCCTCTGGAGCGCCGATTTGACTTCCGGTTTAGCCTTCTTGTCTTCGCGCTTGACACGTAAAGCCGAGGGCACGAACCTGGTCACGTCGGCTGAAAGATTCCTTATTTGGGGCTTCGCACTTATTGTTGCACCTGCGGAATATAATAATGAAGTGTTATTATACCAGTAATATCCCGCGGTTTGACCCGCGTAATTTTTATTTTTTTACACCTTATTACACTTTTGAAAAGGAACCCAATTTTTTTTTTAAATGTTATTCAGCCTATATTGCTCAGTAAAGATGAATTTTTGAAATATGTCCAGTAGTATTTGTGTGAAAACATTACAAACGTACATACTAATTTTTCATCTTTATAATAATAGTATAGATATTATACTAGCAATCACCAGCGGCTCCGCCCACGTGAAAAGATCAAAACCGTAATAGAGTCTTTTGATAACCATAAAAATGGTTAAAGTGGGTTATCCTTAAATGCTAGACATATGCTGTTGCGAACTTTTATTTAGAACTTAGAAGGGTACAATTTTGTACTACATGATTTTTTGAACAACTATTACGTTTACTTAGCGCACGCAAGGAAAGCTTTATATTTTTCCGTTTTTGTACTATTTTTTGTTGCTCCCCTCTTACTTATCTTAGCGTGATGTTATATAGCCTATAGCCTTCCTCAGTAAATGGACTATCTTACAGGAAAGAATTTTTCTAATCAGTGCAGTAGTTCCCGAGATTAGCGCGTTCAAACAAACAAACAAACTTTTCCAGCACCTTAAGATGCTGGGTAAAATCTAGTAAATTTATAAATAAATGAGTTATTGCAGATACCTTGGGTGGCGTCCTTTTTGGATATAAGTTGTGGGGCAGCTGTTAGGACGGACACATGCGGCGGGGGCGGAGGCCCCAGCGGCCGCAGCAGGCGCGGCGGAGCGCCCGGCGGCGGTCCGGGCGGCCGCAGCACTCCGCGGTTCGGGAGCCCCGGCGGCGGACCGGGCGGAGCACCCGTTGGCATCACCGGGACCACAGGAATGGGTCCTGTTTATAATGTAATAGTTACTGTTATTCATTCATCCCCTAACAAAAGGTGCAGCCAGAGATAAAATTATATCTTGGTTACAGCAACTCAACTATCATAAAACAGAAGATTTAATGCTTAATACCCGAAACCTACCTTATCAACCCATATAATTCCACAAATCAACACATACAATTCCACACAATAGTCACACTCAATCACCCACTATCATTTTATAATATTTATTTAATAGTAGTAGTAGTAGTAATATTTTCTTTTACTTATTTTAAATATATATTATATAATTTTTTTAAATTAATATCTAATGTTCTTTTAATAATTTAGACTGTAAGGATGGCATATGCACACAGTTTTATACTATCGCAATGCCATCCTTGCAAATGTAGCATATATGTATATATAAATAAATAAATAAATAAATTCGATGGTATCGGTATTCGCTTTTACAATAAAATTCTGCAATCAATACTAGATCAGTCACCAGAAAGGTTTAGATTAAGTTAAGAGATATGCTTATACGTAAAGCACATTACAAAACTGAAGATTATTTGGATCATAAAAAAGCCTGGATTTGAAAATCCTTTCAGCTTAATACAAGACTGTGGTTTCATTATGTAAAATTGAAAATGTTTAAAAGATTGATCGCCGAGTTTCTTTCTGGTTCTTCTCGGTAAGGGCAACATTCCGAACCAGTTGAAGCTTCGTTAATCAAATTGATCCTTGATGATTCAAAAGTGCTTGAAAGAGCTTATTTGAATAAAGATATTTTGATTTGATTCGATAGCATGATAGGTTAACAATTAATGTTTGATTTTGCATTTTCAATCTTCCTCTCTTCTTCTTTTATTTATACTACTCTTTGTTGTAAATAAACTCAATCTATTATAATTATCTGTCACCAAAAGTCAATATGTGCACCATTTGTATGTCTCCTTAGTGATTAAATTAGTATAAGAATCTGTACCTAGCTGTAGTTACTTAATCTAAAAGACTGTGTCACAATTTCATTGCTTTTCAGGGTGGTGGTGGGCGTATCCAATAGCGAAATCCGCCACCCTTGACCTGGATGAGTTTAGCCGAATGGGGCATTCACCAGTGAGCCACTTAAAAAACCCCAGTGTCTAGCTTAAAACTGGGAAAAAATGTCATAGTTACACTATGCAATCTTTTCCTTTGAACTTTGCCAACCGATGGACGTCCACTGCTGAACATAGATCTGTTCAAGGCATCCCCACAACGCACGATCTTTTGCCAATCGAGTGGATCCAGCGGCTTCCTGCGACCTTTTGATACAATAATATTCAAATTCAAATTCAAAATATTCTTTATTCAAATAAACTTGTAAACAAGTGCTTTTGAATCGTCAACTGTACTGCTGGTTCGGAAAGCTGTTCCTACCGAGAAGAGCCAGCAAGAAACTCGGCGGTTGCTCTTTTTAAAAAATACAATTCTTAATACTAGTTACATTTAATGTTTCTATCTTGTACAGGGTCGAACAATATTTATATCCACGCATTTTCATCGTCTAAATAATCCTCAACAGTATAGTAGGCTTTCTGTATCAGCCTCTCCTTAATAGTGTTTTTAAACTGCTGTAATGGCAAAGTTAAAATTGATTGTGGAATTTTATTATAGAATCTTATACCCTATTCTTTTTCCTATAACACGCTTTAGGTTCAAACTATACCATCTTACCTGGAATACCATGCGGTCCTCCGGGAAGAGGCACGAGCGGCCCAGGAGGAGCACCATGAGGTATTCCTGGTGGGAGTCCAGGAGGAACCCCAGGCGGGGCGCCGGGAGGTGCACCAGGTGGTCGCAGTATTGGCGGCCGTAGTCCTATATTAAAAAAATATATATTTGCTATAGTCCGTTTTTTATTAGATGTCCTATCTAATTAACAAATATGGCGGACTGGAAACCAGAGACAATAATTGACAATGTTGTGAAATAATAATAATAATATCGACTGAATCAATTATCTAATAAAAAAAACGAAATAAAATCCTTTGAAAATATAGTACTCTCAATAATAATTTCCATAATATAGTATTGTATAGTACTCGAAGATTCCGAAAGTTTTGTGTTTGGACATAGTGTTATAACCAATTTATTCATATTACAAACCATTTAAAAGCCGTAGTTGTTAAATTTCAAACAAAAAACAGAGCATTCGTAACGTATACAAGTAAGCCGACAAGACAAATGAATTATTAAAATTCTGCATTATTAGTCGGATTAGTTTGAAAAAATTATCAGGGCAGGCCGCTAGTTGATATCTATGAACTAATATATGTATAAAATATACATGTATGTATAATATGATTAATAGTTTTATCTAAGTACTAGCGGCCTGCCCCTGCTTCGCACGGGTATAAAATATATATCTCATGTCAGTCAGTGTAAAAAAATGATTAAAATCGATCCAGTAGTATTGATTTATTCATTACTGCCCGTGGCCCGCAAGCGTTAAATTTGGAGAAAAACAATTTCCTTTCTCTATACCAAGAAAATCTCCTGCTATCTTTGGAATATCTAAATTCATATAGTACATTTTTACTTCGCTGCTAAAGTCGAAGTGTTATAGGACGAAGCGCGGCGTCCTCACGGCATTTTAAATCTGTAATATCTCCGAAAATGTTCACTTAAATTACATGCTGTAAACGGCCATATTGATCTATATTAAATCAACAATTTATTTAAGGTACTTAATTGGATAAGGATTAATGCTGTATTGTATAAAAATTGCTTTGAACATAAGGCATTATTTTTCGTAAAAAGTAAATGACAAAAAATGCTATAGTGGGTTATCCATAAGAGATAGACATATACCATCGCGGACTTTTCTGTAGACCTTTTCAAGGTGTACAAATACTTAGTACATCATTTTGATAAATCTCGTAGGGTTTAGCCTGCGTTTGCAATGTAAGCGGAAAAAAATGTAATTATTTACAGAAACCTCAAAAATTACAGTAATTCTCTACTCCGCATTGAATGTTATTATACGTACAAACCTTCCTCTGGAATCACTCTATCTATTAAAAAAAACCGCATCAAAATCTGTTGCGTAGTTTTAAAGTTTTATGCGTACATAGGGATATATGGACAAAGAATGCGACTTTGTTTTATAATATGTAGTGATATTATTATAAATATGCGAGTTTTCCTTTTGCACACCCGTCACGCCCTTTTTCTGATAATCCTGTAAGAAGGGTTGCCTGGAAGAGATCACTACTCAGTGATAAGGCTTTGTACGAATACATAAGTTTACTTTAAGTACGCTTGTATTTTTATGTGTTTGTGCAATAAAGTTTTTATCTATCTATCTATCTTTAATACTAAGTGTGCGATATACTAATGGTTGTATATAAGATTGAAGTGTAACTCTCTCTCTCTCTCTTTATCTCTCTCTATCTCTCTTTATCTCCATCTCTCTTCATCTCTCTTTATCTCTCTCTCTCTTTATCTCGCTCTATCTCTCTCTTTATTTCTCTCTCTCTCTCACCTGGAGGTAGTAGCGGTGGTGGTATTTGCCTGATCTCTGCGCCAGGCGGTTCGAGGGTGAAGTCATGATGCATGTGATGGTGGGCGGTATGACTTTCTCCATCGCTGTCAGAATCGCTATCCCGACCGCTGTGGCCGATGCGTTTTAGAGCAGTCAGTCTGGGAACAATTATTTTTAATTAAACTTAATAAAAACATCAAATCAGAACACAAAATCAGTGGTATCCGGTTAAGTAGAATAGATCACCCTCTTTCTTACCGAGGTGTCGTAAAATAACGACTTAGGTAAGTAGATGTCAGGCAGGCGGCCGGTCGTAAAATACGTAGCCAAATCATGTGATAACATGTTTGTAACATGTTGTGCCGACCCCACTTAGAGTGGGATAAGGGCAGGAAGATTATGAAGATGATGAAAAACATCAAATCAGAAATAAGGAGATCCGTAGAAGAACCACAGTCACCGAGATAGCTCAGCGTCCCCAAAGTCAGTAACTTCATACTTGCGTTATTGGTGATAGACAACTGGTAAATTAGCATATATAGTTTTAAATAAATACTTTAATAGTTATATACACCCAGACTCAAAGAACCAACAATTTTTTTTTTAGAAATGGTTGGTCCCGGATAATATTATTTTGCTCAGCGTAAATTGTATATACGGATAACATAAGGATCCGAAACTTGGTCGCTGACTATGGGCCTCATTAGAAGGCTCAGAGTCGCTCAGCGAGCCATGGAGCGAGCTATGCTCTGAGTATCTCTACGTGATCAAATGAGAAGGAGGAGATCCGTAGAAGAACCAGAATCACCGATATAGCTCAGCGGGTAGCGAAGCTGAAGTGGCGTTATATAATAAATCTGCATATCCCTGGAAAATTTATCTTAATTTTAGGTACCTACATTAATAAAAAAAAGCCGCCGTGTGATATCCCCCTGAGTAGAATAGACCACCCTCATTACTTACCGAGGTGTCGTAAAATACGACTAAAGTAAGTTGACGTCAGGCAGGCGGCCGGTTGTAAAATACCTGGCTAAAAAGGTGGCAACATACGAGGGTGGTCCCAATAGTACCCGGCCTGAGTAGGTAAAAAAATTGTAGAAAAAACTTTTTATATTCCTCAAGATAGTTTCCATATAGGTCTATACACTTCTCACTACAATAATAAGACTTCTAATAATCTCAAATTTAATAACAAGACTTCTAATAGTCTCAAATTTAATAACAAGACTTCTAATAGTCTCAAATTTAATAACAAGACTTCTAATAATCTCAAATTTAATAACAAGACTTCTAACAGTCTCAAATTTAATAACAAGACTTCTAATAGTCTCAAATTTAATAACACGACTTCTCATAATCTCAAATTTATAACAAGACTTCTAATAGCTAGTGTGTAAAACTCACCTTGCAGTTAAATCAGCAGCTCGATCTCTTTCCCTTTTCTTATGGACCTCTTCCATTTCCTTCATAAAGTCGTCTATATTCTGTCCGGACAGTGCCAACATTCGCTGCTGAAGCGACGTGGGCTTTGGGGCTTGCTTTCCACCATGTGGTGGTGACATATCGTGATCCTCGTCCATGGCTTCTCCATCGAGGTCTTCGATATCATGGACCTCTGACGGTACTTGTTGAATTGTTGGTTGGTGAGGTCGCTTTAACACAAAATGGCATGTTAGACAACTGAAGAAATGGAAAATACCAGTGTTGTCTATTAGTAGGATTACATAGTAGTGAATAACGGCCTATTACTATCCCACTGTTGGGCATAGACCTCTCTCCGTTTTTGGATAGAAGGATTGGAGCTAATACCTACCATGCTGCTCCAATGCGGATTGGTAGGTTACGTATTATCTAGAGATATGCAGGTTTACTCACGATGTTTTCCTTCACTGAAAAGCGTGTGATAAATTGCAATTATCAATAACACACATAAGTTTTAAGAGAAAAACTCATTGGTGCCTGGCCAGGGTTTGAACCTGTAATCCCCTCAAAAGAGTCACACGGTCTTACTGCTGGGTTATCATAGTGGAATTATACATTGTAGAAATACAGTATATTTAGTTCTAGGAAGAATAATTAAACAGTATTTTAGAAAAAATACACAATATTTTATTTATAGTATTTTGTTTCTCTAAACTAAGCAGTATGGCATCCGGCTGAATAGAATAGACCACCATTTCTTACCGAGGTGTTGTAAATGGCGACTAAGGTAAGTTGACCCGTTGTGTGGTATCCGGCTTAGTAGAATAGTCCACCTTCTTTCTTACCGAGGTGTCGTAGAAGGCGACTAAGGTAAGTTAACCCACCGTATGGTATTCGGTTGAGTAGAATGGACCACCCTCTTTCTTACTGAGTAGTCGTAAAATACGAGTAAGGTAAGTTGACGCCAGGCAGGCGGCCGGTCGTAAAATACGTAGCCAAATCATGTGACAGCATGTTTATAACATGTTGTCCCGACCCCACGTAGTACCGCGTGTAGTTTCTCTAAACTAATATTAAGTCTTATTCTGATTTGGTAGATTTTAAATTTTCGCGACACATACTTATTATTATATAAACAAACGGGTCACATCGCGATTCTGATTTGTTCGCGGCAAAACTGATTTGACAAGCTGTTCAGTGACTGCAATACACTAGCACTAATAAAACTCTTTATTAATCAATGATTCCGCATATATTTACACAAATGGTATATACATACAGTTTCCCCAGGTGGTCCTTCGTCGGGTAAGTCGGAGAAACGCAAGGATTTCTTTTCTTTATGCGTCTTGTCTACGGAGTTTGCAGCCTCCAGCAATAACTGTTCATAATCTGGAGGCGGACCGGGTGGAACACCGGGAGGTTCAATGCCTGTAGGTCTTTCCTAAATGAAAATTTTAAAAAAAATTTAGAAAAGCCTTTAAATTACATACCAGCCGAATTCTTGAGGAATGCTATAACTGCATATTATATAGAAGTCTCTTTCTCTCTTTTACCAAAGAACTGATGGACCTAACTCTGTTCAAGCAATATCTACACTACAAAATATTGGGCTGGCTGTTTAGGATTCTGCCAGGTGTATCTATTTTAACTCAACTCTAGATATAAAATACACCACACATTATATGTAAATAAAATAATAGGACTCTTAGTTGTCTCAAATTTAACAACAGGACTTCTAATAGCCTCAAATTTTATAACAAGACTCCTAATAGCATCAAATTTTATAACAAGACTCCTAGTAGTCTCAAATTTAATAACAAGACTTCTAATAGCCTTAAATGTAATAACAAGACTTCTAATAGCCTCAAATTTTATAACAAGACTCCTAGTAGTCTCAAATTTAATAACAAGACTTCCATTAGTCCCAAATTTAATAAAAAGACTTCTAATAGCCTCAAATTTAATAACAAGACTTCTTATAGTCTCAAATTTAATAACAAGACTTCTAATAGCCTCAAATTTAATAACAAGACTTCTTATAGTCTCAAATTTAATAACAAGACTTCTAATAGCCTCAAATTTAATAATAAGACTTTTAATAGTCTCAAATTTCATAACAAGTCTTCTAATAGTCTTAAATTTAATAACAAGACTTCTAATAGCCTCAAATTTAATAACAAGACCTGTAATAGTCTCAAAATTAAGAACAAGACTTCTAATAGCCTTAAATGTAATAACAAGACTTCTAATAGCCTCAAATTTTATAACAAGACTCCTAGTGGTCCCAAATTTAATAACAAGACTTCCATTAGTCCCAAATTTAATAAAAGACTTCTAATAGCCTTAAATTTCATAACAAGACTTGTAACAGTCTCCAATTTAATAACAAGACTTCTAATATCCTCAAATTTAATAACAAAACCTCTAATAGCCTCAAATTTAATAAAAAGACGTTTAATAGTCTCAAATTTAATAACAAGACTTCTAATAGTCTCAAATTTAATAACGAGACTTCTAATAGCCTCAAATTTAATAACAAGACTTCTAATAGTCTCAAATTTAATAACGAGACTTCTAATAGCCTCAAATTTATTAACAAGACTTCTAATAGTCTCAAATTTAATAACGAGACTTCTAATAGCCTCAAATTTAATAACAAGACTTCTAATAGTCTCAAATTTAATAACAAGACTTCTAATAGCCTAAAATTTAATAAAAAGACTTCTAATAGCCTCAAATTTAATAACAAGACTGTCTAGTAATGCCTCTGTTCTTGAATTGTGGCTGTTGTATCTAGTTTACCTATCAGTAAACAAACTATTCAAATATGGAGTATGGATGGATTACCTTATACATAGAGTCCTTCTTCAAAATTGGCCTGACAGGTAAATTAGGGTGCCCATTGTCAAGTGGCAGAGGAATTTGTGATGGCACATTGCCGTATATAATGTTTTCAGGGATCTGGAAAACCAAAATGTTGGAATACAATATCCATATGATTAGTACGATAAATATTGTTTTGTAGTCATAAAAAAATGTATAAAACATGCTTTACTTGTAATGTAGGAAGTGGGATGTCATCAACTTGTACTGACTGTGCATGTTTGACTGATTCATAGTAGGATATAAGATGGGCCCTTCGCTTCTCATACTCCATTTCTTGACGTTTTAGATCTACCCATTTCTCAGAATCGTCTTTGTCCTAAAAAGTAATTTTTAACACATAAATATAATATATATGCTAACTAAATAAACTGAAAAAAATACATAAAACTTAGTTTCCAATATTGCTTTTAAAATATGTGATTAAAATTTTGTTCATATACAAACTGATGTTTGGCAATTTGAATGATTGTATTGCGTGGATTAATTATAGTAAATTTTACATACTTGTTTAGTTTGTCATCTTATCTTTTGTATTTATATTTTGGAAACTCATGGGTCAAGAAACTAGATTTATGTATAAAAACTTTTGTTTATTTACACAATTTACCACTCTATGATTTACTATCAAGGAAAGAGAGGATCACATAATTTATATTATATTATTGACAGAAAAACTGCATATGCATACATAAAAAAATGTGTAGATATGCTTAACCAATTGACCGCCATATATATTGTAAAAACTATATTAAAAAACAAGAAAGGTATAAGCTATATTTTTGAGTAATAGGACCTAATAACTATAAATAATATATAGTCATCCTATTTCACTTTTATACTTACATACATCTTCAATACTCTATCAAAGGTTTCTTTTAATTTTTTCCTCTTCTCTTTCAATACTTTCTCATTAAGTGGTGATGGTTGCAGCACATTATATTCTAAAATTTAAATCATTTTGCTATTTTTAAAAGGTCATAATAAGTAAATCTAAAGTAAATCTCTTGATAATGGCAATAAAAGGCAAAAAAAATATTTTGATAAGAAGTTATAAGTATATAAAATACTCTTATACTTGAATATTCGTGGTTTGAAGACATAATTATAAATTATTAGTTTCGGGTACATACCATGGTAATTTGTTACAAATTACCGTGGTATGTACCCGAAACTAATAATTTATAATTACATAAAATACTACATATAAAATATAACTTCTGTAACTTCAACATATATCAAAATAATAGTAAAAATAAATTACAGACTCAGCACCAAAGTCCTGATATATAGAAATGATGCAACAGATGTTCATCTGTCTCTTGGAAGTTGGTCTACTGAAGAAGTTAAAGTATGTTAGTGATTTCAGCAATAAATCATAAAACATTATGAGACAAATATTAAATGATTTCACTGTCGATTGCAGTATGAAAAGGTATAATGTGGCAGTTAGCCTTACTAGGAAATGTATATAGGGTATACACTATATATATGTATACAGGATCCATTTGTATATAAGACCTATGTAGGATAAACTTAAACAATATATAAATAATAAAGTCTACTTACAAATAGTTTAGCATTTTGGTAACACACACACATACCCATTTCATCTATTTTTTGAAGCTCTTCTAATATCTGTGTGGGATCCTTCATTTTAAGCACAGCTGCCCTAACCATTTGCCGTTGTCTTTTATTTTTCTTCAGTTCTTTCTTACGAGCCTCCTTGCCTGTAATTTATTTATTTATTATGACAAGCCAATAGCATTTTACACATACTTATAAATACACTTTTTCATAAGCCAAGATCTAGGTAAAACACTTTTTAAGGCGAGTACATCGTTATCGTAGGTAGTAAGGTACAAAAATTATAAAAGTAATAATAAAATTATTTTGCTATAATCCTCGATGAAGATCGCAGGATTCATTCATCACGGATTATAGCAAAATAATTTTATTATTACTTTTGTATTATGGATCTCCGCAAAGTAACACCTAATTCTATAAATTGTACAAAAATTATTTATATTACTAAAAAATTATTTATATTAATTGATAAGAAATGTGTGGTGTCACCTCATAGATGCTTGAAACCCTGAAAGTATTCTAATAACATATTAGTAAAGTGCTTCCCAGACATTTTGTTTCTGTATTTCTTTGGTTTATGTGTAATGATAACTTAATACCTACTACTTAAAATATATTTTATTTCTTTAAAGGTCTATCTATTGCATTTCTTCCCCTTCAACTTCCCCTGAAAACTTCATGCCTAGTCCTTAAAATATATTATATTTCTTTAAAGCTCTATCTGTTATCAATGTCAACTTTTAAATCTTGAATTACAAGGTTAATTTTAAGTGTGGTGTGGTATCTGGCTGAATAGAATAGAACACCCTCATTTTTTATGGAAGTGTTGTAAAAGGTCACTAAGGTAAGTAGACATGCCATGTGGTACAACTAAGGTAAGTTGACCAGCCTTTTGGTATCCAGCTGAGTAAAATAGATCACCCTGGTTTCTTACCGAAGTGTAACAAGGTGACTGAGGTAAGTTGATGTCAGGGAGCAAATTGGTCGCAAAAAATTGCCAAATCATGTAAGAACATGTTAAAAACATGTACACAAGTTGCGAACTGGGTCTATTGCTCTATAAAATTACTGCATACTAAGAAAACTTCCACAACAGATGCCACTAGTTATATTGCATAACTTTTTAAAATAAAGGAAATGAATCCCTTCTCTTTTTGAATACTTAAATTAAAGGTGATCGATATAAAGATGTTTGATATTCTAGATTGTAAAACAATACTAAAGAATCCAATTCTGATATATATTTGCAGCTTAATTAGTAAGGAATTAAACATTGAATCACATAAACATGAATTGAATGGAATAAGACTAAGCAATGTTACCCTTAATGATAAAACGATACCAATGATAAACATTATAAGCCAAGATTTAGGGTTTGTGACCGAGGAAGATCATTTTAATCACAGTTTTATAATGGAAAAATATATTTTTATCAAATTCATTTAACATCAAAGCTACTTACGTGCTTGATCGGTGGGGTTCATGTATTTACCACTCTTGGTGGTATTTATTGAACGCCGCCCCATCTTTAGGTATTAATTTTTTATCAATCCTTATGAAAAATAATTTTATAGTTAAATGCACAGGGTTATAGGAAAATACACATACACATAGTCACAATATCAAAGCCATAACCAAATAGCTTCCATAGATTATTAACTATAAAATAGATGGTTGAGATTCATACATTGGCGCGAGCCTATTTTCGGTGGTATGGGGGGGTGCAGAGTAGCACTATAGCTACTTACATTCTCATTCGTAAAAAACTATCTGCCTCTCACCCGTTTCATTCATAAAAACGGATTTAGTCTCAGCTCTGACTCTTTCTCACATATGGAGTAGTAATATATATAACGTATGACGTAAAATCGTAGTAAAATTAGTGATGTACTTGGTGCGTTAAAACCGTAACTAGTGATGTCAAAGTTTTATCGATTCGCATTTTACTCTTACCGATTATTTGGATAACCGGTTTTCCTGTAACATATTAATAATGATTTTTAGATTTTAATAAAACAAAATATTTAAGGAAATTCTTTAATAGACTTTTACTGTAATAAAAAAATTTATATTCAACAGCCGTTTTACATTTCTATGTGCATGCTTCTTAAAAAAAAAAGTTTTTTCCTAAACACGCTAAAAGTGCAACTTCAAAAATGATTACTATTTTTAAATAGGAAACAGAATCGGCGATCATGTTTCTTGAAAATATAGGAATTGTAATTTAAATTATTATATATTATTATTAAATATAATTAATTATAAGTATTCACTCGAAAACAAATTTACAAGATTAGTATTTGAAACAATAGATGCTTTCGTTTTTACCGTTTTAGTATTTAGGAAAAAACATTATACTTAAAAGGAGTATACTTGATGGTAAATTATAAATATTAGTCTTTTTTAGATATATTGGTAGTAGTTTTATAGAATATTAGTGGTTTTTATCTCTAAGTATAATATTTTCCATCAAACCAGTTAACACTTCGGATTTATACATATAAAGTAAGAATTAAATTGTGAAATTTTGCCATAATTAATGTGCCAATTGATACCAAGCTTTTCGATGAAAGAAAACATCATGAGGAACTATACTCCATGGGTTAAGTATTTAACTAAATGTAAACATGTCAAAACAGGTAGTTTATAGTAGGCATTATCTGCCTACTATAAAGTACCTTTTTTATTACAACACATTATACTAACATTTAATATAATTTTTAATTCTTTTAAAGAATTTAAAATTATTGATATTATTCGCACCACTTTATTATGGCGTGATTGCTATCAATAATTTTTACAAACTTTGAAACAATAAATAAGAATTATAAAATTTTTAAAGAAAACGATGGATAATATTAAATACACTAAATTACTACACATTTAAGTATCACAGAGTGAAGCTCGTAGAATATTGATATTATGTTGCGTTGGTTAATCCAATTACCATTTTAGGTAGTTTACTTGGCTAATTTGTATCTGCTGAATTTTATTAAATTATATATTGCTGTTTTGCTATACTAAAGGTATAAATATTTAATTTTAGAAAATACCAATCAATTTATGAAAATTACATTTATAAATATTAGAGATATTCTTTTGACAACTGCAGTTGAATCCCAATTTTTTCATTTGTTAATAATATTATTGTTATGACATATTTGTCACTCCCGAATCACATGGTTTTGTTTGTTTACATCTTGTTATGTTTCTATACTTATGGAGTATATATAGTAAAATAATAAAAATTTTGAATCAATTTTTAAATGTTAATAATAGTAATATTAGTTAGTTACTTGACTCATGTATCATAGTTCTATAACTTTACTTGCGATAAAATTTTCCATTTCCATTATCGTTTTCCAAGTATCTGCAGTACTGTGAATTCTCCTTAATTGATACACCGTTGTCTAACTCGCATTATGATTACGATTATGCAAAAAACTTTTAACAAATCATATTTATGATTAATGCAAGTTAACCAGGAATTATAGTTTTTTAAGTTATATACATTTTTGACTAATTAACACTTTACATGCCATATAATGCCATTCCAAAGATATAAGTTTTTGTGATGGATAATATAATTTTAACTAGATCAAATCTTTCAGTTTTATTAGACAATAGCGTAATTATAAAAATTTCACAATTTAAATAATCCTGTTTTGAAAATATATTACTCCCAGGATTGCTCAGGTTTTTAGTTTTGCTACACAAGGAAAAACACGTGTTTTGAATAGGAATAAATGGTGTTAATGTTAAAATACACAATTTTTAGCAGCAATACAGGCAGAACTCATATTTCATTATAAGCCCGTCGTTTAAGCAAACTAACAATTAAACTAGCAACTAAGCAATTGTTATTCATTTTCCTGAGTAATGAAAATTTTAAACCCATTCATCTCAAAATATAAGTTTTTGAGTTGTACCGCTATTGCTGCACATGACCGATATATCAATATACTGAACCGGTAATATGATATGGCTTGGGTCTGGAAAATATTTCTGATGGAATACAAGGTACTATAACTATCAAACAATAATATTAACCAATCATGTTTTAAACAATGAAACCAAATTATGATCCGTTCTAGTGTGCTAGAGCCCCCTTATCCACGGATTTGAGAAAAAATCCATTGGGTCCTAGTTAAGAAGTTTCAAACTTCATAATGTTTGTCAATTATACTAATATGAATACTATTTTGAAGACACAACCTTCTCTTGAGTCCTCTAGCATTGAAGCGGACTTTTACAGCCTTATTCCAAAATTCCGAATGGTTCAGGCGGCAAAATAAGTTGTTAGTGAATAAAAGCATTCGCGCTGTGAAAATGTTATTACTAATGTCAATAAATGAGGCTAAATAATTATGATTCGACTGAAGCTCTTCATATATGTTCATCTGCATCATCGGGCTCGTGGACACTTCCCGGCGGAAGAGTTCGCAGCATATTTAACCTGTAATAAATAAGTTATTCTTTAATAATGTATAGATAGAACATTAGTTTGCAAAGGTAGTCTTACAGACAATCTTGGCATTGATATCCCCTGAGTAGAATAGACCACCCTCATTTCTTACCGAGGTGTCGCGAAAACCGATTAAGGTAAGTTGACGTCGGGCAGGCGACCGGTCGTAAGATACCAAATCATGTGATAACATGTTTAAAACATGTTGTGCCTACCCCATTTAGAGTGGGATAAGGGTAGGAGAATGATGCATTGACAAATAACAGAGATTTTAAATTTTAAAAATATATTTTTAGCTTCTACTGGTCTTAAATAGTGTCTGGAAAATATTTTTTTCGTGTCTATAACTTTGTCTACAGTTATATTTTAAGTATAGAATAGAGACTATAATTATAAATTTTGTTTTTTTAATAATAAAATATAAGGGGTATCTGTGACAATCTTTGTGTTATGTTAAATATCTTTGATTTTGTACTGTTAGCAATACCAGGCTAAAAATATTATGCTTTCCAAATACTGTATTGTATGTGACAAAGTTCCAATGATCATCACTAACTAATATGTCTTTTAAGCTATTCTTATATCACACACTTTTTTGCATCACTATAATAGAGGAAAAAATGTACCAAACATTTTTTGTTATATCTCAAACGGATTAGGCAGTTAGCCCATTAGACATATAAGCTTCAGTTTTAATAGAAAGTGAAATGGACAGACTGACATACTTTACATCAAATATTTACTTGCCTTCATCTAGTCAAATCAATTGACCTAATCATGTGCTTCATCCCATAAAGCATCAACAGCATATAGCTCTTAGACGTCATCCCAATGAGTACTCTCTTTGGCTATGACCAGGTTCATCTGAAAATTATTGCAAAAACATTTTAATAAATATGGAACAAGCTATGGATAGCTCAGCGGTGAGGCCGTTCGACTCTGTAAAGACGATCATGGGTTTATACCCCGCGCTGGCACATGTCTAATTGACAATTGCAATTTATGACACGCTTTTCGGTGAAGGAAAATATGGTAAGGAAATCCGCATACTTCTAGCGAATTCTAGGGATATGCGTAACCTACCAATCCGCATTGGAGCAACGCGATGGTAGGTCTTTGCTACAATACTTCTCTCCAAAAAACGGATAGAGGAAGCTTATGGTTCCCACTGCTGGGGTGGATAACAGGCCGTTACTTTAAACATACACATGCCAATTTTTGTGTTTACAAACAAAAATGATTTATATTTGAAACATTTTAACTCACTTGAAGAATATCAGCCATTGTATCAGATATTAATGAATTCATTGCAACAACAGTAGCAGTGCCTTGACCAGACACAGTTACTCAGACAAAAAATCCAGTTGAAATGTGCATAACTAAATGGGATAGTATGTTAAAGTATCTTGAACAAATAACTTTCTGTTAAATAATTAAAGTATGTCTGTAATCCATATTGTCTGTCGCAGAAAGAATAAAAACTATTCAGAAATAACCACCTAAAACATAGAATATAACTGATATTGGGTATGACATATGATATACAACACTTCAATAAAACATACACAATAAATATTACTATAGAAGGAAAAGTTTTATTTTTATTATTTTAGTTTTATTTTTACTTATATTTTAAAATTAAAAAATAAAACTTCCTAATATTATTACAGTTCAATAAAAACACTAAGGATATACTATAATGCTATATGCTTCGAGGTCCCTGCTTTAATAAATGTATATATAAATTGAAAAACACTAGCTTAAATTGTACTATATATTATAGAAAAAGAATATAGCACGAAAAATACTATATTTTTATCGCTAATTGCAATTGTCGTGCTTTTTTTAATTAACTGTGAATGGAACGCACCCGCAGCCCTGCATAGGGAATGTAGGAACGAAACTCATTCATGTATTTACGGGGCTTAGTTAGTTAGTAGCTCTAACTCCGTGTCATTATCCAGCGAAAAGTAATAAAAAATAATCATGGAAAAATAAATAATGATTGAAAATAGATGTGTCCTATTTTTTTTCCTGAATTTCCTAAAAGTACTATATTTTTTTGATTTAAAAAGAAAAATAGTATTTTTCTTCAAAAAAAAGGTGGCAACCCTAATCGCGCCCTTTTTGATTAAATAGGGGCAACACTGTGCCGTTATTGTTTTCGGTGGGGACTGGAGTGGGGAGTCTTCCATTTGATAAAACGTTTCAGTGACATTCAGTCCTTGTTCGTCATTCAAGAGAAGTGCATCTCGGAACGGGAATTGTGGTATTCCTATTATATCGTGTTATTGTATATAGTGTGCGTTAACAAGAAGTTTATGGAATTGTCTAATTTTAATTAAAAATCATTTGTTGGTTTATATATTTTTGCGTAAGTAAAAAGTGATTACAGTTATATATTACGTATAACGAACGTTTCAGGTGAGTCAGTACGTTTCAATTTTCTTCGTATTAAATAGTGCAAAAGTATAGTTTATTTGTTATTAAGTTTTGGATAACTACTCACATTTTATCCGAGAATGTTTGTTGAAATTCAAAGATTTGAGTTGTTGAGTTTGTGATAGTGAATGTATATAGTGCTTGTGTATGGTGGTGGCGGTGGTGGAGGTTTGTGCATGTGTTTTTTACGAATCCTGCATGTATCAGGTATGATAACCAATTGTCCACTCTACATTTAGCATTATATACATTTTCTATTTTACTTCATCGCCGATTATAGCAAAATAATTTTATTATTACTTTTGCATAATTACTCTGTTTTAATCATAGCTTAGGTAAATATAGATTATAGTATAGTAAATATACATTAGCTTCAAAAGCGCGCTACTTTGTAAGACGTTTTATTAACGGGCTAGCCATTATAAAGGTGTCGTACTGATTTCTGAAATTGCGCAGTTTTGGTAATTCGTACGTCAATAATTTTTACAATTTTTTTTGTAATGGTTATGTGTTGCGGTTGGCAAAGAGCCGGTATTTGGCACCTGCAATACATGTAAAACCTTAATTCTTTTCCCAGTCGCTTTTGGCTACTGATGTTAGAGTGCACGCTTACATCTGTGGCTGAAATTACGGGAATCTAACTCAGCTTCATAAATTCAGACTTCACTTGAGTATTAGTTACCTCAAATGCATTTTCTCAAATTACAGAGGTCCTGGTGGTTGACGCTACTGTTCGGCCTGGCGCTGTTCGAGCGCTCGAGGCGACGGCGGAGCGACAGCAGCTGCGGCATAGCCGGACGGGCCGGCCTGGGGTGAGGGGCGGCGGCACGTCTCCATTGGCAGCAGCGAGGCCAGACCAGCGTAGCTCGTGGAGTCACGAGGCCAGCTGTCGGACTGCCCTCCTGTAAAATTAATCCATTAATTTCATTCAATCCATTAATTTTTACATTTTTTTTTGTAATGGTAATGTGTTGCGGTTGGCAAAGAGCCGGTATTTGGCACCTGCAATACATGTAAAACCTTAACTTTTCCCAGTCGCTTTTGGCTACTGATGTTTGAGTGCACGCTTACATCTGTGGCTGAAATTACGGGAATCTAACTTAGCTTTGTAAATTCAGACTTCACTTGAGTATTAGTTACCTCAAATGCATTTTCTCAAATTACAGAGGTCCTGGTGGTTGACGCTACTGTTCGGCCTGGCGCTGTTCGAGCGCTCGAGGCGACGGCGGAGCGACAGCAGCTGCGGCATAGCCGGACGGGCCGGCCTGGGGTGAGGGGCGGCGGCACGTCTCCATTGGCGACAGCGAGGCCAGACCAGCGTAGCTCGTGGAGTCACGAGGCCAGCTGTCGGACTGCCCTCCTGTAAAATTAATCCATTAATTTCATTCAATCCATTAATTTTTACATTTTTTTTTGTAATGGTAATGTGTTGCGGTTGGCAAAGAGCCGGTATTTGGCACCTGCAATACATGTAAAACCTTAATTCTTTTCCCAGTCGCTTTTGGCTACTGATGTTTGAGTGCACGCTTACATCTGTGGCTGAAATTACGGGAATCTAACTTAGCTTCATAAATTCAGACTTCACTTGAGTATTAGTTACCTCAAATGCATTTTCTCAAATTACAGAGGTCCTGGTGGTTGACGCTACTGTTCGGCCTGGCGCTGTTCGAGCGCTCGAGGCGACGGCGGAGCGACAGCAGCTGCGGCATAGCCGGACGGGCCGGCCTGGGGTGAGGGGCGGCGGCACGTCTCCATTGGCAGCAGCGAGGCCAGACCAGCGTAACTCGTGGAGTCACGAGGCCAGCTGTCGGACTGCCCTCCTGTAAAATTAATCCATTAATTTCATTCAATCCATTAATTTTTACATTTTTTTTTGTAATGGTAATGTGTTGCGGTTGGCAAAGAGCCGGTATTTGGCACCTGCAATACATGTAAAACCTTAACTTTTCCCAGTCGCTTTTGGCTACTGATGTTTGAGTGCACGCTTACATCTGTGGCTGAAATTACGGGAATCTAACTTAGCTTCATAAATTCAGACTTCACTTGAGTATTAGTTACCTCAAATGCATTTTCTCAAATTACAGAGGTCCTGGTGGTTGACGCTACTGTTCGGCCTGGCGCTGTTCGAGCGCTCGAGGCGACGGCGGAGCGACAGCAGCTGCGGCATAGCCGGTCGGGCCGGCCTGGGGTGAGGGGCGGCGGCACGTCTCCATTGGCAGCAGCGAGGCCAGACCAGCGTAGCTCGTGGAGTCACGAGGCCAGCTGTCGGACTGCCCTCCTGTAAAACTAATCCATTAATTTCATTCAATCCATTAATTTTTACATTTTTTTTTTGTAATGGTAATGTGTTGCGGTTGGCAAAGAGCCGGTATTTGGCACCTGCAATACATGTAAAACCTTAATTCTTTTCCCAGTCGCTTTTGGCTACTGATGTTTGAGTGCACGCTTACATCTGTGGCTGAAATTACGGGAATCTAACTTAGCTTCATAAATTCAGACTTCACTTGAGTATTAGTTACCTCAGATGCATTTTCTCAAATTACAGAGGTCCTGGTGGTTGACGCTACTGTTCGGCCTGGCGCTGTTCGAGCGCTCGAGGCGACGGCGGAGCGACAGCAGCTGCGGCATAGCCGGACGGGCCGGCCTGGGGTGAGGGGCGGCGGCACGTCTCCATTGGCGGCAGCGAGGCCAGACCAGCGTAGCTCGTGGAGTCACGAGGCCAGCTGTCGGACTGCCCTCCTGTAAAATTAATCCATTAATTTCATTCAATCCATTAATTTTTACATTTTTTTTTGTAATGGTAATGTGTTGCGGTTGGCAAAGAGCCGGTATTTGGCACCTGCAATACATGTAAAACCTTAATTCTTTTCCCAGTCGCTTTTGGCTACTGATGTTTGAGTGCACGCTTACATCTGTGGCTGAAATTACGGGAATCTAACTTAGCTTCATAAATTCAGACTTCACTTGAGTATTAGTTACCTCAAATGCATTTTCTCAAATTACAGAGGTCCTGGTGGTTGACGCTACTGTTCGGCCTGGCGCTGTTCGAGCGCTCGAGGCGACGGCGAAGCGACAGCAGCTGCGGCATAGCCGGACGGGCCGGCCTGGGGTGAGGGGCGGCGGCACGTCTCCATTGGCAGCAGCGAGGCCAGACCAGCGTAGCTCGTGGAGTCACGAGGCCAGCTGTCGGACTGCCCTCCTGTAAAATTAATCCATTAATTTCATTCAATCCATTAATTTTACATTTTTTTTTTTGTAATGGTAATGTGTTGCGGTTGGCAAAGAGCCGGTATTTGGCACCTGCAATACATGTAAAACCTTAATTCTTTTCCCAGTCGCTTTTGGCTACTGATGTTTGAGTGCACGCTTACATCTGTGGCTGAAAATACGGGAATCTAACTTAGCTTCATAAATTCAGACTTCACTTGAGTATTAGTTACCTCAAATGCATTTTCTCAAATTACAGAGGTCCTGGTGGTTGACGCTACTGTTCGGCCTGGCGCTGTTCGAGCGCTCGAGGCGACGGCGGAGCGACAGCAGCTGCGGCATAGCCGGACGGGCCGGCCTGGGGTGAGGGGCGGCGGCACGTCTCCATTGGCAGCAGCGAGGCCAGACCAGCGTAGCTCGTGGAGTCACGAGGCCAGCTGTCGGACTGCCCTCCTGTAAAATTAATCCATTAATTTCATTCAATCCATTAATTTTTACATTTTTTTTTGTAATGGTAATGTGTTGCGGTTGGCAAAGAGCCGGTATTTGGCACCTGCAATACATGTAAAACCTTAATTCTTTTCCCAGTCGCTTTTGGCTACTGATGTTTGAGTGCACGCTTACATCTGTGGCTGAAATTACGGGAATCTAACTTAGCTTCATAAATTCAGACTTCACTTGAGTATTAGTTACCTCAAATGCATTTTCTCAAATTACAGAGGTCCTGGTGGTTGACGCTACTGTTCGGCCTGGCGCTGTTCGAGCGCTCGAGGCGACGGCGGAGCGACAGCAGCTGCGGCTTAGCCGGACGGGCCGGCCTGGGGTGAGGGGCGGCGGCACGTCTCCATTGGCGGCAGCGAGGCCAGACCAGCGTAGCTCGTGGAGTCACGAGGCCAGCTGTCGGACTGCCCTCCTCTAAAATTAATCCATTAATTTCATTCAATCCATTAATTTTTACATTTTTTTTTTGTAATGGTAATGTGTTGCGGTTGGCAAAGAGCCGGTATTTGGCACCTGCAATACATGTAAAACCTTAACTTTTCCCAGTCGCTTTTGGCTACTGATGTTTGAGTGCACGCTTACATCTGTGGCTGAAATTACGGGAATCTAACTTAGCTTCATAAATTCAGACTTCACTTGAGTATTAGTTACCTTCCTTTAGTTGCACTTAGTCTAGTGCTATTCCATCTCTGAAAATAATTTTAAAAAATTAAAAAAATTAAAAATTGTTACTATTCAAATAGAACCTCTTATGAACAAGGTTGTATTTGAATCTATATGAATAGTTGTTCTATAATATAAAAAAAATGTTGTCTGTGTCATTATGCTTTGATTTGTTAAGAAAGAGTAAATGGGTTCACTTTTAGAAAAATTGCTTTTTATTATTGCATAAGTATGAAGGAGAAATATTGTTTGTTATTTAATTTCTGTTAGATATAAACAGTTGCACATTTTAAGTGATTTATAAATTACATAAATATTTACTTTCAGTTTTATAGAACAGTCTTTTAATATTGCTGTTATTCTTTCATTCCTTACACATACTATTATATCTTTTATTAGCACTGTAAATGTAAAGATATCTCAAATCATAACTATAAATAACATCATGTGACAATCATATTAAAATAAAAAATTACTCTTAATCTTGGATCTGAGGATTCTTGAATCTGCAATTAATCAATCAATCGTTTAATCAATCGTAAATTTAAATTTTGCTTTTGCTTTTTAATTAAAAATCAACAATAGTGTTATATAAAGCAATATACCCTATATTGCTTTATACAGAATAAACTTGCTCTCTTTTGCTATTTACTCGCTTTTCATCGGAGTCTCATTATAAAAAACTTGACAATCATTTTTAAAGTTCTAATATAATACAATGAAGTATACAACTTCAATTAAAAAATACTTCTAAAAAAAATATTAAGTAGACCATTTAAGTTATGTCCAAATTATTCATAACTAAGATAGATACACACTTATGATCAATTAGAACAACTTCTAAAAAACTTTCACTTTAATGTTCCATTATTAATCATTTATTGCACTACAAGACACTAGAAGCTATATAAAATCGCAAGACATATCCTTAATATAATAATGAATATAGCTAATTCATCAATCGAAATTAATGTACATATCATAATTTTTATATAACGATAACTAAGTCAAATATGAAATAAAAATTATACTGCATGTTAAAGGTTTTAGGCTATCCATGCAAGGTTAGGTTATTATATTTAGATGTGAGAATGTAAATTTTAAGAAAGCTCTTGCTATTATTGAGATGCACAAAATTCATTAAAACTCAACACTTACGTTTATATAATGATTAAGTAAATCCTCTTCTTATTGTTTTATAACTGCACGTTTCTTCGTTGTTATATTTCTCATTTTAAGAAATATCTCAACAGCTACTGGTGAAATAAGACTTGATACATTTAATTTGCTTCTAGTGATATTTGTTTCAAGAATTTTGCTAACTAAATTAAAACAAAATTATACATTTTAGTAAAAATTAAAGTACTAGAACTTTACAACGGGAAATTTAAAAATTTAATACACCGCCCATTCATTAATAAAATCAACTTGTTGTCTTGTTATATGATAGACAGTCAAAATGAGAATGAGTGCGTAAAAATATGTATGTAGAAGTGGAGCGAGATGCAGCTGAGACTATTTTCATACGATTCATTCATAAATACGTACAATGTGCAAAAGGGATGCGAGATAACATGTGTTGGCGCCTGTATAGTAAAACCGCCCTGATAGCTTCCTACAAAAAGTCAATGTCAAATTTTATAATTTTCATAGACTGTAGTAAGTAGGGATGTAAAAAATAAAATAATCGATTTTTATATTAATCGATTTTATCAATATAAGTCAATTTCCTTAAAAAAACGATGATATTAATTACCCTATTTTTCTTCCTTTTTTACTCTGTTTTCTTGTTTTAAACATAATGTATGCGGTGTTGGATGAAACCAATGTAGCCAAACAACACATTTAATCAAATTTCGCAAACAGGACATCTGTTTTTTTTATTTGTACTTGTCCAATTTGATTAGTCTTTATTTTAATGAAAAATTTATATTAGAAAACGCAACTTTGTAAATGTCAGTGTTGTTAATAATCGATTTTATCAATTCCAGCCATTCGTTTTTTTTCATTAAATCTATTAGTTGTAAGTAGTAAATCGAATACTTATTAATCGATCTTTTCACAACAAGTTTCATCCCTAGTAATAAGTAAACAGTAGTTTATGCTAAACAGTATCATAGACAACCTTATCTTCTATAATTCAAAAATAGACAATATAAAGATGGGATATGGCAAGGCAGAGTGATTTGCGCTCAATTTGCGTTGTACAGGCCATAAACAAGATAATAATAATAATAATAAGATGGGATAACGATTCAACCAAATTTCGATTAGGAGATATAAATTGAAAACAAGTTCGATTAAAATATGTATAGTTTAGAATATGTTCTATTTCATAGATCACTGCTACAGACATATTTATTACTGAACACTGTATACCAATACTTAGTTTTACGTATATAGATACATTTCACGAAACTTATCCACAAAGCGAAAAGCCGCGTATAAATATGTAACACATTGTTAAATATGTATCATAGTTTATTATTTAAATTCATTTTTTCTCTTTAGGTATATCATTTGAATAAAAAACTTTAACTTAAAAACTACATACTCCTACAAAAATATCTTATTTATTTAAAGATCTATCTATTATCAATGTCAATTTCTAAATCACTAATTATAAAGTTCATTTTAAGTACCGTGAGGTATCCGGCTAAGTAGAATAGACCACCTTCATTTCTTACCGAAGTGTCGTAAAATGCTACTAAGGTAAGTAAGCCTCGTGGTATCAGGCTGAGTAGAACAGACCATCCTTATTTCTTACCGAGATGTTGTAAAAGGCGACTAAGGTAAGTTGACTTGACTTATATTTCGCGCACTTTAGTTTTTCATCTTCTGGGATAACTACTAAAATTCATTTCATAATTTTAAGGCTGAAAGATAAGTAACATATTTAGGTTAAACGTTAGGATTAATATGGTGTTGTTTCAGATATCTTTCACATTGCCGCATTCGCGTGAACATTTCTGTAGAAGTTAAATTGAATATAGCTATCCATCAAAAATAATTGTCAAGGTGTATTCTGGCGATCTATAGAGTAACAGCATACCAGAAATGGTTTTATATCAAATATCTATATCTATTACTAATATATTACAGCTGAAGAGTTTGTTTGTTTGATTATTTGAACGCGCTAATTTCAGAAACTACTGAACCGATTTGATAAATTCTTTGAGTGTAAGATATTTATTCTAATTATCGAGGAACGCTATAGACTATATAATATCACGCTAAGATGCATAAAGGGGAGGAGCAGAAATAAAAAATATTGCGAAAACGGCAAAATTTAAAGCTTTCCTTGCGTGCGCTAAGTAATTGGTGAAATGTTGACAGACCCGTTGGCGCAGTGGGTAGTGACCCTGCCTTCAGCTCCGCGGGTCACGGGTTCGATTACCACCGAGGGCCAATATTTTCTTTAAATGAATTTGTTGGTCTTCGAGCCCGGGTGTATATTTGTATTTAAGTATGTATTTAAAAAATATATAAGTATATATTCACCAGTTGTCTCTCTACCGTAACACAAGTATTAAGTTACTTACTTTGGGGACGGACGACCGTGTGTGTAAGTGTATTTTATTAATGTTTTCAAAAATCTCTTATAATTTACTCACTTTTATGTTGAAAATTTCAATTCACACTGATTCCCATACGGTCGAAGCTGCATCCACAGATAGTATAATGACATAGCTGAATATAAATTAAGATTAGGAAGAGTTTACGAAGAAGCTTCTTAGGAGCTCGATTATTCCAATATTTCAAGCAGCTATCATAATTTGTTCATTATATGTTGTTATATATTTTGATTTATTAAATAGTTTATTTGACTATGGACTAGCCCTGTTGAATCCGGCTGAGTAGCATAGACCACCATTATTTCTTACCCAGCTGTCGTAAAAGGCGACTAAGGTAAGTCGACCCACCATGTGGTATCCGGTTGAGTAGAATAGACCACCTTTATTTCTTACCGAGGTTGAGGTAAGTTGATGTCAGTCAGGCGGCTGGTCATAAAATAAGTAGCATTATCCTACTTTAAATGGGATCGACAAAAAACACTTAAAAACAAACCAAAACACATAAAATTTTTAAGTAGAGACCGACTAAGCATTAACTAAATAACTACAATGTATTTCCAGATGATTCTTCAGATACAGGGGGGAACGTTTGTTGAGTTTGTGATAGTGAATGTGTGCAGTGCTTTTGTATTCCGATGGTTATTGCAGAGGTTTGTAAATATTGCGTTTTTTCCTGCATGTATTAGGTAGAAATACGTATAATACACTTTATATTTAGCAAATTTTCTATTTTCTTTTATCGGGAAGAACAGAAAAATAATATTCTTATTACTTTTGTACTAAACTTCACTTGATCATTAAATGAAATTAATATAGATATTTGAGTAAAAGTGATTGAAACTGTGTATATTTCATTCAAAACTCTTTTAAATAAACAAAGCATAATGGACAATAAATTTTTACTATGTATTGATTTCATAGTATCCAATCCGTTTTCAGGTAAGTTTATCGATTGCCACATAATTCTTTGAAGTGTCGATGTCCAATCGGCACACCTATTCCTCACAGGCAGGTAGGACTCTCCTTTACCAGGGGTCGGCAACCTGCGGGTCGCCGGCAACACGTGGCTCTTAGTATATGATTCTGCGGCTCTTAAGTTTCAGCACCTGGTTGACTGAGCCTTGCTCGGTAATTTTTTACAAAATAAAAAAAAGAAACAAAAAAAAGAAAAAAATATTGGGTAGGTGGGTTATATTAATTTCTCGACACCCCCCGGTCCCCGAATAAGCTACGCTGACTTGACAATTTATGGCAAAAATAGTGTTTTCTATTAAAGTTAAATGTTAATAATTTTTTATGCTCAAAAACAGGTATAAAACTGTTTTTTTTAAAATAAAACCTAGATAAATTTTGTCGACGATTTTTGTCGTCCAACATCCGCTCGCTGTTCACTGCACCCCTGACCTTTTTAATAACTAAAATTTTGTAACTCTTAATTTTTGTCTCTTCCGACTTAAAAGGTACCCCTGTACTAGAATATATAGTGCTAAATGTAAAGAGTTCTATCCGTTTTCATTCCTAATACATGCAGGAATCGTAAAAACGCATGGACTACCCAACACCAATAGCACAACAACAAGCATTGCACACATTCACTATTGCATACATAATCTCAATCATTTTGCCTGTAACCGAAGCGTCAACTCTACATCTAGCATTGATACAATAAATGTTGATGAAGGTACAAAATATGAACCAAACGGCTGTAGTTTATAATTTTAAGAAAAGGTATAGGAAGGTAAGAAAGGAAACCTAATGGACTCCTCTTTTATATACACGGGGGACAGGCACAGGTTATGACGAACTCGCACCGACTTAAACGACCTCTGTGATCCACCACGCTGCTGGTAGAGAGAGCAGAGTACCGTTGTTCGGTAGCGTCTTGCCTAAGCCCATCGTCTGCCGCCATGTCAGGGGACCGTCGGACGTTCCAAACGGAGTATATCGGACGTCTGGCTTACAGATCCCCAAGGCGGTCGGTGCATCTGGTGCTCTCGATGCACTGGTTAGCGGAGGGGGACTTCTCCTTTAAGGGGTTCCTACCCGGAGGAGGTGTTCTCAGGGATCAGAGCTGCTGGCGGCGGGGATGGGGGCAATATATACAACGATACTCTGTCCTTGCTATCAGCAGTGTGGTGGAGCACACAGGTCGTTGTAGTCGGTGGGAGTCCGAAACCGCCGCTGTTCCCGTCGGTCGGCGATACCCATAAGGGGTTTTTCCTGTATAAAAAAGGGCACCGTAATACACATAGACCCCATCCCCGCCAGCAGGAACTCTGAACCTCAGAGTACGCCACCTCTGGGTCGGGGCATCTCTAAAAGTGACCTCTACCTCTGCTAGACGATGCTTCGGTAGCCCGAGATGGCTCGATTGCCAACGGTGACCTTAGTAGGTGGGTATCCGATACACCCCGTCCAAAAGGTCCCCCTTAGGGTGGCACGCGATAGACTTGTGCGAGTATCCTGCGCCTGGCTCGCTTGTGGCGGATTTGATCCAAGGACTAGACTTCGCGGATTCACTCCACCGCCTCCTTCTGCGAGGACATCGCAACGTAAAAGGCTCCTGCCGAGACTCTACTATTTTTAATATGCATATATTTATTAATATGTTCTAAGATAGTTCTTTTATGATCTTTTTTACCATAATCTTTAGAAGTAGGCAATACTTTGTGGAATTCCATATTACAAAAGTTAGGTATGTAATAATTATGTTGCTATAATCCGCGTCTGTTAAGAAAATGTAATGTAATGCTAAGTGTAGAATGCAAAACTGTACTCATATCTTATACATGCAGAATTAGTTATCACACGTATCACAGAACACCACCACAGTAAACTACACAAGCACTACACACATTCACCTCAATTTATATTTCTATTGTTTAGTTTAACTTTAGGTAGGTAGCCTGTAAGAGATTGCTATTAGTGATAAGGCCGCCTTAGCACATCTTTCTGTTTAATTATAAGCTTCATGTACCGAATTTGTTTTATGTGCAATAAAGTATTTTATAATTATTATTCACTTACGACAACCCCAAAGATCGTTCTGTTTGCTACACATATCATTACATAGATTTTCTTAACAAAAGTGGATTACAGCTACATCAATAATTATATCATAACTTATATATCTATTTTGCCGTATTCCATTTTTAAAAGCATGTTTTATTTATATGAACGACGGCAACGGACACTTTGGTTGAATTACGCTTCTGGGAAATTGCCTCTATCTTCTTTCTTAGTGAAGTTTATGCGCTCTACCATAGACTTGTACTCAAGCATTATTTACCCTTTACTCGAGAACTTGTATAATAATATCATGATCCTTCTGCCCTCAACCCTCTCTAAGTGGGGTCGGCACAACATGTTACAAACATTTTGTCTATTTTACTCAACCGGATACCACACGGTGGATTAATTCATCTTAGTCGCCTTTTACGACATCTCGGTAAGAAATGAGGTTGGTCTATTCTACTCAGCCGGATACCACACGGCGGGTCGACTTACTTTAGTCGCCTTTTACGATACCTCGGTAAGAAATGAGGGTGGTACTATTCTATTCAGCCGGATACCACACGATACTGAATATTGTTTGTTCTGAATTTGATAAGGGCGACAGCCAAGTTTTTTTGTTGGCAGAAGAAAATTTCAGGAATAGCAATAGAGTTATCGATACCAAACTTTTAAATTGTAATAAAAAAAGGTAATATTTTGAATATACATGTGAATTCGATAAACTTTTTATTATTAAATATCGACGTAATCTATATTCCGCCTAGACGTAGTTCAAATAATCATTTTTGCAATCTATGCTATAGCTATATACGTATAATTCGTAAATAATTATAAATAAGCACTTTACGAGGTCATTCTAAATAATTCTTGCAAGTTATATTTTATAGTAACAGTAGTGCCATATCTATGTTGTAGTATCTACTCGTACATTACGCAATATTGCAGTGAATTGTACTACAGAAATTACAGTCTGTACTACATTTTTACGTGTATTGTCTAGGTACTGCCGTTTATACAATACATATGTCTATATAGTATTTACGCGAGACGGCGGCGTTGATATTACGTCCACTTACGTCGTATCACGTACTACGCACACACACACGTAAAACTTTACGAGACATCCACTACATGGGAGCGCAGACACCTATATTCGTATAATCAACTGCTGACTGATTTCATTCATATACAGAAACTAGACCTCTCTTTCTATCTTATTCATGCTAACGGTAACGTAGTACGTGCAAATGAAACGGGAGATATCGCGTACGAAATGGCGTTTGTTGAACCAAATCGCCGCGTCGGTCGAAGCAAAGTCTTGCTCCCTCGCGCAGTAGCGAAGAACGCGTTCGAGGCGCGCGTTCGACTTACGGGTCGTATTAGTGTTTGATTATTGATGCAAAACTTCCACGATGGTTGATCATAACGAGAAATTATTACAGGAGTTGCTAAAGAAACCCGGGAATAATGTGTGTGCCGATTGTGGGAGCGAGGGTATGTTTTAGTGCTGTATTAGTGATTTACCTTGTAAGCGTGGTATTTCCATGGGGTGGTTAAGCGGGGAGAGGACGTAAGTGCGTCCATGCTGGAGTTCAGTGACCTCGACGTAAAATGCATTCAATGAAAACAAATCGACATTGAGCACAATAACAATGAAATTAAGCGGATGTAGTAAGTAGGTAGAGTAAGAATACGTCTAGGAGGCCTTATACCGGTTATATTGTCCGGCTTTGGCTAATTGAAAATTAATTTTGTATGACTAAGAATCCCACCGCCGACGGCGTGCTTTTACGCGCCGTTGCGGCAAATTAAGCTTTCAAATTTGCAATGCAAGCTTAATCTGATTTAGTTAAATTTTTGATAATTAAAGTACTCTTAATTTATTTATAGGTACATAAAACAACTTATTACTTACACTTAATTGACTATCCGCATGGTCCTTATAAAATCTTAATAAAATAAATAAACTATATAACATGACTCTACATATGTTGTTTTGTGAAAATATTTGTTTTTTTTTTTACTTTAGCTCTGTTGAAATTTGTTTTACAAAATATACCAAGGTTACATTATTGTAATTTATTTAAAATATGTACTTATTTTATAATATTTAACATATTTCTATCTTTATTATACAGTAATCGGATATTTAGATTTGTCAAGTCAAAGATATTAGAAAATAACGAATCAAAGATATTTTTGAGCCAGAATACCATGAATTTGACCACTCTATTAGTGGTATTAGTGGTTTTACGACTCTTATGTTTCATGCTTTTTATGGAATTAATAAAATTTGGTATGAAGGCCGTTACTATTACACTGCTAGGCACAGGCATCCTTTCTTCGTTTTTGGAGAGAAGGGCTGGAGCTAAGAACTACCATGCTGCTTTAATGCGGATTGGTAGCTTACATACACCCCCAGTTTTAGAGATATACAGGTTTCCTCGAGTTGTTTTTATGGTTTCTCTAAAGATATACTGGTTTCCTCGCGATGTTTTCCTTCACCGAAGATCGTGTGATAAATTGCAATTATCAATTAAATATGTAAATAATAATAAATAAATATAATATTTATTTATTGTTAATTTAGTATATATATAAATAATTCTTATTAAGAACATTTCACGAATTTAATAGTTTTTAACTTAAGATACTGAACTTAAGATTGGGATAAATTTTTGGCAGTTCAGTTTGACTATATAAGATTACAAATCATCATCCTCCTGCCCTTATCTCACTCTAAGTGGGGTCACAACATGTTATAAACATGTTGTGATTAGTTAGTTTCCGTATTTTACGACCGGCCGTCTGCCTGATGTTAACTTACTAAGTAGTATTTTACGACACCTCGGTAAGAAAGAGGGTAGTCTATTCTATTCAACCGGACACCACAGGGTGGGTTGACTTACCTTAGTCACTTTTTACGACACCTCGGTAAGAAATGAGGGTGGTCAATTCTACTTAGCCGGATACCACACGGTATATCACCAAAACTTATCGTTTTATTTAATCTATTGTTTACTAAAGGGTATTAATATTATACTAGTACCTGTGTGGTATCCGGTTGAGTAAATAGACCACCCTCTTTCTTACCGAGGTGTCGTAAACAGCGACTAAGGTAAGTTGACCCACCGTGTGGTATCCGGTTGAGTAAAATGGACCACCCTCTTTCTTACCGAGGTGTAGTAAAGTACGACTAAGGTAAGTTGACGTCAGGCAGTCGGCCGGTCGTAAAATATCATGTGACAACATGTTAATAACATATTGTGCCGACCCCACTTAGGGTGGGATAAGGGCAGGAGAATGATGATTTATATTATACTAGTACATCCGGCTTATAAACCCACGTTACATGTACATTGCTGTCACATACATTCATTCAGTGTTAGGAACTAGTAAGAAGTATCTAATTAAAGTTTCAACGACCTCTGATTCATTGAATACTTTATAACTTGATGTAATTATTTATAAAATCTCCCGTTCCAACTTAAGTTGCACCGACAAGTAATTACGTCTATAAATTTATAAATTATAATATTAACAATCTCTTAACGCTAATACTAGCGTATATCAAGTAAAGTTTATAAAGTAACGGCCTCTTACTGTCCTGGAGAGAAGGGTTGGAGCTAAGACCTACCACGCTGCTCCAATGCGGATTGGTAGGTTACACATATCCTCAGATTTCTTTAGAGATATGCAGGTTTCCTCACGACGTTTTACTTCACCGAAAAGCGTGTGATAAATTGCAATTAACAATTAGACACATAAGTTTTAATAGAAAAACTCATTGATGCCTGCCGGAGTTGAATTCGTGACCCTTTAGAATGACTCGCACGGTCTTACCGCTGGGCTATGACAGGTTTCAAGTAAAGTAACAGTAGTTAAAATAACCGAGAAAGTACCAAACGCTGAATTTTTCTAATGACAAAAGTAAAATTACAACAACATATTTGTTCATTGGTTAATTTTTTAATAATATTAATTATTGATAGTTTATTTATATATCCTCCTGCCCTTATCCCACTCTAAGTGGGGTCGGCACAAAATGTTATAAACATATTGTCACATGATTTGGCTTCGCATTTTACGACCGGCCGGCTGCCTGACGTCAACTTACTTTAGTCGTATTTTACAACACCTTGGTAAGAAAGAGGGTGGTCTATTTTACTCCATGGATACCACACGGTGGGTCAACTTATCTTAATCGCCTTTTACGACAACTCGGTAAGAAATAAGGTTGATCTATTCTACTCAGCCGGATACCACACGGCGGGTCAAGTTACCTTAGTCGAGATATGATTTTTTTATTTATTTTAAAAGGCCATCAACAATATACACACCAAGTAGAGCTACAAATACACAATATGTAACTATTTTTAACTGAATGCTATATTAATTATAGATGACAACGGCGTGCGCAATTTGCAAACAATTATTTTGCCATTTCATGTAAATACGGATAAAAATAATGTTCTAGGTTTGTTGAGTAAAATACATACATATTTTAAATTCAAATTCGAAATTCCAAATATTCTTTATTCAAATAAACTTGTAAACAAGTGCTACCGATACTTAACTCAACTCTCTACTCGGCGGTTGCTCTTTAAAAAATATAATTCTTAATACTAGTGACATTTAGTCGTTACTGTCTTGTACAGGTTCAAAGAGAGCTATACCCACGCATTCTTATCCATTTATGTAATCCTCAATAGTATAATAGGCTTTCTGTAAAAGCCTCTTTTAACACTGTTTTTAAACTGCTGTAATGGTAAAGCTAAAATTGATTGCAGAATTTTATTATACAATCTTATATCCAAATCCACAAACGACTTACGTAAATTTGCAAGGCGCAAAGCAGGAGCCGCAAGCTTATATCGGTTCCTACTTTATCAAAATTTAATATGAAGTCATCATAATAAAAGTTTGAAAATGACTTAGAAATCTCTAATGGCAGCTATTGAATTTAAAATAAACAAAAATCTTAAGTAAGGGTATGTTATACTAAAATAAGACATTTACGTGTAGCATAAATAAACTATTCAATTTTATTTAATATAGAGATTATTTTTATCATACCAGCAATAAAAAAAATAACTTTTTAAGAACAAAAATCTCTAAAAAAGGATACTTGAGTTAAATTGACACTGTTTCGAAACGGAAATTAAGTAACAAAAATTAAAAATAATTTTGTAACCATAAATTCTCGGAGTCATTGTTAAATCAAGTAACAAAAATCTTTTGTTGTGGTAGATAATATTTAAATACGATAGCATTTACTGATTGTATAAAATTTACGTTGAGATTACGTATATCATAAGAAATGTTAAAAATGGCTTTTATAACTAGTTAATACCAGTTAAATATGTTTATGACTATATTTATAAAATTACTTACATTTAAAAATACTTCTGGCGCATTAAGAATTTATTTATAAAACCGTAAAGGAACTTAATGTTTCTTAGAATGCTATAAAAGTTTTTATCTTTCCTCAATTCTCATTCAAGAATATTTAAAACACGCAGATTACGAGTGCCATAACAAATATTAAAAATAACTTTTAAGTACAATTAAGAAACTTACGGTTCAATTCATTATTAAACTAGAAAAGAACAATCTTTATTGATGATGATAATATATTATTTAGTGCATATAGTCAATATTGCACTGTTTTAATGAAATTTAGCAAATTAAAAGCTCCTTTTTATGTTAAACTAAACGTTTTCGACTACTAGTAACTAGATGTAGACATGTAAACTACTTAAACAAGAGATAAAATACCCGTTGATTAATATTTAACTTTATTTTTGTTTTAGTTTTTGTTTGTATTATATTGTTTTTGTTTATTAATTGAACATAAGTATATTAAATCATAAACATACGCCAGTTTCCAGCTACTTGTATATAGAAATAAACTTGTTACTTTTAAGTTAAAAATATTTTATAACGAAGGATGGATATGGAAGGTTTAAATAAAATACTAGTCCTTATTGAACAGTAAATATTAAATATAAAGTTATTTTTAAAAAACAACACTAATACATTTATACCATTTTATTATCTATATCCTACCTAACGGTAATAGATTTGGATTTTAGGTATACTTCCTCAGGTGTTAAGCATTTATATGGCTCCCACCCAAAAGATCAACGTCACCTGCTTGTTTTTTAAGTCAGTAGATTAACATAAAAAAAGTTCGTAGAACCCCGTAGATCCTTCGTAGAACTACGGCTGTCAAAAATAATAGATTTTCCTTATTTGACACTGAATACTACTGTTACACTATATAAAAAAATAATTTAATAACTAAACCTCATTATGACTTCAATAAAATCAATACGGTTGTAAAATTTATACAATAATAAAAAGCGCGAAAGAAAATTAAATTTAAGAATTTCAACTGTTTTACTGAATTATCACCATTCAAAAATATCCGCCATGTGGTATCCGATATATACTATATATCGGATCGATATATAATAGACTACCCTCTTTCTTTCCAAGGTGTAAATGGCGAGGTCGCAAAAGGCGACTAAGGTAAATCGACCCGGCGTGCGGCATCCGTCTTAGTAGAATAGACTACCCTCTTTCTTACTGAAGTGTCGCTAAAGGCGACATTGGTAAGCTGATGTCAGCCAGGCGGCCGATCGTAAAATACCTATTCGAATCTTATAATCTTAAGACAACATGTTTAAAACATGTTTTGCAAAACCCACTTGGAGTGGGATAAGGTCAGGAGGACGACGAAAATGATGATCACCATTTAAAAATGTCTGTAGCTGTATATAGTAATGAAAAATGTTAATATGAAACTTGGCGGGAAATTCCAACGTTTTGGCATAACCTTGTTATCGATCGTCGTACTTATTACCACGAGGTAGTGGTGTAGAATTCGTTAATGTATCGATTAAAATGTTTATGGGAAATAGATTGTGGTAATGTTCGGAATTACTTAAATTTAATTTTTTCTAAATTAATATTAGAAATAGAATAGAATAGAATAGAAATATACTTTATTGTACACCATAATCCATACAAAAGAAAAACAGTTTGAACATGAAACATTTTTTATAAACATGATTAAGATATACAATAATATTGATAGTTCTTTTACGTTTATGACGCAACCCGAAATGTTATTATTGTTAAATCCAATAATAAAGAAAGTACCTGGGGCTGAGCCTTATTCGGTTATTTTTTTTTAAGATTTAAAAATGAAATAAAAAAATATAAAAAATTACGTTTACCTGTCATTCATCTACTGTCATTTGCGTTTTGTTATTCCATGTCATAGTCGTTTTTGTTATACCACGTTTTATAGTGACTTGGTGGAAACACGGTAAAAAGTGTCCTATGTCCGTCTCCTGGTTCTATGCAACCTCTCCACCAACTTTCAGCCAAATTGGATAATCCGTTCTTGAGTTATAAATAGTGTAACTAACACCAACTTTCTTTTATATAAATAGATAATAAATTAAAAAAAAATATTATATGAAAAATGAATAATTTTAAACACAAAACACATTCAGACGACGCACAAAATGTCAACAAAAACGATGTTATAAAAACTAACTAAATTTTATATACTAGAAATATACGGACGAGGCAAGTTGAAAAAAAGCTTAATTAATTAAAATAATAAATTTTAATTATCCTTTAAAAATAGTTATTTGGTTTAGAAAACTTAATTAATTACAGTTAAACACGTCCATCTTCTAGCTAAATTGATTTTAATTCAGATTTTATTATTCTGTTTTCGACTATAACTACCTTCATCTACTCTAAACACTAATTAGTAATTTTAATTTGACCTTAATCTTGTACTTATATTTATGATAATGAAAATCGAGTTCGTTGACTTTTGTTTGGTTCTAAACGCGAACTTATATTTAAACCTAATAACAGAAATTATAGTTAAGTTTATCGTATGTTTGAGTTGATAATATTATTATTATTAATTAATGAAAATATTATTTTGCTATAATCCGCGATAAAAGAAAATATATGTAACTAGCTTTTCTCTTGGCTTCGCCCGCGTGGATATCAGTTTGTCACCAAGTTTGCGACATGACCAGGCGGAAATTCTTGGATAAAAAGTCATACTCTCATCAAAATCGGTTTACCCGTTCTTAATGGTACTATTAACCTAGACCTTGCTCAATAACTGCAGTATCTTTTAGTAAAACCTGTACTAAAATCTATTCAGTAAATTATGAAATTTATCACATACAGACAGATGGCTTTTTAGATGCTAAATGTAGAGTACCTGATACATGCAGAATTCGTAGAAACCCATGCACTTACCACCAACACCACAACAATATACAAGCACTGCAGACATTCACTACCACAATCTCAACAATCGTTTCGCCCCGTAACCGCCGCATTGGAGATAGACTAGCTAACGAGCAATAGTAAAATTTTAACCTTATAAATCGCATTTTTAAATTTTAATTAAAAAAATTTTTCGATAATTCGAAATTAAAAATATTTTTTTTGTCAAATTTTAACCTAAAAAATTTTTGAATAAACTTTTTACATAATTTTGATTGAATAAACTAAATAAAATACTATTCAAATTAAGCACCAATGCAAGGGATACTAAGCTTTGATTGACTAGTTTTTTTCACAACAACGAAATAAAACTAAACGTATACAAAAATCTAACAATCCGTTTATTTAACAACTACACTAAATAACAGTAATATAACGGTTAAATCGTGCCAAATTATTATGGTTTTCCTCATAGCACGGCTGAGTCATTGAACATTGAAGCACGTCTAGTCGTAGGGTGCGAAGGACTATACCTATAATACATTTTCATACTTTCGAATGAGTCACATCGGGGAAAAAGTTTTCATTTGCTTTATTCAACTTGCTGTGTATTTATGTGAAGGTGAAATCATCATCTTCCTGTCGTTATTCCACTCTAACTGGTGTCAACATGTTATAAACATGCTGTTACATGATTTGGCTGCGTTTTTACGACCGGCCGCTTACCTGACGTCAACTTACCTCAGTCGTATTTTACGACTCCTCGGTAAGAAAGAGGGTGGTCTATTCTACTAAACCGTATACCACACGGTGGGTCAACTTACCTTAATCGCCTTTTACGACACCTCGGTAAAAAATGAGGTTGGTCTATTCTACTCAGTCGGATATCACATGGCCGGTCGACTTAATCGTATTTTACAACACCTCGGTAAGAAAGAGGGTGGTCTATTCTACGAAACTGGATACCACACGGTGGGTCAACTTACCTTTGTCGCCTTTTACGAGACCTCGGTAAGAAATGAGGGTGGTACTATTCTGTTCAGCCGGATACCACACGGCGTTTATGTGAAGGTGGAATCTTGCGAGTTAAATTTGACCCACTTCCCGCGGTACGTTTGAGCTGAACTTTACATGCTGGTCCAGCCTCAATGACATTGCATGTTTATGATAAGCATGACCTGATAATTAAGCTAGGATTGGCTCCAGACAAGGGAACTCCTCAACGGTGAACAGAAGGGACATGAAATTTTGTTGAAAGCTTTTTTATATTGACTTGGTATTCCAAGTCAAGATAAAAAAGCTAGAATAGTCTAATTTTCAAATACTTCGTTTCCATCCGATGGACATCCATGTCATAGCTAGCTTTCTTCTAGTGATTTCTACGTATATTCCAAAAAACCTCATATTTAGTAATTAAATTTAAAAGAAATAATTAAGTTACAATGTTGTTATAGTTGGTATTAGCAGTTTCTCTTCGATAAAATATTTCAATAAAGAGAGTCAATCTCAATGTGACTTGAAATTATAATTATGTTTTTATCGATAAAAGTTTTAAAGATTTGCGACAAAAATATTTACATGGAAATGAGGGCATTACTTCGTGCTTTCTCTCGCGGTATTCAAGTTTCGTTCATACTTTTTTATTTAGCTATAATTATTTTTGGATCAAGCCAAACATTTTAAACTATAACTAAAATTTATTTACAGCAAAAATGTACAAGTTATATCTATCTTAAATTACTTACACGCTAGGACTATACAAATCATGCCCACGTGGAATGGTCCAAAGAATGCTGGCAGCGTTTCCGCGCTGAATCGCTAAGTTGATTCTTTGTGCGAAAAAGCAGCCAGCTCTCTTGTCAGCTGAAGTGGCAATCAACCAAGGTGTTAAAACGGTTAAATTTTTTTAACATTACTATAACCAAATATATAAAAAATATTTATACGACGAACAAATACGTCGTTTACATTGGTGAATTATCTTAGCGTGTGGTTAAGTTGCATTGATGTTTTGATTGTTTTAATGCATTGAAATCATAAACTATGTGTAAATGAGGGTATTTACATTATGTTACCATCTAATGTACGATCAACTTGCGGTTATTTATGCTTGCGGTCAGCTTTGTTTGTTACAAATGTTTTACCGATTTCAAAATTATTATATGAACAAACATTTAGTCTAAAATACTCAGTGCCTAAAAACCAAGATCTTGGAACATAGCGTGTTGCCAATGATGACTTACGAATCAGAAACTTGGTAGCTGACTATGGGTTTAATAAGAAATCTCAGAGTCACTCAGCGGGCGATGGAGCGAGCTATGTTCGTGTATCACTACACGATCAAAATCGAAGCTGAAGTGGCAATGTGCGGGGCTATGCGATGGGCGTTGGGATCCTAAGGTGCTAGAATGGCGACCTCGCACCGGAAAGCGCAGCGTTGGTAGACCCCCAATGAGGTGGACTGACGACCTCATAAAGGTCGTGGGGAGCCGCTGGTTCTAAGCGGCACAAAATAGTGGGGTGTGGTGATCCCTTAAGGAGACCTATATCCATCAGTGGACGTCCATCGGTTGAGAAAGAAGAAGAAGAATATAAACATAAGGGTCACATTGCGTTAAAATCGTGTTACCATTATATAAGGTACGATATTTCGGCATAGTTGAATCCACGGTGGTTATTCGATTTTTGATATCCGAGCACCCGAACGATTCACTGTCACTTTCAAATTTACGTTTGAACTTTCATTATCTACATACACTTTTTGTACTTTGTACTTTAGAGCTAAACCAAATCTATCGATCAAAAATTAATCAAATAAAAGGCATTTATAAACTTTACTAAAGAAAGCTTTTTAAAGAAAGATGTTTACGAGGCAATTAATAACGAAATAGTAAAAAAAATATCTTAAGGGCATAATGGCTGAAGTAGATTTTTTTCGTTTCGGCAAGCCATGGAGCAGTTACTAAGATTCCCATTAATTTTCTATTATGTATGTATACAATTTTACATCGTCATTTTTTATATCAAACGAGACAAAACATCTAATCATGGTCTTAAAACTATTATTTGAAATGTGGTACATATTTCAAATTCAAAATATTATTTATACAGCTAAAGTTGTAAACAAGTGCTTTTGAATCGTTCTGCTGGTTCAGAAAGCTCTACCTACCGAAAAGATTCAGCAAGAATCTTTTCAAAATATAATTCTTATAACTAGTTATATTTAATCATTACTATCATGTACAGGATCAAAGAGTAGCTTTGCTATATCTACGCATTATTACCTTGTAATCCTCAACAGTATAATCGGCTTTCTGTGTCCGTTTCCGTCCATCTTACTATTAAATAATTCTTTATCAGAAATACAACTTGCGATGTTTGGGAAGGTTTTAGCACTTATAGCACAGGTATTCCATAGAACAAGTGTGACAAAACCTTTTCCGAATTATTCTGCGATTACTAATTATATTACTATTATAAGGAAATTTTAACTATACCTTACATTTTGTAAGCAATTAAATTAATTAATTTAAAAAATTTATGCCGATATATGTAGATAGCAGATCCTTAATATTAACTCAGTGGACGGCCTTGAATACTTTCACTTGCTCCGAATGTGACTGTATTGTTGAATGAAGTGAATGCACAAACAAGATGTTCCACATAACACGTGTCAAGTGGAAGTGTTAAAACGTGTATATAATACATAAGGTCCATTAAGTCCATTCAATTTGGCGTAATTGGTAATTAGAGGCGTAAATGCGCTAGCATATATACCTTTAAAAGCCAATTCTGAAACAGTTGAACGCAATGTTACCTATATCATCAAAATAAAGAAATCCGCTTGCAACATTATCATCCCCTGCTCCCCGCTCTAAGTGGGACAAAAGATCTTTTAAAGATGTTTTGGCTAGTTATTTTACGACCGGCGTGCCTTATGTTAACTTACCCTATTCGCCTTTAATGACGCTTCAGTAAGAAATGACAGTGGTCTATTGTACTTAGCTGGATACCACACGGCAGGTCAACTTACGTTAATCACCTTTTAAGAAATGAGGGTGGTTTATTCTACTCAGCTGGATACCACACGGCGGCTCAACTTACCTTAGTCGCCTTTTGGACACCTCGGTAAGAAATAAGGGTGGTCTATTCTAGTAGACCGGATACCATGCATATCCCCGAACTCTCTGCAGATATGAAGATTTATTCAATGTTTTCTTTCACTGAAGAGCGTGTGATAAATCGCAATTATCAATTAGACACATAAATTTTGACGGGAAACTTATTGGTCCAAGTCACTCGTCAAACCCGTGTCGCCCTCGGAACTTCTGTCTTCTTGAGCCTAAATAGCTTACATCAGTGATTCTTAACCTTTTTTTTGTTGCGGCACATATTTAATGATTTTGAAATTTGGCGGCACACAAGGAAAAAGATAAAAATTATTTACTTACTACACACTTACAACACACTGCATAAATAGTTTATGACAAAAATTTACGAAATAATATTAAATTTAAATATACGAAATAAACTAATATATACTACAATAATAAATAAACGTTTATTAATGGATTAATTACAAGCTAATAATAAAAATATTTTTTTCTTTTTAAATGATATAATTTAATAATATTAACATTATTCTTTGGCGGCACACAAAAGTGCCGCGGCACAGTGGTTGAGAATCACTGGCTTAGATACTAAGCTAGTAAGACATTTTGAATCCATATAAATAGTGTCATTTACGATGTAAATTGTGAAAATTTGTATATATTTATACTGTACGGTTATTCCCACGCCATTATTTTGATTAAATATTTATGTTCGCCCAATTTGTTTTGAAAAACGAAATGAGCATCAAAATTCTAATCACTACCAAATTCATATATATTATTTTGTAATCCCATATTTTATTAATTTAAACTTCTATACTTATTATAAAACAAACCGCCGTGTGGTGTCCGGCTGAATAGAATAGTACCACCCTCATTCCTTAGCGAGGTGTCGTAAAGGCGACTAAGGTAAGTCGACCCGCCATGTGGTATCCGGCTGAGTAGAATAGACTACCTTCATTTCTTACCGAGGTGTCGTAAAAGGCGAGTAAGGTAAGTTGACCCACCGTGTAGTGTCCGGTTAGGTAAAATAGACCACCCTCATTTCTTGCCAAGGTGACTAACGTAAGTTGACCTGCCGTGTGGTATCCAGCTAAGTAGAATAGACCACCCTCATTTCTTACCGAATTTGAAACCGCGTTGAAATTGATGCTAAATGCACCAATGTCAACGCGCAACGGGCGAAGCCGCAAGCACAGGTAGTGTTATATAAATGCTAAACTCAGTACAGCAATCTCCGTGCAAGAAATCAAAGTCTAGCAGAATTAACTAGGATAGTATTATAAATCTGGGTGACCGTGTCTAGCTCGGTAATATTTTACAAAAAAAAACTTAAAAAAAAAAAAATTCCTTATTTAGTTGCGGATCGATCCTAGGTATTTCTCGAGGCTGCCCGTTCCTTATATAAGCTACGCTGACTTGACAGTTAATGGCAAAATTCAATTCAATATAAATGTTAGTGTTTTTTTAATGACCAAAAACAGGGATAATTTTTTTTTTAAAATTAAATCTAGCTAGATCGATTTTACTCCCCCAAAACCTAAGTATGGTATATAATTCTATTCTAAATATTTTGTGCTGTGAGAATCTTAAAAAACCGGTTTTATATAATAGATAGTCTCAATATTAGATATTTCTGTAAATGATGATATTAGCGAATCAATAAAACTAATTTAAATGTATTTATAGCGCGTATTTTAATAATATTCCTTCCACGGTTGCTTGTGATAATCTATATTGTGCAGATTGATAATTTTGTATTATTTTTTTCACTTATTTCTAAACTAGTATTATCCAAGACATCGTTTGCATCGACTATAGTGTTAAAATATCAAATACAAATTCAAAATACTATCCTTGTTGATGTATGTTTTTAACTCTTTCACGGTGAAACCGCTGAACCAATATCCATTAAATTTGGTGTAATTATTCCTTATACACAAATTTAAATTCAAATTCAAAATATTCTTTATTCAAATAAACTTGTAAACAAGTCAACTTTGCTTTTGAATCGTCAACTCTACTGCTGGTTCGGAAAGCTGTTCTTACCGAGAAGAGCCAGCAAGAATCTCGGCGGTTGATCTTTTAAAAATATAATTCTTAATACTATTTACATTAAACCGTTACTGTCTTGTACAGGTTGAAAGAGAGCTAAATCCACACATTCTTATCGTCTAAGTAATCCTCAAGAGTATAGTAGGCTTTCTGTATCAGCCTCTTTTTAACAGTTTAAATTGATTCCAGAATTTTATTATAGAATTTTATACCCAAACCCACTAACGACACGTACTTTTGCAAGGCGCAAAGCAGGAGTCGCAAGCTTATGTCGGTTCCTGCTTTGTCTATTATACACATCACCTATCGTTTTATAATTCTTTATATTTTTATGTACATAAATTAAATTACTTAAAATCTACTGTGAAGCAAATGTAAGAATACCTGTTTCCTTAAACTTCTCTCGCAGGGAATCACGCGGATTTAAATTATAAATGCCACAAAAAATTATCAATGACACAGGGGAACATATAGGCTATAGAAATACTGTTAATTTTACTGAAATAGGATGACATTGAAAAGCGCCATCTGTTATCAACCTATCACACGACACAGGATCCTATGGACCTATCGCAGTCCACTCGAACGAAGTTGTGGGTAACTGCTAGTGTTTTATATTCAAGTAAACAAGTATTTTTGAACCGTTAACTCTACTGCTGGTTCGAAAAACTGCTCCTACCGAGAAGTGTCAGCTAGAAACTATGAACCAGCCGAAATATGCGAAAATATTTATATTTCTACACCGCATAACGCCAAAGGTTACCAAAACTACTAAAATACATGTCAAAGTAATAGTAAAATTATTTTGCTACAGTCCGCGATAAATAAAAAAATATATATATAAGGCTAAACGTAGAGTGGACAATCCGTTTTCATACCTGATACAAGCAGGATTCGTAAAAACACATGCATAAATCTCTTTGCGCTCTTCCTTACTTTGCGATTTTGTCGTGTAGTCTATCTCCTTTTGGTGCTTCGTTTGCGGGGCGAAACGAGTTGAGTTTGTGAAAGTGAACGTGTGTAGTGCTTGTGTATTGTGGTGGCGATGGTGGAGATTTACGTGTGTGTTTTAACGAATCCTGCATGTACCAGGTATGAAAACGGATTGTCCACTCTACAATGAGCATTATATATATTTTTTATTTCACTTCATTGCGGATTATAGCAAAATAGTTTTATTATTATTTGTATTATGGATCTCCGCAAAGTAACGCCTACTTCTATAAATTAAAATACATGTCTAAATGTTTTTAACTCTACCATTACACGACCCTTATACCTAGCGAAACTCCTTGTAATTGTTACTAATTAAAAATACTAATGTTAATGGCGTCCGTGACGAACTGTAACAGTCCATTAATTTTTATAATCAAGTGATATGATAATTGGTCTACACTGTTGCCACTTCAGTAATTATCACAGGTAACATACATGCCATAGAGAATAATGCCTTTTATACAGAATCTATACAAAAATATAAATGTATATCTTATATGTGTGTAATAAAGAATAAATAACTAAAAATAATAATAAAATTATTTGCCTATTATCCGCGATCAATTAAATAGAAAAAATATGTAATCTATACTAATATATTCAAATTCAAAATCAAGTTTATTTGAATAAAGAATATTTTGAATTTGAATATAAAGCTGAAGAGTTTGTTTGATTGATTGTTTGAACGCGCTAATCTCAGGAACTACTGGACCGATTTGAAAAATTCTTTCTGTGTAAGATAGTCCATTTATTGAGGAAGGCTATAGGTTATAACATCACGCTAAGATGAATAGGAGAGTAGCAGCAAAAAAAAATACGAAAACGGCAAAATTTAAAGCTTTCCTTGCATGATTCCATTCAGGCAGATACCACACGGTGGGTCAACTTACCTTAATCGCCATTAACACGTCTCGGTAAGAAATGAAGGTGGTCTATTCTACTCAGGCAGATACCACTCGGCGGTCAATTAGGTACTGTACTATTTAGTATTATGTAATCTATTTAGTAATTATGAAATGCACTAAATCGCATAAAAATGTTAGTAGATATTCTATTTATTTTATGGTTAGGTGGAGATTGTTCGTTCCCACAGTCTGTACATAACAATAGCACTAATAACAAACAATATATTCCGTCTCTAACAAACAGTTACACGGAAAGCCCTGATAAGGATTCTATACAAATAGTTTAAACAATGAGGCCAATGACATTCAAAAACGTTACACCAGAATTTCATCACTATTCACGTCAATTCAAATCATAAAAAAGTATACTTTTTTAATGTAATGACGTATGTTTTTGTTAGTATAATTTTAATTATCATAATGTGCTGTGATCCTAATAGACCACCAGACCTAGATTAGACCACCCTCATATCTTACCAAGGTATCGTAAAAGGCGACTAAGGTAAGTTGACCCACCGTGTGGTGTCCGGCTGAGTAGAGACCACCCTCATTTCTTATCGAAGTTTCGTAAAAGGCGACTAAGTTAAGTAAGTTGATGTCAGTCGGTCGTAAAATAACTAAGTAATAACGTTGTGCCCACCCCACTAGTGGGATAAGGGCAGGATAATTATGAATAATGATTTGTATGCGATTTAGTTTTTGCTTATACATATATTTTGAGATCTGTAAGAGATCACTTTTAGTGATAACGACGCCCTTGCACTTCTGTATGTTCTTATTTCCCTTGTTTGTTACACCAAGTAAACAATAAACACAAACAAAATGGCAAACAAGAATTTATTATTCATTCATATTTAAATTTATTGCCATTTCTTCATACCGTTAAGCTTTTACAAATTGTTTATACACTTAAAATACCTTTAAAATGCTTCTTTCAGTAGAATGTATTATTTGAATTAACACATACGAAGTGTAATGAGATTTAGCAAGCAATTAATTAATTCAATTACAAAAACAACCATAGACTATGCATGTAATGATTCTCGCTTGTGCTTGGAGAATGTTGATTATTATCAGTTGACTTATTTATGTGAGAATGTTCACTATAGACGACTTGTTTATGTCGGTACGAACAAGCCGTTTGTTTGTGATCAATGGTTGCGTATATAAAGACATTCGACCTTATGTCTACTGAAAATGTTGTAGGTTACTTTGGTTTAACCTTCAAGCAAGTCTAGAGGCCAAAAATGATTATATCGAGAATTAATGATAATACATTTTTGATAAAAGCCATTACTCTAACGGCTCAGAAATCAATCAGTTGTCCACAGCCTGAAAACTATTCCGCATATTTTTTTTTAAATATAATACTAAAACTACTATGCCGTGTGGTATCCGTCTGAATAGAATAGTACCACCCTAATTTCTTACCGAGGTGTCGTAAAAAGCGATTAAGGTAAGTCGACCCGCCGTGTGGTATCCGGCTGAATAGAATAGACCAACCTCATTTCTTACCGAGTTGTCGTAAAAGGCGATTAAGGTAAATTGACCCGCCATGTCGTATCCGTTTGAGTAGAATAGACCACCGTCTTTCTTACTGAGGTGTCGTAAAATACGACTAAGATAAGTTGACGTCAGGCAGGCGGCCGGTCGTAAAATACGTAGCCAAATCATGTGACAACATGTTTATTACATGTTGTGCCGATCCCACTGATGATGAATACTACAACTATTATTGTGCTTTTAAAGTTAAGTCAGACACACCCTTTGTACATACCACATTTAACTCCTATCGAGTCAAGCAAGAGGTTTTATCAATAAATTTTCACACCTTTTGCCGCTTGAATGTTCAGCTGGCTCTATATCGGTTTGATATTGTCAATATGTTGTCAATCTGGGCTGTTCTTTATGCTATCACCGTGGTAACGTCTATCGATTCTTTGAAATATATGTTCCGTCCAGTGATATTTTAGATAGTTGTTTATGTAAAGAAACGGCGCAAAAATCAATTCGTTAAAGTAACTTGTAAGAACCACTTCCGATTTATAACAACAGCTATATATTTATACAAAAACTATTTGAGATTCCATCAGTTTTTCCAAGAACTTCCCTTTTTATAATTTAATTTTTGTAAGCCTTTAGCCGTAAGGTTAGCTTTGAGATAAACTTCTTCGTCTAACCTGCATCATAATTATTTTCATACGGGTAATATGTAAAACCTGTAAAATCTTCTGACAAAGAGCGTATTTTTTAAGGCTAAATAGCCATTAAACTCTAGTTCGTAAACCGACGAAAAACTTAAACGACATAAAATATACAGAAAAAATTAAGTGCAATGTGTTAAAAACAGTCTCATTAAAGGCAATTACCCTTGACAAATGTTGCGTAATTAGCAGTGGGACGAATATTAAGGCTATTTTGTTTTTTCTCACGATATAAATTTATGAGATCACACGAGAAGATTCACATACAACTGTTACCAAAACCTACAAAAACAGCGTGTTATTTACGATAGGAGAGAGGCCGCCTTAGCTTGTGTGCGTGAGGCGTGACGTCGTGTCGGTGTGTCCAGTAAACGTATATTGTAATGGTGATGCGAAGTTATTTTGATTACAACTAAATTCGTCTCGATTCTGTCAGAACTCTTAAATGAAACTTTGCGGGAGTTATCCATGTAGATCTATTTTGATGGGGCCCTCGCGAAGTACAAATTTAATGGATGCCGCGTTCGAGTGAGTTCACTTTTTATTGATTTGTTATTTGCACAGCCATCGCAAGTGACGACTATATTTTTAAAGTTGACGTCATAGAATGTTATTGTAGATTGTGTGCCGGTTTATCCGATAAACATACAAGTAAACTTATGGAGTTTATCGTTACATATCTATTATCAAAATATAAATGTAAGATGCGTGAGACTCCGTCGGAATAACAACTTAGAGTTGTTTAACGTTTCTAGCACGGCGTCTAAACAAGATGTAGTAATTAACATTAATTCAGTTTCGAGTTTCGAGGATGGTACGACCTGATTGCGAAAGCTGTCACATAACTGCATAGTATTAGCATATCATTCAATGAATATGTCGGATAGGTGACATTTTGTGTACATACTTTACTATCTGAAACGGACAGCAACCAGATAAAACCAGCGCATATTTTATCGGTAGTGCGTCATGATTTGAAACCATTAGAAACTACGGCACGGTTTTGAGAGCTTGGGAAAGTATGCTTCGCGTATAAGTTAGCCGTATGTATCAAAATTTGAAACCGCTGGTCCCATAACTGCCATAGCACACGTTTCGTTTAGTCCATAACTGTTAAAATATATAGGCTATTTTCTTCTTTGAGATATTAAAAATCTGTTTGTTATACTACCAATCGCGCAACTAGCTTTTATACGAAGCAACTATTGCGCTGCGTAACTCCTTAGGGATATAAAATTTGGACGCATTAGGACTAGGAAGCATTGGGATGCAATAACTTTTAATTCTGGTTATGATTGATTAACAAATATTAATGATAATAATCACAACCGACAGTTTAAAGAGCTCTGTGAGATGTGGAGTCAGTGACCAAAAGGTTTTGAAATAGAATCTTCAAATATCAATTACCCATACAGCTGATGTGGGTCACTATTGTTATAAAGCAATCATTTCATGAACACTCGAACTTCAGCTATAGTCTATTTTATGATATAGATATTCAAAAATAACTTTAAACAGAGACATGTTGTAAAAAATATCTCACAGCCAATAAGTTTTTGTCATTATTCATTAATTTTAGTTTCAAGGAAACGTTGTATGTTTGTTTTGAATGTGTAGATGCTAGAATACGGATGGCTGAGTAAGTAATACATTACTTACACAGGTAACCTCCAACTTTATATAATAAAATTCAGTATTTTTTGTTATACATATATACTTACATTGCTTTTATTTTTTATTAATTAATATTTTTTTTGCTGTGCGCTACAAAGTATTACCTCTTTTCAGAGTAAAGGGCTTTTCACGATGTTCAAAGTAGTTTTGTATCACCAAAGATACTCCAGGAGTTATTTATAATAATGCTGATTTCCTCAGATTTTTTTCTGTCACCATAAAGCGCACTGTGGCATACCTATTACGTAAATACTTTTTTAAATCTATTGTTCAACATGAGTTGTATGCATGTTTGTATGTGAAGGTGGAATTTTGCTTGTTAAATTTGACCCAATTCCTGGTGTCCGATTGAGCTGAAATTATATACTGGTCTAGTTAATGACAATGCATGTTTATGATAAGCATGACCTGATACTGCTGCTAGGGTTAATTTCAGACGAGGACACCTCAATGGTTAACAGTGGGAACGTGAATTTTTGTAAAAGGTTTTTTAACTTGACTTGTTTATAGAAAACACAGAAGTTTTGAAACTGCAACTCTCAAATAAGAATCACGCGTTTTCACTATTCAAACATCACATATATTATACTATCTACCTATGTTTATATAAAGTGCGTGCATATATTTGCTCATACGTGACATTTTTTTACGTTATGCATTTTCGTACGCTTGAATATGCCATATCAAGTTTGTCTAGAATAGTGTTTCTCAACCTTTTTTGTCGCATTTTTCTCTTGCTCTCCTATCTAACATCTTCTTTTCTTCTTCGCCAACCGATAAATGTCCACTGCTGGACATAAGTCTCTTCACGGGATCTCCACACCACACGTAAAGAGTGTAAAGGGAAGTCTCGTCCCAATCTGTCGCTTTAAGTGACAATCTCACCAAGGTGCATCCTGCATATAAATCAACTAGGCTCTGGCGACCGATTAATGGCGGTATAACCATTCCTGTAGCTGACCTTCAATACTGCCATACCGACAGTGGCCACCAGCACTGTCGGTGTGACATGATCATCACTACGATCACCAACCCGCATGCTAAGCGTGGTGTTTATTAGCAATATCTTCAAGGTCTATGTAACTTACATAAATAGAATAATAATGATTTGAATTGCTCACTTATGAAACTTATATAATTTAGGAAGAAGAACTCGCTTTTTTTCGTTAAATTTGGCACCGAAATCTAGCACTCTATAATACATGGCCCAGAGCGAAAGGGTTTATCTCGAATGTCCCCCCTTGACAATTGCCCCCTCATTTGCCGTGGGCTCCACTTTGGGAAACACTGGTCTACATTTTATATTAACGTTAAAACAAAATATGAATTGTACAGATTCCTTTGTAACATTAATTAACAAACGGATTATGATTAGATGTGGAGTGTGATAATGACCAACTCATCGGTAAACAAGTATATGACGTGCACACATTCCATTGTCTTGCTTTAATGAGAAATATCTTTAACACATATATTAATATTCTTTACATTAAATGAAAGGCTATTAAGTATGCCAGTTTTACTTTGAATAAATTAATTATAATGGCGTTAATTAAATATAAATCTTCGAAATATTTTGAACATAAGCAACGCTGAGGCGTTCTTATTACGGCGTATGGACAAATATTAATTTTATAGACTTTTTTATTGCCTATCCCGGTTAATTAAAATCTACTTATTTTTATACATATGTCACTACCAATTTGAATAGAGATACTGTTGTTTTATCTCTTCGCCCAACTATACTAATGTAAAAAGCTGAAGAGTTTGTTTATTTGAATGCGCTAATCTCAGGAACTACTAGACCGATTTGAAAAATTCTTTAAATGTAAGATAGTCCATTTATCGAGGAAGGACTATATAACATCACGCTAACATGAATAGGACAGGAGCAGCATAAAAAAAATATTGCGAAAACGGCAAAATTTAAAGCTTTGCGTGCGTTAAGTAAACGTTGAAAGTTAATAATAATAATAATATTCTTTATTGTACACCAAAAACAATACAGAAAATATACAAAGAAGTTTGGTACAACAGGCGGCCTTATCGCTAAAGAGCGATCTCTTCCAGGCAACCTTAGGGCAGAGAACTTAATTTTTTATTAATGGCAGGGGTGCACAAACTAAAAAAGAAAGGTTATAGATGTAAAAGATGACACAATAATTAAAGGAAAAGAGGGAGATTAACAAAAAACTAAAAGTGATATACACATGGGGTAAAAGAAATAAAAATAAATGGTAAAGAGATAAAAATGAATTATGTTGATAAATAATGTTGCTTAATCCTAAATTTGAAAATAGAAAGAGAAGGAGATTTTCTTATATCTAGTGGAAGTGTGTTCCATAAGAGTACAGCTTTGACAGTCAAAGAATTTCCATAGAAAGAAGAGGAGTGAGACGGTATTTTAAGCCGTAAATTGTGATCGGAACGAAGAGAAAGACAGTGAGTATCCCCTAGATATATAAATCGTTTCTTTAAGTAACTAGGAGTATTTGGATTAAACAGAACACAGTAAAGTAGATGAAGGATATGAGTATTCCTGCGAAGTCGGATAGGGAGCCACTTGAGCTTTTCACGAAATTGGGAGACATGGTCATATTTGCGCAAGCCAAATATAAACCTAATACAGAGATTTTGAAGTCGCTCAAGTTTGTTTAGTTGTTCCTCCGTTAAGTTGGGATAACAAGTATCCGCGTAATCGAGAATCGGTAAAAGGAGAGATTGAGCCAGTGTAACTTTAGTAGCAATGGGTAAGAAATTGCGTAGCCTACGTAGAGAACCAATTGCACCATACATCTTCCTGCTAACTTCGCTCAACTGAGGAACCCACGACAAATATTTATCAAATATTACGCCAAGATTTTTTGCGCTATCACTATATGGTATGTGATGCCCATCAAACACTATAGGTGGTAAGTTCGATAACGTAATCCGCGACATCAGTTTTGGACTGCCAATTATAATAGCTTGGGTCTTATTAGGATTAACTTGGAGCCCAAAAGAATTACTAAAGTTAGCTATACGGGACAAATCATCATTAACTTTTTTAATAGTTTCCGATAGATCAGCTAAATTGGAATGAGTGTATATCTGTAGATCGTCTGCATACAGGTGGTAGAGAGAAGTAATGTGAGAACAAATATTATTGATGAAGACAGAAAATAGAAGAGGAGACAACACGCCACCTTGCGGGACACCAGCACTGACAGAGTTCCAGTCAGAGTATAAATCTTCATACCGTGTACGTTGCCGGCGTCCGTGCAAGTAACTATGAAACCAGTCAATAACCTTAGGAGATATGTTAAGAGTATTTAAAACAGAAAGGAGGATGTCAAAGTCTACTGTATTGAAGGCATTACTGAAGTCAAGTAAAGTCAAAACTGTAATCTGTTGTGTGTCCATGGCTAACCGAATGTCGTCAGTTATTTTAACTAAAGCAGTAACAGTACTGTGGCAAGGACGGAATCCAGACTGAAAAGTATTTAACAAGTTATGTTTAGAAAGGAAATTACTGAGTTGATTATGTATGAGACGCTCAAGTACTTTAGATAGGAACGGAAGAATAGCAATAGGACGATAGTCGGAATAGTTTAAAGGAGTAGATTTTTTAGGAAGAGGGATTATTTGAGCGTCTTTCCAGGATGACGGAAATTCGTTACAATTCAAAGAGCTGTTAAATATGTATGAACGATTATGAAAGTTATTCAAAAATCTCTTATAAATAATTCACAATAACTACTTTTATGTTCGAAATTTCAATTCGGGAAAAAATTGTGACACACTTATTTCCATGCGGGCGAAGTTGCTGGCACAGTGAGTTAAATTAAACATAAGCTGAAGATTTAGTCAGTGCAAGTCCGACATATGGGGTGTAATTTATTATTCCCATTAGGGTTTTATTCCTGATAAAAAAGGTAGGCTGATGTTTACCGGTCACGGATCTACAAATAAAAAAACAAGATCTCCTCACATCTACTATTTATCAAAAGCTAAGAAAAATCTAAGTGACTATATATACATACCTGAAGTCAAAGAGCGTCAGTAACTATAAATACATAGGTACCTGAAGTCAAACAAGCGTGATGTTATATAGCCTTCCTCGATAAATGGACTATCTTACACTCAAAGAATTTTTCAAATCGGTTTCTGAGATTAGCGCGTTCAAACAGACAAATAATATTAGTATAGATGTAAATACCGTGGTATTTCAAAACGTCTTTACGTAAACATCATGTTACAAAGACGGTTTGTAACGAAATTAGAAAAGAGTGCAAGGTTTCCCCTGAAAGTTGGGAAAACTTTGCACAATAGTGACGCAAATTTGCCAATAGGGCTGTCAAAAATTGTTTATAAAATCTCAATACAAAATGTCAATCTTAGAAGTTCCGTCTTAAAGCTTTGTAATATTACTTACTCAACGCTTTTGGTCTGCTATATACTGAGATCGTTTTATGGACATTTTAAATAAAATTTATATACTGTTCTGGCATAATCGTTCATATTATTTGAAACTAGCAACAAAAATAAATTGTATGGTAATCCTATAATTTCATGTGTATATTATGTACATAGGTAATTCTTTTATAATTTTGTATATTCTTCGACACAAAAGTATGTTATATGGCAGTAAGCGTAATAAACTAGTTTCGCCGTTTCCGTACGTTATTCTTATGTTGAAATATTTTTTTAAATCTCATGAAATCTTAAATATTAATCTTCCTATGTATTCAACATATCTTTTAATATTTCAATGAGTTAATCTTGTATGTATATATATATATTTTCGAGATTCCGAATATATATATATATATATATATATATATATATATATATATATATATATATATATATATATATATATATTCGGAATCTCGAAAATAGCTCAAATTATTTTTCTGAAATTCAGTATGTAGCGGTTTTGGGGGAGAAAAAATCGATCTAGCCAGGTTTTATTTTAAAGAAACCCTTTTATCTCTGTTTTTGGGCATTTAAAAATACTTAAATTTACATTTAATATAAAACACTATTTTGCCATAAATTGTACAAGTTAGCGTATCTTATTCGGGGAACGGGAGGTCTCGAGAAATGGAAATACTTAGGATCGAGCCCCACCTACCCAATTATATTTTTCAAGTTATTTTAAGTTTATTTTTTTTGAAGTTTCTTTTTTTATTTATTTTTTTGAAGTTTCTTTTATTATTTTATAGGTACTGAATTTTTAACAAATTGAATTATTTCAGATCCTGATTGGGCATCGTACAACCTGGGGATATTTATCTGCATGCGATGTGCAAGCATACATCGCGGCATGGGCGCTCATATCAGCAAAGTGAAGCATTTAGAACTTGACCGTTGGGAAGATTCTCAGGTGCAGCGTATGAAGGAAGTTGGTAACACCGCTGCAAAGAATAAGTACGAAGAGCGAGTGCCCCCATGTTACAGACGACCATCTAAAAATGATCCTCAGTAAGTAATCTGTATATCTCATTATCTTCCTGCTCTTATCACACTGTAAGTGGGGTCGGAACAACATGTTATAAACATGTTTTTACATGATTTGGCTACGTATTTTACGACCGGCCGCAAAGCTAGTAAAAATAAGTCTCTTCCTTTAGTTATTGCATCACACGTGAACGGATGAAAAAATATCGGTTTTTCGTGGTGGTAATTATCGTCAGAACATTCTTATGAAAAAAAGATCGTAAACTTAGAAAATGTGACCATGTGACTATGGCTCTAATCAAACACGTTTTTTTGAGTAGGAATATGTAAATGTTAAAATACAAATTCTTTACAGCAGCAATATCGGCAGAACTCATAATACAATATTAGGTGTTTAAGCAAACTAAAGCAATCATCATCCTCCTGCCCTTATCCCACTCTAAGTGGGGTCGGTGCAACATGTTATAAATTAACTTCAACTTAACTTACCTTAGATAAAATGATGTTCTAAAAATTAAACCTTCGCGATTCGCACGATGTCACGGCCTGGTCTTTCACAGCTTGTAATAGACCAACCCTATACTACAGAAACTATAAAAAATCCCCATCCTCCTGCCCTTATCCCACTCTAAGTGGGATCGGCAGAGCATGTTATGAACATGTTGTCCCATCATTTGGCTAGGTATTTTACGACTGGCCGCCTGCCTGACGTCAACTTAACTTAGTCGTATCTTACGATACCACGGTAAGAAAGAGGATGGGCTATTCTACTCAGCCGGATACCACACGGTGGGTCAATTTACCTTAGTCGCCTTTTACGATACCTCGGTAATAATGAGGGTGTTTTATTCTACTTAGCCGGATACCACACGTCAGGTCGACTTACCTTAGTTGCCTTTAACGATTCCATGGTAATAATGAGGGCGTTCTATTCTACTCAACCGGATACCACACAGCGCGGTCACTTACCTTAGTCGCCTTTTACGACACCTCGGTAAGAAATGAGGGTGGTCTATTCCACTCAGCCGGATACTACACGGCTAAAATAAAATAAAATATAATAGTTTTATTTTAAAAACAAACAACAACTAAAATCTTTATCTACTATTCAACCTTGAGATGTAGGAGAATCACAGTATAAATGCAAATACGTGAAGTTTGCACATTAATTAATTAACAAATGAATGCTACTAAACAAAAACAATCGAACGCTGATAGTAAATAAATAATTATAGTTTAAGATAACAAAAAGAAGGTAAAAATACCCAAAAACGTAAACAAACAAAATATTTTTAGCTTTAAATGCTTTAGAGAAGCATTAGATTCAGTAGCATCTAATGCTTCTCTAAAGCATTAGATGCTACTGAAAACATATCGAGCAAATATGCATATCTTTTTTTTTGTTATGTTAATTTATAGCATGTGCCGACTGTAGATTGGAATAAAGGCAGGAGGATTATGATGTGTTATTTTCTATTCCCGAAGGAAAATCGAAATTTTCTTGTTATACATGTTAGTATCCATAAAAAAAAAGTAAGTAGCTGCCTGTTACTATCCCACCGCTGAGAATAGGCCTCTTCTCTCCGTTTTTGGAGAGAAGGATTGGAGCTAAGACCTACCACGCTGCTCCATTGCGGATTGGTAGATTTCACATATCCCTAGGATTCTCAAGAGATATGCAGGTTTCCTCATGATGTTTTCCTTCACCGAAAAGCGTGTGATAAATTGCAATTATCAATTAGACACATAAGTTTTTAATAGATAAACTCATTGGTGTCTGCCCGGATTCGAACCCGTGACCTCCTCAAAAGAATCACACGGTGTCAGTATCCATCAATATCAATTTAAAATAAAAATATAAGTATGTATCCATCAATATCCATTTAATCCAGCAGATTTGCTGCGAAAGCGTAAAAGAGGGACAGACCGATTGATACATCCGCATTTTTAATATTAATATGGATTAGTATATAAGTATGGATTAAAAGCGTAATTTATCATGTAAAAAACAATATATGATAACCGAACAAATAGCGAATCATTACACAGTTCAAAAGTCCGAAATTTCGCGCGACTATTTAAATTAATATTCAAATATTTGCATGTATGACAAGTTAATCTACAATCTAAAGCAAACAAGTTAAAGTATTTTCCATCGTGACATCTTGAAAATGTGACGTATTTTTTATAACTATGCGATTTCTTATAAAAACTTTCTACGCGGAAAATGTTCTTTAAATTATTAAAAGCATGACTTTGATGAGAAATTATTTCTTTTTTTATATAAATTATTTTTCCGACTAAGGTAAGTTGACCCGCCATGTTGTATCCGGTTGAGTAGAATACACAACCCTCATTTCTGATCGAGGTGTCGTAAAAGGCGCCTAACGTAAGTTGATCCGCCGTGTGGTATCCGGCTGAGTAGAATAGACCACTCTCTTACTGAGGGTCGTAAAAGGCGACTGAGGCAAGTTAATGTTAGACACGCAGCCGGTAATAAATTACCTAGCCGAAACGTGTGACAACATGTTTATAACATGTTGTGCCCAGCCGACTTACAGTGGGATAAGGATCCTGCCCTTGATGATGGATGGTTATAATTTTTTTTTATTTAAATATATATTTTGACTTACCCGTTGGCGCAGTTCGTAGTGACCCCGCCTTCGAGGACTTCGCCGGACTTCGAGTCCGGGTGTATAGATATTTGAGTATGTTTTTAATTAAAGTATAGGTATGTAGTTGTATATGTACATATTCACCAATTGTATGTCACCATTACACAAGTATTAGATTACTTACTTTGGGGACGGACGTCCGTGTGTGTTAGTGTCCCATATATTTACATATGCCAATTTTATAATCAAATACCGAGCCAAATATATTAAATAGAAAAATTTTAAAGCGAGCCAAATTATTTATTATTATTATTTATACGACTAACTGTAAACCATTGTCAATTTACAGAGTTTTGATTGAGCAATGGATCCGTGCTAAATACGAGCGCGAGGAGTTCTGCCATCCAGAACGACAGAATTACCTTTCTGGCTCGATGGAAGGGTTCCTCATGAAGAAAGGAAAAGAAGACAGCCGATATCAGCTAAGAAAGTTTGTTCTCAACGAAAATGAGGACACATTGAAGTAAGCCCCATAGACAATAGCTTTTGCTGTTGATTCTACAATTAAAGATGCTAAAAACTAATTTTTACCTTTAAAGTGATTTAGATGCTAATAATCATTACTTTCAACTGTAGAATCAACGCGCAAAAATTTTGCCTACCGACAATTTAACATTCATGCTTAAATCATTATAGTCATTTCAATTCATATGTGTGATTGTGATATTGTGAAATTTGTCCTAATCCAAATGCTTTTCATTGACATACATTTCGTTTAACTCGCGATTTCGCGCGGCAATTTTCTAATTTAACGGTACACTAACAATTGTTTTTAAACCGCATTCACAATATAATTTCGCGTGATGAAATAGCTAAACAAACTGTAAGCAGTTGTTATTTAATCTGTCAATTCACTTGCCAACAAACTGCAAATGTTGTTTACCAAATTCTCTCGGTGATAAGGTTGATTAAGGTGTAAAGTCCGTTTCACACTTTTGTCATAGTTACATTGTAATTTTATCATAGGTTCTTACAATGAGATTTATGTGTACAAGATAAGGTATAGTTTCGAACGGCTCCTCCAGGGCGTTGACTCCGCTTGAATGGTGTACCATTGTTAACATAACCCATTGTAAATTGTGGTCTCCTATGACGTACAAATTACGAAAACTTCCACACCTCTGCTGCTACGTCAAGACTTGTACAAATATTGACGGTCGACGTAATTGTAAACTCCTAGTTTAGACTGATGACTGCGCTCTTCTCTATGCAAATTCATAAAGTTTTATAAACGATCAATGCGGCATTGCGGTACGACAGATCTATCAGTAAAACGATATTTATCACTTAAATTCAAATTATTATGTGAAAAACAAACTTTTTTTTACGAAGTAATTTTTCACAAAACAATATTAACGGACATATAGAAAATTAAGAGTTACACTTGCCTTATACAATATTTTAGATCAACAAGGCTCGTCAAATGAATTAAAAGATTACACAGTGACTTTGTTTATGCTGGATTTAATCTTGTTAAAACACGAAGTGCATTTCAATACAGCGTGTATGGATCGCATTTATTGCTTAAACCAGTCGACTGTTAAGGCACGCGATACACACCCTTTCGCCCTATTAGTAACCATAATATTTTAGTGTTTCATAGACATTTTTCATGATGTCTAGACTGGTCTATAGATTGTATTTTGACGGAAAACACATATAAATCTTATTACGGGATCATTATTTCTCCCCCAATAAATTACCTAGCAACCGTATATAATCCATAAATTACGACAGGCTAATCAAACTTATTGTTCGTGGCGCCAGGTTGGTAAATAACTTATTTACCTTCAAAACGATATTTACCTTTATGGTAATCTTATGTATTAGATAGCTCTCAATTCTTTATCCAATACTACTTCTTTTTTTTGTATCTTTTTGATCAGTAGAGGTTGGCTTTCAGTTTTTTAACTCTTTTTTTACGTCTAACTACCTTTTGTCATGATTTAGTTGCTTTACCTATACGGAGTACCATCCAAAATCATGCTTACTGCCCATTTATATACCCTTTTAATTGTAACTTCGAAAGGAGATGAATCTTTAACGTCATCATGATCCATATAACTTAATACGTTTTCTAAGTTTCCCCTTTTTCAGGTTGTGACTTAGGAGTAGTTTCTTTGCGTTACTAAAGCGTATAGTAAGCTATAAGAAAATGAGTTTTATCTGGGTTTTAACTTTAATTACACTGTCTAATTCTTGAGACAGTTCAAGTCATTCAAGTCCCAAAATACTTGGATGCTGCTGCTCTTTTCTGCTCTTTACTGTTTTTTGTAGTTTGTTTAGCTGTAAACCTTTGTATATTTTATTATATCTTAATGAAAAATAAATTAAATAATTTCTTAATAAGTACGCAATGTAAATCAGATATTCAAGTTGGTACTTACTGTATTGATTTACGATATTGAAGAATAAATTTAGTATATCGCTAAGTTATTGCACACGGTACTATGACTAATTAATTATTATCGGTTAAAAAGTCGATTGCGTCAGATACTGTTATGTACTACGTGTGCAAAAACGTTTTTACTACGTCTTTACTAATCACATCACTGACGCGTTAGTTACATCTAGAAACAGTGATCTAGTAAAACTATTGACGTCACTATGCCTACGCTAAGCCTACGCGAACATTGTTAAAGACGTAGGGCGATTTTTATGACATATTTTAACACTATGTATTCGATCACGTATCATCTTCCTGCCCTTATCCCACTCTAAGTGGGGTCGGCAAAACATGTTATAAACATGCTGTCACATGATTTGGCTGCATTTTTACGACCGGCCGCCTGCCTGACGTCAACTTATCGTAATCGTATTTTACGACACCTCGGTAACGACGAGGGTGGTCTATTCTACTCAGCCGGATACAACACGGCGGGTCGACTTACCTTAGTCACCTTTTACGACACCTCGGTAAGAAATGAGGGTAGTACTATTCTATTCAGCCGGACACCACACGGCGGGTATTCGATCACGTATGTATATCTTTATTATTTAAATGAGTTAATCTTGTATATATATTTTTTTCTGAATTTTGGAAACGGCTCCAACGATTTACATGAAATTCAGCATGTGGTTTGGGATCTAGGTAGGTTTTATTAGAAAAAAATATTGTTTTAACCCTGTTTTCAGGCACTTAAAAAACTGTTTTAATTTTATGAGTAATGTTGCTGTCAAGTACAAGTCATGGTAGCTCAATTGGGTAATGGGCGGTCTCGAATTCAAAATCCTAGGATCGATCCAAGATAAAATCTTTTTTTTTTAAATATTATTTTGAATTTTTTTTATTTAAACAAATGACTGAGCCAACCAACCACCATAGTGGAGTCAACCTGGTCAAGTCTTTGTTAAATAAAAAAAAAGATTTTCGATTGATTGACTTGCTTATTTTGACTAGTTTGAGCATAGCTATTAATAAGACTATATCATTTTTAAAAGCTTTTATTTAACTTGCAATGTATGTTAAAGTGGAATCGTGCAAGTAATATATGACCTGGTGTCCGATTGAGCTCAAATTATACATACTGGTCCAGTAAATGGCAATGTATGTTTATGATAAGCATGACCTGATGCTGCTCCCAGGATTAGCTCCAGACGAAGGAACTCCTCAATGGTTAACAGAAGGGACATGAAATTTAATTAAAAGCTTTTTTAACTTGACTTGGAATAGAATAGAGTCTAATTTTCATATACTTCGTTTCCATCCGAAGGACATCTATATCATAGGTTTCTTCTAGCTATTTCTACGCATATGGTAGTTTAAACCAAAAAAACTCATACTTAATAATTAAATTTATAAAAAAAAATAAGTTTATAATGTTGTTATAGTTGGTATTATATAAATATATTTTATTTTGTAATAAATATAAATAATGTACGCGTCCCTATTTCATGGCGTGGTAATCTATAGTTGAGACTACATATAATTAAATAGTTTGTAGAATATTTTATAGTATTAATAATGCAGGTCTTGTTGGTTATCCTAATAAATAAAAATAAAAAATAAAAAACTTTATCGGTTTTTCGTTAATAGTAAGTCAACCTCAGTCACGCAATCTTCTTACTATTTATGATCGTTCCTTAATTTGAAACATGTGGAAGCGACATGAACTCTTTTTTTATTTTATTTATTGATTTATTTAGAACAACATATACATGTATGCATTTCTTATTTCTAAGAATACACCAGTCAAGAAGAAAACAATGTTCCTTAAGGCTAATAACACCTCACACAGAACTTGTAAGTTTCGAAAAACATTTACTTTTATAATATAATATAAATATAACTAATAAAAACAGCAACAGTATAAAGCAGGTTAGAAACATGAACTCTACTAACTCTATAAATTCTACTAAACGTTTTACTTTAGTCTCCGTTCGAAAAAAGATTACGTTATCCATTGCAACTTTTTTTATGTTTATAATGACTATGTAATTTTTTTTTACTCCACGTGTAAAAAACGTCATTGGATGTGATATTAACATATTAATTAGCAACTGACCACAGAATAACGAGGAATGTATTATATTAAAACTATTATTTCAGTGTGACGAATTTACATTTAGTACCTGAGTGAACGAGCTTTGCTCTGTATTTTTTAGAAGATATAAAAAAGATGCAATCGAAGAAAAACTCGCCGAAACGCGACTTAGGTGGTATGGTCATGTCATGAGAAGAGCTGAACAAGACATGACTCGTAAAATTTTAAATTTGTATACCGGTCCAAGAAGCCGAGGTAGACCCCTTCAAACCTGGATGGCTGTGATCAACAACGACCTGAAGAAAGCCCAAATAAACGACATTGTGACGACCCAGAACCGACGTGTCTGGCGAAAAATGACGAGGAGAGCCGACCCCAATTAAAAATGGAACAAGGCTAGGCATAGAGAGAGAGAGAGAGAGATAAAAAAGATGCAATATTTTAAAAAATGAAAAAGGGATAAACATAGTGATGGATATATAGGGGACTTGATGATATTTAATTTTTTAAGTCCGTGCGCTCCCAACTGAGCTATTATTACTTTGTAAGGGACAGCGTAATTAGCCTTTGTTTTCTTATAATAGAGCAGCATATTTCAGTGCCTGAAACAGGGATGAAACGATTTTTTTTGAAATGATACCTAGCTAGATCGATTTATGATCCCCGAATCCCTTTACATACTAAGTTTTATAAAAATCGTTGAAGCCATTTCCGATTTTCATATTCTATATACATACAGTTCTATATATACACAGTTAACTCATATAAAAATTAAAGTTTTTGAATTTCTATTTTACGTTATCTCATATTATTATAACTTATACAGGTATTAGGTTACTGCACGTATAACAATACACCGCATCCTACAACATGCTACACAAGCATAACACACATTCACTACAACAATCTCTACGATCGTTTCGTAGGCCAACAAAACCGCATTGCGATTTTGTCCTGAAGCCTATCTCCTGTCTTTTGTCTCTGGATCTACCTATCTTACGTGCGTTAAGGTAAAAGAAGTAAATGATGTCTGCTTCCTACATTTAACATTACTTAGATTTATGTATAGAAACCGGCTATACTCACGTGTTATTTTGTCGGATGAGCCCGGATGAGAAACTAGTCGGGCTCATCCGATAAAATAACACGTGAGTATAGCCGGTTTCTATACATAAATTATGAATTCCACTCACGATAGTTTAAATTCAAAAATTACTTAGATTCTCTTAAGAAACGTGGATTATAGCAAAATAATTCTATCATAACATTTATACCGGTCTATCTTATGTTTTTTTATTTTTGAGTGTTGAATTAATTTCGCTCATAAATTCTGACAATTAAAACTAATTATTTTTAGTTATACATCAATATTAATGAGATATTCTTATCTAAATATCTGTAAAAATATATTACAGAGTGAAATATGAATTATCTGATTGTAACTCATGATATATGATATAATCATTATATATCGCAATGTTAATATACAAAAATAATAACAATGTAACAAAATAAATTTAAATATACTTTGCCTCTTAATTTTGTAATAAATAAACAAACTGCCCTTTGACTGGCCCGTTGGCGCAGTGGGTAGTGATCCTGCCTTCAGTTCCGCGGGTTCGATTCCCGCCGAAGGCCAACATTTACTATAAATAAATTTGTTGGTCTTTGAGCCTGGGTGTATATTTGTATTTAAATATTGTATTTCAAAATTATATAAGTATATATTTACCAGTTGTCTGTCTACCATAACACAAGTATAAAGTTACTTACTTTGGGGACGGACGACTGTGTGTAAGTGTCCCATATATTCATTTAAACGTGTTAGGTTTTTGATTGCCTCTATACTCTATAGATTAGCTTCTACAAGAATCAAGTATCTATACTTATTATAAAACAAAGTCCACAAAAACTTTCTGTATGTATGTGATTGATTTTCTCATAATCTGCTGAACGGATTTTTATACGGTTTTTATTAAAAGATAGTGCGATTCTTCTAGAAGATTTAGGTTACCGGAACATTACTGTTTTACGTAGATTGTGAAAATGGTCGTGCGGTTGTAAAACTCGCCTACTGGGAGCTTTAGTCGCGTAAATCAACTGAGAATTGTAGATCCACAAAAACAGTACAAAAAGTCTGAGTCATGTATCTATATCTAATGATTACCTCACAATAACTACTTTTATGTTCAAAATTTTAATAAAATACGCCGTTTTCCACGCATGCAAGTCGTAGGCAAAGCTCATCACTACATATTATAAAACAAAGTCCATATTTCCGTATGTACGCATAAAACTTTAAAACTACGCAACCGATTTTGATGCGGTTTTTTTTAATAGATAGAGTGATTCAAAAGGAAGGTTTGTACGTATAATAACATTCAATACGAAGTAGAGAAATACTGTAATTTTTGAGGTATCTGTAAATAATTACATTTTTTTCCGCTTACATTGCAAACGCAGGCTAAACCCTACGAGATTTATCAAAATGATGTACTAAGTATTTGTACACCTTAAAAAGGTCTACAGAAAAGTCCGCGATGGTATATATCTATCTCTTATGGATAACCCACAATAGCAGTTTTTTTCATTTACTTTTTACGAAAAGTGATGCCTTATGTTCAAAGCAATTTTTATACAATACAGCATTAATCCTTATCTAATTGAGTACCTTAAATAAATAGTTGATTTAATATAGATCAATATTGTCGTTTACAGCATGTAATTTAAGTGAACATTTTCGGAGATATCACAGATTTAAAATCCCGCGAGGAGGCCGCGCTTCGACCTATAAGCACTTCGAATTTAGCAGCGACCGGAGGCGCAACTAAATGTCCTTCTTTCAAGTTTACATTGTCTAATGATAAAAAAGCTATGAATGTTGTATGTAAAGACATTGTCTAATCAATTGTAAAAATAAATAATATCACTTCATAGTATAAAACAAAGTCGCATTCTCTGTCTGTCCCTATGTCCGTATATCCCTATGTATGCTTCAATCTTTAAAACTACACAACAGATATTGATGCGGTTTTTTTTAAAAGATAGGGTGATTCTAGAGGAAGGTTTGTACGTATAATAAAATTCAATACATAGTAGAGAAATACTGTAATTTTTGAGGTTTCTGTAAAAAATTACATTTTTTTCCGCTTACATTGCAAACGCAGGCTTAACCCTACGAGATTTATTAAAATGATGTACTAAGTATTTGTACACCTTGAAAAGGTCTACAGAAAATCCGGGATGGTGTATGTCTATCTCTTATGAATAACCCACAATAGCATTTTTTGTCATTTACTTTTTACGAAAAATAATGCCTTATTTATGAAGCAATTTTTATACACTACAGCATTAATCCTTATCCAATTAAGTACCTTAAATAAATAGTTGATTTAATATAGATCAATATCGCCGTTTACAGCATGTAATTTAAGTGAACATTTTCGGAGATATTACAGATTTAAAATGCCATGCGGAGGCCGCGCTTCACTCTATAGCACTTCGAATCCAGCAGCTATATCGTTCTTTCCAGAGTTTGTTTAACGACAAGGAAGCTGTGAATGTTGTATATAAAGACATTCTGTAATTAATTGTAAAAATTAAATACATAGGGAAAATGTAAAAGTAAATAAGTAAGAATGTACTATATGAATTTAGATATTCTAAAGATAGCAGGAAATCTTCTTGGTATAGGGAAAGGAAATTGTTTTTTTCCAAATTTAACGCTTGCGGGCCACGGGCAGTAATGAATAAATCAAAACTACTGGATCGGTTTTAATCATTTTTTTATACTAAATGACATGGGATATATATTTTATACCCGTGCGAAGCAGGGGCAGGCCGCTAGTGTATATATATTACGTTAGTCCATTACAGCGCCAAACAATTACTTAATTTATAAAACAAATAAAAACTAATTAAAAATAACTCGTAAACAAGACACTTTAATGGAAACAGCATATTGTTTCGTCAATGCATTAATGTTTATTATCCTCATAAAGATTTAATAAACAGGAAAAATCTACCGTTATTTATTATTGCTGTTATTTACGGAGTTTCATTATGCTGCGTTCATACGTTCGCAGAAACTTAAGGCGCCTTAACTTAAGGCGTACAGACATCTCGAGGCGTGCGTTGCCAATGGTTCGCCTCGCATGCCTCGAGCTGTGTGGTCGTGGACGCATACGATTATTACGATCGTTGCGAACGCTGCCTCAGTGCGAGCCGTGCGCTCCGCGTAGACGGACGTTTTGTTTGCGTTACACGCTCATGAGTCATAGAGCCCATGTATTCCCATAATGTAATCGGTTCATAAAAAATCTTTTTGTCCACCAGCGTCTTTTCTCTATTTTAGTATTTAATGAATTACTATATAGGCCGCAGCTACGATCTGTACGTCTCGCTTTGTTGGAGCCATTTTTCTACTGAGGAATACCATGCGTGGTTGTTTGTGTCCTCAGCTTGAGCATGCGTCATAAGGGACGCATGTATGTAGCGTCGTATTTATTTATTTATTTTATTAATAAGACAAACAGTTATACAATACATAATTATAAGAAAAACAAAACAAAAACATAAACCTAAAAGTCTTCACAGGAAAGAAAAAACTTAAAGAACAAATAGAACAAAGAAAAATAAATATGAAATATATAAACTTACATAAACTTACAAACGGGCAGGGAAGAAACTCTTCGTGTGACACCTTAACTTATTTAAAGCCTATGCCTCAGGTTCAGGCATGCGTGACGAACTTTTCGCGACGCACGCCTCTCGATATCTGTACGCGGCCTTATTCGTATAAATTCCGTTTTCAAATAGGTTCACGACACAAAACATCTGTAGTTTGGTAAATAATTTAGTTTCTCTTAATTCGGAATGGTTCTTAGGTACCAACACGCGTCTGACGGCTGTGGCCGTGCTTCGGGTTGTCTCGGTCGGATTTTCGAACGTCTCCGACTCAAAAACTTGGGTCGTTTGAGGTAAGAAGCGATAACTTAACGATATAAGCACAACTTTAAGTAAGCACTTCTAAGTAAATCTCTGTACCTATTAATGTAAGCTTATAGAAAATTCGATCGAAATAAATGGTCGACTTATCACGCGTATATTTTTTTCGATGTACACTACGCTTTTTTTGTCATTAACACATCGTTTTCATCCAAAATATGTTATTAACACAAATCACTATGTACTACATATAAATGTTGACAAAGTTATCTTGTGTGTACTAGACGTTATGTCATTGTTACTTATCATAAACCAATGTGCTTTAGCATGGAAATCATAACCATAAGACATATCATGTAACATTTTTAGCATTAAGCTCAATTTTTGTTGTATATTCTATTCAAATCCGCTGTTTCAACGATGAATATAGGTTGGCATTCATCCTAATGTCTAGTCTACAGTGCAATAAGCATAGAGTTATTATAATAATAGAACAGGCAGCTTAGAATATGCCCTATTACATAAAACATAAATGAGATATCCGTCTTTTTATGTGTTATTATATTTTAATGTGACACTTACAGGGCTGCCTACATAGAGTTTTTATGCTAGATTAGGGAAGACAACCCAAAATGTGCAATCCTAGAATCCTACTATTATTATAAATGCGAAAGTTTATGAATATGGATGTATGGTTGTTACTTTTTCACAAGGAAACCGCTTAACCAATAATGGTGAAATTTAGCACAATTATTCCTTATACACCGGGGTAACATATAGGCTATAGAAATCATGTTAATTCTATAGGAATAGGATGACATTGAAAAGCGCCATCTTTTATCAACCTATCACGCAACAACATACCACGCGAACGAAGTTGCGGATAAAAGCTATACAATAGTGTTAAAGTTAATGAGGCTTATCTCTTTTTTGCGAGTGGGTATAAGCAAACGTCATTTAGAAGCTCAAAAATCATCGTCACTAAATATATTCTAAGTATTTTTTAAATTAAGAACACTGTTTCTTACAAGCCTGCCTATGTCTTACTCTAGTATAGAACTCTATGTTTGCCTATAAATCCCCAAATCTATAATATATTAACTCTATAGTCATTACCATAGAGTCTCATTAAACTTTTAATTTCTGTCTACTGACTTTATTGTTACTGTGTTATACATCTGCAGAATCCAACTCAATCGATTTCTTCAGGTATATTGGAATGATAGGTAAATGAAAATATTAGCTTAAAGCTCCCTTATCTGTTAATAACAAATAAGATACTTTTCAATGTAGGGTTTCGGTATAAACATTAAATTTTCCTCGTTCTATAGTTAGCAAATTGTTTATGCAAAGTGGTATTTCCTTACACATTTCCTATATATTGTGGTATTTATACAGGAAAACCGAAACTTGACTTTATTTATGCACTGGCTTTTACCCAGAACTTCGTTTGCGGGATAGGTTGAAATTAGATGGCGCTTTTCAATGTCATCCTATTCCTGTACAATTAACAGGATTTCTATACCCTATATGTTACCCGGTGTATACGGAATAATTGTGCCAAATTTCATCGATATTGGTTCAGCGGATTCCCCGTGAAAGAGTAACTAACATACATCGATAGTCACAAAGTTTCGCATAATATTGGTAGGATTTATTTATGTATTCATTGACTTTATTGGAAATTCCTGTTAAAATAAACCTCATTCACAGGTACCACGTAAAAGAACATAAGGAACCGAAAGGCGTTCTTAAGCTGTCGGAACTAAACGTTTGTTTCGCACCACAAAAAATTGGTCACATGAACTCAATGCAACTCACATTTATGAAGGAGGGCTCAACAAGACATATCTACGTGTATCACGACGATCCAGAAGTTATTAACTGCTGGTAATATATTTGAACCCTACAAACAGCGTGTTTTTTTTTGGAGCTGAGTATGTGATTTAAGAGCTACTGCTTTTAGTGCGTCAATGGAAGGGGCGAACGCAGAAGCTTCGTCGGGGTTGCAAAAAACGGAAAATGTGGTAGAGTTTTATTAAAAAGTTATGCGCTGGTACTACGTGGTATTGCTGCGTCTAATCTTTTGTCCTTAGACAAAATTATCGAAATTTATACCCATCGTGTTGCTCAAATGCGAATTAGTAGTTAAACGTATCCCAGGATTTTAAATACAGATTCAGACATAGAGAATGTAACGCTAATTAAACGTGCTTGTTTAATTAAGACAAGTTGTAATATGATCTAAACACGATCTGTGGGCATTTACTGATCGTACAGATCAAGTTTTACAGCAAGAATCCAGTGATAAAACTATGTAGCCGCGTAAGCGTCTAACAACAGTATGAGACGAGTTTTGCAATAATATTGGCTTCGCCACAGCAAGTTCAGCTAGTTATAGTATCACAAACGAGCCCCCACCCTTCTATCGGTGACGTGATATCGCGTTGTCAGTGCATCCGGTATTAAAATCCAAAGAGATGGCTTTTGACTACTTTCGTTCCCGACAACAGTTATATAATACAAAGACATACAGATAAAGAAAGACAGATCATATCTTACAAAAATATGAACACTACTCAGAATAATTTAAGTTCAAAAATGTACATACGAACGCCATTACTCAAAAATATGCGTACCACTAACCGATGTTACTTATTTTAGGTACACAGCAATACGTTGTGCAAAGCTACACCTCCTCCAAGTAGCGTTCCCGTCTACACCCCAGTCGGATCTTATACTACGTCTGCCAAAGGACTTCGCCCGCGAAGGCTGGCTGTGGAAGACTGGTCCAAGACCCTCGGACGTCCACCGCCGCCGCTGGTTCACACTGGATAACAGGAAGCTGATGTATCACGATGAATCGTTGGACGCGTACCCTAAAGGCGAAATATTTATTGGTAAATATCAGCGTGTTCAAGCTTTGATAGGGGTGAGATCCGTGCGATAAAGCCGTGATAACCCAGCGGTGAGCCATGCGAATAAAAGTTTTTCTCTTAAAACTTACGTGTCTAATTGATAATTGCAATTTTTCTCACGCTTTTCAGTAATCTTACTTTTGTCATTAGAAATATTCATAATTTGGTAGATACTTTAACTACTGTTACTTTATTTGGAAGCTGTCATAGCCCAGCGGTGTGACCGTGCGACTCTTTCGAGAGGGTCACGAGTGTCAAACCCGGCAGGCACCAATGAGTTTTTCTATTAAAACTTACGTGTCTAATTGATAATTGCAATTTTTCTCACGTTTTTCAGTGAAGGCAAACATCGTGAGTAAACCTGCACATCTCTAGATAATTCTAGGGATATGTTTAACCTACCAATCCGTATTGGAGCAACGTGGTAGGTTTTAGCTCCAATCCTTCTCTTTTTAAAAACGGAAAGAGGAGGCCTGTAACGATCTCATCCCTACATTCGAGTTTTAAAAAATAAATAATTATTAAAATTTCAATATTTTAGAAAAATCTATAAGTATAAAAATAAATGTTTGTTTGTCACGCAGTAATGTTTTTTCGCATCTATAATTGATGCTCTATTCATAAAACATCAAATTCAGAAAAGTATAATTTTCGTCATATTGACCGAATGTCACGTTATCCGCCGTACTACAGTATGAGAGAGCGGGCGGAGCGCAGAGCGCAGAAGTGATCTGTTAGGTCGCTTATGAAATGTTGTTATAATGATATTGTAGATGTGTACTGGGGCGATACAAGATATTAATTGAGTTTTAACTCGACTATTTTTAATAATAATTAATAATAAATACACATCTAGGCCCGCTCTCGTATAATGGTTCAAGATGCAAGATCGTGCCGATCTTTGGAAAGGCTGTGAATGTGACTTGACCATTAAGAGTGTAGCGATGGTTACATCGCTTAGCTCACCTCGAACGATTAAAGTGTCTGAATGTTACTTGGTAAAGGCAACTTTGCTGAGTAGTGGTTGGCACTCTACCGAACATGCTCTGGCGGGTACTGGTGGGAGACTTGAGGTTTAGGCCGGCAGTGATTTCGGTCATTGCTGTGTGCCTGGCCCAAAAGGCTACACTAGGCTGCATCTTATTAGGGCTGGGTCTAGGCCCGTAGTTAACTTCGGTTGCTGCGGCGTGCCTTTATTCGGCTTTGGTTTGACGCAACCAGAGTTACTTTGGGCGTGTGCCTTTGTGATACGGGTTTAGTTAGGCCGGTGGTGATTTCGGTCATTGCCGTGTGCCTTGCTCGACCTTTGGACGCATAGGCCGCTTGAAGTAGTGCCGGTACAGTGGTGGCTGAAATGTTATTGTTTGACGAACGGACATCTAAACGTTGTTCGTAGTCTTTCAATAGTGACGGTACCACAGCTGAATGTTGCTGGGCGTTGCGGAAGTTAACTTTATGTTGCTGAAGTGATACGCCGCGGCAGTGATGGATCGCTATGGACTCTGTTCATAGTAGCGGATGGGTGTGGTGTTCCGTCCTTTTTAGGACATCCCTTTAGCTTAGTTAATGATACCACGAATGACCATTATAGCATGGCATTATTGCATAAGAGCCGCTGGTCGGGTCTTTGTTAATAAGACTGCGGACTAGCTTTAGACAGTGTGGCCTGCATTTCCCTTATCATATATCTTACGTGGCTTGCCGCGTTAAACATAAATTACCTTTTGTTGTATGAGGTGGCGTGTTGAGCTTGGCGCATACCGTAAGCGAGTGCACTATGTGTGACTCCATTATATGGTATTGGGTGAATAGGGGGTGATTGGCATTCATGTAATGCTCTGCAATACACATCTTCCACTTCGGTGGACACACACTATCCACCTCGGTGGACACACGCCTATATGGTGTATATATAATAACTAATCAAGTTGCTTTGCAACATGTTTGCCATCTCGATGGGTTTCCACTTTGTGGACTTTATACGTATTATACGTATTATACTGTATGTGGTTTTTACCATAGAACGCACCGTTACGACGTGTGTAGGCGACATGCGCTTTACTGAATATAAGAATTGGTAATTTATTATCAAAGTTTACCAGGCCTTGTGCCTTTGGCTAATGACATATTTTATAGCTCCGGCTATTTATTATATGGGCTTCGGTCCTCTATTATACACCAAGGCACTCATGCCTAATATGTCAACTGTGGTTTTGTTGACTCCCGACAATAATGGGTTTATCCCATAATCATACGCCGCAGGCGCACTATAAACAGGTACGCCTTGGGAGGGGGCGGCTCATATCCTATGGACGGAGCTCACCGTTGGTAGCGGGTGCGGAGCTTACTGACTATCACTCTCTTTTTATATTTTTCCAGATCGGAAGAATATAATAGATAGGAGAGAGATACCACTTTGATTAAACTTCTCTACGGAGTTGTTTAAGGGCTAGGTATTTAGATCGAGTGAGAGATCTTTCTGTTGGCTATAACGTATCCTATGAAATAATAACATAAGACATTCACGAGACATTCAACTATCTGAATGTCTCGCATTTTTTTATCAAATTTTATAGTAACCCGTTCATGTATTGACCATATAAGAATCTGTTCGTGTAACGAATATATATCTGTTGGACATATAAAGTCTGTTCATGTAGAGTACATGTAAAATCTGTTCTTGTATTAGATAAATATAAAACCTGTTCGTGAATCGTACACTTATATTCAATAATTTATATTAATTTATGCCTGCTTTACGCCTCTAAACTGATGACAAACAACTGTTTTATATTATAACAAATGATATTTGATAATGAACCTCTCTGTTGAGCAAAGCGATACAAACTACGAATGTAGGGCCTGACGGCTCGTTCTATATTTGTGCGCTATGTCACATTTACACTATGCCGGTCACTCTTCGGCACCGGAAAACTCTGACGTATGCGAGCTGCACACGTGAGATTCGTGGAATTCTTGCGCGGGGTGCGAGGGGCGAGGGGAGGTTACACAAAGAGTCACAGTCACAATACACTGTTTATTTCACACACTTCACTATAGTCTAATACACAAATAAGTCACTACTGTCTATTGTCTACTATAAATAATTAAAACTTAAACACTTACAATTTTCTTCAAGCTTACTATTTATTACTGCTTCTGCCGGCCGCCGAATGTAGACTGACTATTTGGGCCAAAATGGCCCGTATTTATACAACTTTCTCTCCATATAATTACGGGGGTCTTTATGATTCCGGTCATACCGTAAGGAGAGCCGCACCCTAACGGGTCTTTAAAACTCGGGCTATACCGTAGGGAGAGCCGCGCCGCTAACGAGTAAAAATCTATTACAATGAAATATTATGACAACTAATTGCGCGACCTCCTAAACATTTTCTATTTACTGTATACTATAACTATTAATGCTTTTCTATATAATTTACAAGCCTATTATTCCTATTATTATATATTCCTAGCCTATTATCTTATTGCTATAAACTTATACAAACTATATATCTATTTAAAACTATATTGTCCGCACATAAACTATACTGTCCCGCACATCTCTCCCGCCGTTCGACCTCGTCGAATACTATGTCGGTGCGGGCTCGTCGACTGTCACGGGCAGGACCACCAGCTTCCTCACCGGCCGCCGCAGCACTCCGCCTCTGGTCTGGATGTCCACGGTGCGCACGATGCCGTCAGGTCGCAGCCACATGTTTCGGGGTAGGTTAGCGTCGACTATTTGCACGAGGTCGTTGACGTCTATTGGGGGGCCTCGTCCATGCGCCTCCCGCCGGTGTTGCAACTCCGGGAGGTACTCCTTCACCCAACGCGACCAGAAGATGTCGGCCAGCCGCTGAGCCGAGCGCCACGACGCCCTGGAGACCTCGTCCCGTTCGCTGAAGGTCCCCGGGAGTGGTACTCGTCCCGGGCCGCCGAGCAAGAAGTGGTTGGGAGTCAGCGCCTCCGGATCCTCTGGGCTAACTGAAACATGCGTCAGCGGACGATTATTTACTGTAAATTCGACCTCCGCCAGCAGAGTAGACAGCACTTCTTCTGTTGGATGCCGTTCATGCAGAGTGGCTGCCAGTGCGGTCTTGACTGATCGCACGAGCCTTTCCCATGCACCACCCATGAACGGTGCTCCTGGCGGTATATAGCGCCATGCTATTGTCTTCTTGGCTGCCTCTTCTGCTGTGGAGTCATCTATTGCTTTTCTGAGTTCTCTATCAGCCCCTTTCAGATTGGTCCCATTGTCAGACCAAATTTCCGACGGACACCCACGACGTGCTATCATTCTTCTTAGTGCCATTATCGCTGAATCGGCACTAAGTGAGCTAGCTATCTCTAAATGCACCGCTCGCATTGTGAGGCACGTAAATATAGCCACGTACCTCTTCTGCCGCGTTCTACCTACGGCCACCGAGAGCGGACCGAAGTAATCCACTCCCGTAAATGTAAATGGTCGTCTGTGGTGGCCTAGACGACACGCGGGCAGATTTCCTGTTCTGGGATGCGGTGGGGTCTGTGACTTCATCCTGCAATATAAGCACCTTCGTATAATTATTTTAGTTATCGGTCGCAGGCGAAGTATCCAATAATGCTGTCTGCACTCGTTGACTGTTGCCTCAACGCCAGCATGATGTAGCTGACGGTGTACGGCTGATATCCATAATCTAGTCGTAGGGTGTTCGCCGTCTATTACTATAGGGCTCTTTATACTGTCAGCTATATTTTCTATTGCTCCGATTCTGCTCCGAAGCCTAATGGTATCATTTACATATTCTATACTTAGCTGATGTAATCGACTCTCCCTGTTGGTACTGTTACCCTCCTTCAGGTCCTGCAGCTCCCTGCCGAAGGATTCTTCTTGGGACGAGCGCATCAGGAGTTCCTCCGCTCGCCTCAACTGCTCCGCGGAGACTGCGATGAACCTCGTGCCCGGTGACGTGGTCTTCTGCTTCCTCTGTTGCGGTGACGCCACGGGATTGCTCGTCCTCTTCCAACTTGGGTCGTCTTCTTTGTTCTTTCGCGTTCTTCTGTAGTGTACCTTTTGCCTATGTAACCTGCAAAGATCTATAAACTGTAAAACGCGAGCTGTTGTATACCGGAGCCTCTCCCAGTTTGAGAATCGAGAGACATCAGGTAGAGCTGTTGCGAGAGTCTGTAACTTGCTTCTGGTGACGTGGTGCACTCGTTCTTCTCCAGAAGGCTGTTGCTGTTCTATTGTTGCACCTTCGACTGGCCAATTTTCTTCGTCTTCAAGTAGGAACTCAGGTCCCCTATACCACCGGTGATCCCTACCGAATGTTGCCGGGACGTCACGCGTAGCGTCGTCTGCCACGTTCAACTTGGTCGGAACCCAATGCCATTCGTTCACCTTCGAAGATTCTTCTATAGCTGCCAGTCGATGTGCTACATACGGTTTATAAGAGCGTGACCCATTTCTTATCCACGTGAGCACCGTCTTGCTGTCCGTCCAGAAAAACTTGCAATCCGGTTTCCTCTCGTGTTCTTCTATAACTGTGTCGGCGAGTCTCGTTCCCATAACCGCTGCCTGTAACTCCAATCCATGTTCTAGATTGAAGTGAAACGTAAATTCGTCAGTGTTGAGGTTCCAATTGACACCTAACACCCGTTCTGTTCTATCTTCTGTCTCGCCCAACTCCATATCTTCTACTGGTGTCTGTTCTCCTAGAGCTTCCAGTAGCGCTGTTGAGTTCGACTTCCACTGTTTCAATTCGAAGTTCGCCTTGGAGTGTACTTCTCTGACACTTCTCACGGCATCTTCTATATTTTCGGTTTTCTGTTCCGGAGCCAACTCAGCGTATTCTTTACTGATGAGGGCTTCCATCTGTTCTGTATACTTCTGTTTCAACTGAGGGTCTCGATCTATTTTCTTCTCTATGTTGAAGAGCTGCTTCAATGAATTGCTGTAGTTATCTGGAAACGTGATTTCCTCCTTGCACCAGAGGAGTCCAGTTTCATAATTCCCATCTTCTAACTTCCTTGTTCTATCTTCAAGTATACGCAGTGCTTTTTCCTCAGGATCTGTTCTCGGCCTTCTTGGCTGTATGCCGAGTGTGTCCATCTCAAAGTATTGTTTCACCATTATTTCGAGATCATCCTTTTCTCCTTCCACGACATGTGACACGAAGTCGATGCTGCGACCGATCGTCCTAGTTCGGCTTCCATGCAACACCCACCCGAGCGGCGTGAGAGAGGCTACTGGCTGTTGTCTATTTCCTCTCCTCACTTCTGTAGTCAATAGAAGGTGCCAATTGTCTTGACCTATCAATACTCTTGGTTTGACGTAAGCGTATACCAGGGAATCTCTAATGTCTTCTAGGTGCTTGCATTCCTCAACTATTTCCTTAGGAACACGTTGCGACGACACCTGAAGGTTATTCACTGTCCGGGCCTGTATTTGCTCTTCATGGCTATTGAGACCTTTCAGCTTGATGTTGACTCTTCTCGATGCTGTTTCCGAAGTCTTCATATCATTGATAGTTTCTATTCTCAGCGGGTCGATAGGTCCTGTCGCTCCTATACGGTCAGCCACACCGCTATCTATTAGAGTGACTGTTGATCCATCATCCAGCAATGCGAAGGTGTTAACTCGTCCTTTAGGTCCTTTAATCTGTACTGGTATGATCTTCAGGAACGACTGCTTCTTCTGGGCCGTCCACGCTGAGTTGATTACTTCTGTTGCTTCGTTGTCTTCCTGTTTCTTTTCCTTAACATAGTGTAACATGCGGTGGTGGACTTTCGTACAACTATCTATACCACACACCCTTGCTTCACATGTATGTGTTCTATTTCTGTGCTGAAGACACCGAAAGCACAAGTGCTTGGACTTGGCTAGTTCCCATCTTCTATTCACATCCAAGCCCTTGAACTGTTTACATTCTGTTGCGATGTGTTCTGCTGTGCATACAGGACACTTCTCTATTAACGTCTTCTGTGTATCATTTTTCTCGGCGACGTTATTTATCTTCTGTGGTGGCTTCCTATGTTGAGTGGCTGGTGGCGCTGTAGACACTTGTTCGGGCTGCGCGTACGGTCCGCAGAGTTCCGCCGTTTTCCTGAGAAACTTTTCTAGCTTCACAAGTTCTGGATCCTCCTTGGGCTGTGATTCTATGAAGTCATAATACCTATACCGCAGCGTCGGTGTGAGCTTCTCCACGACAGTCCTTGATGCCTCAGGGTTGTATAAATAGTTCCCGCAGTTGAGAGACTTCAATGTTGCTACGATGTTGGAGACCTTCGTCGAAAATATGCACACGTCACGAGCCGCTTCTGTTAGGCGCGGCAGGGCACGCAACGAGTCCATTTCTGCTATTGCTATGGCTTCAGGTCTTCCAAATCTTGATTCCAGGGTCTTCATTATTTCTGTAGGCGATGCACTGGTAATCAACAATCTCTCCACGGCTTCCTTTGCTCTTCCCTTAAGGTTTCTTCTCAGACGGTTCGTATTCTCCACCGCCGTGAACATACCTTCCGTTTCATAGTACGCGGCACGGAAAGGTAACCACTCGTTCTGTGATCCACCGAAGTAAGGTAGCTCTATGTACTTGGGTCCTTGAGCTGCCTTGACTGCTTTCGTGATGGCCTCTGCTAGCTCCACTATTCCTGCTTGCACTCCCGCCGGTGATCTTCTATCTTCTGGCTGGTTCTGTTGTCCCGAGTCTTGATCCACCGGTGCTTCTATTCTATTCTGTGGTGCATCGGTGATGGCCAACAAGGGGCGTGGCTGTTGATTATCCAACCAGCTGTCGACTCGTTCATTTATTTCTGTTCGGCTATGAACGGAGTCTTGATCTTCTATTTCCTCATCCGTGAGGTCTTCTGTTTCTATGGTGGCGAGGCGCGCTGCAGCTAATTCCACTTGAAGTCGTAGCAGTTCTTCTTTTGCCTTTGCTATTCTATGAGCCTTTGACTTGCTGTACGATGATTGACTCCCCTCCTCCCTCTTGCCGGGGGCGCGAGTTGTCTGTCTCGGCTCCTGTTGGTTGACGGCCTTCCTTTTCACCGTCGATGTTTCTGTATCCCGATTTCCCGATGATTCTATATCCCGATGTCCCCTTTCTATTACTGATGCGGCGAGGGGCATCGTCCGCGTCGCGTCGGCTGGCAGCGTCGGCGCGGTAGAAGCGGTCACCGAGGTTCGGTCGGCTTGAGTCTTCGGCTTTACTATAGCAGGCGGCGCGGTAGCGGGCGCAGACATCTCGGAACCCCTATTATTCTCTGTTGATTCCGTGGTGGTGGTACCCGCTGCTGTAGAGTTGCTGCCGCCGCTTGTTGCAGATGTAGTCGCGGCTTCTGATGTGCTTGAAGATTTCTTACTCTCTTGTCCTCGTGTAATGGGCATTCTTCTGATGCTCGAACGTCTTCAAAGAACTTAAACACCCTATTGGTGGTGTTTCACGGAGTCTCTTCCGTCTTCTATTGTTCCCGAAGCACACTATTGACCAGAAGAAAGTTCACGGGCCGTCCCAGAATCTTCCAGAGTTCCCCGATCTTCTATATACACGACGACTCTATGCTCGATGAGTTTTCTATGCCTCGACGACGACTCGCAGATCGTTCGCGAAGTTCTTCCAGGCTCGCTGAGTTTTCCAGATAATCAGGTGATCCGGCTCGAAGGACCATCCAATGTGCGCTATGTCACATTTACACTATGCCGGTCACTCTTCGGCACCGGAAAACTCTGACGTATGCGAGCTGCACACGTGAGATTCGTGGAATTCTTGCGCGGGGTGCGAGGGGCGAGGGGAGGTTACACAAAGAGTCACAGTCACAATACACTGTTTATTTCACACACTTCACTATAGTCTAATACACAAATAAGTCACTACTGTCTATTGTCTACTATAAATAATTAAAACTTAAACACTTACAATTTTCTTCAAGCTTACTATTTATTACTGCTTCTGCCGGCCGCCGAATGTAGACTGACTATTTGGGCCAAAATGGCCCGTATTTATACAACTTTCTCTCCATATAATTACGGGGGTCTTTATGATTCCGGTCATACCGTAAGGAGAGCCGCACCCTAACGGGTCTTTAAAACTCGGGCTATACCGTAGGGAGAGCCGCGCCGCTAACGAGTAAAAATCTATTACAATGAAATATTATGACAACTAATTGCGCGACCTCCTAAACATTTTCTATTTACTGTATACTATAACTATTAATGCTTTTCTATATAATTTACAAGCCTATTATTCCTATTATTATATATTCCTAGCCTATTATCTTATTGCTATAAACTTATACAAACTATATATCTATTTAAAACTATATTGTCCGCACATAAACTATACTGTCCCGCACAATATTAAAGAATATGATATATTGTAATTATTATTATAAAACTATAATGTGATTATTATCACATTATTTTATTCTATTTAAGGTTTTATTTGACTCCTTTAGATTGACGGACACATAGTCTCTGACGCTCTAAAAGAATTTGAGTTATTACAAAACACAACGTAGAACGGGTCCTAGCCACTTAGACGAATCATGTGCCAATATATATTAAGAGTGCTAGCGCCTTCGGCGCGGTTTTATGCTTTACGCCGTTGGAGTGCGAGCGCTGTAGCGGTGTTTGAATATTATAAATTAATATTTATACAAGTTGGAGGAGGAGTTAGTTACAGGCCTATGCCCAGCCTTTAAATAGTAACAAGCCATTATATTACTTTTTGTTAACAGCGTGTTCCAAATCTGTAATGGTTGGGCACATAGTACGGAAATAGGCATTAGGGTCTTAAGATACTGGAATGGCGACCTCGTATCACATAATGCAAGGGTTGACTCGCTACGATGTGGACTGACGACCTTAAAAAGATCGCGGGGAGCCTCTGAAATTCGTATATTACATCTTTGTCTAATCAACGTATTAATTGGTTTTTATCGTCTGTAACAATAATGCGTATTCGAATAAAAAACTATTCTATTTATGCTCGCGTATTTAATCATACTTATTAGACCTCTTGAATCTTGCGTATGAATTTAATATTACAATAATCACTTTCCCGCTGTGTGGTATCCGGCTAAATAGAATAAACAACCCTCTTTCCTTTCGAGGTGTCGTAAAATGCGACAAAGGTAAGTTAACCTGCCGTGTGGTGTCCGGCTGAGTAGAATAGACAACATTAATTTGTTACCGAGGTGTCGTAAAAAGCGACTAAGATAAGTTGTGTCAGGCAGGCGACCGGTCGTAAAATACCTAGCCAAATCATGTAACAATATGTTTACAATATTGTTAGCGACGCAATTAATATTAACATATTAATAAGGAAATAATTATATAAATTATAATTCAAAAAACCTCACGTTATATTTTCCTGAAATCGTTTAAAATCTTCTACGACGCACAAATCAAAGCCTGTTTAAAATCCTCGATTGTTTTATTTGTATAATTTATAGAATTAGGCGTTACTTTGCGGAGATCCATAATACAAAAGTAATAATAAAATTATTTTGATATAGTCATTGCTTTGCGATTTTAGTCGTGGAGTCTTCCTGATGATGCTTCGGTTGCGAGGCGAAACGATTGTTGAGTTTGTGATAGAGAACGTATGTAGTGCTTGTGTATTGTGGTGGCGGTGGTGGAGGTTTGTGCATGTGTTTTTACCATCCTGCATGTATCAGGTATGATAACCGATTGTCCATTCTACATTTAGCATTATATATATTTTCTATTTTACTTCATCACGGATTATAGCAAAATAATTTTATTATTACTTTTGTGTTTTATTTGTGTTGAAGTCCGTATCAAATATGTACTGTCGACTCCCTTTAGAGTGAGATAAGGGCAATAGGATGACTATTATTAATCACTCTCGTAGATTTTTTATTTATTTTTTCCCTTCCAGGCCACGAATCCAGTGGTTACCATATCAAAGTGTCCAACACAGGCAATGGCTGTAAGGAGGCACGTTTCCCCTTCCACTTGGTGACACCAGACCGGACGTATTGCCTCGCCGCCACCAGCCACGAGGACAGGGCGGGCTGGCTCGCTGTTATACAGCAAACTTTGAAGAGACAACTCACACCACAAGAGTCTACAAGTAAGTTATATGAAAAATACAATATGTAGCTATCACAGTATATTTTAAGTAATTTAATTTTTGTATATAAAAATATGATATATAATTATAAAACAATAAGTGATGTATATAATAGACAAAGCAGGAACCGACATAAGCTTTCGGCCCCTGCTTTGCGCCTTGAAAAAGTACGTAAGTTGTTTGTGGGTTTTGGTATAAGATTCTATAATAAAATTCCGCAATCAATTTTAGCTTTGCCATTACATCAGTTTAAAAACACTATTAAAGAGAAGCTGATACAGAAAGCCTACTGTACTGTTAAGGACTATTAGGCGATAAGAATGCGTGGATATAGATATTGTTCGACCCTGTACAAAATAGAAATGATTAAATGTAACTAATATTAAGAATTGTATTTTTAAAAGAGCGACCTCCGAGTTTCTTGCTGGCTCTTCTCGGTAGGAACAGCTTTCTGAACCAGTAGAGTTGACGATTCAAAAGTACTTGTTTTCAAGTTTATTTGAATACAAAATATTTTGAATTTTAATCAAACGTATAACGAGCCCGCTCATTGTCTGGATACATGGATGCATGTCATTGTCCTAGAGATGAACCAAGATAACATGGCGCGTCCCAAATAACTGTTTTAATGAATGTAGTCACAATCCTTACGAAACATTTTGCATATTACATTTTTTGTGCAATCAGTTCTCATAATATCTACGAGTAAAATGTAACTTATTACCAGAATTATTTGTCAACTAATCATAAGTAGTTACATCGCAGGCAACGCGAGGCAACTTTCCTTCCTTTTCATAAAGTGAAAATCATTATATTTAATTGAAATTTTTAACATATAAGTAGTTATTGTGAGTTAACCATTAGAAATAGAAACACACTGTTGAAAACTTCGTTGCAGCTTTTTTGTAGATCTACTATTCTCTCGTACATTACTTTAGTATCTCTGTTAGATTACGCAACGCACGCGACTAAAGCTCCCAACATGCGAGTTCTCTCTCTTCAACACAATTTACATAAACCGTCATGTAATGTATGTATGTACTATTGTGCATACTACATATATGTACTATTAACTTAAACTTTCCGGAAGAATTACGCTACCTTACCTTAAAAACAGTACAAAAATCCGTTCAGTAGATTTTGAGAAAATCGATTACGTACAGACAGCTTTTGGGGATTTTGTAATAAGTATAGAGTACCTGGGTGACCGAGCATTACTCTTTTTTTAATATATATAAAAAAAAGGATAATGTTACCTGGAATCGATTCTGGTAATCCAAATGTAAGACCGCCCGTTACTCATATAATAGCTATTGTCAATTAACCTTTGCTTTCTCACAAAATTGTAGCAGTTTTTTCAGTGCCCGAAAACTAGGATAAAACAACATTTTTTTTAATAAAACCTAGCTAGATCGATTTTTCCCCACGAAAACCACCTTCATGCTGAATTTCATGAAAATCGTTGGAGCCGTTTCAATAATTCAGAAAAATATATACAAGATTAACTCATTTAAACTTCAACTTATTTGACTGGCCCGTTGGAACAGTGGCTGATCCTTTAGCTCCGCGGGTCGCGGGTTCGATTTCCGCCGAGGGCCAACATTTTCTATAAATGAATTTGTTGGTCTTTGAGCCTGGGTGTATATTTGTATTTAAGTATGTATTTAAAAATTAAATTAGTATATATTCACCAGTTGTCTGTCTACCATAACACAAGTATTAAGTTACTTACTTTGGGGACGGACGACCGTGTGTGTAAGTGTCCCATATATTTATTATATTTATTTTTTATTTTATAAATATTAAAGGTAAAACTGACATTAACAGTATTCCTATTTTGAAATTCACAGTTTATTTGTTTTATTTTTCAGTCGAAGCTACCCTCGTACGCAAGCGCACGACATCAAATTCCATCAGCATATTCTCAGGGAGATAGTTTAATTTCTCAAAACTATTTTATAAGATTAGGTTACACCGTATTATAAATTAATTTATGCTACGCATTATATTTTATTATCTATTTTGACCACAAATTATGTTAAAGAAAGTTATTTTACCCACAGACGTATTTTTAGAATATTTTATTTGTAAATAGTTTCAATTTTATCGACATTTTTGATTATTTAATTATGTTTTACATCAATTTGTTTTTGACATATTTAGTCAATAATTTATTTTTAATTGTAAATAATTTATTTTACTATTAATTGATATAATTTATGAAAGTAACAGTTAATTGACTGAATTTGTAATTTATATATGAACTATTATTACTTTTTAAGTACATTTTACTCATGTTTACTACATGAGGAAAATGTACTAAACAAATGTCGAATCGATAAAAATACGTTATATCGACTACATTATTTACAATGTTTAATATTTTTATAACATGGTAACATCTTAATATGATTTATATAACAATACCGCTAAAATAAACATGTCGTTTACCTTACTTACACACAATTAATATAAGATATGATTTTTTTTTCGTTTTTAGTCGAATTTAAATCTTCTACATATTTATTATTATTATTATTGTACCCTTTTATTTACATCAGATAATAGTATGTCCATTTTTAAATCTCTATAAAACGCGCATATTTTAAATAGTTTTCACCTTATGCTTTAGTAGTACTTTTTGTACCACGCGCACTTAAACTTAGACAAACATTAGATATTTAACAAAAATATTCACCATGTTCATTTCTACATTAAAATTGAAGTTCTGTCGTTTTTCTTAAAGTAACAACTATTGATATGATTAACTACAGATCTATTTGTACAGTTTATGAAGATTTTTATAATAACAAAAACCCACTAATTTCAATAATTTAACTAAGATAAATAAAAACGCAAAGAAATGTGAAAAAATTTGACGATTTCCGACAAACATTTATAACTTGAGTACTGTCTCGAAATGAATTATTTTTAAAGTTAGTTTGAGTCGTGAATAAATCTATTATCAGATATTACTAGGTTATCTATTCTTTACGGGACATATTTATGGCTGTATTTATTTCTAATCTCTCACATCTAAAGATGATTGAAGTAATTATCGCAGATAGTTGAAAAGTTATTATATTATTTATTATTATTTATTTATTTATATATACATATATGCTATATTTGGAGTGACAAAGACTTTCATCTTGATACTAAAGTTCACACAAATCAAGTCGTAGGCCAAAGCTTTTGGTCATACAAGCCACCATAAATAAACTTATTAAGCACTTCCGATAGTGTATAACGATCCAATATGTCTATAAATCAAGCTGTACGCACAAATATCATGTCATAATAATCATATATATGTAACAGTTTGCTGTTTTGTACTTTTATAAGATAGTTTCGTTACTTTTTCTTCTTACATAATCGAAATTCGATCTAATAAAAGGCCCGTATTAATAAACTGAGTATAGCTTCAAATAATTAAGCTGACATTAGGAGTCTGATCGGACGGAGCTTCATTTTGAATTTAGAGTAATTAATTTACGACAAATAACGGCTAATAATATCGGCTGGCTAATTTCATACGTAAACAAATTAAATTAATTAATGGTATTTCCCAATTATTTTGTCAATTTATACCACTAATTTGGGGCAATCCAAATTTAATGTGATAATATATAAACAATTCATCACAATAATTTATTTAAGTATAGAATACTCTATTTTATTTTAATAAAACAGTGGCATAAAACAAGCGTATAAGTACTTAGTAGGAATGTCTATTGCGTAAACAGTAATTTCCCACAGCGTGTATAGAAAGCATTTATAAAAAAAACATAATAAATTGATAACAACAACTGGACGAATGCCGTTACAATCACCATACCACATGCCACACCACGCGGTGGGTCAATTTACCTTAGTCGCCCTTTACGACACTTTGGTAAGAAATGAGGTTGGTCTATTCTACTCAGCTGGATACCACACGGCGGTTCGACTTACCTTACTTGCCTTTTACGACATTACATATGACCTAATAACATTCTAAATAATTAATCAAACAAAATATTTTTAACACAGTCTCAGGTATATTACTGCTATAATGGAGCACAACTTAATACATTTCGCAAATAAACAGTCATTTCTACACATCCTTTTAAAGAAATGAATTTAATTTATCATGCTGGCCACAGAACCTTATATTTCGCATTACTAGTCGTCCATATTCAATCTAAAATTATTAACCTAAATTTTATATTAATCTAGTGCTCTCTTGTTCGTATCAAAAAGACATTGTACAGGGATTCGAGTAGTTTAGTTATTCATATATATGACACGATTTACATTGAATATCTTATATAACGCTTTAGTGTTTTAAGCAATATTATTGTAGAGATAATCTAGATGATAAGATCATGTCGCACGGAATATTAACTTGTAATCGAATATATAAAAACGTAGATTTTGTACTCATTACTTGGTATAAAAGTAATTAATATTATCAATATTATGTAACAAATATATAAAAAAACGCTAGTTTTTATATGCATGACTTTATATAAATGAATTTTAATAGATAAAATAAACTAAATTAAAAGTTCCGCAAATTTGGAAGTATATTGTAAGCTTTTACATTTTCTTTATATTTATTTATATTATAATATTTAAATAAAAATTTTAATTATTTAGAATGTAAACGTGTGGGTGTATTAGGCATGAATCAATAAACCAAAAATGTACTAAAACTTAAAAATGTTTAATTCCAAATTTAAATTTAGAATAAAGCATTTTTAGTCATTATTGTTCTGTAAACACTATTCTATGGAGTGATAGAGTTTTATGAATCATAGAGATATTATACTAGAGAGTAGGGGAAGCAGTGTGACTATAGATAAATAAAGAGAAAGCAAATAAGGCTACTTATCTGTTTCTATTTTTAGTTTTTGGACACTCGCACTCACTGCCCTGCCAATGGCTCCTGCACTCTATTAAAAATAACTCTATAGTCCGTATTTTGTAATTTTTGGCTCTAAATGGGCTTTGCACATCCTTTCATCACAAAAGTAAAGGACAAGGTTTGAATTTCTATAATTTATCATTTTTTATCTACACATATATAAAACTAGAACGATTGTTTTTGTCGTCGTTATTAATATGGTTATATCTTATCATAGTCGTAGGCTTACGATGAGTCGTAAATATTATAGAGTATAATTTATGGTCGTAATGTTAAACTAAGCTTTTAACTGAAAAGCTGCGATGACCAGACATCTTTATCTATTTAAATATCACGAAGGGTACGAAATAATAGTTAATTAGAAATTATTTTTAAAGTTTAGACATCAAGACATATATAGTGAATATGGCAAAAGATCCAAATAGAAAATAGTTTTTTCGTAGAAAAATTTAAAAATAGAATCCCTATTATATATCAGTCGTAAGAATTTAGTTGAATTGATAAAGTATCACATAATTATGATAATCACAATTTAATCACATTAATAGTATAATACGATATTCTAGAACTTAGTTTAGTTTAGTTTGACTTTTTTTGTAAATGTAAAAACTATGCGTCACTCAAGTAGATTTTTTTAGACGTGTGGACGAATGGATAAGGAAAGATCACATACCTATATTTATATTTACTGAACTAAGGCCTCTCTTATTTTTTTTTGGCTCGTTTAAGGGTTTTTTTTATTATTTACTCAGCTTAATTATGGCTTTGGCTGAATATATTCTACTTCGATTAAAATTGACGCAAAGACATTGTTGGTATGAAATATTAAATATTATTACAAATATTATAAGTATGTAATCAGTCAGTTATCCCCCTTAACCTTCCTATTGAAATGTAGATGCGTTTAAAAGTGATATATTTATATCGATTAAAATCAGAAAGTCATATTACTTTATATGTTACGATGGAAATTAATTGCATTATTTATCTTAAATAAAAAGATCTGTAAAGCATAATTATCATGAAATGAACTAAATGATGATCGCAGGCCAACAACAAATTGAATAGTAACAATTAATATCAACCATAGTGTATACTAACACAGAATGCAGTAATCTGGAACCTGTAATTGTTTTTCACTATCTCTTAAAACGCCTCTACCAATGCGGGTTCATAATCTAATACTTTAAAACGTTAACGTCCATTAGTTATTCATCTTATATGCCCATTTTCTTCGCATTTTATTGAGTTTCGATCATGTAGAGATACTATGAACAAATATTTTGACTTTGCCATTTAATTGTGCGTCTCTAGCGAGGACTATATTAACCGGCATAACCTAGGTAGCCTACTGGACATATAGATTGTTTGAAGATCTTAAGAATCAATTATATACTATTAATAAGTAAATACTGATATAATCTGGTGAAAGAACAATTTTATTTAATTTCTTTACGAATTACTTTTAGATTCATTTTCCATAACATAATAAAGAACTGTGATTATTTGTAAGGTTTTTAATGAAGTACCATGGTTTTAACTTTGTGCGACAGAATTAAGAGGTTCTATTTAATAACCATAAGCTTGCGTTACAAAGAATATGTTAAGCTGTCAAACTCGGTAGCTTTTATAAATTAAAACTACTACCGTTTTAAATATGGCGACATAAAATATTAAGAGACGCTTATGGCTTCTCTTCGTAATCGGCGATTCACAAATGATTATCCGCAAAAACAATCGTTTAAAGGGCTTACTTGGATGTACTCACTAATCATTCTCTATGATCGCCAAAAGGAATCGCAGAGTGGATTATATCCGTACCAGACATGAATATTTTGAAAAGTCGACTTACGTCCTTTAAATGTCTAATCATAATATACATTAGGATTGCCTAATTTATATGGTGAATATTTCAGTAAAATCAATAAGAAATAATAAATTTTATATCGCACATACAAACTTGTGAATATTTAAATAACTCTCTTAAACATATACTTAAACGAAAATCTATTTATGACTGATCTGAAAAGTATGCCATTTGGACTTGTTAAGTTAATCACGCCTGGTACGGATAGATACGATCGTATGTATCGTAGGACACGTGCTCAATGATTGTGCCGATTACACGATCAACGATCATCGTCGATAGCGAAGAGCTGCCATTAACGACATTTCAATACTGGAATTCTATCACACCGCTCGGAAATATACAAAAATTAATAATAGGAATTATTTTACGCGAAAATTTCGATGTTATTAAAAAAGGGATAAAGTTGATTAGTGTGTAATAGAAGCTAGGGCTCTACCAAAAAACGGTAGGAGATATTTGAATATTAACGTATACTAGACACTGGATATTATACAGGATTGTATGTTGAGTGTTTAATATGAATAAAATTCATTCTTGCGTGTATGTGCATGTGTGTGTGCGTTTTTAAAATAATTTATTCTTAGGATCGTTAATTTTAGCTTAGCTCACTCTATTTGATAATTCAGCTTTAGACATATTATTTATTATTAACGAAAATTGTATTTAGATCACACAGAAATAATATTTATTACGTATGGTCGAGGGCTGAGGTAGGATAAGTTTATTTTAAGGAAACACTAATACCTTACGTTTTTGGACGTATGCATAAAAAATATTTTATTAAAAAATTCTCTCAATCGAGACACATGTGTACAGTCTCGTTAAAGCTTTTTTTATGAACTTTTTTAAAGGATTTTTTTTCTAATATCCAAATTGCTGTAATGGTAAAGCTAAATTTGATTACGTAATTTTAGTATAGAATTTTAATCCCAAGCCCACAAACGAATTACGTGCTTACTTGTATATTATATACAATTTTTTTATAAATATGCATATTCTTATGCATAATAATGATATCGCTAAAAATATACTGTGAAGCCAATGTAAGAATATCTATTTCCTTAAACTTCTCTCATAAAATCTCACTCAATAATTATTATATCTAAATGGCCGATCACAGTCTTGCAATCACTATCACTCTCGAATTGAAATACTATTTTGATTATGATTATGTTTCTTACTAATGAGTATAAAATATGTAATAGGTATGCCAACAGTAATATAATACGTCTTGTAATACGTGTGGTGACTTGTCCTGCACGTTTGGGTGTATGTGATTGTTGCCTGCTTCATACATTTAGCATTGCATCTATTCTCTAAACTCGGATTACAGCAAAATAATTTTATTGTAACTTCTATATCTAATAAAAAATGGTTAATCTTTGGAATCAGGTCATATATAAAATCGATAATACTAACAATATTTAAAATTTATTTGAATAATTTATGGAATTAGGCGTTACTTTGCGGAGGTCCGTAATACAAATGTAATGAGAATATTATTTTGGTATATTCGATAAATTTTATCGCGGATTTATTTATCGCGGATTATAACAAAATAATAATCTCATTACTTTTGTAATTTATTTGAAGTAAATTGCTCTGGTTTATTTTTATTCTTTCGTCAAGGGCTGTCTGGAGGAAATCGCTTACAGCGATTAGACTACCTTTGCGCATTAATGTAGACTTATTCTAATTATTTTAAGTTAGCGTGCAATAAATAATAAACTGATCACTGAAAGAACACTTCTAATTTATTAGCCACCTGACATAACATGTAAATAGATAAACTCGCATTACTTTTAAGATGTATAGAAATAGAACTTAGAGGCCAATTTTTAAAGCATACTGCTATTTTTTCTCTTTAGTAGAATTATTTTCAACTTATATTCTATATTTATTATTGTGTGAATAAGGTCTATCTAAAGATAGATTTGATTAGCAATACACTTGTAGGGAAATCAACAGCATATTTAGCGCATTGTTTTAGAAATACTTTACAGTGGGCGTATTGTTTGATTCTTTGTTTAATTTATTTTTAGAATGCTAAGTTCTTCTTGGACGAATAAGAAAACCTTAGAAATCAGTTTAGTTTTGCAAGTGTTGAACTTTTGAAAGTAAAGTTTTGAAAGTGTTTTTTGACCTTCACTGGGTGATTTAGGTTGTCTGTGCGCGAAATTAGGCAGTTACAGAAGACGTAAGTTCTTTGCGTCATAACTCGAGCGTAATTCCATTCGCAATTGAAGATTTCAATGTCACATTATGTTTACAAAATTGTTATAAATTTTATTCCAAATTTGTCATAATAAAAGACTTTTCTATCCCGTGTCCCCATCACGATAAAAACGGTCCAAAATTTTGATAAATCCTCCCATTTCAAGACTTAATCTTTTTTTATTTCACGCAGGTTTTGAGACAAACAAACATTTCTGAGTGAACTTTCATGTCCTTGACTTTGTTGTATTTTTACGTATTTATTGTAGATCCATAATGGTGATTATACAATTTTATAATCAATTAAATCCATTTAATTTTCAATTAGACTCAAGTTATCATTTTATACAGCCTTGTTTTAGTATTGAATTTAGTCAAAATTTATAAAGACTTGTTGTAAACATCGGTTGATACAGACTTTGGGGTGACTAATCTAAATAGAAAGTTACTTTAAATCATTGCTTTATCAAAGAATCAAACAACGCGCTCTAAAATTTTGTGTAGCTTAATAATATTAAAACTGAAAATTTCATAGTTTTATAGTTAAAATCTATATTATTACTATTCTCTAAGAATTCTATGTTAACAATTTAATTGAATTGTACTGCCAATATAATTATCCATATTGTAGTAATTAAATTACACCTTATTAAGAAATTAAAAGGCACTAGGTACATCGTGGTTGTTTCATATTAACAGTCACGATATCCGGTTTAGCTAATCTTTCTCTGCTTCGCGTTTATTATTAAAGCTTATAGGGATTAGTTACTTCGCTTTAGTTAGTGCTTTAGTATAATTATTTAAACAAATTTTACCAAAACGTTGCCTCGCTTAAGTTACATTATTTGTTGTAAATAATTTAATATTTTTAGTGTGCTCTAGCATAATACATACAACATGTAATTGAACATTTATATAATTAATAAATCTTTTCACCGGCTAGTTATTTCTATTATTGCCTTCCTTGAAAAATATAATATCAGTGATCGTTTCCCGAAAATTTCCTTCGATAATAATTCCTATTACACCTCCTTAATCTTTAAGTTGTAAATTAAAAATTCTAGTTATTATAAGATTAATATGGCGTAAAGCCACTAATTATTCATAAGCAAAACCATAGCTCACACGTTGTGTTATTTATATAACAAGTATGTGAGTTATGGATAAATAAATCATTATCATTCACCTGCTTGCCCACTCTAAGAAGGGTCGACACAACATGTTATAAACATGTCACATGGTTCGGCTACGTACTTTACGACCGGCCGCCTGCCTGACGTCATCTTACCTTAGTCGCGTTTTACGACACCTTGGTAAGAAATGAGGGTGGTCTATACTAATCAGACTAGATACCACACGAAAGGTCGACTTAAAAAGCCGTGTGCTTAAAAAAAAGCGATATTAGCATATAGTGACAGTGAGATAGTTCCAGTATTTTGTTTCCCTCGTAATCCATAGCATATAAACTGTGTATTTTCTTTTTATATCATTACATTCATTATCTGCTGTGATATATAAGATGTGATGGCCCAGCGGTGTGACCGTGCGACCCTTTCGAGAGGGTCACGAGTTCAAACCTCGGCAGACACTAATGAGTTTTTCTATTAAAACTTATGTGTCTAATTGATAATTGCAATTCATCACACGCTTTTCGGTGAAGGAAAACATCGTGAGGAAACCTGCATATCTCTAGAGAAATTTGGGGATATGTGTAACCTACCAATTCGCATTGGAGCCGCGTGGTAGGTCTTAGCTCCAACCCCTCTCTCCAGCAACGGAGAGAGGAGGCCTATGCCCAGCAGTGGGATTGTAACAGGCCGTTACTTCACTACTTCACATTCATTATCTTCTATACTTATAATAAATCTGTAGAGAGGTCAATTCTGTAACTGGAATATATTTCCAAAATAACTATCAGGGGGTGATTAGGGATCGATACTGATGCCAAAAATGCAATCAGTAAAATTTTTGTCTGTCTGTCTGTCTGTCTGTCTGTCTGTATAACCGTTATAGAAACAAAAACTACTCGACGGATTTTAACGAAACTCGGTACAATTTTTTTTCATACTCCTGGGCTGGTTATAGTATACTTTTCATCACGCTACAATCAATAGGAGCAGAGCAGAGAAGGGAAATGTCTGGAAAACGGGAGAAGTTACTCCATTTTTTAAGCTTTCGTCGCGTGCGCAACCTTGATGGTTAAAGCTACCCAGAAATCATGTATGACGGAAATGTTCTCCTTAAAATTATATAAAAAATATCCCACGACAGCATATGTCTATCTTTTATGGTTGACTCACAATAACACGTGTAACTCCCGATAGCTTAGCAGTTCGAAGCTTTCTGGTTATATTTGTATACTCCTACGTTTATATCACTCTCAGTCATCCCTAAATAAAAAAGTGAATAGTATTAACCATTGTATAAAAAAAGAATCATTGAAATCGCTATAGAAACACCAAAGTTATATATGAAATACGCTAATAATAAGCCATCGCGCGTGAATATTGAATCATGATTATCACTACATAGTATAAAACAAAGTCACATTCTTTGTTTGTCCCTATATCCCTATGACTGCTTAAATCTTTAAAACTACGCAACAGATTTTGATGCGGTTTTTTTAATAGATAGAGTGATTCAAGAGGAATGTATAATAATATTCAATATGGAGTAGAGAAATACTGTAATTTTTGAGGTTTCTTATGTGATGTCGTAAATAATTGCTTTTTTTTTCGCTTACATTGCAAACGCAGGCTAAACCCTAAGAGATTTATCAAAATGATGTACTAAGTATTTGTACACATTGAAAAAGTCTACAGAAAAGTCCGCTATGGTATATGTCTATCTCTTATGGATAACCCACAATAGAATTTTTTGTCATTTACTTTTATACGAAAAATAATGCCTTATTTTCGAAGCAATTTTTATACAATATAGCATTAATTCTTATTCAATTAAGTACGTTAAATATATTGTTGATTTAATATAGATCAATATGGCCGTTTACAGCATGTAATTTAAATGAACATTTTCGAAGATATCACAGATTTAAAATCCCGCGAGGAGGCCGCGCTTCGCCCTATAGCACTTCGAATTTAGCAGCGATCGGACGCGCAACTAAATGTCGCTCTTTTAAGAGTAACCTCTAAAGAAAACATGTTTGTATTGTCTAATGATAACAAAGCTATGAATGTTGTATATAAAGACATAATTTTAAACATAAAATATATAGGGAAAAATGTAAAATGTAAATATGTAGTATATGAATTTAGACATTCCAAAGATAGCAGGAAATCTTCTTGGTATAGGGAGAGAGAATTGTTTTTATCCAAATTTAACGCTTGCGGGCCACGGGCAGTAATGAATAAATCAAAACTACTGGATCGATTTTAATATTTTTTTTCACTGAGTGACATAGGCTATATATTTTATACCCGTGCGAAGCAGGGTAGGCCGCTAGTCGTAATAACTTACTTACTACCTACCTAGAATGTAGTTAATAAATTATACCTGTGTTATATATTCATATATCATTGTAACATCTTCCGCTCCATTGCGTATCGATAAACGCAAGTTTCAATGTTTTGATTGAAATGTTTTGAATTAAGGTGTTATTTTTTTTGTATAACAGATATTCGTGATATGCTCCAAATGATTTTGACGGTATATAAATATGAAGAATAGATAAAGATGATGAAAAAAAGTAGTAACAGCAATTTCGTAATCGTGTAAATATTTGTTATATATTTTTGCGGAACTGTTTGTTTTGTCAGGCTCTCTTGTCAGGGGAGTGTTATGATATTAGGTTACCACTTAAACGACGCTTCCAGAGATCAAACGGTCGACGTTTAGTTTGTCGTCTTTGTAAATTAGTATCGGGTAACGTTCATACATTTTTGGATGAACTCTGTGGCATGGTGGCGTGATGGATCGTCCTGGGATCGATTCCCTGTTTCTATGTTTTTTTTTTCTTCACTATACAAGAAAAAACATAAAAATAAAAGATCACTCTACAAAGGCGCACTTATCCCAAAAAGTTATTTCTTCCTTCAAGATACAACAACAACATCTTTTTAGGTATACTAATCTAGATAACTGAAAAAAAAAACTGTAATGACCAAAAATATACTTATATTTCCGTATCAGGCGTGAATATGTTAATAAGTCGACTTACGTCCTTTTATATTTCAACATAATAAGCATTATTGCCTAATTTAACGTGAGGGCACTAGAATTGACCATGTACTAGTAGTTGACCGTTTTGTATGAAATTTTTAATAATAAACGTAATGTTTGCTGTAGCTATTAAACAAATATTAATTAGGTAATAATATTAAATTTAAAAAATTACACAATATGCTACAGATATTGGGGTTTGGGCAGTTGTTAATAGATGGCAACAGGTAATTACACATTTATTTTTTATTAGCACAAACAAACAAAATGCTTATTATTTAAAATGTCATACAAAAAGGTCAACTACTAGTACTTACATGGTCAATTACTAGGGCCCTTAACTTATATGGTGAATATTTAAATAACTCTCTTAAACGTTAACCTATTTATGACTGCCCTAAAAGTGTGCGTTTTGAAACTGTTAAGTTATTCAAGCCTGATACGGTTTTAATTTATGATTAAATAAGTCAATTAAACTTTAAAATATATATTTTTTTATAATCGCCACAAATATTAAAGAAACACACTTGTTTACAAAGTATTTAATTCTTAAAATTACATACAAAAGCACAGGTATCCTTTATGTACCCTCAGTAAATAAATATCACACATTCATCAACCCGTCCGACGAATAAATATTTCGCATTTCATAATAATTTTCTTTGTAAGCGTAGTTAGAATATTGCATAGAATTGCACATTTCGTTTGTCTCCTCATAATTTCTGTCTTCATAATCAGTTTCAGAATAGTCTTGTCCATAAGCTTCGTTGCAAGCGCCATTTTGAATTTCTCGTTGCGGTTGTGAATGACGATTTGCCGACTCGGAGTTTTGCTGATTAAGACTCCATCTTTGAGAAATAGTGCAGCTTAGGGTGCCCCCGTGTTGGAAAGCGAAAGGCCATGCCTGGAAAAATGAAAATTAGTGAGATTTACATTAATGTGGCAGTTTCGAAATAAGTATAAGGGCAAGGGTTTAAAGGAGGTCTGAAAGTAGCGCCCATTATAGAAAACACGTGAAGTGCAAGATTAAGATGGACATATAATGAGTTAAATATAAATGAGAATGAATATGTGACCAAAGGGAGACCTAAAAATATGGTTGGATTGTGTGAAGTATGACATGCATATAAAAGCAGTAGCGCCAGAGTTGACGAATGATTGGACAGAATGCAAGAGAATAACAGTTCGTGCCGACCCCACTTTGAGTGGGATAAAGGCAGGAGAATGATGATGTTATATTTGCATAAATAAACTTATCACATACTGCCAAATAATATGACAATATGTTTATAACATGTTGTCACGTCATTTGGCTAGGTATTTTACGATCGGCCGCCTGCCTCACCTTAGTTGCCCTTTGCAACACCTCGGTTAGAAATGAGGGTTGTATATTATACTCAGCTGGATGCCACACGGCGGGTCAACTTACCTCAGTCGCCTTTTACGACAACTCGGTAAGAAATGAGAGTGATCTATTCAAATCAGCCGGATACCACACTAGAATTAAAAAGCCGTGTTTTTAATATAAATTTACTTATTTAATAAAAAAAAACGATCTAAATAATAATATTACCTAAAAATTTCCATAAAATTAATATAACAAAGGCTCGTCCAGGGAAACAATACAATTGGATCATCTCTTTAACGTCCGGAGATAAACTTTATTTATACCCCAAACAGCTGCAAACTTTTGGTCAGCGCGCGCGCAACGCGTAAAACCCGTGTTTATTGTTGTAATTATTTTTGTTTCTATCCTTACATCCCAGTTCCAAATATCAAGAATGTTTATTTGTGTTACAAAAGGCTTAACCTCTTGCTTTAAGTGTGTAAAAAGTCGGGTTTGTTTTTTAAGGACAAAGCAATAGAACCCCCAAGATGACAAGGGTTATTATTTAGCAATATATTTGATACATTAATATCTGTGAATGAAATATAAATTCTAATACAAAAAATTCCTTTTTTCGCGTTTTGTGTTTCTTTAAGAAAATTTATAAGTAAATATTTAAAAGTACATTGAGACCTAAAAACATATAGCTCATTATTAATAACAATAAATACTCATTAAAATATTAATTGTTATACGATAATAGTTTGTTATTGTTTCTTTATATACAATATCACCATCATTCTCTTGCCCGTATCCCTCTCTAAGTGGGGTACGGCAAATCAAAAAGAGATTGTGAATTTTTTTTTATAAAAATGTATATCGAAGACACCTCGGTAAGGAATGAGGGTGATGGTAGTGGTCTATTCTACTCTGCTGGAAATCACACGGCGGGTCAACTTACCTTAGTCGCCCCTTACGAAATCTCGGTGAGAAATGAGGGTGGTCTATTGTACTCAGCCGGATATCACCCTGAGTGGTATTAGTAGTTAATGTTCCCCCCACAGTAACGCAGCAGAAAAAGCTTATGAATAAGGACCCCGGATGGGCTTGAAACTACTCTAGTCTGCTAGTGAGTACAGCCGTATGCTACAAATACTACAGGTTCTATACATCAATTATGTCCGAAGAATATTGTTAGAATATAATTCTTTATTATTATTTTGCTATTATGCTTCTTAAAAAATTATCGCTCATTATATCATTATTATTACTTTGCAATAATATCTTGATAAATTATCAAAAATGTTAAGTAAATATTGCACAGCGAAAACATCAATCCAAAGTTATTTTTAAATTCATTCTCCCATTTGCAACTTTAGGACTCTAGCCCATTTGTCACGCAAACCTTCGTGGAACGTGCGTCCTAATCCACCGATGACAGTTATGCGTCGCGGTGGCGTTTGGCAAACGCTCATAATTCATTGAGGTTGCGGTGTGTTTGGGGAGATTAAACTATTAAGAGATTCAAAACTATATATAATAAACTCACGTCTTTTTTTAATTTAAACTATCGTGAGTGTTATTCATAATTACTGTATAGATTCCGGCTAAGCTCACATCTTATTTAAGTTAAGTATAAGAGATGTACTTATTAAGTATAAGAGATGTACTTGTGCGTAAAGCATATTACAAAATGAAAGATTATTTGGATGATAAAAAAGCCTGGATTTGAAAATCTTTTCAGCTCCATACAGGACTGCGGTTTCATTATGTAAAATTAAAAATGTTTAAAAGATTGACCGCCGAGTTTCTTTCTGGTTCTTCTCGGTAAGTGCAACATTCCGAACCAGTTGCAGCTTCATTAATCATATTGATCCTTGACGATTCGAAAGTGTTTGTAAGAGCTTATTTGAATAAAGATTATTTTGATTTGATTTGATTCGATTTGTTATTTTATCGGATGAGCCCGACTAGTTTCAAGCCCATACGGGGCTCTTGTTCATGAGCTCTTTACGCGGCGTTATCGCGGCGGGAACTGCGTGTAGCAGCTAAATCTTAAGAACTTAGTCAAGACTCACGTCTTAACTATAGCAAGTTTTAGCTTTTAACATTTACAGATAATTAATGAATGTACATACCTAGCGTTTTAAATGAATAGCTTTGCGATTTTGACGTGGAGTCTATCTCCTGATGATGCTTCGGTTTGATTGCAATTGTTGAGATTGTGGTGGTGAATGTGTGCAGTGCTTGTGTATTATTGTGTTATCGGTAGTAATGCATGAGTTTTTACTAATTCCGCATGTATCAGGTATAAGAACGAATAGTACACTCTATATTTAGCATTACATATATTATCTTTTATCGCAGATTATAGGAAAACTATATTTTTCATTTGTTTTGTATCTATCAACTATTAAAATCACCATCATTCTCCTGCACTTTAAATGGGTTTCGGCACGACATGTTTTCGCTGCTTATTTAAGACCGGCCGCCTGTCTGACGTCAATTTACCTAAGTCGAATTTTACGCTGTGGTAGCCCAGCGGTAACACCGTGCGCCTCTTTCGAGGAGGTCTAGGGTTCAAACCCCGGGTAGGCACCAATGACTTATGTGTCTAATTGATAATTGCAATTTATCACACGCTTTTCGGTGAAGGAAAACATCGTGAGGAAACCTGCATATCTCTAGAGAATTCTGGGGATATGTGTAACCTACCAATCCGCATTGGAGCAGGGTGGTAGGTCTTAGCTCCAATCCTTCTCTCCAAAAAAAAAAACGGAGAGAAGAGGCCTATGCCCAGCAGTGGGATAGTAACAGGCCGTTACTTAAGTAAGAAATGAGGGTGGTCTAATCTACTCAGCCAGAAACCACAAGGCGTGTCAACTTACCATAACCGCCTTTTACGACACCTCGGTAAGAAATAAAGGTGGTCTTTCTATTCAGGCTAATATTACACGGTAATTATTATATGACATTTGCAGATTTATATTAAAATTTAATATCAACTATTTAAATAATAAAATAAAATACGAGATTATAATTTATTAATCTATGTTTATTAAATTTTTTATTCATGTTAATAACAAAGTTTGTAAACTTTTTAGACAAACTTGAATAATAAAAACGAAAAACTTGTCTAAAAAAATGCTAGAATCTTTTATTAAACTAATTCCATAATATGATGGGTGTATGTTCATAGCCATAACCAATTTATTAACAGATTATAGATGTCACATCTGTATAAAAGAGAGGTTGAAAGACTACAAAAATATGAATCGTTCGTACCAAATACCGCTTCATAATTTAAAAATCTCCAATACTTGATGGTAACATTATACTTATGGAAAATGGGTTCTAAAAAACAAATTTAAAAGAATTAATTGCCAGGTAAAGGTTGCCAGTAATTAAAACAAAAATACGTCAGAATTTAGAGTACTTTGAGTACTTTAAAGTAAAAGGGCTTACATACTATAAAAGTTTTATAGTTTTTTTTTTTTTTTTTCTCTTTATTTTATTTAGGGGCTTTTATACAATATGTATATGTCAGCCCCATTTTAAACCATACAATTATTTTTCTTATAATTAACAAAAAACTAAACAAATTAAATGAAATAAAAACATAATTAAAAAAATAAAATAAAAATCAAAAATTCAAATAAGACTTACGAGTTTGCATAGAAATATACTTTCTTTTGATGTAGGACGAGAAAGAGTCTCAATAAACATACCTGTATCAAGTCTATTCAACCTCATAAATCTTATAAAAATCTCCCTGCCATTCTGGAACTTCACACATTCCGTTAAAAGGTGATGCACATCATCAATAACCCCACATACATCACAATTAGGTGTATTATTAATTTTCATTAAATATTTAAATTTATTTAATGGCATGTGTCCAGACCTCAGCCTGTGAGCAGTAACAATAATAGTTCTAGAAATATTACCATTACAAAACCATGGAATATGAGGAGGCTCACACTGTAACGTTTTGTACCAAATACCTTTTTCTAATGATACTTTATTAAAATATAACTTCCACAGATCTTGGCATTTTCTTTTATACTTAGGCAACATTTCTGAAAAGTCCGGTTTAATATTTGAAGAATACGGTTTCCCGTTTACTATTGCAATTTTAGCGAGTTTGTCAGCCTCCTCATTACCCTGTAATCCAATATGAGATGGAACCCATTGCAATCTAACTTTAACTTGATTTCCTATAAATTCCTGTAACTTGGATAGAATAACATAAGCAATCGAGAAACCTCTGCGACCAGAGGCGCATCGAGCTATATGTTGTAGCGCACTCTTACTATCCGTACAGATTACAACCTGATTTTGAGACATGTTCTTTGCATGAGCTAATGCTTCTGCTATTGCAACGAGTTCCACCGTCATAATAGACACATTACTACTTATCTTAAAACAATTATTTGTACAATTTAATAAATTTGGATCATAGAAGGCTGCACCCCTTCCACCATTAATATCTATAGATCCATCAGTAAATAAAAGATACCATCCTTGGTAAGTCTCTGTGATTTCTTTAAGTGCATCAATTTTAAGACTCGAAAGATTATACATTTTTTTTGAATTTCTACAACATTTTAAATCAGTAACTATAATATCTCTTACATCAATATTAGTAACCCATGTTTCTAAACTAAACATTTTTAATTTACATGATGTGTCAATATCCTCTTGCCTGGTGTCAATATTAGTTGACATTAATAATGGCTTTTTTTTATTTTTCCAAAATGCCTTCTTACAACATTCTATTAATTCCTTTATTAAATCATTTGTGATGTTATTCGACCAAGATGCTAACTTAAGATTAAATTTATACGCCAAGTATTGTCTTCTTACATGTAAAGGTGGTAAACATAGCTCACTCTCCATGACATGTATTGGAGTACTTTTTATAAAGCCTCCAATAATTCTCATTGACTGATTTTGAATTTTATCTAATTTGCTTACATGTGTTTTGGCACTATTATCGAAAAGAAAACAACCATAATCAAATCTGCTTCTAATCATTGAAATATAAATTTTCCTTAAATGATTCGGATGAACACCCCAAGTTCGTCCAGCTAAAATTTTTAAAAGGTTTTGTACTCGTTGCGTTTTTTTAGTAATTTCATTAATATGTCTATTCCACCGAAGGGATTTGTCCAACCATAAACCTAAATACTTAAATGAATCCACACATTTAACTTGACTTTCATTAATATGTAACATTATATTAAATCTCCGGTGACCCCTACTATAAATACAATATTTTGATTTTGTTTCAGACAACTTAAGACCAAGACTGTTGAGTATTAATCCAAAAGCATCCAAGGCAGATTGAATTTTTGTTGCACTTTCGAGAATATTGTTATGAGTAGAATATAAAACAAAGTCATCTGCATATTGACATACTGACACATTCATTATATTAATACATAATTTATAAGTAATAAGGTTAAACAGAATTGGAGATAGAGGATCTCCTTGTGCTAAACCTTTGCGTGCATACCTAATTAATTTAGACTGACCATCATTTTCATTTTGAATCCTTAAATGTCTTTCCGTTAGAAAATTCCATAAATACAAACATATTCTACTTCCCACTTTAAAGTTGTCTAGAGTAACCACTAATATATCAATTAATATATCATTATACGCATTTTCTATATCTAAATAGCACGCCAAAGTCGGAATGTTCCTAGTGAAACCAATTTGAATTTTTGATACCAATCGAACTAAGCAATCAATAGTTGAATGACCTCTCCTAAAACCTGAAGTATAGGTTGATAAAATGTTATTACTCTCTAAATGCCATTCTAATCGTTTGGCAATCATTGCATGAAATATTTTACAAAGACATGAAATTAAAGAAATAGGGCGTAATTTTAATGGTGAGCCTGGAATAGCATTTGCTGAAGGAATAAGTACTATGCTTATATCTAGCCATTGTTTTGGAACCTGCCCTGTTTTAAAAATACAATTAAATATTCTTAAAATATAAATTTTTGCACAAATTGGTAAATTCCAAATCATGGAATACGTAATTCCATCACTGCCTGGTGCAGAATCTTTTTTCTTCAAACAATGTGTTAACTCAGATAAACTAAACGCCGAATCTAGTCTGCAGTTATGAAACTTTAATTCAGGGAATGAAGAAATCACAAAATCCGGAGCAAGATCACACAAAACTTTATTCTTTTGTTCCTCAGATACATGTAATTTTGGTGTTTGATATCCTTTCATCCATTTCATTTTTGACCACATTTCTGTTAGCTTTGTTGATTCGTTAATGCTATTACAAAACTCACGCCAGCCTTGTGATCTTGCTTTAGATATTGCAATTTTTACATGTGCGGTTTTTTGTTTTAGAACATTTAAGTTATCAGGTGTAGGGTTTTTCCGGAATGAACTTAAAGCTAATCTACGCTGTGCAACCATGTGAGAAAGAGTAGGATTCCAATAAGATTTAGGGATAAACTTTTGCACTGGATTAAGAGGTATTCTGGTCCTTGGAATACTTTGATTAACCGCTTTATAAATTATATCAATAACATTATCATATAAATTTTGAACATCTTCATCATCATCTGCATTACGTAAATTATTTTCAATATATGTACTAAATATATTCCAATTTGCATTTTTGATATTATACCTCTTACGAAACATAATTTTTTCAAAATAATTAAAACGCATCTTAATAAATAAGTGGTCGCTTCCCAAGTTTTCATTTAAAATGTTCCAATCAAGTTTTATTGCTATATCTGTAGAAGCAAATGATATATCAGGTGAACTTTTCTGTAAGCGATCATTAACTAATTTAATTCTCGTATGTTGGCCAGAATTAAGCGATATAAAACCTGAATCTAGAGCAGCATCGTAGATTTGTGTACCTCGAACATTTATTCTATTAGACCAAGTAGGATGGTGTGCATTAAAATCACCGCCTATTATAGAGTTCTCTCTAACTAAGGAAAATATATGCTTCCAGTCATTATATACTGTGCGAATGTTTGCTGGACAATATAAAGACACAATGTTTTTGACACCATCACAATTGAGAACTTTTAACCGTAATAATTGAATGCCATCATTAAGAGATGATAAAGCACATTCTTGAACATGAATCGATCTATGGGTTATTATAGCAACACCTCCATAAGAATCATCTCTATCTTTTCGGAAGATATTAAAACCACTTATGCGTAAATTAGACTCGGGCATAATCCATGTTTCTGATATAAAAGCAATGTGAATATTTTCTTGTAGTAATAGTAACTCAAATTCACCCAATTTCGGTCTTAGACTTTGAGCATTCCATTGTAACATATTCAAAACGTGATTCGTCTTGTGATTATCCATAACTAAGAATAGACAAAAACCAAGACCACATATTATCATCTTTTACTAATAAAGAAATATATCTCATAACTTCCTTGAAAACATAATGTATAAATGCTTTAATCTTGATATCTACAGTGGACTCCGACGAGAAAATATCTTTAAGTTTCTGAATGAACTCCTTAAAATTCAGGTTACTTTTTTGTTTTTCCGATGTTTTCTTTTCTTTGCATTTGCCTTTTATAGTTTCATCTACTGTCACTATGTTTTCAGCGTCTATTTTGCTACTTTCTTCAAATATTTCCATGCTTTGTCCCTTATTGTATTGTATATTTTTTCCGGAACGCTTAACACGCCGCTGATTATTTAAGATTTTTCTATCATATTCCTCCTCATCATCAGTAGAAACTTGCATTTCTGCATGAATATCTGCGGTACCTACCAGTATATCTCTGTATGACCTTCCTGTTTTTTTCATTCTTACAACTTGTTCACCTTTCTCAATTTCGCTATCAGACTCTACTGGTTCCTCCTTACTTGTTTCTCTACAATTTTTATCTGAAAGATAAATCGCTAAAGCCTTTCTATATGTGCAGTTTTGATCACGCATTATTTCTCTTATATTTTTCTCTTTTAAAAATATTGGACAACTTTTGTTGAAGGACATATGGTTTCCTTCACAATTTAAGCATTTGTAATTAATAGTCTCGCAATTTGGATGATTTCCTCCACACTTAGGACATAACACTTTTCTTGACGGACAAGTTCTTACAAGATGGCCAAATTTCCAACAACCTGAACATTGTGTTACGGGAAATAAATATGGCTCTACTTTAAAGCTGCATCCATATCCTCTGATATGAGAAGGTAACGATGACCCCTTAAAACACACTCGAATCGTCTCACTATTTACCCATTTTCCAGAATTTTCTGAACGCCTCAGTCTTAGTATAGAAATAATCTCCAACTCACATTCTAAATTTTCTTTTATCTCTTCATCTGACATATCTAAATCGACATGTCTAATAATCCCATAGCAAAAGTTTATGTCACTGGTCAACTGACATCTCCACCCCATTTCTATAAATTTGGTGCATTCTACTAACTTTTCCGCGCTTTGTTTGTCCAGAAATTGAATTAGAAATTTAAACGGGTTTTTATACTGAATATTTGTAATATTCAAGATATTTTCTTCTTGTAAAAATTTTGCCATTTTAAATTGTTTTGGTAACATTTCTTTACTTGTAACACAAACCAATATTTTATCTTTTAAACTGCCTTCATTCTCATGTGTAATAGAAGCATTATTATTAGAACTATTTCTAGCAACTTTTTTCCTGCTAACAGTAGTAAAACCTTCTTCATCTACTATATCATCCGAACTTGATCTTAACCGCTTTTCTCTTACTCCTACCGGCACCTCTACCTCACTCAAACTGACTTGTTGCACATTGCCCATTAAACATTCTTCTTCAATAATGTCACTTCCACTCGAATCACAAAACATTTTATTATCACGCAAACTCATTGTAACATTAATTTTTTGTGGGTAGTTGTGGAAAAAATGCGCGACGCGGAGGCGAAAAACTACTCGATTCGCAAAGCGTGCGCTCGACTTACCGTCTCGCGCGCAACTCGAAGTTTTATAGTTAATTTTTTAAATATATAAACAATATGTATTTATTTTTAAATAATGAACTTATTGTTTCCTTCATATTTCTTAAGACAGAATTGTTAAGTAGATCCATTATGTATTTCCCGCGACGCTTGTGTCACAGATAATTTAAGGTGATGAAACAAAGGACAGATGACAAATTCTTAACAATTTGGTGTTTCTTTTTTTTTTAGTTTGATTTTCAACAGAACTAAACAAACCATTTTAATATATCCTATTGTTTACTTATATATAAGTGTTTTATATTCGTTAATATATATTTAAAAAATATGCAATGGTACTTGAATATACAATTCTTATAAGATATTTAAGTTACTTGATCATACTTGATAAATTTATTATATAAAATGAACTGAAAAATATTTCGGTAATTTATGGTAATAGATTATTACAGTACGGATGACGTAATAATTTTTTTAATAATATGAATAATACAGATCTTTCTTGTCATTTGTACATGAATGATTTCGTACAGTTTCTAATTTTCTATTATGTAATACAAATAATTAATTTAAAAGTGTTTATCTATAAGTATGAATGCGCGCAGATATTTTGGAAACTGGAACTTTTACTAAAATCAGTCAAGCCGTTTCGTCTATAAGGAACATATATACTTCCTCTTTTATACATATACATAGCTTATCTTACACTTAAAATAAGACTTACAAGATTGAGTGGATGTGGAGGCGTATGGGCGGAACGCGGTTCATGGAGTAGCGCCCTTAGATGAGCGATGTATGACGCAGCTAGTCGTAGTGTGTCCAGTTTAGATAGCTTCGTATCCGCCGGCACCCACGGCAATGTTGTTTTTAATCTAAAATTATATTCTTGTAAAAAAAAAAGTAAAGTAGCCTGTTACTAACTAACTGCTGCATAGGCCTCCTCTCTCGGTTTTTGGAGAAGGATTGGAGCTAAGACCTACCACGATGCTCCAAAGCGGATTGGTAAGTTACACATATCTCCAGAATTCTCTAGAGATATGTTTCCTTATGATGTTTTCCTTCACCGAAAAGCGTGTGATAAATTGCAATTATCAAATAGACACATAAGTTTTTAATAGAAAAACTCATTGATGTCTTTCCGGGATTTTAAAACATGCTCGTCTCTAGATTTCGGCACTGCCCCACCGCTGGGTTATAACAGCTTATTATATTATTTTATAATAAAAAAAATATTACCCATTTGTTTTTTTCCACTTTAGAACGCTAAAACAATAATTGATACTATATATACTTTTTAAATTTTGAAAGCTTTTATTTAACTTGCAAAGTTTCTATGTGAAGGTGTATCTTGCAAGTTAAGTTTGACCCAATTGTCGATATCCGATTGAGCTGAAATCTTACTCATCTCATTAATATTATACATGCGAAAGTTTGTGAGTAAGGGTGTATGTTTGTTTCTCTTTCACAGCGAATCCGCTACACCAATATTGATGAAATTTGGCACAATTATTCCTTATACACCTGAATTACATATAGGCTATAGTAATCCTATTAATTCTACAAGAATAGGAGGACATGCAAAAGTGTCATCTATTATCACGCGACAACAGTCCACGCAAACGATGTTGCGGGTAAGCAGCTAGTTTTACATAATGGTTCAGTTCCGATGACAATGCATGTTTATGATAAGAATTAAAATATAAAATATATAAATACTTGTTGCTACCGCCAGGATCGGCTCCAGAGGATAGAACTCCTTAATGGTTAACAGTAGAGACATGAAATTTTGTTAAGAGGTGTTTTAAAAGCCTTTTTACCTTTTTATTATTTAATAACAAACGTTTGCTGTAAATATGACTCATGGTAAGCGATGATAGTCTAAAGTGGAGCGCTCTTGCCTAGAAGATGTCTATTCTTCATTTGTAGATATTTTAAGGTACTCGCAAAAAACCTAATCCTTTTTTTGTTTATTACTCAACAAATTTTTAATCCTTTTTATTGTTTTGCATTCTCTACATGCAGTTCAGCTAACTTGCTTCAATCAATTAGTTTGCTTAGTGCGAGTCTTTTAAATCTACTCGATCACGTTAGCGTAACGCTAATTTGTATGGGGCTGGAACAGTGGTCACTAGGTGTCGCTATTGTAACGCCATAGAAATTAGCGTTACGCTAACGTGATCGAGTAGATAAAAAAAACTCGCACTAAGCAGACTGACCAGAAGGGCTTTACTTATAATTATAGATAAAGGTACCTGCAAAAAGCTTTTGAGAGCACCCTCATACGAGCTCGTTCGCGAGCGTTGGCAGCATTTCTGTGTTGCGGCTCATGTCCACTTCTACCTATTAAATAAAAATATTACTGTGAAAACATAATCAGAATTCAGAAGAAACAAATTGCTTTACAATGAGTGTGTGAATACCACATTATTTATAGTAAGAGCTAAAACTAATAATCAAAAATATTACAAAAGTAGAAATACAATCTCGCGGACTTATCGCTAAATAACAATCTCTTCCAGACAACCTGGTAGTGATGAACAGAGCTACGGGGTTGATGAAAGACAGAGTTAGAGATATAGGTGGTGTGAATATAGCAAATAATATTAATATATGCATACATACGTATATATGAATGTATACATAGATACATACGAGTACAATATACAAATACATATATGAGGGTAATCCGCTGGAACAATAGATGATTTTTTTTTTTTAATATAGATAAATACATAAATAGATATATGGGACGCTTACACACACGATCGTCCGTCCCCAAAGTAAGTGATTTAATACTTGTGTTATGGGTGACAGACAACTAACGAATATATACATATATATTTTTTAAATACATACTTAAATACAAATATACACCCAGGCTCGAAGACCAACAAATTCATTTATAGAAAATGTTGGCCCTCGGCGGGAATCGAACCCGCGACCCGTGGAGCTGAAGACAGGGTCACTACCCACAGCTCCAACGGGCCAGTCATTTTATTACAATTAAGTACAATGGATGCTTATATACCGAGCTAATAAATCTATAGGATAAAAAAACCCATTTTTTCTTTCTAGAACAAGAAAAAAACAATATAGTTACAAAATTGAAGGTAATTGATATTAAAATCGAGCACGACGACAATTGAGAACGATGCGGTACCACTCGTTTCTTCTATATATTTTAACCCATGTATAAAATATTTCTTATAAATAGAAAAATAGGAGATATCAAAAACGCTTGCACGTTTTTTTGCAATCTTGCATCTTTTCCCTCAATTTAGATTTCTTCAATCGAATAAGTAAATAATATTACATAAAATATAAAATTACATAAAATTTTTGTAATATCGTATAAAAACTTAAATTTTCACTATCAATTTTAAATTTATTTCGATTTTATTTTGTTCAAAAGTTACAGTAAATATCATAATAACAAAATACAATTGTTGCTGAACAAATCGTGATGGCTTAACGGTGAACTCGCGTAAGATTCTCATGTCTCGGGATAAAATCACGTCCATGAATTTAATCAAAAACTGACACAAAAATAACAAATCAGGATGCGTTTTTATAAAAACATCAGTTCGTGGAAAACATTCCTAGGAAATAAATAATTTACCTATCCAAATTGGAGCAGTATGTTAGGGTCAGCTCCAAGCATATGCCCACGTGTGGTCTAGTAACACTACTACAATAATAATATTATCATGTTTTTTCGAAATAAGCCTACCCACCGGTTTTCAAATACAAGCAAAACTACTGTAGGAATATAAAGAGTAAATAAGAAACTAATCAGCTATGCGATCAATTCATTATATAAGTTCCAACTTACCTCCTTTTTTGTGTAAATTGTTTTATGTATTAGATGTAAAAAAAAAAAAAAAAATTGATAAGAAAAACGAAAAAATAATAGGGCAGGTGGGGCTCGATCCTAGGTATTTTCATCTCTCTAGACCGCCCGTTCCCTAAATGATCTGCCATGACTTTACGTTTCATAGCAAAAAATTGTGATTATATTCAACGTAAATTTCAAAAAAATTTTAGAGCCCGAAATCAGGGATAAAACGACATTTTTTTAAATAAAACTTATCTAGATCGATTTTTCTCCCCCAAAACCCTACATGCTGAATTTCATTAAAATCGTTGGAGCCGTTTCCGATATTCCGAATATATATACAAGATTAACTCATTTAAATATTAAAGATAATCTTAACTATTAACTTACCAGAACTGGACTGGGAGTCGTCAAACAAAAAGTCATCGTCATCGCCTTCGTCTCTCTTCTCGACGGGCGATCTGTTAACTCGTTTTCTGGGCATTTTTATTGCACGTATAAAACACTAACACTTTTACACTATTAATTACGCCACATTGTTCAAGAAATTTGAAACGGAAATTGTTGAAAGCCACTAAATTTGTAGGGGTGTGAACCCTTGTCTTGTCATGTCTAGTGACGCTTATCATTTGAGAACAACCGATGCGTGTAAGGCGGGCGCGCTTGGGCGGCGCCTGCGCACGCCCCACCCGTATGTTTCAGGATTATTGCTGGACGAATGAAATGAGTATGATATGCTTTTAGATTTTTACCCCAAATAAAACAAATATCATCTACTAATCATTTTCGTTTTATTTCAATTGGCATCAAAAATTTTGCAAACGATTCATAATTCTCCTGCCCTTATCCCACTCTAAATGGAGTCGGCTTTGGTCGGGAGCCGGTGGATTTTACTTTGTATTTTACGATCGGCCGCCTGCCTGACGTCAACTTGCTTTAGTCGTATTTAACACCTCGGTTAGTAAGAGGATGGTCTATTCTACTCAATGGAATACCACACGTTGGGTCAATTTACCTTAGTCGCCTTTTGGACACCTCGGTAAGAAATGAGGGTAGATTCTACTCAGCAGAATACCACACGGCTATTTGCTGAGAACGAATGTTTTCCGAAGACGTAAAGGTTTTTTTTTTTAATTCTACGCCCGTAATTTAAAGATAGATGCCTTAAAGACACCAAATCCACCACCAATGAACCATCCACCATGTTTTTAGAAAAAAAGGTTTTCTTCTTATCAATATTTTTAATGATTTTTAAGTATAAAGTGATAAATTGTAATTAACAATTAAACACATGAGTTTTAACAGAAAAACTCATTGATGTCTACCCGGGGTTTGAACCAGTGACTGCCTCAAAAGAGTCGCACGGTTTCACCGCTAGGTTATTACAGCTTTTGTATATTATATAGTATATGACATATGTCCTAACATCCATGCAAAGTCCGGCGGCGACATGCAAAGGCGGTCCGATTTGTAATATGTATTTAATATCCATACTTATGAATGCAAGATTTGATTGTCAGTCTATTTGTCTTTCTGTCACGCTTCCACGGCTAATCCGCTGAATCAATATTGATGAAATTTAGTACAATTGAAGCTTATATACCAGGCAAACATATTGGATAAAAAATCATTTGGGAATAAAAAAATATTATATAGTGCATAATTATAGGTAGGTAGGTTACGAGTACCGTTAGTATTTAATGTAGATACAGATAATAATAATAATATATACTAAAAACATAGACAATGTAGTTACAGATTAAGTCATCTTACGTATATATATGTACCTATATTATGTATCTGTTAATCTTCTCATTGTATGACTCATCTGTAAATTGACCTTATTTCCTTTATTATTTTAGTAAATATTTTGATGTACTTAATTGCAGTAGGTTTTTAAAATATAGAAATCAAGGCATTCTTTTCTTCTTGATTGTTCGCATTCAGTTTATTGATATAATAAATTAAAGAGAGAAGAATAATACAAGTTTACAATCTTTTTAAATTAGGTAACCAATTAGCGGGAGGAAAAGATGAAACGATTGACAGCAAGGTCCACGGGTCTCACTTCCGATGTGACACTCAATACTTTATAGTGTTAACACGTGCTTAACACCCCTCAAGACATACGTAGCTGTATAAAAAATTATTTTCATAACATAAATTTGGATTTACTTATATTCCTTTCTATGAGGTAACATCAAATTGTTTTAATTACGGTTTTTTTTTATAAGTCTTTTACGCCGTGTGGTATCCGGCTGAATAGAATAATAAAATTAATAAAAAAATAATAAAATTTATAATTTAATTTACCTAATTATAATTCGCTTAATTATTAGTATAGCATGAAATAAGCTTATCATTATTGTCATTAATTTCAAGGACGATGAATAATACATATCAGGGGGTTCACTTATGTTATAATAAAAAAGAACAAGTAAAAAATCCTCATTTCTTACCAAGGTGTCTTAAAAGGCGACTAAGGTACATCGACCCGTCGTGTGTTATCCGGCTTAGAATAGACCACCCTCATTTCTTACCGAGGTATCGAAAAAGCCTACTAAGGTACGTCGACTCGACGTATGGTATCCGGCTGAGTAGGATAGACCACCCTCATTTCTTACCGAGTGCCGTATAAGGCAACTAAGGTAAGTTGACTCACCGTGTGGTATCCAGCTGAGTAGAATAGACCACCCTCATTCCTTATCGAGGTGTCGTAAAAGGCGACTAAGGTAAGTGGACCCACCGTGTGGTATCCGGTTGAGTAGAATAGACCACCACCACCATCTGCGACACCTCGGTAAGAAATGAGGGATGTCTTACCGAGGTGTCGCAGAAGGCGACTAAGGTTAGTTGACGTCAGGGAGGCGGCCGGTCGTACAATTCGTAGCCAAATATTATTTTTTTTATAACATGTTGTGTCGACCCCACTTAGAGTGGGCTAAGGGCAGGAGAATGATAAAACTTTTGTTTGTGACTAAACTATTTATTTAAATACATTTTTTATCGTTAAACTTTTGTTTGATGTATTCCTAATTGTGGAAGTGATCGAGTACCGCAGCTTCCAACTGAGAGGTGTAAGACGGTTCGCTTCAAATAGGATTCCTCTAGGGTTGTCAAAAGTTTATTGAGCGACAGTTATTCTAAAATATGTTCGTTTCTGTCTATTTCAGACTTTATCATCCTCCTGCCCTTATCCCACTCTTAGTGGGGTCGGCACAACATGTCACAAACATGCTGTCATATTATTTGGCTGCGTTTTTACGACCGGTCGCCTGCCTGAAGTCAACATACCTTCGTATTTTTCACCTCGGTAAGTAAGAGGATGGTCTCTTCTACTAAACCGGATACCACACGATGGGTCAATTTACCTTAGTCGTCTTTTACAAACACCTCGGTAAGAAATGAGGGTCGTCTATTCTCAGTCTGATATTTATTGTGCAACAGTTATTCTAAAATATTATGTTCGTTTCTGTTTGTATTATGTACATTAGCAAAATAAGAACAAATTTTAACAAAAGAATATATTTTTAAGCATATGCTTAAAAATATATTCTTTTATATTTCTAAAATATATTTTACATGCCCGAAAGACTAGCCAGGACATATCGCGTGCTATGGATCTCAGATTTTTTTCCAGTCACCTCTAGAATGCTGTGGTAGCCCAGCGGTAACACCGTGCGAGTCTTTCGAGGAGGTCACGGGTTCGAACCCGGGCTGTTTGCCCGGGTTCGCCAATGAGTTTTGCTGTAAAAACTTATGCGTCTAATTGATTGCAATTTATCACACGCTTTTCGATAAAGGAAAACCGTGAGGAAACCTGCATATCTCTAGAGATTTCTGAAGAAATGTGTAATCTACCAATCCGCATTGGAGCAGCGTGGTAGGTCTTAGCTCCAATCCTTCTCTCCTAAAACGGAGAGAAGAGGCCCATTCCCAGCAGTGGGAAAGTAATAGGTCGCTACTTTACTTTACTTACCTCTAAGATAACCATCACCACCCACAACCCACTACCACCAGTAAAAACATATAACATATAACTTAATTTATATCCACACGGCCAATTTAGTATTTGTCTTTTTCGTCCTGTAAAATTTTTCATTAATATTACTGCTACGATTAGTAGTAGTAATAATTTTAGAGTATCAAAACTTAACGATAACAATATATTCTTTTGAATTACTAATTATTATAGAAATATTAAAAAATTTAAAAACTAAGCCGTTTGGTATTCGGCTTAGTAGAATATACCACCCTCCTTCTTACCGATGTGTTAAAATACGACTAAGTAAGTTGACGTCAGGCAGGCGGCCGGTCGTAAAATACGTAGCCCAATCATGTGACAACATGTTTATAGCATGTTTCGCCGATCCCACTCAGAGTGCGATAAGGGCAGGAGGGTAATGATGATTCAAAAAATTAAAACTTAACTCCGTACTTTTAGTGGACGTACAATTTGATTTAAGCAAAATATTAATGTTATTTAATAATTCAAAACGTAAAATACATTTAAAATATAAATCTTAATATTATCCAATATCATGATCGTATCATATCATGATATCATGATGATCTTATATTTTGTGTTTTTTTTTTTTGTTTAGTTTGTAAGAGTTATTAAATTACAAACCTTAGTATGATAAAACAGCAAGAAATTTAACAATATTTATTAAACGTAACTGGCAACTGTGTATTATCCATAGATAATACACTATATAGGGTATTATCTAGGACTGGTAATTCGGACAAAACTAAAATATTTAAATATGATTCTATGACTTTACAAAAATACTTTTTCTTTATAAAACTAAAAAGGTCTTACATATATATTATGTAAAATTCATTATTCAATAAATTTTACTTTTATCAACCCTAACGCCTCCAGGTGGCGAATATCAAAGAACGAGTGGAAGCAACGAGATGATTCGTTTTAAGCGCTAACGTCGGTGACTTACGAGGCCCGTTGTTATTTCTACAAATATTATGCTTTATTCCACTTACACGTTCTATTACTAATACTTGCAAATTAAATATAACTAAATATTTTTTAGTGTTTTTATTTGATATCACGTATATAAAAAAGGTATATCAAAAATTTAATGTATTCCAAAATTTTTTATATATAAGTACTTTATTCAACCTGACATGTTCTTGTTTTACTTCTCAATTATATTTCTCTTTACATATTGACATAATTATAAAATCATCGAAAGCAATTGATATTTTCAATCTATCATTACTCTTTAGATAGCCTTACTTGCTGTATGAATACAGAATAATTATAACGGGATGTACATATTATTTTCCTTCATAAATATGATGCGAGAAAGTAATAACTTGAAAAATTTAAATTTATATCATGTAAATTATGCTGTTACTACATCAAACTAGTTTTGGTTTTTAGATACTTTAAAATATAAGGATGCATATATTTTTAAATATTAAACGAAACTAAAACTGTCTAAAGTTGTCAGGATGACAACGTCAAATTGAAGTTTCATACTTATTGATTTTGACAATTATACAATATTAATTTATCAACGAATGGCGAGATTGATAAATGTTTCCATCGTTAACTATTGTTAACCAAGCCCCAGTTAACGGCGACATTAGCTTAATATGCTCCAATAGTAATTTAACCACTATAAATCAAAATGCTACCCGGTATCGGTGTTTTTGGTACCGGAGCCGTAGCCAAGGTTTTAGTGCCTTTCTTAAGAGAAAAAGGATTTCCAGTGGAAGCGATATGGGGTGTGACTCTACAAGAAAGCGAGAATATTGCTCGGGAACTAAAAATACCATTTTTCACGAACAAAATAGATGACGTTTTATTGAAGAAAAACGTAAGTCTCGTATTCATTGTGTGTGCGCCTAATTTGCACGCACAAATATCGGTAAAAGCTCTTGGTATAGGTAAACATGTTGTTTGCGACAAGCCTGCAGGATTATGCCAGGCTGAGGCTTTAAAAATGGTTCGGGCTGCTCAGTACTATCCAACCCTCATATCAATAATAAATCATTCTCTTAGATTTCTGCCCGCGTTTAGTCACATGCGGAAATGTATACTTGACGGCTATTTAGGAAATCCAAGCGAATTGACTTTGATTGATGTGCGAGTGCAAATGGGATCTCTACTTGGTGATACTTTTAATTGGCTGTGTGACGATACCATGGGTGGAGGCACTCTTACTTTAGTTGGCAGCCATGTTATAGACTTAGTGTCATATCTTAGTGGCCAGAAAGTAACAAAGGTACATGGTGTATTAAGAACATTTGTGGAGGAAACTGCCAAGGTTAATGGCATTAGAAAAATCACAGCTCCAGATTTTTGTACATTCCAATTACAAATGGAAAAAGGATTATTAGTAACAGCAACTTTAAATAACCATTTACCAGGGCCATGCTTTAATCAGGAAATTTATGTGTGTAGCAAGAATGGTTATTTAGTTGTTAGAGGGGGAGATTTACATGGAAGATTACATAAACCAAATCCTAAAAGTATTTTAGAAGAAGAGGGAAAAAGACCACATGATAAAGAGGAAGTTATTTATGTAGATATTGAAGACCTAAGTTGCGCATCAAGTATGATCCCTAAACCATATATTAAAGGACTATGCAAGATGATAAGTGCTCTCAAGGAAGCCTTCTTACCTGTTAAAGAACAAATGGACTGGATTAAAGAACCTGTTAAAGCTGCAGCAACATTTGAAGACGGACAAAGAGTCCAAGCAACGATGGAAGCATTACGTCAATCAAGTGAAGATGGGTGTTGGAAGACGGTTCATCTGCTAACAGAACCACCTGATCCAAACCCTGCATTGTCTGCAGCAGTTAGACGTACAGCCATATCTCTACAGTAATTTTCTAGAATCGTATTTGTATGCCATCATTATGTACCTTTTATATTATTAGCTTATTATTAAGAACTTAGCGAGTTGTACAGATTGATATTAAATTAATTTAAATGGATGTTGCTTATATGTATTATTAGCAACATATTATTTGTAAAACAAGTGTAATGTAAATAAGTATATTTGATACTACTTTAAAATAATTAAAGAAATATTTCTGTAAGTTTGAAGCTATACTGCTTTTAATAGCCAGAGAGTAAAACATTGATGTAAAAATCAAACTAAATATGTTATATCCACAATCTAAATACATAAATCTTTAGAACCAGATTTTGTTGCTTACATTTTATATTTAACATAGTCTAGTTTGGCCAGTTATTTTCAATGCCTATATATCACAAATTGTAATGAATATGAATATATATATGATTGAAATACTGTATGTAACAGAAGATATAACTATTTTATGTACTTTTTAGTATATAAGATATATTGTAATAAAAGTCAGTGAGAATATTATGATTATTATTATTTACTGTGATAGCATATGCTGGGCTGCAGGCATATGCCTGTGTGTATTGTGTATATTATTGTTGTAATATTATATGTTATATATATATGTATATTATATTTGATTGATTGATAATATTATTGTTACAAATTCAAACTCACAATATGCATGATGCAATTTATGTTAGAAGTTACTTTTTATAATTCCTTTAGACTAATATTTTGCATTATCAGTTGAAAGTCAGTCAACATTTGAAAGGCATTTATCATATTACCATAGCAATTATAAAATAATTACAACAATAATACTGAGAGCATTACAGTTAAATTCTTAGATTTGTATCACCATAAATGAGTGATTGCCATTTAAAATTATAATTTATTATTAGAATTATATAAATTAAAATTTTAATTTAAACTTTCATCTGTTTTAACAGTGATGACAATTGCTGCTTACAATAATATTTTCATTACCATTCATGCCATGATTAAGAAATCATGGCATGAATGATATATTTTATGATTTTAGACAAAATAAATACAACAGAACTAAAAACTTGAATACTATTTCAAATATATATTTATTGGCACTGTAATTAACTCTACTTTTTAATAATTCTTATTTACTTTTAATTTGTATATATTTATTTATTTATGTACCATAAAAATGTCGGAAAAAACATTAATGGTAAAAAAAAGTGTACAAAAGACAACTTATCCCTATAACAGAAATCTCTGTCAGATAACCTACCTATATATTGTAATTTATGAAATGAAAATCAAGAAGTTTCCCTACAAATCAATGATTCTATGGGAAATAACTTAATAAAATCAAATATTTTTAGGACTTATCTGCACAAACCAATTTTTATAACAAAATTTGAGGATATCTCTGATATGTTGATTCATTACAAATTTTAAAGGTTAGACAAAGCCAGTACTGTATTTCTATATAGCATGAGAACTCTTATTTAATCAGTAGTATTTTGCTGTAATAAAATATACATTAATACTACATTTTATTTTACATACAAAAATAAACATAAAAATTAAATTGAATAAAAACAGTAGCTTTTAAATTTAACCTGCAACACCAGTTTTTAACTGTAAGGATAAGTTAATGCTTACATAACGTGCAAGGACATGGGAATAATAAATACAACCAATTTTACAACAATGTTATAATAAATGCAAAGACAACATTATGTTCCACAGCATTGAACATATTACACAATCACATCATTTTCATACACTACGAAGTAATAACTAACCAATAATTCGAAACCGCAGCAAAATTAAGACTAGAACTAAAGTTAATTTTCAATTTTTGCCAAAATGTCAGATTCTCTGAAGAGATGATACTCCTTTTCATCATTTTCTAAACTAACTTTGGTACCACCGTATTCGGGTAGTAAAACTTTATCACCCACTTTAACCAGGATTGGAATAAAGTCTCCATTATCTTTTCTCGCTCCTGTACCCACAGCAACTACTTCTCCGTGAAGAACCTTTGATTGCGCCTTTTCTGGTATAACGATACCGCCTGCAGTCTTCGTTATTGCTTCAGCTCTTTTAATGAGAACTCTATCAAGCAAGGGAATTAATTGTTTCATCACGTTCGACATTTTTTCGTATATTACTTATGCGAGCTTAGATCAAAGACAAATGAATGTAGTTTATATCTGACTTTAAGTAATCTTGAAATCTAGAATATTCGTAGTTAATATGCCGGCGAACTATGAATTCTAAATTCCATGTGTTTACGGAGTTGCCACTTGCAAGAAGGTTTTGGAAAATATTATCAAGAATCTAAAAAATATGATTATCACGCAAAAATAAATACGTATTACTTTTAAATTTGTGCTTATTAATTTATCAGTTATTAAAAAT